>JAKWIY010003052.1:37457599-37486839 GCA_027704805.1 Solanum corneliomulleri | reverse complement strand
TTTTCAAACCATCACACCAAAAGATCTCTGAGGTCATGATACATTTTGGTGGCACCGGGTTGTATAGAATAAAGAGAACCATGGGCTTCTTCCTGAATTTTGATTTCTCAAGTCCTCAACATCGGGTAAACATAATCTTCCTTGGTACCTAAGAATACCATCCTTCTTGTGAGAATGACTCATTGAGCTTACAAAGTACCGATTCCTTATACTCTATCAATAGTGGATCAAGATGCTTCTTAGGTTTCATCGGCACAACTAATGATGAGTTGGAGTTATGATGTACACTGAAACCTGGAGAATATTTAAACTGCACACCTAATAGAACCAACCTCTGAACATCTTTCACAAGTTCTTTATTCTCGTCTTCAACATGAGAAACACTACCCATAGTTATACGACTCAGAAAATTTGCAACCACATTGGCCTTGCAAGGGTGGTAAAGACCACTCATGTCGTAATCCTTCAAAAATTGTAACCATATTCTCTGTCAAAGATTTAACTCCTTTTGTGTAAACTCATATTGTAGATTTTTATGGTCAGTAAACACATCAACATGCACACCATACCAGTAATGTGTCCATATTTTTAAGGCAAAAACTACAGAAGCTAACTCAAGGTCATGAGCTGCATAATTCTTCTCATGAACTTTGAGTTGCCTAAAAGAATAAGATATCACGTTACCATGCTGCACGAGAACACATCCCAAGACCACTCAAAAAGCATCACAATACACGACAAAGACTTTATTACCCTCCGATAAGGTCAACACCGGAGTGGAGGTAAGCTTATCTTTCAATTTTTGAAAACAATTTTCACAAGCTTCCGACAACTCAAACTTCACCTTCTTTTGGGTAAAAGATTTCAAAGGAGAAGCAATGGACGAAAATCCAACAACAAACCTTCTATTATACCCGGATAGACCTAAGAAACTTTTTATGTCTACGGGAGTCAAAGGTCTTGGACAATTTATGACCACATCTTTCTTTTTCGGATCAACCTCCACACTATCACCAGAGATACTATGGCTAAGAAAAAGAACTGACCTAAACCAAAATCCACACTTACTAAATTTTTTATAGAACTAGTGTTCTTTGAGGACTTGCAAGGCCATCCTCGAGTGAATCTCATGCTCATTTTCATTCTTGGAGTATATCAAAATATCATTAATGAACACAATCCCCAATGAGTCGAGGTAATCTTAGAAAAATTACATTTATTAGGAACATAAACGCCGCCGAGGGATTTGTTAACCCAAAAGTAATAACTAGAAATTCATAGTGACCATATCTAGTTCGGAAAGATGTTTTGGGAACATTTTAACCTCTCACCCTAAGTTGGTTATATCCCGACCTTAAGTCAATCTTGGAAAAGCAGCTAGCATCATTGAGTTGATCAAATAGATCATCAATCTGAAGGAGTAGATACTTGTGTTTTATGGTGACCTAATTTGTGTTGGCGATATTCAAGGCACATTCTAACAGAACCATCCTTCTTCTTACCAAACAAGACAAGAGCATCCCATGGAGAAATACTAGGCTGAATGAAACCCTTATATAGTAAATCTTTGAGTTGGAGTTTAAATTATTCAACTAAGACATAGAAGAGTCATCCTATATGGAGGAATTGAAACGGTATTCGTATTCCGTAATAAATTAATGCTAAAGTCAATTTCCCGTTCGGGAGGAACGCCTGGAAGGTCATTCGGAAAAACTTTTGGATGTTTCCTCATTACGCGGACTGACTCAGTAGAAGGAGTTTCACATTCTAGGTCCTTAACCCTCGCCGCATGGTATAGAAAATCCTTGGATATCATCTTACGAGTCTTCAATCATTAAATGATTTGACTATTTAGCATAGAATTTCCCCCCCTTCCACTCTAGAATGGGTTCATTTGGGAATTGAAACTTTACTACCCTTGTTCTATAATCTATGGCAGCAAAACTTGCATGAAGCCAATCCATTCCTAACATAATATCAAAATTAGAAATGCCAAGTTCTACAAAATCAACAAGAGTAACTCTATTGGGAAGCATTACAAGACATTTCCTATAGACTCTTTTTGCAACGACATAGTCACCCATTGGGGTAAAAACCGAAAAGGGTTCAATCAAAATATAGGGATATAGATCAAACTTCCTATCTACCCAAAGTTTAACAAAAAAAAGTGTAGAACTTAGATCAAGTAATGCATAAACATTAACAAAGAAAACTGTAACATGCCCGTCACAACGTCGAGAGAGATCTCTTGTTCACTCCTAGCCTTGAGTGTATACAAATGGTTTCTTTTTGGATCTTCAGAACTAGGACCGCTTAGCTGAGTCTGGCCATTCTCCTTACCTTTGCTTCTCACTTTAGTATAGTCTTTCCCCAAATGGCCACCTTTGCCACAACCTTAGAAACTATTTGTCCCAACAAGGCATTCACCCATATGTTTCTTACCAAACTTACCACAAGTTGGTCTTTCTCTTGGTGGATCAACATTTCTCCCCTTTTGAGGATTAAGATAAGAAACTCTATAATTGTGATTCTTGGAGAAGTTATAAAGAACGTGATTTAAAAACCTCTTCTTGAACTTAGAATTGTTGTGAACATCAAGCCTACTCTTAAGACCTTGCCTTCAAAAGACCTTGTCTTCTTAGCTTCCCTATTCTTCTTCCTTAGACCACTATCTTCAAGCTATTGGGAAAGAACCATTAAACTTGAAAGATATATATTGTCATGAAGCATGGCTGCACGAAATTCTTCTTCAATCTCTTCGGACACGCCCGTTAAAAAAAGGCTCATCAAATCCCTATCATTCAAAACCAAAGAGGAAGCATATTTGGACAGCTTAATGAATTTCAAGAAGTATTCCTTAACACTCATACCTCCTTTATGAAGGTTGATAAACTCCTCTACATTAGCTTACCCTTGCTCCATTGGGAAGTATCTAACAATAAATGCTTTTTTGAAGATCTCCCAAGTCACGGGATCACCTCTCAATGCCTTACTATCCTTCCACTGATTGTACCATGTCTGAGCCAGGTACTTGAGTTCATAGGCAGCAAGCTCAACCTTCTCACTAATACTGACCCCCATAGAAAACAAGATATTATAGACCTCATCATGGAAGTCTTCGGGGTCGTCATCAACCTTATATCCGAAAAACATAAGAGGATTAATCTTTGTAAAATCTCTTTAATGGCTAACCATACTTCTAGCATGTTGGTTCTCTCGAGGAACATCCTCCATGTTAGCTTGTGCAGTAATGGATAGAGCTTGGGTGGTGATGGCTTGGGCCATCTAAAGCAAGGCTGACCTCACCCTACCATCTGTAATTAAAAGAGGATTGACAGGAACTTGTTCGTTTGCAGCAACTTCTACTTGTGGAGCATTGCGATTGCTTTGAGGAGTAGCTCCCGCATTTGCAATCTCATCTCCTACTCTCCTCGCCGCTGTCCTTCTTGTGTTCATTTCCTAAAACCACAAGAAAGTTATTAGATGCTAAAAGACACATAGTGTCAAGACTCTAAAGGCATGACATAAGATGATCAAGAAAAGACAAGTTTCCTAGTCATCACATAGCCTCTCATCCATAATTGTGGCGCGTTTCACAACCATGAACAAGATACTATGTAACGTGGTTTAGTGAGACATTTATCCTAAGGATTTTTATCGTGATGCTCTTATTCAAATCTTGTGACACCTGTAGAGTATATCCCAGATGTGATCGGCGTCATCGTCCTCTTAGAGGACTCAGACAAGCCTTTAGAGTTCATAATAACTTGTCATTAGTTAAAATTACGGAAAAATTAAAAACATATAATACTATTTGAAGTATACTCATACTTCATACTTAACATTCATATTAGCAGAAAATATTCTAACAACATGTCTCACATGTTTAAAACCATCTAAAGAGTATGAATCTGGACTTAGCCACTAAATAGTCAATATGCCATATAGGCCTTAATAAAAAAAGAATCCAAAGAAAATAAATGGAAACAGAATATTAGTAAAACTACTAAAGTCTTCATAAGCTAGAATATCAAAAGACAGCATTCAAGAACATGAGGACCTACCAACACTTGGACAAAGACTTCTAAGCTTCTTCAGTCGACCTTCTTAATCATAATAGGCCACAACCTACATCTGTAGTAAAATAAAGTAATTGGGTTAGTACGACACATGTACTATGTATGGTATGCACATAACATTTAGGGACATGCATGAAAAAGATCATTTATCATTTCTTTGGAAAGCATGTTAAGTCATATGAATGTCTTCAATTTAAATACCATAGAACATGTACAAGTTAAGGATTTCATCAACATAAAACATGATCATAATCTAAGTCATATTATCATTCAATCATGTTAACATTTCATATTCCATAGATCATATAAACACAAGATACAAAACACTTGCCAATTATCCTATCACCAACCTACAAGTGCAATGATCATGTGAAGCCCTATAACCCCAGATAGCCAAGTATATATGATAGGAGACCATATGTAAAGCTTTGCTTTATATAACTTGTAACGAAAGTAGTTATCACCTCATAAAGGAATATAGACCAATAACATGTCCTTTAATGCAACCAACTTCATATAAGAGTAACATCATGTATCATAATCATCATACCTTTTATGTTATCATATTACATAAGAACAATCTCCTAGGACTTCCCTTAGAGTCAACTCGTGCAATGTCTAGGTAGAGTCTCATACCCTTACCTATACTAAGTAGACTCTTCAAGTCACCCTATTCGACGACCATTTACTTTTCTTTCATTTTACATGAGGAAACATTTGCCTTAACCGACATAGACCATGTGAGCTAAACATATAATCTAATTCCATAAAGCCCTACACCGAAAGAAGGTGGTCTACCGTCCAAAGTAGGACCAAACATGACATAGCTTTCGACGTAGATCCTTTATCTAGTATGAATATGGTGGAAACATAGTTCAAAAACTAGGAGATGTATTAGAGACCCATAGTTCCACATTACATGGCATCCTCTATCTCATGAGAGTTGCTGTGAACATACTTTAAAATTAGGGATGGGATACCTCTCATATGTAGTTCATTGATGCTTAGCTTAAGTCCCTCTCTTTAATAACCTTTAAGCTGTATTTTATCATAAACTTATCTAGGTCATAGGATATTAACTACTTGTATAAACATGATCATAGATCTTTAGGATTAGATTAGAATTTCCTTCATCATAACCCTTCGTATGTGAAAATAACATTAGATAATCACCTTGTTTAAAGCATACAAGAGGATATCATAAACTTGCATTTATTATTCCTATCATAATCTCACACTTAGAATGTTCATGCCCCAACATATACTCATAGAAACATAATAAATACTTCATTAGAATATTATCATTATTCAAATGCTAATATGAACATCATAGAGTAATCACAACTTTAGAAGACATACCTCTTGCTTCAAAATACCTTATTCAAGAACTTACGTTCAATTTTCAACAGTCAAAACGATAACATACTGAAATACACAATATAATAGTCAATAAAAACTTTTCAATTCATATACTAGATCAATTCATCATGTAGGATAACAGAAAGGGTTATTAAAAAGTTCTTTCAAGTCTTAGTTCCAATTCTTTCGTTTTCACATCATCAAGTAGTAGAAACAACCCATTCCAAAAAATCAACTACAGAAAGATCATGAAGCACACGAAATTCAAACAACATTAATCAAATAATCAACAATTCGTGTGAAATAAACCATACAAAACCATTATTTTTCATCGAAAATCATAAATCTAGAGATATTAAGAAAATCTGTTTTATAGTGTAAAAACCCTAGAAGTTTGAATTCTTGAAAACCATATTTGAAAGGACCTCTTGGGGAAAGAAATACCAAGACTGAAAAACCCATACCTTAAAGAATAATAATCCACGAAATTTTATTGGAAACCTCAAATCCTTCCTCTTCTTCCCTAAGCTCTTCTTGCTCTTCAATAGAGTTTGGAAAAGAGAGTGTTTCTTGAGAGATATGAGTAATTGCCTTTGGATCTTATTTTGACGTGAATGAAGTGGTCTTAAACTGACCTAGTTTCCATATATACTAGTCCTAAAAAATACACAAAATACCATTCACTTAAATGAGTCTTTTTATGAAGTTTAATTACAAAAAATACAACTTTAACGAATTTGGGAAGTGGCTGCGCGTCACAGGGACGATTCCCGTTATATTTCTGAAAATTTGGGTTGAGGCAGTGAGAAGCATGTCAACCTCGCATAACAAATCTTCCACCACATATATTGAGGCAAATTGCCTCGTGAAGGCTGTGCATCGCGCACATTGTCCTCCAATCTGCCTGTTTGCACGCTGCAAGACAGCCTGCTCACCCATGTTTGGGTCCTCTCCAAGGACCCTTCAGGTGGTCCTTGGGGTGTCATTACTAGACGTTTTGACCCTTTGTTTTTGAATACTACCTACTCCAATGTCTTTATACAAGTTTTAGACTCCATTGTATACTTCGAAAATTCACGAAACATAGGGACGTGAACTAGTTCAAATTAGCTAGTTTCAAGACGTCAAGGTCTTTCTTTGTCATTTGGCTCTAACAATTTCTAACTGAACTTATTATATTAATATAGTTCTGGAAATATCATTTTAAACATTATTTAATAGATTAAGCTCTAGTCTATGTCATGGCATTTCCGGAGTGTTACATTATCCCCCTTTTAGGAACATTCGTCCTCGAATGACAGTAAAATTTTATGGAGGGTAGGCATAGATTCGATACTAGGAGACCAACCAATAACAACATAAAATCATAATGAGTCATATCTCATAGTATTACCTCACAACTCCTTTCAGCACATACAATAACATTAAACATAGCACCAATTCATGATGCACACATACGAGAGTTTAACATTTCATTACACATAGTGAGGAATTTCCTTCTCAACATCAACATGAGATCAAAATACATCAAGAGTTACCATGCTATCATTCTTATCAAGACAACAACAAGATAGAGAAATATGAAGAAAACACATGCATACATATTAAATATAAGTGCAAGAATAGATTATGAAAGCTTTCTCTTAACTCAAATTGGTATGACTCTTACCATAACATGCACCTATTTATTAAAAAAAAGTCAATTTTGTGATTGCTCATTAATTTCTTTACTATGAGGGATGTCTAACATCAAGGATTAAAAAGATGAGGGTAGCACGACTTCATGTCATCTTCACCCTCCCATGTTGCACCCTCAACAAGATGGTTCCTCCATAGAACATTTACAGAGGCAACCTCTTTGTTCCTCAACTTCTTGACATGGAGATCTACGATCTCAACCGGAACCTCTTCATAGGAGAGATTCTAATCAACCCCTAAACCTTCAATCACAAGAATGGATATCGGGTCGCCGATGCATTTCTTGATCATAGAAACATGAAACACCGGATGAACCGAAGCAAGTTCACTAGGTAGTTTCAATTCAAAGACAACCTTACCAAGTCGTCGTAAAACCTCATAGGGACCAACATACTACGGACTTAACTTCCCCTTCTTACAAAACCTCATAACCTCTTTCATAGGTGAAATCTTCAAGTACACATGATCACTTATTTCAAACTCAAGGTCTCTTCTTCTATTGTCGGCATAAGACTTTTGTTGACTATAAGTTGTCGTCAATCTATCTCATATGATTTGAAATTTCTCTATAGCTTCATAGATAATCACTGGACAAAAGAGTGAGGACTCACAAACCTCAAACCATCCGACTGGAGAACTACATATTCTACCATAAAGAGTTCAAAAGTTCCAAGGACATGCTCGAATGATAGCTATTGTTGAAAGAGAGCTCAATCAAAGGTACGTGATAATCCCAACTTCATTCAAAGTAAATAACACATGCTCTTAACATGTATTCAAGGTTCTGAATGGCATATTCACATAACTATCCTTCTGAGGATGAAATGGGGTGCTAAGTTTCAATTGAGTACCTAAAATTTTTGAAAAGCCTTCCAAAAACGAGAAGTGAATTGGTCACCTGTATCCGAAATGAAGGGCAAAGGAATCCCTTGAAGACTAAAAATATGATTAATGTAGATCCTTCCATAATCTTCAGCCGTGTATGTTGCCTTAACGGAAATAAAATTGACAGATTTGGTGAACCTATCCACAATAACCCATATTGAATCATTTTGCCTCTGATTTTGAGGAAACTGAACTACGAAGTCCATATTGACGGATTCCCACTTACAAGTAGGAACATCAATGATTTGAGTTAAATTACCCGGTTTAAGATGCTCATATTTAAGTTGTTGACAATTCGGACAGTGAAGAACAAACATTGTTATGTCTTTTTTTAAACCATCCCACCAATCGATATCTCTAAGGTCATGATACATTTTTGTGGCATCGAGATGTATAGAATAACGAGAAACATAGGCTTTTTCTAGAATTTCGATTTCTCAAATCCTCAACATCGGGTACACACAATCTCCTTTGGTACCTAAGAACATCATCCCCTCTTAGGAGAGGACTCATTGATCTTATCAAGTACCGATTCCTTCAACTCCATCAATCGTAGATCAAGATGATGCTTAGATTTCACCTCCACCACTAATGAAGAGTCGGAGTTATGATGCTCCATAAAACTACTATTTGGAGAATCTTTTAACAGCACACCTAATCGAGCCGACCTATGAACATCTATCACAAGTTCTTTCTCCTCTTTATCCACATGAGACACACTCCCTATAGTCATACGACTCAGAGCATCCACAACCACATTGTCCATGCCAGGTGGTAAAGGACATTCATGTTGTTATCCTTCAACAATTCTAACCATCTTCTCTGTTGGAGATTTAACTCCTTTTGTCTAAACATTTATTGAAGACTTTAATGGCCAGTAAACACATTAACATGCACATGTACAAGTAATATCTCCATATTTTCAATGCAAAAACTATAGAAGCTAACTCAAGGTCATGAGTGGGATAATTCTTCTCATTAACTTTTAGTTGCCTACTAGCATAGGCTATAACCTTAACATGCTTCATGAGGAAACATCCAAATCCCACTCCTAAAGCATAACAATACAATACTAAGCCTTCATTTCCCTCGGGTAAGGTCAACACCGGAGCGGAGGTAAGCTTATCTTTAAATTCTTGAAAACCTTTTTCACAAGCTTACGACCATTAAAACTTCACCTTATTTTGTGTTAATGCTGTCAAAAGAGAATCAATGGACGAAAATCAATCAATAAACCTTCTATAATACCCGGCTAGAACCAAGAAACATCTTATGTCTGTGGGAGTCAAAGGTCTAGGCCAATTTCTGACCGCATAAGTCTTCTTCGGATAAACCTCTACACCATGAAGACTCACAATCTCATTAATGTAGATCCTTGCGTAATCTTCAGTCGTGTATGTAGATTTAAGGGGAATAAAATGGGCAGATTTAGTCAACCTATCCACAATAACTCATATTGAATCATTTTGCCTACGGGTTCTAGGAACCCCAACTACGAAGCCAATATTGTTAGCTTCCCACATCAAAGTAGGAACAGCAATGATTTGGGTTTAAAAACCCAGCTTAAGATGATCAGCTTTAACCTATTCACAATTTGGACACTTAGCAACAAACTCTGTTATGTACCTTTTTAAACCATCCCTCCAACAAATCTCTCTAAGGTCATGATACATATTTGTGGAACCGAGATGTATAGAATAACGAGAACCATGGTCTTTTCTAATTTATGGTATTTTAGGAGTGTTTGAATCGTGTTGTTAATATTTAACACGTTAAAGACTCTTGTGTAACTAGCCCGCTTTTACCGATTGTTTGATCACATGGCATTTTTGTTGTGAGCTTTTCCTTCTTGTGGCTGTGACTTTTTTTCACTATTGACATGCCTCTTGATAAAGAGAATTATCCATCTTGACTCTAGATTTTTAGTTCGTCGTAAGTATGTGAGTTGTCCATTATAAGTATGAGCTAGAAAGTCATTTTAAATATGGTTATTGTTTCTCTTGATTATTAAGATTTGAACCTTCTTGAGCAAGGTGTATACCCTTCTTGATAAATGTTCGTTATTGGTGTAATGATATGATGTATATATTGGCCGACTCTTGTTATTGAACCTCTTGTAAAATGATGGCATGTGGGTTATTGACATTTGGATATTTAAATATCCAAGTTGATACTCTTTGTATATTGTTTACTTGATTTACTGATTATTTTACAATTCTGCGCCCTTGACTTGAGAATGATAACTTGGTGAATCTAAGGGCTCTGGACCTATAGTTTTTACACTAATAAGCTATATGCTTATAGATAGTTGTTTCTATCATAGAGAATGTTCGATAGAATGCTTAAAGTTGGCCATTTAAGATGGAGATTTTGAAAGCTTTAAGGAAGATCACACTTGCATATGACATATATATTTTTTATAAACCTCGTGACCTGTACATGATCTATGTGTTGTATATTTTACATAATATTTTGCGAGTTGATTTGGTCATGTAACCATGATTGTAATATAAGTATGGCTATAAGTTTTTTTAATCTTTTTGGGGTGTGTAAAATAAAATCTTCTAATATACTAATTTACTATATGTTTTGAATGTTTATGTGAAGAATGAACAGATTGATTTCTTCACATGAAAGTTGGTAATATTGTTGTTATTTCATCCTTAAGTATGAGGGTAATATATGCATGAAAAACTCATCGATCATTTTCTTAACCGATTTTGGGAGGATTTTTTGTCATAGGTTAAATTTTTTTGTCATATCAATTTTTAACATAAATAAATGTTTAAATAGGCAAGTTGCACATCATTAACTAGATTATTTGTTATAAACATAATCCCCCACCTAGATTAAAATAAGGGCTATGCCCTTCGTTACTCTTTTAAATGTCGCAAATATTAAATTAGGTTTCTTGTCAAGTTGTAGTATCTCTTGGAAAGGGTCACTACAACATAAGTGTGTGGTGCCAATTTATGTTCAATAAATAAACTTGTGGTTGGGACTATGAGCAACAGTTGAAGCCAAATGAAGTCTGAAATTAGTTTTAGGATATTTTATGAATTCGAAATTATTCTTTGCATCCACGTAATATAGCTTTATATGGTAAATAGTATCATCAAGACATTGAATTATTTATGTTTTCATGAGATCATAAAAAAAAATCATGCAAAATGAAATGACTTTATCAAACTGGGCTCGTCGCAGAACAGACACTACTCATCTTGTTAAGGGTAAGAGTATGCTAATTTACTGCACTGATAGTCACTATTAAATGTTATAGTACTTTAGTTGGTTTCATTATATATAATGTTGGAAAAGAAAGATTTTTTTTAAAAAATTATAAATATTTATATATTTATAACATAAAATAATTAAAAAAAATTAATTTTTCTTATAAATATTTACAATTTTTTGTGACTAACAAAAAGTAAAAATGAATGTTTTAGATGGAGTATCGTATTTTCCTATACAACCACACATATACCTGGTACAAGTTGTATCAATATAGTAATGAAGTAAGAAATTTAGGTGAAATAACCGAATAGTACCAATAACAATTATGAATATGTTTGTTGCTTCCATAGAATTCTTTTGATATGTCAAGAAAATTCTATAACTTGTACAACAAAAAAGCTTTTTCTACATAGATCTACGTCTATATATATATCTATCTATATCTATATCTATGTATCTCTCTATCTATATATCTATACATCTATCTATCTATCTATCTATCTATCTATACATACATACATACATACATACATACATGTGTGTGTGCGCGTGCGTGCGTGCGTGCGTGCGTGCGTGTGTGAGATATCATTTAGTAATTTCAGTTCATTGTAACATACTGGTACAATCCATTTAACTTTTTCGATCAAACCTACTATGAGCTAATAACAACATGTTTAATGCATATAATCCAATCCAAATATAAGATAACAACAACATGTCTAATGAAGATATAAGACTTTACTCTTATTTAAGAAGTAGTTTTTAGTAGATCTCGGATTCAAGAAAAGAACCATTCAGAGCAATCCAAAAGAGGAAGTACGGAACAATAAGAATTAATGTGATAGTACATAATATATATATATATATATATATATATATATATATATATATACTAGTTTTAACACGTGCGTTGCACGTGTATATCATTGTTAATTAGTATAAATATTTCTAAAAGAAGTGTATGAGGTGTAAAATACAAGCTAAAATAAATGAATGGTGCAGCATATTCAATTGATATTATGATCATTGCCAAGACACATCATACACAAATATTGTTATCAAGTGAATTATTTTGAAAACTAATACTATGACGACTTCAATTATACAATTCTTATAATATATCAAATATTCAACTTGTTAAAAGTTCTTTTAATATGCTACAACACATAATTTAAATGTTGACATTATAGTTACAAAATATTTAATGCATTAAAGCTTCTGCCTTCTTCTTAAGGAATAATACCCTCCACTTTTTTACAAATGCATACATATTGATAACTTGTCGTCAAAGAAAAGTGGTATTTTGTAATAATTGTAAAGAAATTCGATCAACATATGTCTTCCTTAAGATGTCTAATAGATCATTATCAATTTCATATTCTACACCTACAAAATAAAAGTATTTATTTGTTACAAAAATTATTTTGTTTAAATATGTAATTGACATATATAAATAATAGTACAACTTACATATATATGCATCCTTCGTCTTCATTGGCTCATTCAAAATTATTAATTTTGTCATCTGTAAATTTTGATAAAAGAAATTTTTGTCAAGTTATAATATATAATTGAATTATGAAATACAACACAATCATTTGTGAGATATTAACAATATGGCATAAAAAAAAATATAAACCAAAAATTATATGATAGTTTTGAAGGTGTCTGCATAACTCAATTTTCCTAATCTCCAATTCGTAAACCAAAAAATTAAATAGAAGCATATATAACACTAACAAAACAAAGAAAACATCTGGAGGTATATGCTAGATATGTTGTCAATAACAATCTAACATTCCCAAAAAGCAATGTGCATATCACAATATCAAGATATCAAAATAAATAGGAAAACTAAGCTAATTGCTCAATAATTTTTTCATGAATGGATAGAAAAGCATCAATATACGTTGTTAAACTTACAACTCTATACCGAATAAAAATTGAATTGATTATTTACACTTCACAACAACACTCGGCAGAAAAAGAGAGGGATAGAGTAACACAACGCGGGAATTTCAAGAAAAGGTAATAAGGAAAAAAAAATTCGAGTTTTATCTCAACTCTCCTTTTATAGTACTTTGTCAAATTGTACGTGCAGGCCTCTTCCTTCTCCATTTCTCCATTAACAATACTTTATTTCTCTTCTCCAAACATAAATCCCTCTTTCTATATTCTTCTTCATCAATTTTTGTATCATTTTCACCATTTTTGATTTGTTTTGTCAATGAGGACATGGAGCTTTATGACAACACAAACTTTTTCCTCTCTACTAAGTTTCTGCAAATTTTATGTTTATGTGAACTTTAGTAAACAGTCGGCAGCAGAAATCCTAAGGCATAATACCTATATCAAAGCTAGGACTTTTATTAGGAGCAATACATAAAAAAAAAAAAACTACAACGAATAGCAAGTGATGGATATTTATCTTTTTAAAGAAGGCTAAGCCACATGATAAATACGCTATCTCTGGATGAGGTTAGTTCCAGCAAGCCAAATCACAGTGATCTCTTAATATTTGAAGTTCAAGCAAAAGTGAACAATTGATTACAAGGGTTAAGAGTTTCCCCGGATAAAGGAAGTTAATTCATCTTACAGCGTGGAAGCTAAGACCAAGATAGGAATGGGTATTGTGACATGACAAAACCGAGACACCAGACAAGAAGTAGCCACAAAATTTTGCAATATTAAATTGATGTTTGTGCAAGAACAGCGAACAACGGGAGCAAAAGTTCGAACAGTGTACTTCAAAGTTCAAACTTTCCTACGAATAAACAGAAAATAAGGGTAACAAAGTGACTATTGATAAAGAAGAAAATAAATTTACTTGAAATAACATAAACAACAATATCACAAAAATAACAATATCAAGAACATAGCAACTCATGATAAGACATACACAGTAAAAAGGAAAACACAGCAGTTCTTGATAAATAAAGAGGCGAAAAAAGTTTACCTGATGTATTTGAATTAATGAGGCATAGAAAAGAGAACAGATTAATGGATATAACAATGGAGACATTTATAGAGATGACTAAAGAATCTGAAAAGGTTTTGCATCATCTGAAAATTAAAGCAATGGAAGTTGGAAAAAGGATGTTACACCAATCGACTGAGCAGAAACATATACTTTCTAGAGAATTAAATTAGGGCTGAGATTATCAGCAATTTTTCTAAAAAAATTAATATTTAAATAATACTATAAGGTTAAAAGGGTAAATCAACTTTGGGATAAAGAGGTTCATGATTATAATAATATATGATATATATATTAACATATGCGTAATTACAACAAAATAATATGAAAAACAAAGTAAAAAGGAAAAAATCGATAGTACTAGAAATCAAAGGATAAGAAACTATGAAAGTAAAACTCCAATGGTGACTACTAAATAGAAAGATCATAAAATAATATAGTGCTACCTAATAATACTTTAATTAATTGGTACACACAAAAACAAGTTGCAAAAGGAGGTTATGTAGGGGAAAAGGAACCAAATAACAAAGCTTGTTTGACCTATCAGTCTTCTTAGACCTACGACAAGTAGATTCATTTAGGCAAAAAAATATTCTTCTTATTTTGGGTTTCTTATTTAGATATTGTCCATATTTTTTGACGAATTTAATTGAATGTAAGTGAAAATAAGTTTATTAACAAGAACTATTATGGTTGAAGTGTCAAATTCAAATTGTGAATAAATAGTTTTTACTTTTTGTACAAATAAATATAACAAAGACACAAAGGGTGAAAAAGAAAAAAAAATAGCATACTCCTTCTACTTTTATAGTTGAAATTCAATGGAAAAAAATTATACACTAATTTAATCTTACTCATAATATTTTAAAAAAGTATTTTCAATAATTTTTTTAATTCAAGAAAAAAGTAAATGACAAAAAAAATGAAAAATGTGATCTTTTGGATTTAGGTATACAAAAATTATTTATAGATTATGACAAAAAAAAGTATCCTAAAACCAAAGGAAGTCTAATTACCAAAACAAAAACACAACTATTATATTTATTATTTGAGATTGAGAATTTCATTCCACTAAGATCATACTAATTGAAAATAAGACAAAACTTTCATTCATTGATTGAAAATTAAAACATTCACTTAACAGTTGTTGTAACATAACAACATAGGTTCATTGATTGAAAATTAAAACATTCACTTAACAGTTGTTGTAACATAACAACATAGATTATATCGAAAAACTAATCACAAAGACCTACTACCCCTAAAAAGTTTTAGACTAAAAACTTGTACCCCCAAAAATTTCTGAATTGTTATTTTAGATTCCCCCCCCCCCCTTTCCCTTTTTTGGATCATAGTATTACATACATATGCTAAGAACATCCAAAACACTAAATTCAACCAACAATTATCAACAATTATCAACAATTGAAAATCCAAATTTTATGTGATATTTTTACATCGGTACCTTCTAATATATTCAATCAGGTTTCTTTATATAGTTCTTCATCATTTTATTTAGAATTTCTTTGGTTTTTTCCTCAGCTCTAGTTGATGGATTCAAATTTCTAGTAACTTCCATTGATGATTTTTTTTTTAGATTTATCACTCGAACAAGTTCTTTTATCAGTTTATATAAAAATCTACCTTGATTTTGCAGTATAGTTATTACTAGTTCTGCAAATTCACGCTTCTTAGACTTGTAACTTTTATAGGTTTCATCAAAAGTGGTAAAACAGTTCAACCAAATAATCTTTTTTAGATTTGTATGTATGATTTCACCCTAAATTAATCATTCTTATTCTTTCAAACAGCAAAAAAATCAATATAATACAACTTTTATACTGTTACTTTTTGTAATTTCATGATTGGAGATTTTCTTAGAAAAAAAAGTTGACGTCGGGAAATAATTTTTCATAACTTTATCACTTCAGTAAAAATATTTCAAAGTATTATTTTGCAAATGAAGATGACAAAATAATAATAAAGGAGGTAATCATCCGGATAGGGTTCCCAATTAAATAAAGAATATTATAACAAAAATGCCTTAGAATAAAAGAAATTATAATTACCAAAACAAAAAGACAATATATATAAATAATGATGGGGGAATAAATTTTCTTTTCACTATCACCATAGTAATTTTTTTTTTAACAAAAATTAATTCCATTTATTAAAAATTAGATCATTAATTTAATGATTATTGCAACATAACAACAAATATCATATAGAAAATCTAATCACAATGACCTAAAGCCCCCAAAACGTTCTAAATTTAGAACATGTTCCCTAATAGTGCTAAAATCGCTAATTTGGAACCTTTTCCCTCGTTTTTAGACTATAATATTACTTTTTAATGCTAAGAGCATTTGTAGCACTAAATTCACCAACCAAATAAAATAGTTATAAGAAATTGGAATCCTAACGGATACAAAATTTTTACTTCGCTATCCTTTTAGATTTTCACCAGGTTCCTTAAATAGTACTTTATTCGTTTCATTCTCAATAACTTCTTTGATTTTTTACTCACCTCCATTTGATGGATTCGACTTTCCAGTAACACTCATTAATGACTTATGTTTAGATCCATCATCCGAACAAGCTTTTTTGTTAGATTTTTCAGAATTATGATCCTATTTGCTTTTTTAGCTATGATCAGTTCTTAAAACTCAAGCTTCTTAGAATTGTAGCTTGCAAAAGCTTAATCAATAGTGGTAAAAGTACCCGACCAAATTTTCTTATTTTCGATTGGGTTTCTGATTTCAGCAACAAATTTATCAGTTTTTCACTTTCGAACACCAACACGATACGACCTAGCACAATTGTTGTTTAATATTTTTTGTAGGATTTCATGATTGGAGAAAGTTTTATTAAAATGGTGGGGGGGGGGGGTTATTACAATGTTTGATATATATATATATATATATATATATATATATATATATATATATATATAATCTATATATATATATATATATATATATATATTTCAAAAAAATTTAGGTATGGTGACAATTGGCTGGTTGACTAAAATTTAAAATAGGGGCAAAATTAATGAATCAACACTATAATGAGTCATTAATTTTGCCCCTATTTAAATTTTAGTCAACGTGCCAATTGTTGATACGCTCAAATTACACCTGCCTAATGAAGTGTAAGCGATCGTAATCAGAGAACCGAAATAGTAGGTTGGGTTCGATCCCACGAGGAAAATGGTTTGGACTTAACTTTAATGTAGGATTATATCTATTTAGCGAAGGTTTTTTCGAAAACAAGTAATTAAGGGGGTGGGTGGGTAGGTTATGAAACAAGTTTCTTTAATACATCTAAATTAACAAGTAAGCAAAAGTAAAAGGTGAGTTTTTATAAAATTGTTAAACTAACTAGGGTATATGTGTTCCCCATAGGTTCATTATGTCGTATTCCTAGAAAGATAAATCTTCAAACCAAATTCGAAAATTGAATTATTGTTAATGTTTGCAAAAACTAATATCCAAACTAAACTAGAACCATACTAACAATGTCAAACCCCAAAAATGAGGTTTTAAGCCCAAATAATAAAAAAACTTTTTCCTGAATTAAAAGGAATTGAAATAAGGAAATTTTGACCAAAAACTTGACATTGATCAGAGACCCTTACTGACGAACCATCGATGGAACGACAGTCCGTCGATTGTCTCCATCAGTCCAGACTTAGATAATTTTTCTTTCATTCAGATGAAACCTTCTCTGAATCAATCGACGGACCAACAACACGGTTAGTCAATGCATCTACAATCGATATATTCCCTCTGTCACTCCATCCTTTGAATTTCTCCAAATTTTGGTACTGGATTTATCTCTGATCAAACAAATTGTTTGCCTGTACGGTCCGTCGATCAAGTCGATCTCATCCATAGTTATACACTTTGTTTGATTACCCCGGGATTCTCCATCAGTCTGAAGTGCAATCAATGGTCACCACCTACAGATCGTCGATTGAAAAAAGGGTCGTCGATAGCCTTCCTAGGTAAATTTTTTGCACTATTTTCCAGCTGCATTATGCGTTTTTGTTCTGGACATCTTTCCTGCAAAACAAACAGAAAACATGTTAAAACTACTACAAAAAGGCTTTACACACACATAACACTTAAGCAAAATCAATTGAAAGCATCGTGAAACCATCGTACATCAACACCCTCAACTTAAATTCATTTTTTGTCCTTAAGTGATGATGCACTATGACTAAAAACCACACTTGTAAAAGTATACTCTTTTAAACTTTCGCAATCATATGGCTAACAATACCAACTGTTTCTTTGATTTAGTACGTATTCACGCTCTCGGGTTTAACAAGCTAACTCATGTGTATCACAACATGACACAAACTCACCATGCATAGACACTGCTACTGTTTTCCCTCTCACCGAGGTACCAACTTTCCGATATTGCAACTAGTGACCTCACTTCAAAATAAATCTTTTGTTTTCGGATAACGATTTTATGTTTGAGTCCAAGGATCTTTATTCAACACTCACTCTGCAAAAAGGTCCATACATAGTTAGTACTCGTCTCCATAGCCTTACCATTATTTTCACTTCTTAGGTTCTCCACATTAGACTCTAGGATCACTGTAGGAATTTTTTGTTTTGTAACATCGGTTCAGGGTTGGGTATGGTATGACTTTTTGTCCTCCTTGACATTACTGCTAAGTTTCCAACCACTTTTCATTGTCTTTTATGCCCTTTTATTTTTCTTTTATAACTCTTTTCTTTCTTTTGTTTTACTAATCATTCCCTTTTTTTCATTCAAGTGATAATTTCAAGGAGTCACATCTGGCACTCACTTTCTCTTTTCTTTTCAACATTCAACTCTTTTCATACCCACTTCTGGGTTATAACTCATACTAGCCACCCTCAACTCATGTATTTTACGTAAGTTGAAGCACACAATACCCGAGGTGGGGTCAAGGACAAGAATAGGTCATTTATAACATTAGCCATCGTCAACTTAGGCTTTTGGCCGAAATCGAGTTGCACATTTCCAAGGAGGGACCGGGGCCAAAACATTAGACCTTGGGAAAGTGAGTTAGTGATAAATATAAAATACATCTAGTATATGCTCAACAAATTTGGATCAAAAAGGATAAATCTTCTATTTGGTTAACTTCATATTAGGGTAGATGTTTGCTAAATCAAACAAGGTCCTATAATCCTTTTGCTAGTCTTCTAACACAAATTCCCTTTGGAAGACTAACCGGGAAGTTCTAGCTAGGTACCAACTGTTTAACACTCCAAACTCCTCACACTCTCTTGATACCTCATTACACTATAAAAATTGTCATATTTCGCAGTTTAGGTGTAAGTTGAGGGTCATACGGCGGGTGCTTATACATGTCATGCTTACAACCAACACATTCAACTCATTTTCACTTTTTCATGAATGCATATTCTAGGACAGGATGTCCCTTAGTTTAACACATCATGCTTCATCTTTCATCTTTTTATACATTGTATAAATAATAACATGCATGTTTAACAGAAAAATTAACCAGTCTCTTGGAGAAAAACAACTCAGGCAAGAAAACCTCAAGAAAGGATAGTGAGTTGGGCTGTTCAGACATCAACTTAACAATCACATTCCATTTACTCCACCACTAACAAAAAGATCCCAATGAATAAAAAATATATAGGGTAGAGTGGTAGGTGAATCAAACTTGAGGAGCATAGCGTCGACAATCTCTCAACAAGTGAGCTGGTCCGGTTTCCCAGAACCTGCAACATCAGTACTTGGGTTACCCTGAGTGGTTCCCACGTGAATCTATTCACCATCAATGGTGCTCCTCTCACCGATCACCGGCATAGAACTAGACTCCTCAACTTCCATCTCTCGTGACCTAACCTAGCAGGCATCCTCATATGCTAACGAAGCCCTCCTAACAGCCTCGAAGTTCGTCCTATCTTTCTTCATCGCACTGGAATCATCTCTTGCATGAGTAGTGAGTCTGTAACGGTACCTCTTGGCATGACCATGTGCTCCTACTGGGACTCAATAGAAGGCTTGAACAAAGCGTGAACCACTTTTTCCTCTTCGATCTAGATAGGCACACTCTCCGGCTCCGTCCCCCTTATCTCAAGAATGTCGTCAACATCAACACACAAACTAGAAACCGCCTGCATAAAGTAGTGAGGTGTTTCTTGGGTCCTACGCGAGCTAGCACACGAAACTCGATGATGTCTAGGTGTTGATGGACCGTCTGAACTTTTTGCTTAGTATGCTGAGCCACCATTTTTTTTATCTGGCCTTTGGCCTGAGCTATGGGCTTATGCATCCAAGGTTGCATGTGGTGGAGTAGGGCGGCCATTTGTTCCTCCAACTTTTATACCCTCACTAAAGGAACTAGAGCAACAGATGGAGGTGAGGATCCGAACAAGGAGGGGGCCTTGCTAGCAGCGTGAGTGGAGTTAGCCGGGGTGGTGTCAGCAGGCTCAGATGTATCAGGATCAAACCCTTCGGCTAACTCCCCCTTCTCCACCAAATTCTCGCTAAATGAGCGACCTCAATCATGATCCCTCTCTCTGGCCCCACTACACTGTCCTCATCCCTGATTGACCAATGTCGACTGTCTCCGTCGGGTATCATAGTGTGTCCCAATGCAAAATGGGTACCTCCATATAAGATCAAATGAGCAAAGGGGTAAGTAGTAGAGGTCTTGAAAGCCCTCTCATGTATCACTGATATAAGCACCTGAGTGTAGTCTATCTCCAACCCTGCTACCATGGCTGCTACAAACATTTGCTCTATCCTAGGTAAGACAATATCAACATTCATGGGCGATATCGATGACGGGCCAACAACCATGAAAACATTCCCCAAAAGTGATGGAGGCCTTCTTAATAAACCCTCAGGGGTTTAACACACATTAAACAACAATTTCTCATCCTCTCCCTCTACTAAGTGAACTTGTAAAATGCACCACTTTTGACATTCTCCCATCTGTAGTCGAATGCTACAGTCATGAGGGCTCATTGTGGCTTAGTAGTGGGGTTATATAGGAAACGACATGGGCTGGCCTCCAAGATTTCAACCCGGCAGCCCCGGACTAGTAATGAGGTAAAAGGGTCTTGTTTTGTAGTTCTTGCCTGTCTATCTATAGAGCCTCTGAGAGTAGCCACACAGGAAACGATAACTCCCTGACTATCTCCTCACTACAGTCATAATGACTCCATGCTATCCAGTTTAACTTACACTGGTTGAACAATATGAGCAGCTCGAGGACAGTGTGCAACCACCCTTCTCCTTCAACATTTGGCTTCCCTATATACTTGGTGGTGCCCATCGATGTACAATTGGTTAAGTTCCTCAGCAATAGGTGTCGGCTCATATTCTCGGGGTGCAGGTGGATCTTTGAGCTATAAGACTTATCAGACAAGGCTTGGTGGTTGTGACTCTCCAACCAAGTGTCTTTCTGGGAGGCGGAACCTGAGGATGTGGCCATATTTTACACAGGATACTGGGACAACCCGAATGCAGATTCAGAGCCTCATACTTCTTTAGAGCTAGAGGCCGCCCTAGTCTACGAGCCAGATAGTATGCGCTCCTCATCAGACTAGGAGGGAGTGACTACGCTGAGAACCACCATCCAGAGGGTGCCCCTAGTGGCTCGTGCAGCTGGTTTTGGGGTAGTTGTACCCAAAGGGATATATTCAAAATCTTGTTAATTTTCGGAGTCTTTAGCCATTTGACGCAATGGGAAAATAGACTTCGATTTGCCCTTTTTGACGTACACGATATCCTTCTTTGGAGCCATGTGTACTTTTAAAACAATTATTATTCTCACTTAAACAATACTACACAGTTGAAAAAAACAGAGCAAAGAAATGAACAAAAATCACAAATTGTTAAGTTTTGCAACTTCCAGTTGATGGGCACTATCGACGTTCTGTCGATCAATAGAAGGTCTGTTGATAAATTCGGTCGTCTGACACTTAGAATTTCATTCAAATTAATCAAACATTTTAGAACTCTCTGATCAAAATTTTGAATGTGCAGAACAACCTATCGATCTATCGATGAACTGTAGTCTATTTCCGTCGCGTAACACTAAGAATATTTTTATAAAATTAGTGAAAAAAAGTTTTATGAAGGAAATGATGGGCGTGCATTATAGTACGTCGATCAAATCGATGGACCATTAATCCATTTCTGTCATTTCAAACTTCAACAATTTACGGGTGGTCTAACCGACGAACCCTATCGACGGTCCGTCAATGGGGTCCTACTTCTGGCAAGAGAAACACTTCAGCCCTGTTTGCAAGAACAACTTTTTGGACAATTTTTTTGTCCCAGGCAAGTGTAGATAAGCATTATAACACCCACAAGTACGTATCTTTCATTCGTAGAGTTTCTATTTCACATAATTTGTGTTTTAATTCATCCACACTGTGAAACCATATGTTGTTATTTCAAACCCTACAAAGAAATTCACATTATATGCAGACTAAGAAGCAATAAAACCACATTCATTTATTTTGAGGGACGTAATACACAAGTTATTAGCATGCAATATAAATTAATTTAGTCCCTTGGTCAAGACCCACATTCGAATTTATGTTAAACAACCATGAACGAGAATTCAAAGTGTAAAGGAAATCGAAATAACTTACATTCGTAGTTATTTGGTTGTGAGATTAACTTTGGACTGTAGCATACGCGCCCAAACATTGATCAGTGGCCAAAGAACAACAGAGAAACAAGAGAATTTTAGAAGAGAGAGTTTGGTGAATTGGAGGAATTTGGAATTAGGAGTTATATTGAAGATGGGAGTGTAATGAATGGTGATAAAGGAAGGAAATTATGGAAGAAAATGATTTTGTAAGGGAATTATAAAAGACTTTAAATGTGGGAATGGATAAGAACTATTATGTCCTTTAATATTACTGACCAAGTTGGGTCGGGTCACATGCATTTTGGGCCTACGAAACCCTATCGATGGTCCATAGTTCAGTCGATGGTCCGTCAACTTGGACCGTCGTTTGCATTTAGACTTTGAAAACTTAAGAGACATATCTGGAATCTATGGACAACATCGACGGTCCATCAATTGAACGGTGGCCCTTGATGGGGTCCGTAGACCTCTCCACCACACCATTTTTTTTTACAGATTTTTGTTTTGTCCCATGCATATGTAACACCCATTAGGACATTCTTTTTGTCTATTTCTAGAAACTTTTTATACGCGGACCCTACAATAATGTCAAGCAAACCATAGTACTCAAGCATGAATGAATTTAGATAAAAAAAAAAAACAAAATAAAATACGAAAATATGACTATTACTACAAAGAAAATAAAACCTATCGTTTGCTAGAGGATATACCTTAAGTTGCCTAACAAGAAGCTCTTGATTTAACGTTTCTCCACAACAAAGGATCCTTGATTAGTCAAACTTCATTTAGCTGATAGGACTCAACAACTTTATGGATACTCTCCGCATGACCCAGGTAGATCTTAATCCCTTGTCTTTTGACTGTGAACATTTCACTCTCCTTATGCTCCAGCTCAACCTCTGCGTGAGAGAACACTTTAGTGATGAGAAATGGCCCTGTCCACTTGGACTTGAGTTTGCCTAGAAACAAGAATAGCCTAGTGTTGAATACACGCACAAAATCACCAACCGCAAATTGTCGCTTTTCAATCCTTTGTTCATGGTACTTCTTCATCTTCTCTTTATAGATGTCTTAACTTTCATAGGCTTTGAGGCGAAAATCATAAAACTCATTCAACCCATTTAGTTTTTGTTCCGACGCTTCATTCCAGTCCATCTTATGTTTCTTCAGTACACTCGACCGACAAATGACAGACCTTCCCATATAAAAGTTTTTATGGAGACATACCAATAGGAGTCTTGTATTTAGTTAGATAGGCCCAAAGAGCATGATCGATCTTCCTTGATCAATCTCTTCTATTAGCATTGCCCGTTTATGCCAGAATTTGATTGATCTCTTGATTGGACAAATAAATTTACCTTCTAATTTGTGGATGATAAGGGGTAGCCACATTATGGCGCAACCCAATATTTCTCCAATATCCCTTTGAACAACTTATTACAAAAGTAAATAGACACCATCACTAATAATGGCCCTAGGTGTGCCAAATATAGAGAAGATATTCTTTTTTATGAATTAAGAATGTGTTGACACTCTTTCTTTCAATGTTAGAAATCTCTATAGCCGCACCCATTTTGACACGTAGTCAACGACCACAAGTATATACTTCATCCCAAGATAAATCACAAATGGCCCCATAAAATCAATGTCCCCATACATCAATAAAAAAATATGATTTGAAGGGAGATGTTGTCTCTTCGAGATTCCTCCATCTCATTGGCAAAGATCACATGATTTGGCGAAGTCATGAGCATCTTGGTCAATGGTTGGTCAATAGTACCCACACTCCAAAATCATATGCGCAGTTCAAATACCACTATGGTGCCACCCATAGGCTCGGAGTGACATGCCTCTTAGACACTTAAAATCTCAATTTCCGGGACTCAACAACGAATAATCCCATTCGTACAACTCCAGTCTAAGGAAGCCTCATCCCAAAAGAACATTTTGACATCATACATTATCTTCTTCCTATGATAGAAAGACAATTCTGATGGAATTATATCACTAGCCAGATAATTCGCAAAATTTGTAAACCATGGAATCAAATATTGAGAAGCTGTCAATACATTTTCATAAGGGAATTCATCATCAATTTTAGTCTTATCCCCCACTTCACGCATAGCTTAATTCTCTAACCTAGACAAGTGATCGGCAACTTGATTTACAGTCCCCTTTCTATCTTTTACCTCAAAGTCAAACTCTTGCAGTAATACCACCCATTTAATAAACCTTGGCTTCACATCCTTCTTCTCCATTAAATACCTCAACGTGGAGTAATGGTGTTTATTCACAATGACCCTCGTGCTAAGAAAATAGAAGCGGAATATTTTGAATGCAAACACCACTACAAGAAGCAGTTTTTCACTTATCGTGTAGTTCTTTTGAGCTTCTTTAGGGCCTCACTTTCATTGTAAATGGGGTGAAGGATTTTATCCCTTCTCTATCCCAATGCCACACCAAGAGCAACGTCACTAGCATCACACATCACCCAAAATTATTTATTCCAATATGGGGAAATAATAATGGGTGCGGACCCCAACTTCTCCTTCAAATCTCCAAATGCTTTTTGACATGATTCATCAAAAAAGAATTTACATTCCTACTGGAGTAGTTTGCACAAACTATGTGCAATTTTCAAAACATCCTTTATAATCCTCTGGTAAAAACACGCATGTCCAAGAAAACTTCTCACATCTTTTAAAGAGATAGGTGAATGAAGCCTCGCTATAACTTCGACTTTAGATAGATCTACCTCTTTCCCCTTATCAAAAATAAAATGGTTGAACACTACACCTTCGTTCACCATAAAGTGACATTTTTGCCAATTACGCACTAGATTACAATGCTCACACCTTTTGAGAACCTCCGCCAAATTGCTCAAACGCCGATTAAAGAAGTATCCAACAATAGAGATGTTGTCCATGAACACCTCATAGTGTCTTCTACCATAGTTGTTAATATCAACATCCTACATCGCTGGAGAATGGCCAGTGTATTCCTCCACCCAAACGGCATCCTTTGAATATGAATGTCACATAAGGGCAAGTAAAAGTTCTCTTATCTTAATCCTCAGGGGAAACAGAGAGCTGATTGTAACCTTAATATCTATCAAGAAAACAGTACCACTCTTTTCATGCGAGTCTACGTAACGTCTGATCCACAAAGGGAATGGGGAAATGTTCCTTCTCTATCCACATATTCAGTTTCCGTTAGTCCATACAAACTCTCCATCTGGAAGCTGGGTGCATTGGAAATAGCTCATTCATCTCATAAGGCACCATTATTATCCCATAATTTTTAGGTAAGCATTGACCAGGGCACAACTTACTACTGTCTTGAATATGATAAATGACTCTGGCATGCAACCACTTGATGATATGCTTTTTCACTACCTCTTGCATAGGTGTATTCAACCTTCTTTTGTGCTAAATACTTGGTTTGTAATCAGTCATGAGCTGGATTTAGTGTGACCAAATACCTGGAGGGATTTCTAATAATTTTTGCAATAGTCCAACCAATGGCTCGTTTGACCCTCTTCAAAACCTCAACAAAACACTCTACTTATTGCCCATTCAAATCCGCTGCAATTGTCACCAAAAAAATGTCATCTCTACCCAAGAACACATACCTCATATGAGGTTGTAGAGACTTAAGTTCTAATCTCGGAGCCTCCCCAATATATGGTTTTATGGGTGGAGACTTGGATGCTTCATACCTAACTCCAATTTCTTTGGTTTTGACGGTATTCATTTTGTTCAAGTGCAGCCACTAGAGACTTATAATCATCAATACCATTACTCTCAAATTACATAATCACTTCCGCTAGTGCCTCGACACGTATTCTCTCTTCAATTTGTAGCTCGGATATACTATCAACCCCGTAGGATATAGAAGATACCATTTAGAGCTCACACTATGCTTCATGCACCTACATATATTGAAAGTTTCTTATTCATTTTCCAACCTAAGCCTTTATCTTCCCCTATACCATATTAACTAATGCACGCCCAGTGGTAAGAAATTGCCTCCCTAGAATAATGGAACCTCAAAATGAACCTCACAGTCAACAATCACAAAATTGGCCAGAAATATAAATGACTCTACCTTCACAAGCAAATCATGGAGTATACCAATGAGCCTCTTCATTGTTCGATTGGCCATCAGTAACCACATCGTAGTAGGCTTTGGGTTATCCAAGCCTTACATCTTTTAAATGAAAAAGAGGCATAAGGTTTATGCTTGCAACAAGAACACATAGTTCTTTAACAAAGTATAGAAACCCGATTGCCAGGTCTTCCTTTTTCTGCAGAAGAGATCTTGTAGCGATAGCACTACAATGTTGCATCAGTCATCATCCTCAAAACTCACGATCACTTTTTTGTCACCATATCCTTCATAAACTTAGCATAACCGGGCATTTGTTTCTAAGCTTATATCAAAGGGACATTGATGGGAGTTTTTTCAACATAGTGATATCACCTCTCATCTCGTTGGGATGTTCATCACTAGTGTCAAATCTTCTCATTATCTTTTGTATCATATCTTCAACTCACACCATACTACCTCCACCGTCCCTATGAGAAACTTTCCAATTTTTTAGTGGAATATAGGGCCCACTTCGATCATTCGTATTACAATAGTTACCCCGGTTGAAGTTGTTATCGCGGTTGTAGTTTCCTTCTCGAACATATTGACCCTCTCGATTGTAGTTACCATTGTTCCTACCTTGATTTCCTTAACCTCGGCGCAAGTTCTCCTTATTGGAGCCTCGGGCATTTGGTTAGAAACTCCTCGTTTACTCATTCACTTCATAGGCATCTTCTTGATAATAGTACTCATCTATCGGTGGTGGTGGTTTAGTCAAGTAGTTCAACTCATTTACCTTTTCTGCACCTTCACTCGTATGTTTCAAAACCTACCCTAGCTCAGTTCTCATCTTTGCAAACTCTTCACACATCTCATGTTTTGTTAGGTTGTGGCTTGTATTGATACGGTGTTTCTCCCTTTGTCCGACTTTCTAGTTCTCCAAGTCTTATTGTTGCGAGATATCTTCTCCAACTTCTCTGAAATCTCTACATGTGTGCACTCTCCATAGGAACATCCCACAATAGTTTCGACTACCACTTTACTGTTATCATCTTGACCCCAACAGAAGTACTCTTTCAACGACTCATCATCAATGCGGATTTTTGGGATGCCTCTCTCGAATGCTGTAAATTTTTCCCAAGAGCCACACACTGACTCCCCATGTAAAGCCAAAAAAATTTTCACTATAATCATTGTGGTTGAGCTTCTTGAATATTGGGTAATACCTTTCTATGAATGCATCTCTCAACTAATCTAAAGTATAAAGTGTTACATCCATGAATAACCCCTAGGCGGAACCAGCGTCGTCGTCCTCTTTGAGGACTATGACTAGTGTCACATACAAAGACCATACCCTAGAAGTTAGGGTACAATGTCGGATTGTAACCGGCGTACTAGACCTCTCGGAGGTCTTATACAAGCCCTTTCATATCATTCACCGTATAAACATACTGAAAAATAGTGTGAAATTAAAACTTTTCACAAAACATAATATAGTCTTCAAAAACTCTTTCATATAAAAGTAATAGGAAATACTAAGTCTCAATCTCATCATCTTAAGACACAAGAATATTTGGACACAGACCATATTTCAAACTACGAATATAGAAATACTTAGTCTATTACAATACTTTGAATGAAAACATAAAAGACATATATGCCCTCGACTCATGTGAGGACATACTTCAAATTCTCTTGAACGATCTTCTAACTCCATGTATTCACTTCTCAAAGCTCCTCACCTACCAAGAACTATATAAATAGATAAAAGCATGGATTTAGTACAACCACATGTACTAAGTATGGCTTTATGCATAAAAATCATGAAAACGGACTTTTATTGGAAATATACATCTTTTCTTTTAAAAATCATGTTATAATCATAGAAAATATTTAACAATTTAGAAAAACAAAAGGAAACATTCAAACAACAAATCATAATACTTAACTCACTTAACAGTGAGGTGCATTCACTGTACAGTGACTAAATTCACTGTTACACTGAATTGCTTAAACCTCACTTTAGAAACCCTTAAGAATGTAATCTTCTCACTCAAAGCTATATTAAGATTCATTTAAGTCACAAAAAGTGAGACCACCCATACACCATATGTATATGTGCCTAAAAGACCCTTAGGATTACTTATAATGAGTCACATACACACTTAAAAAGTATCATGAACATCAAGGTAAGATTCTTTTACAAAATTTGAACTCTAAGTCTCACTTGACTCAGTTTTGAAGCGACGGCCCATACAATCCCTTATACACACAC
>JAKWIY010003052.1:37405018-37457499 GCA_027704805.1 Solanum corneliomulleri | reverse complement strand
TTCATTGTTCAACATAAACTTCATTGGAACTTTATCCATATATTCTAAGGCGCGACCAGTAGGAAAGAACGGCCTCATAAGAATAATAGGCACCTCAAAGTCCACCTCACAGTCAAGAATCACAAAATCAGTCGGAAATATAAATAACTCCACCTTCACGGGTTACATCATGGAGTATCCCAATGGGCCTCTTCACTGTTCGATCAGCCATCAATAACCGCTTTACAAAGGGCTTTGGGTCACCCAAACCCAATTTCTTATAAATGGAGAGAGGCATGAGATTTATGCTTGCACGTAAATAACATAGTGCTTTAGCATAGTCTATTAAGACGATGGTACATGGAATAGTGATAGTGCTTGGATCATCCTTCTTATGCACATCAGACTTTGTAGCAATAGCACTATAATGCTGCATTTGGTCATCATCCTCAAACTTACCGATATCTTTTTTGTAACCATATCCTTAATGAACTTGACATATCCAGGCATTTTCCCCAAAGCTTCTATCAAAGCGACATTGATGGAAAGTTGTTTCAACATAGTGATAAAAACGCCGGGAATTGCCATCCACAATCTTATTTACCAATATCTGAGGGAATGGTGGTGGTTTTCTAGGAATGGGAATCACTTTTTGGGGTACTTCTGCTTCTTTCACTGCTTTTCCCACCAATTCACCACTATTTTCCACTACCTCTTCATCTTTTCTCATCTCATCTTGTACCACAAACGGCATAGGTGGATCATTGGTTTGCTTACCTTCTAAAGTAGTGATTGACATGTAATCTCCATCATTTTTAGGATTTTGAATGGTATTTCTAGGAAGAGTTACCTTTTTATGTGGGTTCAAACTAGTAGACAATTCAAACAATGGTAACTAAACATGCTTAATATATATTGCATGTGCATCCACCATTTTCCCTATATTAGCAAAATCATTTCTCAATTCCTTGGCGTGCTCATCACTAGCATCAAAACTCCTCATCATCTTCTCCAACATATCTTTAAATTGCTCTATACTACCTTCACCATCTCTAGGAGCAACTTCTCAATTTTGAGGAGGAATATAGGGCCCACTTCGATCATTTATGTTACCATAGTTACCCTAGTTGATGTTCTTATCGCGAATGTAGTTTCCATCTCGAACATATTGTCCCTCTGCATTGTAGTTCCAATATTGCCGACCTTGATTTCCCTTTTCTTGATGCCAATTCTCCTGATTGGAGCCTAGGGTGTTTGGTTGGAAACCCCCCGTTTTATTATTAACTACGTAAGTATCCTCTTCATAATAGTAGTTATCTGCTGGCGGTGGTGGTTTAGTCAAGTATTTCACTGTATTTACCTTCTCTGCACCTCAAGTGACATGTTTCAATACCAACCCAAGCTCAGTTCTCATTTGAGCCATCTTTTTACGAATATCACGTGTGGCTGGATTGTGTGTAGCTTGCACTACAAAGATGTTTCTCCCAGTATCCGACTTTATAAAACTCTACGTCTTATTATAGAGAGAGATTTTGTGCAACTTCTCTGCGGTCTTTGCATAGGTGCACTCACCATAAGAACCACCCACAAGCGTATCAAGAACACCGTTATTATTATGATCATGTCTCAAATAGAAGTAATCATTCAATGACTCATCATCAATGCGGTGGTTTGGGACACCTCTCAGGTATGCAGTAAATTTATCCCAAGCGATACTCACTGACTATCGAGGTAGTGCTACAAAGTTGTTCACTCTATCTTTCTGGTTGAGATTTTTAGACACCGGATAGTACCGTGATAGGAACACATCCCTCAACTGATACAAAGTATAGATAGAATTATATGGAAACTCAGTAAACCATATCACATCCTCTCTCGTTAGTGATAGAGGGAAACACTCTTAACCCGATGACGTTCATGTCCAAGTCTGGCCTCCCTACACAACTCTTGCACACCAACATTAGTTTGTCTATGTAAGGGTGTGGATTCACAGATGGTCGCCCTGAAAATAAACCCCTCGTGGTGAGCATCTACATCGAACTCTAGTTACTATGAATGTGTGACCCTATAGTAGAGGAGGTAGGAAAAGAGGCCCATTAGAATCAGTGATATTGTTATTGAGTCTATAGAACTCTTGAGGGTGTGGGACGGGAGGTTGCAACCTCAAAGCATCATTACACTAAATTTTCCAAAACCACTTGATTATGAGCATCAACCGGTGGTGGAAGCTGACGATTCATCTCGTCACAAAGATTAGCTGGGTTCTGATGATTATTCATTCTTCAGAGTGACTGGTTAGGTTCAGGATCGAATGGAAGCATTAGTTCTTCTCTACTTCATGTACTTGGAATAAACTATAGCTAGACACGAGGTAAAAAAACAAAAGAAAAAAGTAAAATTAGGAAATAGTTGACTAAAATTCAATATTGTTATTAAAGTTAATCTAAAATTCACTTTCCCTGACAGCGGCGCTAAAATTTGATACGCTCAAATTACACTTCCCTTAAGAAGTATAAGCAGTCATATCAAGTAAGGAACCCAACTATTAGGTTGGGGTCGCTCCCACGACGAAAATGCTTTAGACTTAACTTCAATGTACGATTACTTCTATTAGTCAAGTCCTTTCCGAAAACTAGTAATTAAAGGCGGAGGTTCTTGAAACAAAAGTCTTGTAATATTTCCAAGTAAAACAAGTAATGTGAGTAAATCTTTGGTGTTTATCAAGTTGTAAGAGAAACTAGAGTGTAAGTGTTCCCCATAGGTTCATAACGTTTTAGTCCTAGCTATAACAATTCTTCCCTAATCTTTTGCATGCAAAGTGGTAAGTTCAGTACCTCTTAATCCTTCGTCCAACATTTAGAGAATTTCACCCAGTATCTTGGTCCGGCTGCGTGTGTCTAAGTTAATAACCCTTACCTGAACTTCATACTAAATATCGTATTCGATGTATGGCTTAGTTATTGTTTCGCACCAGTCAAGACTAGCCTATTAGATAGTATCCCACTAAATATATTTTGATAATTCTTTTCCTATTAACTACCTCCTTGGTCCAGCAAGTAGCAATAAAAAGAGTTCTAACGCGTGCACTCGTTAAAAAGAATTCTAAGTGATATAATTATCAATGAATGGAATAACCTATTTGAGAATTGTTATAAAGATAGGTTTACCTTTTTAATCATCCATGGTTCCCACAACCCTAGTTGTGGATTTATTTACCCATGCATAGAAGAACACAAATCATAGTTGATAAACAATAAATCATGAACTTACTTTGACAAATTCGAGGAAAATACAGAAATTCAACTTGACACCACAAAAATCAATTGAAAACTAAATTCGGAAATTTAAATTTATGTGAAAGTTTCAAAAACAAATCTCCAATAACAAACTAAGAATATTGTAATAGAATCCACCCCCAAAAATCAGGTTTTAAACCCTAAAACCCCATAGACATAGCTAACTTTTTTTAGCCTCCTGCTAGCATCTTCCCTGATCCAATCGATGGACCAACAGCACGGTCCGTTGATGCACATACGGTCCGTCGATGCCTTCCGTCGTTCCATACTTAGCTTTTTTTCAACTTCGGGTACTAGCATATTCTCTGATCAGATCAACGATTCAACATGACGGTCCATTGATAAATCGACGAACCATTGATCCTTTCGTAGACCCACACTTGGTCAGATTTCCCTGAGTTTCTCTTTAATCGATGGGCACTATGGTCCGTCGATGGCACAACAATCCATCGATGGCCTTCGTGGGTCACCTCTGCACTAAATCTCAATTGGCTTTTGCGTTTTGGTTTTGGACACCTTTCCTGCAAAACAAAGATAAAAACATGTTAAAATTACTAAAAAAAAGGCTCTAGACACACACAAATATTAAGGAAACAACATTGAAAGTACCATGAAACCATGGTGCATCAATGTACAATTCCACATTATCAATAAAATGAAGTTATGGATGTATCAATCACAAGTGGTCCTCTCAAAGTTCCCACACCCAAATAGTTAGTGCGTTAGAATGTGACACCTAATCCAATATACGTGTTAGAACATGATACATGATCCAATATATGTTTCACAACGTGACACACGATCCAATAGGCACAACAACAATCACAAGCACACCCTTGATAACATTACTCATAGTCATACAATCAAGTATTAGGTTCATAGTCTATAGTTGTTCGTACATAATCATGCGTTAGAATCAGTTCGCATTTCCTAATTCACATACATGCATGCATACAATTAAGCAACTAATCGACATGCATCACACAAATAGGAAATCAAACTATCACATACCTCGAAACCAACCTTGAACCATCCTAAGATACTTGAGCCTTCTCTTTTTGAATTCTTTCCCCTTGTTTTGGCTTTAAAACAGTCAATTAATACAATGATCAATAAACAAGGTCTAATTACCTGTATCATAATCAATATTATTGATTCCAGACCCATCCAAGATCCTAATGTTCAATAAGGGATTTTCCCACCATTGTAAAAATTCACCCCAAAAGATAATTACCGAAGAATCTACAATCTACGGATCAAAAAATGGATTAGGGGAGTATTAATCTTACCTTTAGCTCTAGAAGTTCTGGAAAACTATCAAGAACTTTTCTTCGGTCATATGTTATCTCTCAAGAATGAATATTTGTAGAAAATAACATTTTAGGGATTTTTACCCGGTTTAAGATGCGATTGTCCCTCCATGGAGGACCCCAACCCTCATAGTGGACCCACCTTGGTGGCTTGAATAGAGACAATGAGTTTGAATTTGAGCTCCAAACACCTATTTCACAACACATTTTCAACCCTTGACGTTCAAAAACTACCTGTTCACGCTAAGATCTGTTTCATGAGTTTTTCTCACCCAAATTTGATTCTATAAAATCTTGTGGGCTTCTGTACATCTTGTATATCCACTTATCTGATAAAATTTACAATTTGTTCTCTCATTAATTACAAAATTTCCCTAGACCTCACCTGACTCAGATTTCATCGAAATCTAGCCTATGCTAAGAATTCCCAAGTTTCTAGTCGAATGTTATCTGGCACCAATTCTTTTTCCATTGTATTTTTCTATAACGAAGAATATAGGTCGTTACAATAGATACCAATATACCCATCACTCCCTCTCGAGTGATAATATAGGAAAAACTTGCAAAAGTAAGGTTAGTCAAAAACGGAATTTGGGTTTTTTTTATATTTTTCATACACATTTAATTTAATTAATTTGTAGGATTTGATAGAGAAGAATTCAAGAGAGAAGAGAAGATGAAAAGCAAGATTATTTGGCTTCGTCAAGAGCTAATTGCGGAGTTCATCAAGGATTTGATCCTATGCGGTACGTGGGTTCACATAGTGTTGAGTTGGTTCACCCATTCACAAAACATGTTAAATTCAGTGTATTTTCATGCTAAAAAGATTGAGAATTTGATTGTATTGACTTGGTCTTTTGAATTTCTTTCGTTCTTGAATTAGGGATGAGATTGAGAAGTTCTTCAGAGTTTAATGTTGATTATTAGATTTACTTTTTGTTAGATTCTTGTGTATATGTTTTGTGTAAATGAATTTCATTTTATATTGATAAAAGAATTGAAATTAATTGAATTAAGATCATAAAACGAGAGAAAAAGTTCATCAGCTTTGCCTAGGGAGATGTTTGGGCAACCAACCCCGTTGTGCTAGGAAGGATACGGAAACGCGCCCCCATTTAGAAGGTCTTGTACCAACCTCATAACTATCATTTGTTACATAATACATGAAAAGTAGTGCAAAAATTTAAAACTTTTCACGTAAAGTGATAAAGAAAACATATTTTATAGATACTAAAGGATATTCTCATCTTCACAAGCCAACGTAAATACACGACATATATACATTAGGACACGACCCTTTACATAGAAAGAAAATACATAATAAGTCTTATACAAGTTTTAAAGAAGAACTTAAAGAAACATAGACTATGTCCTAAAGTATTTGAGGACATACTTAGTCTTGACAGAGTTGATTCCCAAGCTTGCCTTCTACCCTTCAACTTGCCACCAACCTATACTTATAAAGTATAGATAAGTATGGGGTTAGTACAAACATTGTACTAAGTATGGCATACGCAAAATCATGCAAAAAGGGAAAATTTAGTAGAAACATAAAGGTCATGCTACTTTAGTAAAAACCTTCATGAATTAATTGACAAAACATCATATAGTACCATCATTTAACACATAAGGTAAAACTTCAAATTTTCATAACACAGGAGCATACTTACAGTAAACCAAAAATCACACATGAACTACTCCTATTCTGAGTTATCCTTAGGCTCCCCTAAGTAAGACATAAGGAAATCACCCAGACAATCTCCTCATTTACACAAGTAACCATTTAAAATATCAAGATACTATGGAAACATACATAACTTAGGAACTTCATATAAGAACCATTCTCTAAAACACCCAAATTTACACTTGGTGCAATACGAAAGTAGCATGCCATACTACCACTTCCACTTAGTGCTCCTTAGGAATAACCTTAGAGTAGGCACATCACATTCATCACATACTAAGCTTTCATCATACAAGTCATAACATCGACATGCTTCCTTAACTTCAAACATAAAGTCACATTACTTTAAAATACATCATATCATGACCCAATCATACATTTCATATAAGGATACACCAAGACTCCATCCAAATGCCTACTTGTGCAATAGATAGGTAGCGTCATTTCATACATTTGTGGAGGCTAGATTTAATTAACATAGACCATGGGAACTTCACATGGAATCCTGGTACTACCCTTAGCGGATAAGGGATCCCTACTTGCCTAATGTAGGGTCATATTCTTTTGCCTTTACATGGATTCGCCAATAGTTACACCTAGGTGGGCGCATAGTTAAGGGATAAGGAGATTGAGTCTAAGTAACTAATTCTCTACTCACAAGGTGTACCCATCTCAAGAGGTACACTGGATACAACATCCTTACCCACGAAGTGTGCCCACTTCTTCTTCAAATCCTCTCAATGGAGTCTCAAATATTCATTTACTCTAGGTTAAGAGATAAATATTGAACACCACATAAACTCACGAAGGGAATTCAACCTCCAATATATTTTTGGGAAGCTTATTGAAACTAGTGAGCTTACTACTAAACGCTTCATCTCAACTCACGAAGAATGTTCACCCTAGAATCCCCCTTTTTCATACATAGGAGTAATTGGGATGGGTCTAGACACTTATGTACTCACGAAGAGTGTCTACCCTACAATCCCCCATTTTCATTCTTTGACTTCATTCGTGCATATAAGTGTGTGTGCGTGTATATGTGAGCACACCTTTCACATAATATCCATTATTAACAACATTAAATTATAGCCATGCCCATATCCACATTTATCACAATTTACACATTATCATATTTCACATATCACATACATACTTCGTTTAGACATAAGTCCTTCAAGATACTCATTTCAACCTTCTAACACATAGAATGCATAAGAATATAAAAATTATCACTTCACTTCACATACCATGCCTTCAAGTCCATTCTCAAAATACGCATAAAACGTCATATATTTCAAGTAAACACCGCCACCAAAGGTGGACCATACCACTCGATAGTTACTTCAACATAACTTAACCAAGATAGGACAACTTACCCTTCAACCAAGCCTTTACTATATAATCACAATTTATCCACTAATTCATCATAAAATAGCCCTTAAGGCAGTAGCTAAAACTCAAAAAAACCACGAAGAAACAATAACTTTAACATCATCTAATCATGCCCATTAAACCCATTTCATAAGAAAAAAGTTGATAAAAAGAATAGACATGATTCCTTTGGTGTTTTGACATTAAAATCATCATAAAGTCTACTAACAACTCATTTTAATCATTAAAACATTTTCATGCAAAGACCCATACTTAGAGTCAAGGAATACAGAAGTTTGAAGTTGAAACCCTTCTTTGTAAATCTCTTTGAAATGGCTCCTTGAATGAAAAAAGGTTCAAGGGTGACTACCATACCTTAATAAGAAGAAACCCCAAAAAATTGGTGAAGAAAACGTGAAGAACTTGGTCCTCTTCTTTGGAGCTTGAAGCTTCTAGAAAATGGAGGTTTTTGGAGACAAGGTTTTTGGAGAAATTTTATTTGATATTTAGGGTTTGAATTGGTGGGTTAAATCAAGTTTAAATTACCTAAACCAGTCCCCAAATGATCCCCAAAGTTCCAAAAAGACCCTCACACCATTTGGACTCTTTTCCATATAGAAGTTTGACTTAAAAACGTCGCGGCCAAATCTGGGACTTGTCGGTCAACTCATAGGAACCATTTACACTCAAATTCACCCTCAAACTCTCCCCTAAAACTTCACTACAAAACACTACAACAAACTAGTTCAACTTCGACTAGTTTTCTAACGTCTTCGACGTTTGATTTCCAAATGCTCCCAAACTTTACGAACTGACTTCTAATTCTAAAATATACTATTTTAATGCAATATAGATCATGGAACACGTGTGAATCTCTAGTTTGACCTATTTCATTTTTAGGGTCGTTAAAATTGAGCACTGATATGGGGGAGAGTTTTGACAACTCCCTGCCTTTATAAACTATGTAACCATGATGGGTAGAAAAGTGTTGTACTTTTTAGATGATTACTAGTGCTTTTTAGCATAGAATAGTGGATTCACTTAGAAGTCAGGTTCTATAACCTCGGTTAGGTATAGGACGACCCTGATAGCGTGAGGCAAAATATCCCATAAAAATATTTTGTACTTTTATACATATCAGAGTTTATATTGTATTTTTTCATTAATAAATAGTTACTATTGTATTTATTAATAAATATAGTCGATATCCATGTTTTAAAAGTTTTTTATTTATATTGCACATGTTTATAGTACTTTATATTAAAATGATTCAGTTCAGTTTAGTTAGTTTAGACCAGGTTTGTTCTTTAGTTCCCTCCAAGATTATGTCTTATTTTTTAATTATCCTCACATGATCGTACATTCAATGTACTGATGACAGTTGGTCAGGATGATTGTGGGTCTTGTCCCAGCCTCCCTCATAGTCTTAGAGGCTTCAAAGACAAAGATAGTTGATGTTAGTTCATTGGTCTTTACTTCTCATTTTCAGTTAAGTTGGGACTTGAGTTGTCATTTTTGCCAATGAATGTTCAATTTAATGCATTCTCAGATATATTTGAGGTTACAGTTCAATTAGGTCCATTAATTATTCTCGAGTGTCAGCCACGTCTGGGGTGTAGGCTTTGGGTGTAATAGATTTGATCTCCGCCCCCATGATACTTCTTAAAGATGGATGCATCAAACAATTACAAACTCCATAAATAAAGGAGGTAAGGCAAACCTCTAATAAATTGGCCCTACACAATCAAGAATTTTAAATCGTCCAATATATCGAGGACTAATCTAGCCTTTGTTGCCGAACCTCATCGATCCTTTTATCGGTGATACTTTAAGATAGAGTTGTTCACATTCCTTAAATTCCATGACTATTAACTTATAGTCTGCTTACTTGTTCTATTGACTATGGTTTGCTTTAACTTAGATTTGATGCTTGCTACCTTATCTTGAGCATCTTTCACCAAACCAACTTCCAATGTTTTCACAAGTTCAGCCTCAAAGAATCCTATCGGTGATCAACATCTTCTAACATAAAGTTCCTTAAATGGAGCCATACCAATGAAGGAGTTTTCAATATTATTATAGGAAAACTCACACAAAGGTAGGAACTTATCAATGTGTTGTCCAAAGTCAATCGCGTAGTCCCTCAACATGTCCTGTAACACTTAAATAGTCCTTTATGACTACCCATTTGTCTCTGGATGGAAAACTATACATAAAGTGAGTTGAGTTCCTAACTCCTCATGTAATTTGTCCCAAAACATGGGTTGACTCAAATGAAGTGGGTTGACTTGTCCAGTCTATCCACCACTACCCAAATGAAATCAATCTTTTCCAAGGTCCTGCGAAGACCAACCACAAAATCTATAACTATAATTTCCCACTTCCATTCAGGAATTGGCCTTCACTGAAGCAAACATTCAGGCCATTGGTGTTCATACTTTACTTTTGGAAGTTTTTGCACTTAGACACAAATTCGGCTATGTTTTTCTTTATTTCAGGCCACCAGTAAAGTCGTGTTAAATCTGTGTACATCTTGGTCACAACCGGATGAATGGAATATCGCGAACCTTGGGATTTTGTAAACATTTTTATAATCAAGCAGTCTACTCAGGGAACACATATTCTTCCTATAAAACTGAACACACACTCTGCATCTATAGTCGCATTGTGTGCCTGTCTAAGTACTATCTTCTTTCTGAGCTCATTCAAACTCTTATCCTCAAACTGTTAAGCCTTGATCTTCTGAATGAATGTGGGCCTAACCTCAATACTAGCTAACACCCTACCTTTCTTTAAGATTCCCAACATCATGAACTTAGATTCCAAGGTTTGAATTTCCTTGGTCAAACGTCTCTTAGATAAAGTCAAGCGAGCTAGAATACCCATACTCACCTCCTGCAGCTTAATATGTCACCACCACGTTAGACTTACCCAGATGATAAGTATCGGTTATTATAATCTTTTAGTCACCCCATCCACCTTCGTTGTCTCATATTCAAATCTTCATCAATAAACACCTCATACTTGATAACATAAAGGAAATGTGCCATATCTTAAAAGGAAACACTATTGTTTTTAACCGCAAATCATGTGTCAGATAATTTACCTCATTCACCTTCATTTGTTGGGATGCATAATCTATAACATTTTATCCAGCATCATCAAAATAAACAAACTTGAATGTGAAGCATCACAATAAACAATGAAATTTTTAGCTCCAATTGGTTGTTGAAAAATGGGTGATGTGGTTGGAAGATTCTAGAACTTTTGGAAGCTCTCTTTACATTTGTCAGTCCTCTCGAAAGGCACTATCTTTTGGGCCAGCCTCGTCAAATTCATGAAGATAGAAGCAAATTCTTCACAAACAGGCAATAGTAGCTGGCAGTCCCATAAAACTGCTTATTTTAGTCACAAAGCTTTCCCGGACCCAATTTCTAACTACTTTGATCTTTTGGGAATGTACCATTACTCCTTCCGGAAACATATGCCCTTAAAAGAGAAAAAGTCAACAGGAACTTGCACTTGGAAAATTCAGCATATAGCTTTTGTCTCCCGGGGACACCCAAAATAATACGAAGTTGATCCCATGCTCTTCCGTACTGTTTGAATAAGTAAAAAGGTCCATAAAACCTAAACCCTAAACATCCATAAATGGTTTGAACTACATTCATCAAACTTATGAAAGTTGCCGATACATTTTTAAGCCTGAAAGACATCACTAAAGACTCATAGTGCCCATATGGAGTTCCAAACGTTGTGTTTGGTACATGCTCATTCCCATATATTAAAATGATGGTAATTAGACCTTAGATCAATCTTAGAGAAAACTAATGCACCTTGCAACTGGTCAAAGAGATCATATATTCGATGAAATGGATACTTATTTTTGATTGGAGAACCTATTCAACTATCTATAGTTTATGCACAATCTTGTAGTACCATCATATTATTTAACAAATAAGAAAGGAGCACCCCACTGGGAAGCCATAGGACAGATGAATCTTTTATCTAGAAGCTCCTGGATTTGAGCCTTAAGCTCTCCCATTTTTATTAGTACCAGGTTCCTATTCAATTCTAAATATATCTTTTTTTTCGAGGCATACCAAGAAAATTGATAGGAAACACTCACTTAAATTAAGACACAACCAGAATACACTAAATAGAGGGAGACTTAATATCAACATCTCGAATATGAGACAACTACGCCGAATACCCCTTCCCCATCAATTTCTTTGTCTGAATGAAAGATATGACCTAAATTGGCGTAGGCCTTAACACCCATTTCTACTCTAGATTTCCCCTACTCGAGATTTCTAGAGTCACACACTTAGTATAAATATTAAGAACAACATAATAGGGGTACAACCAAGCCAAGCCTAAGATTATATCAAAGGCAATCATGTCTAAAATAACAAAATCAACCATGTTTTGAAAGTCATAAATGTAAAAGGACAAGCACGATATACATATGTGACTTTGACACACTCTCTATCTAGGGTAGAAACATTGATGGGGGATCAAGTATATCATAAACCACATCAAATCCTAGGCAAACTAAGTTGACCTATATGAGAAAGTAGATCCCGGATCAATGATAACATTCAAATATACTTCTTGAAAAAAATATACATGATGATATGCAATATATTTACCCAACTATGAGTCTGGGTAAATCCCACAGTGAGTATGGAAGAATATTATCAATAGCAAATATTTAACTCGATAGACATTATATAATATGGTGGGATATAAATTTAAATAAAAATAGAAGCAGCTAAAATAATTTTGAACGAAGTATTTATTTATATCCATATTGATAATAATAATAACTAGGAATGTGTTCCCCATAAACTCATAGCACCATAATCCTAGTAATAGCAATTCTTTCCTAGCGTATTACATGCAAAGTGATAAATTAGGTATCTCAAATTCCTTGGTCCAAGAACTAGAAAATTTCATCCCGCATCATGGTCGGGCTACGTGTTTATAATTTACTAACCCTTTCCTTTACCTCATATTAGACAACACATCAATGTACGACTTAGTTTTCATCATCGCACGAATCGACATTAGACTATTAGATAGTATCATTCTAAATTTATATTGATAATTCTTTTCTTATTAACTACCTCCTTGGTCCGGCAGGTAGCAAAAATTCGAGTTCTAACGCATGCACCCGTTAAAAAGACTTCTAAATGATAGAATTATCAATGCATGCAAAAACACTATTCAAGCATTGCTTAATTATTATTCATAATTTGTTAATTGCTCATGGTTCCCACAATTAAAATATTTAAAAATATATATGCTTCTGTTAATCATAAAAATTTAAGAACAATAGATAAACTATCTTTTATTAATCATGAATACAAACAGATAAGAAAGGATAAGAAATAATAAACCACAATTATCCGGCCTTCACGGCGTTCCTAACAAAGTTCCAAAGTAAGAAAATTTATATTGTGTCTTGTTTCTTTGTTCTTGGATTCCTCTAAAAAAATAATTTCTATGTCCTATTTATAGACGTAGGAAACCCTGAATATAATAATTGTGTCAAAAAAATTGGAAAAAAATATTCGGAAATTATTGATTTCAGCGTGTTCTGAAATTTATTTTTGCGGCCGCTTCCCATAATAACAGTTGCTTTTAATGGCTGCCATGTGTACAAATAATTTGAGTTTTTATTTTTTATTCAGCCACATTTCCATATACATATATAAATATATTATTTTATTCACTTTAATCCGCTAAGATGTCTGCTTGATTTTCTTTTTCAACCTTCCGTCACTAATTCGTTTTAGCTCAAAGCTTCTTCATTTTCCCACCAATTTAATCCTACAAATAAATACACAATTTAGCATAATTCATAAAATTTATGCTCAAAATGGACATATATAAATAATAAATGTGAGGTAATAGTGATAAAAAAATGTGTATTTTGGCCTCACATCAACACCCCACAGTTAAAACTTTTGCTCGTCCTCGAGCAAACATTAAAGCTCATATAAAAAAAACAAGCAATGTCATTACTTTGGTTAATACAAAAAATTATGTCATATACTAATTTCAAAATATCAAGAAGACTTCTCCATCATGTAGTAAGACATCCAAATAAACAACAAACGTCTAACCTCCCAACCTCAAGGAAAGACTTTGAACTCATCAAATTTAAGCTTGGTCACCTATTATCTTCAATGAAAGTTAATTAAACCACCTATCTATCATGAAACAAATACCCTCACAAAAATAAAATAGTCCACACATTCATTAAAAAATATTGAATATAAATTAAGGAATTCACATCAAGAACAACCCTCGCACTAACAAATAAAATTCACATGTATGCATAAAGAACCATATTATTGCCTATTATATACATATCCACTAATTAAGCATGTTTGAATTGAATCAAATAAAACTTTAACGGGTTGTAATGTAGGCTAGGGGATAGGTAAATTAATATAATTGTGACTTACGCTTCTTTAAGCACTTTGCAATTTTTAGAATTCATCACCCATATTTTCTTATCTTAATTTTCATCCCTCTGTTCAACAATTATTTCAAAAGTAACTCTCATCATCTCCAGAATGTTTTACTAAATATTTTTTCTCTTTTTTTTTAGTTTTCCTTCATAATAACCACCCTTAATTATGTATTTTACATGTGTTAAGGTGCACGGTGTCCTTGGAAAGACCAGGGTCATCATGATGGTAATTTTTTTTAATGTCATATTCCTTTGTTGTTTTCTTCTTTTTTCTCATTTCGCTTTCAAAGAGGTATCTTAAGCCCTTTTTATATATCATTGATTAAATTTTCACTCATCCATCCTTTTTTTTCTTAGAATTCATAATTAGAATAATTCCATGTAATAATGCTCAAGGAAAAAAGGTGCAAAAACTAGGGATTCAACATAATAGTCAAGGGCAAAATTGGCTACCAATAAAAGGCTACAGGCTCAAAAGGGGCAAGTAGTGATAAAATATCTGAAAAGGCTAAAATTACAAGTTAATTCAATGAAAGTTGATTATCATATCCTAAACAAAGCAACATTTTTTTATTTCTCTTCAATAATGTTCATGGCAAGTTCTAGACCAACATCCAAAACATGGAAAAACAAAATCTCACCACATATGGCACAAGTACCAAGCCACATTGATCAATTACACTTCTAAGAGGGATAAGATCATAACAAACTACGAAATAAAATAAGCTATATACAGTGTTATAACCATGAAGCTAGATTGCAAAAGGACTGTTATTCCACTAGGAATAAGGCATTTAGATGAAAGAACTACTCAAAATTAGGCCCAAATAGTAAGTACAACATAAATCAAAAGGGTTTTTTCTTTTCTCTCCAAAAAAAACAAAAATAAAATTTAAAAATAAAATTTATTCCTAAAATGAGACAATCGATTCAAAGGAACTATCCTCATGAAAAAAAACTGAAATCAAACGCCAAGAAACCAATCCTTTAAAATAAAATACTTAATAAAACGTTAAAAACAATGAATTTAAACCTGCACCCCACACTTAAAAAGATGCTGTCTCCAAGGCATTATATAAAATTTTAAAAAAAATGTTAGGAAAACACCTCAGGGCATTTAGGCCTAGCTAGTAGTATGTTCTCTTAATTTTCATTTAGGTCATCACCCCACACTCAATCTCAAATATGCTCTTTTGGTTCATTTTTCTTTTGGGTACTCATTATTCCCCTAATCTGTAAAAACAAGAGAAAAGGAGAAAAACTAATACTAATAAAATAAATAAAATAAGAAAAAGAAGTGACACTACTAGTTGGGTTGCCTCCCAAAAAAACGCTTAATTTAACGTCGTGACACGACACTATCAAATTTACTATTTTTCCTTCAAGTTTGAAATATGAATTGCACCTTTAATTTCATTTGAATTTTTTTATTATTCTCCAGTGGTGGTGGTATAAAAATAAAGATCCCAAGAAATAGATATAACATTATGCACTTCTTGTATCCTAAGTGAGGAATGTAATTCTCCAATGTTGGAATAATAAATTCAACATATCGACACAATTTTCCTCCTCCATACACTCTTTTATAGGCTCAGATGAGTTGATGAATTTCTCATCATCTAAACATAATGTGAAAAATGTTTGAAATGAGTTCCAATGCGCCCAAACTCATGAATTATTTTAATATTTATACCCTGATATTTACACATACTAGAGTTTTTTAAAAATAATATTATCTACTTCGTTACACAAAGCTAGTGCATTTTTCTCAACAAGGACAACATCAATCAAAGTATGATCAAGCAATTGACCCTCAACTTTTAGCTCTTCAGGTTGATTTATAAGTATGTATGTTTTTTTTCCACACACATATTATAACCAAATTGTTAGGTTTCAGATAATTTAATCTTTGCACTCAACTCAATATCTAAATAATAGAGATCAAATTCAAATACATATTAACTAAGACACCTACATATTGACTTATAGCAAAGTATTAACAAATTTTCCATGTCCCTATACAACTCATCTAGTTTAGAAATAGAAAACCTATAATACCACCTAAAATTAGAAGGACAAGAATTTCAAGAACACTTATCACGACATATTCTTTTAGATTACATCTCATGAAGAGTATAAGAAATACGATAATAATAATAATAAAAAAATTATTTAAAACTAATTCTAAGAAATAATAAAAAAATTACAATTTAAAATAATTCTAAAGACAATTTCTAAGCAATATTCCCCGGCAGCGACGCTGTTCTTCATAACGATCAAATATTGTCACACCTCGAGCCTAAACCCATGACGTGGCCGGCAACCAATGACCATTGCTGGCCTTGAGCGAACCATTGGTCTGGCTTACTTAACTTAGCATAATACTAAACTTATTCATAAAGCAAGAAAACATTCTTAAAAGAATTACATAAATAAAATCGTTTGGCCAAAATAACACTTAAGTCTCATGATAAATTATATGTAATAAAAGAGACCCAACTGAATTAACTTAAAAACAATCTATTTATGAAGCCTATATAATACTAAGATGAATGTTGGGACAACCCCTAAAAATTCTATAATGAAAAGACTGGAAAGCAATAAAAGGATCCTCCGGAATGCAAGGAGGCTCATCACTAACTCAGAGTGCCCAAAATGGATCAACAAGGCGCTGGATGTTGATCCACGTTACCTGTGTTCTCATCATACGATGATGCAGGAAAAATGATATCAGTACATTGAATGTACGAGTATGTGAGTTGGAATCCTAAACCAATAACTTAAGCTAGAAAAGAATAAGAAGAAACACTTAGCTTGGCTATGCTCAACTCATGAAACACCGAACTTAATATAAAGCAATAAGGACATATGTGATACGCTCAAATCTTTTTCTCGAAAAGAAGTATAAGCATTCGTATCAAGTAAAGAATCCAAATATAAGGTTGGGGTCAATCCAACGAGGAAAATGATTTACGCTTAATTCTATTTACTCAAGTCCTTTCCGAAAACAGGTTCATAACGCGGTAATTCTAGCTATAACAATCCTTTCCTAGTATCTTGCAAGCAAAAGTGGTAAGTTATGTATCCCTAATTCCTTGGTCTGAAAAATAAGGAATTTCACTCCACACCCTGGTCCTACTACGTGTGTATGCTTTACTAACCTTACCTTTACCTCATATTGAGCATCATAATCGATGTATGGCTTAGTTGTTACTTCGCACCAATTAACACTAGACTATTAGATAGTGTATAATAAATCGATGTTGATAATTTTTTTCTTATTATCTACCTCCTTGGTCTGGCAAGTAGCAACAAAGCAAGTTCTAACGCGTGCACTCGTTAAAATGACTTCTAAACGAAAGAATTTTCAATACATGCAAGAGACTATTCTAGATTTGTTATTCTAGCTTGTTTTTTACCTTGTTATTTACCCATGGTTCCCACAATCCTAATTATGGATTTCATTACCATGTTCATAATTACACAATTCATATTGATTAGACAAGAATTCATGTACTTACTTTGATGAGATTGAAGAAAATCCAGAAAATTCACTTGAATACGAGAAAATAATGCAATAAACGACTCCAAAAAAATAAAGTATTTTCCAAAACCCAATATTCAACAACAAATATTTCAAAACATAAAAATAACCAAGAGTCTACCCTTAAAAACAAGGTTTTTACCAATATTTATAATGAAGAAGTCCTAACATAAAAAGGAAATCTATTTAAGGAAATCTGCTCAAAAACGCGTCTGAGTCGACGATCGGACCGACGGACCGTCGAGGCCTCCCGTCATTCCACACTTGGAAACTTTTTCAACTGCTTTCTTCTCCAACTAACTGTTACAATTGACGGACCAGGATGACGAACCAGGATGACGGTACATTGAGTGCAGGACGGGTGGTCGATAGCTTCCCTTTATCCACACTTTGATTCTTTTCAAGACGCGTATTGGGGCTACTCTTTGTTAGCAATGATGGATGTGCAGGACGGTTCGTCGTCGATATGACGGTTCGTTGATAGCTTCCGTATCCCCACACTTGGTCAGAATTCCCTAATCTTCCTTCAGCATCATTTTTCTTCAGACGACGGTTGCCACCTACCGACCGTCGAGGGGTCGACAGACCGTCGATAGCTTTGTAGGTCATCACTTCTGCAATTTTAGCACAATTCTTCTGCGTTTTCCTTTTGTACAGCTTTCTTGCAAAAAAGGAGAAAAATAAATTAAAATTATTGCAAAAATTCCTTAGACACACACTAAACTTAAGGAAAAGGCATTGAAAGTACCACGAAACCACGGTACATCAACACACTCAACATAAATTCATTGTTTGTCCTCAAGCAACGCACTATGACTCACCACAAAACCTTTGTACAAGAGTATCCTTATTTTAGCTTTCACAATCATCTAGATATCAATCCCAATTATTTTCATTATGTTTATGCATGCTATCACTGTAAGGCTCGCTAATGTGGGTCAGACCATGACACAAACTCACCATACACCGACACATATCCTCTTTGATCTCTCACCAAGGTAGCAGTTTTCCAGTATTGCAACTAGTGTCATCACTTCAAAACAACATCCTCATTTTTCACAAAATGATTTCAGTTTGAGTGTAAGGATTACTTTTTTCAACCCTCGCTCTGTGAATAACTTCACACCTCATTTACACTTTTTTCCATAGCTTGCCCTTGTTTTCACTGCTTTAAGTTCACCATAATAGACACTTAGGATCACGATAGGACTTTCTTATATTGTAACTTAGGATCAGGGTCAGGTAGGGTACATTTAGATGTATTTTAGTGACTTATTTCCTTCCTTTACATAACGGCTAAGCGTCCTACCTTTTCATCGTTTTATTCCTCCCTTTTTCTTAATTTTCTTATATTCTTTCGCCTTACTTTTCTCCTTTGTTTCTCCTTTTGTGTAAGAGAATTTTTTTTTGTAAAAAAAAAATCACTTTGCTTTCAGCTTTTCTTGAGTCACTTTTCTTTTGTTCTTTCACTTTCTTTATTCTTTCAACCCCACTTTCCGGAGCATTCCTCAACTCATGGTTTTGGCATGAGTAAAGGTACACAATACCCGATGTTGGGTCAGGGAAATGACAAGGTTGTTTTTTGCATTAGTCACCCTCAACTTTTTCTTTTGGCATACGCTGAGGTGCACATGTCCAAGGAGGGACCAGGGCCAAAACATTGTACCCAGAAAAGATCAGTTGGGGTGAAAAAGAAAGGTCTATGTTAAGCTCAAATCATTTGGATCAAGAAGGGATTAATTTCATTCAGTTTTATGTTATATAGGCTAAAGATTGGCTATCTTCCTATGATCCTTTCATAATTGTCTATCACAGCTTACTTTTAGCAGGACTAACCAGGCAAGTTCTAACTTAGTACCAATGCTGGACTATTCAAATTTTCCTCACACTCATTTGACATCTCATTACTCTACAAGATTATCAGACACCTAGTTTGACTTTTTTGGAATTAGGGTCATGCCATGGTGAATCTCAATGTCATTCTTAGAACCACACATTCATCAATTACTATGCCTAGTCATACAACATTTTCTTTAAATCAGGATATCATTTTGTTTAGACATCATGCTTCAGATTCCATTTCTATACTATGTACAAAAGACACCAACATGCTGGTTAAACAAGAAAATAACCAGTCTCTTAGGGAAAAATAACACAGGCAAGAAAACCCCAACAGAGGATCATGAGTTGGGCTACTCAGACTTTACCCTATCACTCACTTATAATTTACCCCACCCCCAACAAAAAGAAATGCATTTGTCCCCAATGCATAAAAGTATATAAAATAGGGTGATAGGTGAAGCAAACCTGAGGCGCAAAGCGCCGACGATCAACATGCTAACAGGTACGATTTCCTGTAACCCGCTCCCTCTGTAGTAGGAACACCATCAGTGGTGTCCTCAGCAATAACAACACCATCAGTAGTGCTCCCCTCAGCAAAAACAACTCTGGATCTAGACGCCTAGTAGCCACTTCTAGAATCCTCAACTGGCGGGCCTACTCATCAATCAATGAGGCTCTCCTAGCAGCCTCCAACTCAGTGCGCTTTTTATTCCGTACCCAAGATTCATCCTCATCTCTAACTTGGTGCCTCTTGGAAAGATCTCGTACGGGAGGTGGTAGAACAACAGTCGTGGATAACAGGGAAGCAAACATCGTGTCATCAGCAGGCTCTGCAAAAGGGGCCTCAGACTCAGGAACCCAAGCCTCTAGTATGGTATCCAAGTCTCCTCTCAGACTATCCACAGCAGCTTGGAGAGTCGTCAAATCCACTGTAGGGCTGTCCAGGCGAGAACCCGCAACACAAATACATCCAGGCGCTGGTGGACCTCCATGATCTACTGCTCAGTATGTTGGGCCATATTCCTCTCTATCTGCTCCTCCGCCTCAAAAATAGACCTCTGCATCCAAGGCTGGATGTGATGCAGAAGTGTGCTCATTCTGGCCTCTAATTTTTGCACCCTAGCAAGCAGGACAAGTGTAGAAGAAGGAGTCAAGCGGGAGGAGCTCGGAGCGGTGCTAGCACCCGGGATAGACTCAACCAAGGTGGTGTCGATATGCTCGGATGTAGCCGGATTAGCCGCTTGGGCTTGATCTACCGTGGCCGCTAGGTTCTCACCGAGCGACTGCACCTATGGATGCGGCCCTCTTTGGGGATCCAAATCATTAGCCTCAGCCCGAATTAGGCCAATATCTACTGTGTCGGACGCGGTCTTGATCACATCAATGTGCCACACAGGCAATCCTCCAGACTTGTACAACTCAAAGACCATGCACGGGAAGGGGTAAGTAGTAGTGGCCTTAAAGGCCCAGTCATGCATCACCGCCTGCAACAGCCATGCGAAGTCCACCTCGAACCCTGCAACTATGGCAGCCATAAGTACTGCATGATCCCAAGAGACAATGTTATCAGCAGCAGTGGGGGAAAGGCAGTGTCGGACCAGTAGCCATAAGAATTTGGCTGTGAAAGTGAGGTTAGCCTTTTTTATGCTCCCCTTGGGCTCCAACACCCAATTAGCAGCCTCACCATCCACGGAGAGGTGCTGTGCTATTCACCGCTTGGTGGTCTCTCTCACATCTAACTCACGCTGGAACCAGTCTTCCTTGACCAACTTCCACTGATGTTCAAACTCGGCGATGAGGGGGTTCTAGTGTTATCAATGTCCACGCCATATAGAAACCTGTGAATGGCCGGCAAAGAAATATCAACCAACTTGCCGCGAAATCGGACGTACTCCAGAGGTTCATGTTTGGCTGGATTGGCCCGCCTATCCAATCGAGACCGAAGATTCTCCACATAGGAGGCATAGAACTCTCGAACCGTTTTTTTGCTATAGAGGCCCATATTCCGAGCCGTCCACTCTAGCCGATGTCATGTGAATAAAGCATGGATTGTCGGCATAGTGGGAAGACTCCCAGTAAGAACCCATCGCTCGAGTGACAAGGTCTAGATCATAACCCTTTTGTTGTTGGGAACCTTGGCATTAGCATATGTTTGATATTTGCCCTCGACACACCACTATTTGGGCTGATATGAAACTGGAGCAAGGACAGACTCTGTGGTGCTGGAGTAGATTCAGCACTACCAGTCACATCAGACGAGGCATACCGGACTGAAGTGGCTGGAGCATTGGCAGTTGGAGAAGCAGAATCCTCCTCAGACCTGGAAGCCTCCTCAGAGACGGACACTTCCTCAGAATTGGAAGCCTCCTCGGAGCCAGACGCTTCCTCATAATGTGCATCCTACCAGAAGATTTGTTTGTCAGTTTGCACTCCTCTTCAGACTGGGAGGCAGTGGCTTCGCCAGGCGCCACCTTTGAGGGTGTGGCTCTGCTTGCGCGGGCAGCACTAATAGGAGTGAGGGTGCCTAGTGGGATATACTCCGGGTCACGCTCATCGTCTGAGCCTATGAACATCTTGTTTGACGGGGCGACAGACTTAGAACGCCCTCTCAAGTATACACGGTCTTGCATGGGTGCCAAATGTACCTGCAAAAAGAAGTTATTAGTACTACTAAAATCCTGTAATGCATTCAAAAGCATTAAATACGAGAGGAAAATAGAGAATGAAATAGCAGTGCAGAAGTGCAGCACTGCCTGACGGACCCATCGATGGTCCGTCGAAGGGACGACGATTCGTCATAGGGTTCTGTATAAGGACACTTAGAAGAAATATTTTGTATCAAATAAGAGACAAAGGTTATGAAAACGTCGATGGTTCTACAAGACGGACCGTCAAAGGGACGACGGTCCGTCAGTGGGGTCCGTCAACGAACAGTTAGAATACTTTTTTTAGGAAATAAAAAAAAAGGTTTTGACAACGTCAACGGTTGTGCAGGATGGACTGTCGAAGGGACGATGGTCCGTCAGTGGGGTCCGTCGATGGACAATTAGAATATGTTTTTAGGAAATCAGAAACAAAGGTTCTGACAACGTCAATGGTTTTGCAGGACGGATCATCGAAATGACGACGGTCCGTCTGTGGGGTCCATCGACAAGCACTTTGACTAAGTAAAGGAAGTTGGGGTTGACGGACTCCAACGACGGTCCGTCAGGGACAGAAGGTTCATCGACAGGGTCTCATTCTGTCCTTCTTGGACAGAATTTTTCAGCCATCTTGTTTCCCTCAATGTGCGAATTAAGAGTATCCTTAGAGACAATAAGTTTCCCTAACATTTAACCCAAAAATTCATCATTCCTAAGGCATGAATTATCATACTTCCAACATTCGATTCTACAGCCTATCAAAACCCTAGGCCAGAAACACAATTATGCAAACACAACATATTTTGAACAAAACACCCCCATCCCCTTTAAATTTCTGTGTTCTAAGGGACTTAGGACTTCATGTGTAAGTTTTTAGCGTGCAAAGGGGTCCCAAATTCGAGACCCACGAGGTAAGATATCAAGTTAACATGAAAATTAACACTAGTTAATCTAGGATATAAGAAGAATATACCTGGAAACTGTAGTGGAGGAAAAGGAGTATGCAAACTTGTAGTTGAACAGCAGCAACACCAACCACAACACTGACCGACAAGGAGACTGAAGAAGATGGATGATTTGGAGAGAGAATGGATTTATGGATGTGGGGGAAACTGAGAAAAACTAGGGAGGGAAACGGTAAAAGGGTTATGTGAAGAGGTGGATAACTAAAAAGTATAAAAACTTTCAATATGTAGTCGTACGGGTCGGGTCGGGTTGGTGGGTGAGGGATCGACTATTCCCCGTCAAGAGACCATAAGTCGGTTGACAGTGTCAGAACTTAGAAAAATTTAAAGAACATACGTGGGCACGAGAGATCATACCGACGGTCCGTTGAAGGGACGACGGTCCGTTAATGGGTCTGTTGATGGGTGCACCAGACCAATTTTCTGCAGATTTCTGGGGATTTGGCCCATGCACATTTAACACCCATTAAGCTAATGTTTTGTGTTTTCTGTACACTTTTTGGACACTTACCCCACTCTACGCTCTAGCCAACACTTCTAATGTAAAATAAAGAAACATTCTGACGGTGACATAAGAAATAAAACCAAAAATAATGCAACTATGCCTAGAAAATCATGAAAACCCTATTGATGTCTAGAGGATACATTTTGGGTTGCCTCCTAATCAGCGCTTGACTTAGCCTCACGGCACGACGGAGGACTCTTGATTACTCAGACTTCATCAAGATGGTATGCCTCGATCACTTCATTATCCGTTTCAGCATGTCCTAGATGATTTTGATTGCCCGTATACTTTGAACACCCTCCTTGTTCTCCAACTGAACCACACCATGATGGAATAGTTGGGTGATCAAATAGGGAACAGTCCATTTGGACTTGAGTTTTCCCAGAAACAAGCGCAACCAACAAAAGCACCAAATCCTCAACCGAAAAATTGTGCTTCACAATCTTTTGGTCATGGTACTTCTTCATCTTTTATTCGTGGAGGGCTGAACTTTCATATGCCTTGAAGAAAAATTCAACAAGCTCATTCAACCCGTTTAACCTCTGTTCCGCAGCCCTATTCCAATCTATCTTCAACTTCTTTATTGCCCATATGGTATTATGCTCTAATTCAACCGGTAAGTGACAATCCTTCCCATATACAAGGTTGTATGGGGACATACCTATGGAAGTCTTGTATGCTGTCCGGTAGGTCCAAAGAGCATCATCAAGCCTCCTTGACCAATCCGTTCTACTAGCATTCACCGTTTTTGCCAAAATCTGCTTAATCTCCCTGTTTGACATCTCAACTTGCCCACTAGTTTAAGGATGGTAAGGAGTGTCTACATTATGGCTAACCCCATATATTTCCAATAATCCCTTAAACATCGTGTTGCAAGAGTGGGATCCCCTATCACTGATAATAGCCCTTGGGGTGCCAAATCTACAAAATATGTTCTTTTTCAAGAACGCAATGACACTCTTCCCTTCATTATTCGCAAGTGTGATAGCTTTCTACCCATTTTGAAACATAATCGACTTCAACAAGAATGTACTTCATCCCATGAGAACTTACGAAAGGGTCTATAAAATCAATGCCCCACACATCAAATAATTCAACCACAAGAATGGGATTTAAAGGGAGCTCTTGCTTTCTCGAAATGCCACCATCTCTTTGGCATCTATCACATGCCTTGGAGAACTAATAACCATCTTGGTGGATGGTTGGCCAATAGTATCCACATTGCAAAATCTTGTGAGCAATCCGATTACCAGTATGATGCCCACCTACACGTGAAGAATGGTATGCATCCATAACACTCAACATCTCTACTTCTGGCACACACCGCCGAATAATCCCATCGGCACAACTCCTATATAAGTATGGCTCATCCAAAAAGAACTCTTTCACACCATGCATGAACTTTTTACTTTGATGAAAAGACAAGCCCGGTGGGACGATATCAATAGCCAGCAAATTCGCAAAATCTGCGTCCATGGAATCAGTTCTTGGGAGGAAGTCAGTACATGCTCATGAGGGAAAGTATCATTTATTTCAGAATTTTCACCTAACTCCATCATTGCTTCATCTTCTAATCATGACAAGTATTCAGCAACTTGATTTTCGGTCCCTTTTCTATATTTCACCTCAAAGTCAAATTCTTGCAATAGTAATACCAAATGAGTCAACCTCGGTTTCGCATCCTTCTTTGCCATCAAATATTTCAAAGCAGAATGATCAATATGCGCTATAACCCTCGTGCCAAGTAAATAGGAATAAAATTTCTCGAAAGCAAAAACTACTACAAGGAGATCTTATTCAGTCACGGTGTAGTTCTTTTGGGCTTCATTAAGGGATTTACTAGCATAGTAAATGGGGTGAAGGATTTTGTCCCTTCTTTGTCCCAATACCACACCAAGATCAACCCCACTTGCATCACACATCACCTAAAATGGCTTTCTCCAATCTGGAGAATTGATGATAGGTGCAGACACCAACTGTTCCTTTAACGCATCAAATGCCTTAAGACAGGATTTATCAAAATAAAACTTACACTCTTTCTCAAGCAACTTGCACAAAGGATGTGCATTCTTTGAAAAATCCTTGATGACCCTCCAGTAAAAGCATGCATGCCCAAGAAAACTTCTCACACCTTTTACAGATATAGGTGGAGGAAGTCGCTCTATCACCTCAACTTTGACTTGATCAACCTCTATACCATTCTCTGAAATGCGATGACCCAATACAATACTTTCTTTCACCATGAAGTGGTATTTTTCCCAATTTAGCACAAGGTGAAATCTTCACACATCTTAAGAACCTCGGACAAATGACTCAAAAACCGCTCAAAGGAGTCAGCAACCACTGAAAAATCATCCATAAACACCACAATAGAGTTCTCAACCATATTGGAGAATATCGACATCATACATCTCCGAAACGTGGTCGGTGCATTACATAACCCAAATGGCATTCTCTTGAGAGCAAAGGTCCCATAAGGAAAAGTAAAAGTGGGTTTTTCATGATTTTCCGACGTAATAGAAATTTGATTATAACCTGAATAACCATCAAGAAAATAGTACCACCCCTTTCCTGCGAGTCTTTCAGACATCTGATCCATGAAGGGCATAGGAAAATGGACCTTATAAATCCATGCATTTAATTTTTGGTAATCCATACACACCCTCCATCCTGTTACCGATCTCATCGGAACAAGCTCATTTTTCTCATTAGGGATCACAACCATTCCTCTTTCTTGCATAGGTGGATTTAAACGTCTATGGTGCTCAATACTTCGATTATGATCGGGCATGAGTTGGATTTTATGTTAACAAATCCCGGGATGGATCCCAATAATATCCGCAATAGTCCACCCAATAGATCTTTTGAAGCTTTTTAACACCTCCACAAAACTCTCAACTTGATGCACATTCAAATCTTATGCAATAATTACTAGCAAAGTGTCATATTTTCCCAAGAATACATACAACAGATGAGGTAGTAGAACCTTAAGTTCTACCTTTCAAGCCTCCTCAATAGATGGTTTCGTTGGTGGAGACTCGCGATGCTTCATATCTAACTCCAACTTCTTTAGTTTAAACCGAACATCACCCCGATCAAGTGCCACGAACAATGACCCATACTCTTCAATGCAATCACTATAATAATTCATGATCACTGCCATTAGTGCTTCTACACCCAGACGCTCTTTTATTTGTACCTCAGATGACTTTCCAACCCTGTAAGATATGGCAGATACTGATTGGATCTCACTACTCTTCCTCATGGATCTACAAATATTGAAAATGACTTCTTCATTGTTCAATCAAAATTTCAGTTGCCCTTTCTCCATATCAACAAAGGCTCTACCCGTAGCAAGGAAAGGCCTCTCAAGAATAATAGGCACCTCAAAGTAAACCTCACAATCCATAATAAAAAATTTGGCTGGAAATATGAATGACTCCACCTTTACTAACACATCGTGGATCATCCTAATAGGCCTCTTCACCGTTGGATTGACAATCAGTAGCCGCATCGCAGTGGGCTGTGGGTCACCCAAACCCAACTTCTTGTAAATAGAGAGAGGCATGAGATTTATGCTTGCCCCAAGATCACATAATGCTTTTGCAAAGTGTAATAACCTGATTTTACATGAAATGGTGAAGGCACCCGAATTTTTTTTCTTTTGCACAAGAGACCTTGTAACAATAGCACTACAATGCTGCATTCTATCATCATCATCAAAGTTGACCGATCTTTTGTTAGTGACCATATCTTACATGAACTTGGCATAACCGGGCATTTGTTCCAGAGCTTCTATCAAAGGGACATTAATGGAAAGTTGTTTGAGCATAGCAATAAAACGCTAGTATTTACCATTCTCGGTCTTTTTTAGTAACCTCTATGGAAGTTGAGGTGGTTGTCTAGGCATGCGGGTCACCTTTTCGGGCACCTCAGCTTCATTCCCTGTTTTGTCTCCTAACTTTCCACTAACCTCCACTACCTCATCATCGCCTCTTATAACATTTTCAACATCAAACGACATCAGTGGGTCAATGGTTTGCTTACCACCTCAAGTAGTGACTTCCATACAATGTCCATCATTTTTTGGATTTGGACAGTATTGCTAGGAAGAGTGCCCGGTTGGCGTGGGTTCAAAGTCGAAGACAATTGGGCTATCTGCAACTCAAGGTGCTTGATCGAGATTGCATGTGCATCAACTTTTTGCCCAATACTCGCTAAGTCACTCGTCAACTCTTTAGTGTGCTCATCACTAGCATAAAAACTTCATCATCATTTCCTGCAACATATCCTCAACTCGTGCCGTACTACCTCCACCATCCCTAGGAGCAACTTCCCGATTTTGAGGTGGAACATAGGGCTTACTCCTATCATTTTTGTTACCATAGTTATCCCAGTTGAAGTTGTTGTGGAGGTTGTAATTCCCATCTCAGACATAATGACCCTCTCGGTTGTAATTATCATAGTTCCGACCTTGATTTCCTTTACCTTGGCGCAAATTCTCCTGATTGGAGCCTTGGCCATTTGGTCTGAAACCCCCATCTGCTCATTCACTATATAAGAGTCCTCCTCATAGTAATACTCATCAGTCGGCAGTGGTATTTTAGACAAGTAATTCACCGTATTTACCTTTTGTGCACCCCAGTGATGTGTTTTAACACCAAGAAAATCTCAGTTCTCATTTGAGCTATTTATTCACGAATCTCATTTGTGGCGGGTTGTGTGCAGATTGCACTTCAAAAGTGTTTTTCCCAGTATCTGACTTCCTAGTGCTCCAAACATTATTATTTTGGGAGATGTTCTCTAACTTCTTTGCGATCTCAACATAAGGACACTCCCCATAAGAACCACCCGCTATCGTATCCAGTACTGCTTTATTATAATCATTATGTCTTCAATAAAAGTAGTCTTTCAGTGACTCATCATCGATGTGGTGATTGGGGACACTTCTCATGAACGAGGTGAACCTATCCCAAGAACTACTGACTTATTCTGCCTGTAGGGCCACAAAGTTGTTCACCCTATCTTTGTGGCTTAACTTCTTAGACACTGGGTAGTAACGTTCCAAAAACACATCCCTCAATTGATTCCAGGTATAGATTAAGTTATAGGGGAGCTCGGCAAACCATATAACAGACTCTCCCATCAGTGAGAGAGAGAACACTCTTAACCCAATGACGTCCATATTCAAATCAGGCCTCCCCATACAACTTTTACACACCGAACTCACATTGGCGATGTGAGCATGTGGGTCCTCAGAAAATAATCCCGAAAACAAACCTCTAGTTGTTTTAAAGGAGGCAGGACAAGTGGCCCATCAGAGTCAGTGATGTTAACATTTCCTCCAATAGTACTCTTGAGGGTGTGGGGCGGGAGGTTTCGTCTTCGGATTAACTTCGCCAGGGTTATCAACAACCACTTGATTATGAGAAATAACCGGTGGGGGAAATTGAGGGTTGATCTCATCTTCGATATAAGAAGGATTGTTTTTGCATATTCATTTTGAGAAATGTGCAGTTTAATTCATGATCAAGTGGAAGTATTGGTTCTCCTCGATTACGTGGACTTGGCATACACTAAAGCTAGACCTGCAAGAGACAAAACCAAAGAGAAAAAGTAAAATTAGGAAATTGTTGACTAAACTTTTGTAATGTGGTTAAAGTTAATCTAAAAACCACTTTCCTCGACAGCGGCGCCAAAATTTGATATGCTCAAATTTACTCCTCGAAGAGAAGTATAAGTGGTCATATCAAGTAAAGAACCCAACTATAAGGTAGGCGTCGATCCCATGAGGAAAGTGATTTAGGCTTAGTTTTAGCCTACAATTACTTATATTTAATCAAGTCATTTCCGAAAACGGGTAATATAAAGGGGGGTTTCAAATAACAAAAGGAATTAAATATTTTTAAGTAAACAAGTAGAAAAGATGAATATTTGAGATTTATCAAGTGATGAGAGTAACTAGGGTATAAGTGTTCCCCACAGGTTCATAACGCGGTAATTCTAGCTATAACAATAATTTCCTAGTATCTTGCATGCAAAACTGGTAAGTTATGTATCCCTAATTCCTTGGTCTGGCAACTAAGGAATTTCACTCTGCACCCTGGTCCTACTACGTGTGTGTGTTTACTAACCTTACCTTTACCTCATATTAAGCATCCCAATCGATGTATGGCTTAGTTGTTACTTCGCACCAATTGACACTAGCCTATTAGATAGAGTATAATAAATCGATGTTGATAATTCTTTTCTTATTATATACCTCCTTCGTCCAGAAAGTGGCAACAACAAGAGTTCTAACGCGTGCACTCGTTAAAAAGACTTCTAAACAAAAGAATTATCAAGACATGCAAGATACTATTCTTGATTTGTTATTTTACCTTGTTATTTACCCATGGTTCCCACAATCCTAGTTATGGATTTAGTTAACCATGTTCATAATTACACAATTCATATTGATTAGACAAGAATTCATTTACTTACTTTGATGAGATTGAAAAACATCCAGAAAATTCACTTTAATTTGAGAAAATAATGCAATAAACGATTTCGGAAAAATAAAGTATTTTGCAAAACGCAATATTCAACAACCAATATTACAAAACAAAAAAATAACCAAGAGTCTACCCTTTAAAACGAAGTTTTTACTAGTATTAATAAAAAGAATACCTAACATAAAAAGGATTTTTATTTAAAGAATATTTGCCCAAAAATGCGTCAAAGTCGACGACCGGACCGAATGACCGTCAAGGCCTCCCCTCATTCCACACTTGGAATATTTTTTAGGTTCTTTCTTCTCCAACTCACTGTTACAATTGATGGACCAGGATGACAGTCCGTTGAGTGCACGACAGTACGTCGATGGCTTTCGTTTCTCTACACTTAGACTCTTTTCAAGACGGGTAATGGGCTACTTTTTGTTAGCAATGACGGATGTGCAGGACGGTCTGTCGTGGATATGACGGTCCGTCAATAGCTTCCTTAGAGCCACACTTGTCTAGAGTTTCCCGATCTTACTTCATCAACATTTTACTTCACACGACGGTTGCCACCTACAGACCATCGATCTATCGACGGACCGTCGGTATCTCCTTAGGTCATCGCTTTTGCTATTTCAGCACAGTTCTTCCGCATTTTCCTTTTGCACAATTTCCTGCAAACAAAGAGAAAAATACATTAAAACAACTACAAAAGGTCTTAGCACTAAACTTAAGTAAAAAGCATTGAAAGTACCGTGAAACCACGTACATCAACATGCAATATATATATATATATATATATATATATATATATATTTCCTGTATATTGTAAAATAATGCAAACAATTCAGTTCGTTAAAGAAAATGTAATAACAAAATCCACTTTACATATATATGAAATAAAATATAGATTTGTCGGAGATTCTCTAACCAACAAAAAGCCTTTGTTTTGATACACTGTGTTGTCCACGCTGCCTTAACTATCCTATACTTTGTCAATGCATAGAGATCCTTAACTTAGTGGATCCCCTAGCTTAACTTCCTTAACTTAGTGGATCCTCTAGCTTATTTTACGTGATCATCTAAAAAGTATAACCCGTTAATACCCATGAAAGCTACGTGGTTTACATGAAGACTTGAGTGAATATGAACTCCCATCTTCACATTTGTACTCAATACTACTCCCAAATTATGTTGTAGCTCATGCTTTTAAAAACAACTTTTTTCCCTTGGGTTGAGATAATTTGCTCCACACTTAATCTTTAAAAAAAGCTCTCTTGGGATCAATGTCCCCTTTTTCTTGTTCAAAACTCTTTTGGAAATCCTTGTTTCCTGTTTAAATTAAATGTGAAAATATTTATAAAACTTTTAGGGAATACTTAGTTCCCTTATAAATTTTTACAAATTAACTCAAATCTTAAAGAATACTTAGTTCCTTTAAATTACTTTGAAGGACGATCTTCAACTCATTACTTGAATTGATGCTTGAGACTTAAAATGAAGTTAAAACGCTTAAAATAAAACTCTTGAAACTTTAATATATTTTTTTGACTTACTTCTTAACTTTAGACTTGACTCTTAACTTCTTCTACTTTAATTTTAACCTTCCTTGAATAGGATTATGGATTCAAGGCTATGATTTATGTTCTTTGATTATTTCTAGGTACTTAGAAATAATTTGGAGTAATTAGAATCATTGTGAGCAGTTAATATACCTTAGAAGGATTTAAATGGTTTAAGCTACGAAAACTTGGCAAAAAATGTCGATTCAAGCACGTTAGGGGCGCTCCGCGCCAGCCTTAGTAAATCTTGGACTTGTCTATTATGTTATTGGCGTACGACCTGGTTTAATTGGGGGAACCTGTAGGCTAATTTCAGGCAAACTAGTGGTGTGTCGCGCCAGACATCAGTGTTAGAGGCCATTTTCTGGCACACTGCAAGCGCGACATGCCTGGCCTTACGAGGTGCGTGTAAATGATTTTTCAGCTCATTTTTAAGTATCTAAACCCTCCAAACCTCCCTAGTTCTCTCATACAACAACTTGGGATTCTTGGTACCCTAAATGCCTACTGAATTTAACTAAAATATAACGTGGAGAAACAAGAATCAACCCACAATAGGTAACCAACAATTCAAATCAATAAGATTCGATATTTTTCTTCAAGAACTTCAACCTTCAACATGAAATAAACTCATATATTTGCTGAATTGAAAACAATTGGTGTGTGAGTGAAGTAAACTATACAAAATATCTCACATACCTTTATAGGGACCACCCTCAATGAATTCCACTCGCAAATCTTTGGCAGTCTTGGCGAAACCTTGATCTTTCTCCCTTCTACTTCTTCTCTTATGTTTTCTCCCAATCCCTAATCATGAATTGCTTTTCAAAAAATGACTTAATACTTATTTTTACCACAATTCAACCGTTAAAACGAATTAGGAAATAATTGAGTTAAAATATTATTTTTCCCTTACTTAAATCCGGGTTGGACTTTCCTTACTTTAATATTCCAACTTACGAAAGTCATATCTTTCTCATAAGATATCAAAATCGAGAAAACACCGTGTTATTGGAAAGATCATTACAAGGTCTTTCCAACCATATAAATAACTAACTCTAAGTCATTATGCATTAGAAGTTATGACAAAACTCATTTTCATAACCTAGAAAAATTTCCAGATTTTTCCCTTTCTTTCCAAAAGTGATTATTCTTAGTTTCGTTGCTTATTCAAAGCTACTATGGGTTACGAGATGTTACAATATATCCCCCTTGGGAACGTTCTTCCTTGAATGAGATTTATTTCACTGTGCTAAAAATAGTAACATGAAGTTCAATACTCAAAAGCAAAAGCAAGTACAACATGTTTACTCATCGTTTAAAAGTACTTAAGAAGAGAATTAGTACTTTGGTTTACATTCTCCCAGGATTAAAAAGAGATAGGGATATCTATTCTTCATATGCTCTTCAATTTCCCAAGTTGCTTCTTCAATAAATTGGTTCCTCTAAAGGACCTTGACCAACACAACTTTCTTTGTTCTCAACTTGCAAAATTGTCTATCAAAAATCTAAACATGAATCTCTTCATAGGATAAGTTATCCTTATTCCCAAAATTTTCAATTGGTACGATAAATGAAGGATCACCCATGCACTTCTTCAACATGAAAACATGAAATACCAGATGAACCCTACTAATTCTAATGGTAGCTCCAACTCATAAGTTACATTGCCAACTCTCTTGGATATCCTATAAGGTCCAATACACCGAGGACTAAGTTTCCCCACTTTACCAAACCTCATAACACTATTCATGGGTGAAACATTCAAAAATACCCAATCATCCACATCAAACTCCAACGACCTCCTCATAACATTTATGTAGGAATTTTGATCACTTTGTGCTCTTTTCAATCTCTCTTGAATCACCTTCACCTTCTCCTACTTAACCAACTTCAAACCACTCAATAGGATATTTGTGTTTTCTCACATACAAAGGTTCATATGGAGCCATTTGGATTCTCGAATAGTAGCTATTGTTATAAGTGAACTCAATGAAAGGTAGGTGATCATCCGAATTCCCCTTGAAATCGATCACACATACTCTCAACACATCTTCTAAGTTATGGACAGTACGCTCAGCTTTCCATCCACCTAAGGGTGGAAGGCAGTTCTTAAGTTCACCTTTAAACCCAAACCTTTCTCGAAGGACTACTATAATTGAGTAGTAAATTGCGCTCCTGTATTTGAGATTATTAAAATTGGAACTCCATAAAGTCTCACCACCTCCTGAATGTGTAACTTTGCATAATCCTCTACCAAATAAGTGGTGTTTACATGCAAAAAGTGGGCTGATTTTTTCGTTTTATCAATAATCACCCAGATCGAATCTTGCTGCCTGTGAGACCTTGGTAACCGTGTGATGAAGTTCATATTAATGATCTCCCACTTTCATTTTGGAAGTTCTACATTCTAAGTCATACCTCCATGTCTTTGGTATTCTACTTTCACTTGTTGGAAATTAGTGCACTTGGCAACAAACTCAACAATGTCCTTCTTCATACCTTCCCACCAATATACCTCTCTTAAGTCGTTGTAAATTTTGGTGGAACCCGGAAGAATAGAGTATCCGGAGCTATGAGTCTCCTCCATGATCCTCTCTTGGAGTTCACCACCCTAGGTACACACAATCTACCTTGATACTTCAGCGCACCATCTCCCCTTTGTTCAAAAGTCAATACTCTTTGCTTATAAACATTCTCCTTAAAATCAAGTAAAATGGGGTCTTGGTCTTGCTTTTCTTTCTACTCAGATGCTAGTGATGTTTAATCCCCATTTGTCACCACTATCCGTCCATCTGTGGAATCCATAAGTCTGACTCACAGGCATGCGAGTCTGTGCACATCTTTGGATAACACTCTCATTTCTTCCTCAGCATGGGAGGTACTCCCCATGGACAACCTGCTTAAGGCATCAGCAACAACATTATCCTTAAATGGGTGGTAAAGAATACTCATGTAATAATCCTTGAGTAATTCTAACCACCTTCTCTATTTGAGATTTAGCTCTTTCTGGGTGAAAACATATTGTGGGATCTTGTGAGCAGTGAATATATCAACATGAAAGTTATACAAGTAGTGACCTCATATCTTCAAGGCGAATACCACTACAACAAACTCTAAGTCATGAGTTGAAAAATTCTTCTCATGGACCTTCAACTATCTGGAGGCATAAGTTATAACCTTCCCATTCTGCATTATCATGCAACAAAAAATTGACTCTAGATGCATCACAGTTAACTACAAAACCTTGAGTACCTTGTGGTAAGGTCAATACTAAGTCAATAGTCAACGTCTTTTTCAACTCCAAAAAGCTTTTCTCACAAGCTTTAGACTAGTGAACTTAACTGTCTTCAGAGTAAAATTGGTCAATGGAGACGAAAACCCCTTAACAAACCTTCTATAGTAGCCAACTAATCCCAAAAAACTCCTTATATCAGTTTGAGACGTAGGTCTAGGCAAACTCTGACCTGCTTCTATCTTTTGGGTGAGCACTCTAATCCCATCTTCGAAAACTATGTGGCCCAAGAATGCCACAGACTTGAGCCAAAACTCACTGTAGGAGAACATTGCATATAACTCCTTATCTTTGAAAGTCTGAAGGACTATATTGAGATGACTAGCATGATTTTCTTTATTCCTTGAATAGAATAGTATGTCATCACTGAAGACGCTAACAAACATATCAAAATAAAGCTTGAAATTTTTTTTCATACGATCAATGAACGTTGGTGGATGCATTGGTCAACCCAAAGGCATAACCAAAAACTTATAAATCCCATATCTGGTTATAAAGGCTGTATTTTGACTTTCACAATTCCCTAACTCTTAATTGATGGTAGCCACATCGGAGATCAATTTTTGGGAAACGGATGGCACCTTGAAGTTGATTGAAAAGATCATATATCCTTAGGAGAGTATACTTATTCTTGATGGTAGCTTTGTTCAATTGGTTTTAGTCTATACACATCCTAAGGGAACCATCTTTCTTTCTTACAAACAAGACCAGAGCACCCCATGGTGAGACTTTTGGTCAAATAAAACTTTTATCTAAAATATCATTGAGCTATTCTTTTAACTCATTTAACTATATTGGTGCCATTCTCTATGGAGGAATAAAGATAAGACGGGTATTTGGAATGATGTTTATGCCCAAGTCTATTTCTCTCTTAGGAGGGACTCCAGGTAGATCATAAGGAAGGACTTCTGGAAATTATTTAACTGACTTAACGGAAGGTACCTCAACACTTGAGTCATTAACTCGGACTAAGTGATACATACACCCTTTTGAAACTAATTTTCTCGCCTTAAGGTACGAAATATAATTACCGTTAGAAATGTTGAACTACTACTCCACTCTATAACTGGCTTACTATGAATCTTAAACTTGGCAACTCGAGTTCTATAATCTATTGACACATAACAGGCATGAAGTCACTCCATATCTATAATGATATCAAAATCTACCATGTCTAACTCCACTAGGTTAGCCATGGTGTTCTTGTGATTGATAGAAATAAGACAATCATGATATACTCTTTCTGCTAGAAAAGACTCTCCAACGGGGTAGAAAAACAAGAAGGTTCACAATGTTTCTTAGGACGAATCTCAAACTGATTTGCAACATAAAGAGTTACAAAATATAAACTTGTTTATGGTTTAACAAGCATAAACATAAAATGTAAAGACTTTGATCATACCCGTAACAACATATGGAGAGTTCTCTTGCTCTTGGCGGCTAGTGGTTGCAAAGAGGCGGTTTTCCCCTCTGCTAGTACCAGAAGAGGCTCCTCTAGGTCAAGCCCTATCTGGTGGAGCAATTGATGATGATATGTCACTCGAATTTCCACTACCTTTCCTGTTCTTAGGGAAGTCTGTCATGAAGTTACCCTCTTAACCACACTTGAAGCAACCTGTCTTGCCATCATGACATTTCCTGGGGGGTTCTACCACACTTAGCACATGTAATAGCCCGAATTCCTCCCTTCTTCACACTTCCTTGAGACTGTGTTTGTTCTAGCTTTGAAGTTTTGTGAATTTTGTCCCTGATGCTCACCTTTGTTTTTGGGTGCAGGATCACTCATGATGGAGCAGGTCCCTTCTATTTCTGCTGGAACGATGACCGGTTGGCATTTCTCTTTTGTTGCGCGGATCATTCCCAGTCTTAGCTTTCTTATCTGTCCATCAACCTGGATATGTCTATGTCTCCTATCTGCATTGTAGCTCTGCTCTTTTTGCTTGAAGCACGACCAAAGTCAGCAACAAACAAACTGATTATGCTCCTCGTGTCCTTAAAAATTTCAGGAGCATAGATGGACAACAAGGTGAAATTCAAACCATATTCATGCACACTCAAGGTGTCCTACTTAAGGGTAACGAACTCGCGCACCTTTGCCTCTTTCAAATGTCAAGGAAAGATGCGCCCCAAGAAAGCTTCTTCAAAGCAAGTCCAACTCGAACATGGTGCATCGTCGTCTCTGCCCTCCTTTAACTGATTGAACCAATTCCTAGAAATATTCTTCATTTGATATGCATCTAGATCAACCCTTTAAGTATCTACCAGATGCATCACATAAAAAACCTTCTTTAGTTCCTCAATAAAATTCTTCGGATCTTCAATAGTGCTTGAACCGGTGTAGTTGGATGGATTCATTCTTAGGAATTCACAAATCCTGGAGGTGTCAACATTTTCATGTCGATCTCCCCTCTATTTCTTGACTTTTTTACTCAGCGTTTGACTTAACATCAGGATAGCCTCGCGGAACTCAACACTGGTGACATTCCCTTGAGGTTGCACGTTTGGTGCATTAGGTACCTTTGGCTCCTTTACATTTTTCCTGGCTGGATGATCTCTTTTTGCTCTTCATGGTTGCACAATATTCACACTGAAACACGTGCAAGCACGAATTAGAAAGAAACTTTTGAGAGATAAATTCTAACGCATGAAAAGGCATATGAAACAAGTGAAGAAATTCCTAAATGTCGCAGCCTCCTAATCATAGATCTGGTGCGCTTCACACCGATGACAAAGACTCTACGGAAATGGATTCATAGACTCCATAGAACTGTTGAACATTGTGCTTTGATACCAAGTTTGTCACGCCCGGAGCCTACACTATGGATGTGGCCGGCACCCAACGACCATTGCTGGACTTGAGAAGACCCTTGATTTGCTTACTTAACTAATCAAAAGTGTTAAATTATTCATAAACCAAGAAAACATTCTCAAAAAAATTACTTAAGTAAAGTAGTTTCTTGCAAAATGGCACTTAAGTTTCATGATAAAGTACCTTTAATAAAAGAGACTCATCTGAACTAAATGATTGACTATCTATCTATGAAGTCTCTGTTGACATCCTTTTAATTGGAGCAACGTCCCGGCGACTCAATTAAAAAAGAATTGGTTTAAGAAAATTTTTAAAACGGGTAAAAGGGGTTAAAAGTGAAAAGGGGTCAAAAGGGATAAAAGGAAGTCGCCACCTAATTTTTTTGGGGAAAACTAGGAAACCGATTAATTAATTAACCTGAAAGAAATGTCTACGAAACCAATTTGAATCTAGGTAAGGGTTTCAAGTTATTCCGAAAGGAAGGGGTTAGGCACCCTTCGAAATCCACAATTGTGGTGCCCGACGAGGTTCATATTTTCAAATTGAAAATAAAACAATGTACAAATATAATAAACATGCAATGTACACAATATAATAAAAAAAGAAATTATTGGCCTAAGGTTTGCCTAACGTCAATATTTACATAATAATGAAATAAAAATATAATTCGAGCTTTTTTTTCCGAATGGCTTCAAGGAAGCAAGTTTTGGGTACCTGTAAACACACTTAGTAAAAACAGTTAGTAGAGTTAGTTCCAAATAAATATAAATAAAAATAAATATCTCAAATAATAACTAAAAACTAAAAAATCCGTCTTATTAACATGGGAGGCCTTGGAAATCGACGGTAATTTCTTCATCGGCCATTTTAACAATTTAACAAATAAGTTATATGAATATAAACTAAAAATTTCCGCCTTTTAAAATGGACAAGGCCTCTAAACCCGACGGATAGATTTTTCATTGGACAATTTAACAAATATATTTAATATAACTTGAACATCAAAAAAACATAACAAACTTATCCCAAGAGAATATGAAAAACAACAACCAAACTAAAAAAACATAATTATAAATGGAAACAACAATAACGTAATATATAAAAATTAAAAATAACATTAAAATAGAATAATAACAAAACCCTGAAAAATTAAGATAGCAAATAGTGACTAACAATTTTAAAATAATAATAATAATAAATAAATAAACATCAAACCGTAAAATAATGATAATATTAAAACTACAATAACACAAATATTAATTGACTTTTGGAACTACATTAAGCTAAAAAAAAAACTACATATAATAAAAAGAAAACATAAAAGAGCTGGTAATTAAAAAAAACAAGGCTAAGAAAAAAAATTTACCTGGTTCTGGGCAGCGAACCGAAACTACGAGTTTAAAGGAGACGACTCCACCTCCTTAACTCAAAAAACCACAAAAAACACTTTAAAATTTTTAACTATAGAACCAAGAATTCTCAAAATTTTATGGGTACTCTTTGGTCTTCCCATCCAAAATCCTCCTCTAAAAATACTGAATGAAGTGGGTTTATATATAAACCCTAAAATCCTCAAAACGGATGAAATACCGATGTGGGACTGTTGCAAAATTGAAAATAGTTTGAGAAAAGATGTGGGAAGGCAAATTTTTTTATTTTTTTACTTTTTTTTTTGTATTTGACTCAAAATGTATTAATTTTAAAACCATCGGACTAAAATTTGGTGTCCACAACTTGCCCCTTTGTTTGATTAGGATCGATGAAAGAGATCCTGGTCAAACAAAGTTTACGACCAAATTTGGTTCGATAAACATTGAACAAAACAATTGAGACGTTAGTTGAACTTTTGAGCAAGACTCCACATTGATTGACTGGGATGAAAATAATAAAAAAAAGTCGGAGATTGATTGCAAACTGAGGAAAATCACATATCTTTGACGTTACTTGCAAAATTGCACAATGAAGGTGGCGTACCTTTTTGAAAGATGGATTATGCGAATAACATGTTACTTTGAATGAGGTGACAACCCAGCGCATCTCTTTGAAAGGAGGATGACCCAATTTGAACATAACATATCACTTTAAACGAGGTGACAACCCAACGTGTCTCGTTGAAAGGCGGACAACCCAACTTGAACTTAATATGTCATCTGAAGGGAGATGACAACCCATCGTGTCTCTTTGAAAGGAGGACGCCCGAACTTGAACTTAATATGCCATTTGAAGAAATATGACTACCCATGCATGTCTCTTTGAAAGGCGGACGACCCAACTTGAACTTTACATGTCATTTGAAGGGAGATGACGACCCAATCCTGTCTCTTTGAAAGGCGGACGACCCAACTTGAACATAATATGTTATTTGAAGGGAGTTGACAAACATATCTTGTCTCTTTGAAAGGCGGATGACCCAACTTGAACATGCCATTTGAAGGTAGATGACAACCCAATCCTTTCTCTTTGAAAGGCGGACGACCCGACTTGAACTCAACATGTCATTTGAAGGGAGATGATAACCCAATCTTGTCTCTTTGAAAGGCGGACGACCCAACTTGAACTTAATATGTAATTTGGAGGGAGATGACAACCCAATCTTGTCTCTTTGAAAGGCGGATGACCCAACTTGAACATGCCATTGAAGGGAGATGACAACCCAATTCTGTCTCTTTGAAAGGCGGACGACCCTACTTGAACTTAACATGTCATTTGAAGGGAGATGACAACCCAATCTTGTCTCTTTGAAAGGGGAACAACTCAACTTGAACTTAATATGTCATTTGGAGGGAGATGACAACCCAATCTTGTCTCTTTGAAAGGCGAACGACCCAATTTGAACAAGCCATTTGAAGGGAGATGACAACCCAATCTTGAACTTAATGTGTCATTTGAAGGGAGCTGACAACCCAATATTGAACTTAACGTGTCATTTGAAGGGAGATGACAACCCAACATGTCTCTTTAAAAGGCGGACGACCCAACTTGAACTTAACATAACGTATCACAAAATTTGCAATATCAATGTTAGTAGCAAATATAACATAAATTATGCAAACATGACCATATGAACAAGGTATTAACCAATGCAATGATTCAAAATTAATAACATCATGAATTAAATAAACTGTCAATTTAAAATGGAATAAAAAAAGTGTCATATTGAAAGGCATGACAAACCAATCTGAAATAAATCATTTTATTTGAGATAACAAATCAATTTTGAGAAGATATCATTTGAAGGTATGACGACCTAAATTTAAGAAAATGTCATGTTGAAAGGTATGACTACCTAACTTTAAAAGATGTCAGTTTGAAAGGTATGAGTACCAAAAATAAAATGTCATTTTGAAAGATATGATGACCCAAAAATAAAAAGATGTCATTTGAAGGATATGACGACCGAAAAATAAAAAGATGTCATTTTGACGGATATGACGACCCAAAAAAATAAAAAGATGTCATTTTGAAGGGCATGACTACCCAAAAAATGCAATTTAAACCTTGAATGGTCCACAGAGTTATTTGGACAAATATTAGGCATAAATTTAAAATGATGTCAGTTTGGAAGGTATGACGGCCTAAAATTAAAAAAAAATGTCATTTTGAAGGGTATGACTACCAAAAACTAAAAATATGTCATTTTGAAGGGCATGACTACCGAAAATGCAATTTAAACTTTGAAACGGTCCACAAAGTTGTTTGGACAAATATCAACAATGAAACAGTCCACAAAGTTGGTATGGACAAATATCAATATTGAAACGGTCCACAAAGTTGGTATGGACAAATATGGGCATAAAATAAAATGATGTCAGTTTGAAAGGTATGACAACCCAAATTTAAAGGATGTCATTTTGAAGGGTATGACTACCAAAAAATAAAAGATGACATTTTGAAGGGTATGACTACCAAAATTGCAATTTAAACTTTGAAATAGTCCACAAAGTTGTTTGGACAAATATCAACAATGAAACGGTCCACAAAATTGGTATGGACAAATATTGTAAAGTAGGTTTCAACCCATTTTTTATTTTATGAACAATGAAACATATTTTAACTTGGTTAACGCCAACAATAGCATTGTACAAAAATTTCTCATAATTTTTCTCTTTCAACAGAAATTGACAGTGAGGTAATTCCTATGGATTCAAGTGGTACCTCAATGTACTTAAGTAACGACAAGATTTGTTCATCTTGCTCTACAAACAAAATCTTTTAACTAGACCTAACATCATGTTACAAGTGCCCTAACAAGAAAGAACTTTCAATTGGTGCACATTTAAAGTGTTTTGATTTGGGAAAATCTGGAAAGCACACTCACACTCGGAAAAAATTTTCAATGCATGCAATAGTGATACAATAGGCTTGACCTTCATGTAAATCTCCACTAATGTGGAACATTTGAATTCAAATCATGTAGGGCTTGTTAATAGCTTGTAATGTTGGCTTAGGAACGGGTAGGATAGTCATTTGGGATTAAAGTGACTTATTCCTTCTTGAGAATTGCACTAAATGAGCTTTCTTCAACATTTATTACGCTTCTAGCGTTTAATTGTCTTTGTTGTCTCTTCCTTTTGCACTTTTGACTTCTTTGAAACTTTTTTGTCTGAGTTTTCCCCCCTTTTGAATTTTCTCTTTTTTTGTTTGGAGTGTTTTTGAAATTTGCTTTCTTAAATTGGTGGGAAATTTTGAACCCTTTTTTTTTTTCTTTTGAAGTCATTTTTGTTTCTTGACATTTAGGAACTTTGTTAACTTTAGTCTTTGACAAATTTGAACTTTTTTATCTCTCCTATAACTTGCATGTCTTCATGCGCTCAAGAAAGTTTGGTCAAAAGAGAGATAGTGCGTAAAAGTACTTAGAAAAGGTATAGGCTAAGATGTGGTTGTCCAAAGAAAAGGCTTAAGGCTCAAAGTGGGGACATCTAAGGATTAACATCAGTTGGTAGGCTTTGAAAGACTCAAACGGATCAAAGAAGGCCTACACTCATTTTTCAAGTCAAACATTACTCAAAATTTCGCCTCAATAACATTTAGGCCAAGTTCTAGATCAACAATGCAAAATAATTGAATTTGATTCAAAACTCACTACACAATGCACATGAAACAATGAATCTGATTTTGTTCAAATCTTGAATTTATACAAGACAACATTTGCAAGTGTAACAAAGTATGGATGAGAGGTACCAAAGAATCCTTGGTTTAACAAGAAGTCAATCTTCTTTATTATACAAATTACTTTTTCACTGCACTCTTGAATTTGGCACCACACCCAGTTAAATAAATAAATTTCAAAAATATAAACATCAAAGAATGAAAAAAATCTTTTGAACAAAGAATAACCGAACCCAATAAGGGCTGCCTACGTATCTCATTGATGAGAATCAGGTTTGCATAGTTCTTCAGATATGACATAAAATTCATAAACAATCAACTTTTTGAAAGGAAAATAATGAGGATAAAAATCAATGAGTGACATTGAAAGGCGGGCAACCCGAATTGAACAAAAAAATTATTTACTATTTAAAGAAAATTTTACAAGGACGAATGAATCATTTAAAGAAAATTTTACAAGGACGAATGAATCAGTGAGTCCACATTGAAGGGCGTACCACCTAAATTTAACAAAAAAAGTATTTCTAACAATTAAATAAAAATAACAAAAGTGAAAAATGAATGAGTCACATGGGAATGGGGGCAAACGTAGCTCAAAACCATATTTTAGTGGTATATAAGATAAAATAAAAATAAAAAATATATATAGTGAATATGACATCATGTACAAGAAATAAATGTAGAATGTACAAATACTTTTGAAATGAAGCCTCATAAATTCTGGAGTCTCTGTACAATCTTGGTGAAAATTTGGAGGCATTCCTAAAATTTTTCCCCCTGTTTCACACTTCATGAACCTCCAGTATTTAGTCTTGTACTATCTCCTTTATAAAATTTTTGGAGACCTCCTCAAAAATTTTGCCCCAGTTTTCGTTTTCAAATTTTGAAAAGCTTAGAGGGAAGATGACCGAGCCTTTATGGCGCCTACGTATCCCGTTGAAGTAGAAATCAGGTCAAACGTAGTTCCAATGATTTAACTTGAAAATAAATTGGACTTAAATTATAATATTCTAAATCTAGGTTAGTAAGAGTGGCTTTGAAATAATGGAACATCAAACTAATATATCACATAATATACAAACAATGAGTGCATGTTTTATACAAATATGTCTTGAGTGTCATGCTTAATATGATGTTTTGGTTTCGCTCTACACTAGCTGACTAAGAGTGGGCTTAAAAGACACTTGTTGAATATAGTTGGACAAACTACGGGATGAAGTATAATAAACAACGTTGGATGACCGCAAGCCAACTATTTGTTTATCACTTCCAAAGAATTTCGAAGGTCTTTTTCTGAAGGACAGTCGTGGAAAGCCACTTAACCGCCTTTATCCTAATGCATTCTATTTGCCATTTGACAAAAATTATGTCATGAAATACAATGACAATATTCAATAAATAATGAATAAATAATTAGTACGACATGCAAATAATTAACAAAATATACAAGATATAATGAATAACACAATAAAGAATAGTATCTACAATTTGAAAAAATGAAACCAGAATGGTTAGAACCTCTGATGTCCCCAGTGGAGTCGACATTCTGTTGACATCCTTTGAATTGGAGCAACGTCGTGGCGACTCAATTAAAAAAGAATTTGTTCAAGAGAATTTTAAAATGGGTAAAAGGGGTTAAAAGTGAAAAGGGGTCAAAAGGGATTGAACGGAGTCGCCACCTAATTTTTTTGGGGAAAACTAGGAAACCGATTAATTAATTAACCTGAAAGGAATATCTAAGAAATCAATTTGATTCTAGGTAAGGGGTTCACGTTATTCCGAAGGAAAGGTTAGACACCCTTCGAAATCCACAATGTGGTGCCCGACGGGGTTCATTTTTTCAAATTGAAAATAAAACAATGTACAAATATAATAAACATGCAATATACACAATATACTAAAAATAATAAGTATCAACCTAAGGTTTGCCTAACGTCAATATTTACATAATAATGAAATAAAAATATAAAACGAGCTTTTTTTTCGAATGGCTTCAAGGAAGAAAGTTTGGGGTACCTGTAAACACACTTAGTAAAAAGAGTTAGTTCCAAATAAATATAAATAAAAATGAATAACTCAAATAATACGTAAAAAATAAAAATATCCGTCTTATTAACATGGGAGGCCTTGGAAATCGATGGTAATTTCTTCATCGACCATTTTAACAATTTAACAAACAAGTTATATGAATATAAACTAAAAATTTCCGTCTTTTAAAATAGAAAAAAGCCTCTAAACCCGACAGATAGATTTTTCATTGGCCAATTTAAAAAATATATTTAATATAACCTGAACATCAACAAAACATAACAAACTTATCTCAAAAGAACATGGAAAACAATAACCAAACTAAAACAACATAATTAGAAATGAAAACAACAATAACGTAATATATAAAACTTAAAAATAACATTAAAATAGAATAATAACATAACCCTGAAAAATTAAGATAGCAAATAGTTGACTACCAATTTTAAAATAATAATGATAATAAATAAATAAACAGTAAACCGTAAAATAATGCTAATATTAAAACTAAAATAAACACAAATATTAATTGACTTTTAGAACTACATTAAACTAAAAAACAAAACAAGCTACATATAATAAACATAAAACATAAAAGAAGCTAGTATTAAAAAAAACAAGGCTAAGAAAAAACATTTACCTGGTTCTGGGCAGCGAACCAAAACTACGAGTTTGAAGGAGACGACTCCACCTCCTCAACTCGAAATCCACAAAAAACACTTTAAATTTTGAACTATAGACCAAGAATTCTCAAAATTTTATGGGTACTCTTTGGTCTTCCCCTCCAAATCCTCCTCTAAAAATAGTGAATGAAGTGAGTTTATATAGAAACCCAAAATCCTCAAAAAGGATGAGATATTGATGTGGGACTGTTGCAAAATTGAAAATGGTTTGAGAAAAGATGTGGGAAAGGCAGATTTTTTTTATTTTTTTACTTTTTTTTTTGTATTTGACTCAAAATGTATTAATTTTAAAACCATCGGACTAAAATTTGGTGTCCACAACTTGCCCCTTTGTTTGATTAGGATCGATGAAAGAGATCCTGGTCAAACAAAGTTGACGAACCAAATTTGGTTCGATAAACATTGAACAAAACAATTGAGACGTTAGTTGAACTTTTGAGCAAGACTCCACATTGATGACTGGGATGAAAATAATAAAAAAAAGTCGGAGATTGATTGCAAACTGGAGGAAAAATCACATATCTTTGACGTTACTTGCAAAATTGCACAATGAAGGTGGCGTACCTTTTGAAAGATGGATTATGCGAATAACATGTTACTTTGAATGATGGTGACAACCCAGCGCATCTCTGAAAGGAGGATGACCCAATTTGAACATAACATCACTTAAAACGTGGGTGACAACCCAACGTGTCTCGTTGAAAGGCGGACAACCCAACTTGAACTTAATATGTCATCTGAAGGGAGATGACAACCATCGTGTCTCTTTGAAAGGAGGACGCCCGAACTTGAACTTAATATGCCATTTGAAGAAATATGACTACCCATGCATGTCTCTTTGAAAGGCGGACGACCCAACTGAACTTGATACATGTCATTTGAAGGGAGATGACGACCCAATCCTGTCTCTTTGAAAGGCGGACGACCCAACTTGAACAAATATTTATTTGAAGGGAGTTGACAAACATATCTGTCTCTTTGAAAGGCGGATGACCCAACTTGAACATGCCATTTGAAGGTAGATGAACAACCCAATCCTTTCTCTTTGAAAGGCGGACGACCCGACTTGAACTCAACATGTCATTTGAAGGGAGATGATAACCCCATCTTGTCTCTTTGAAAGGCGGACGACCCAACTTGAACTTAATATGTAATTTGGAGGGAGATGACAACCCAATCTTGTCTCTTTGAAAGGCGGATGACCCAACTGAAATGCCATTGAAGGGAGATGACAACAATTCTGTCTCTTTGAAAGGCGGACGACCCTACTTGAACTTAAACATGTCATTTGAAGGGAGATGACAACCCAATCTTGTCTCTTGAAAGGGGAACAACTCAACTTGAACTTAATATGTCATTTGGAGGGAGATGACAACCCAATCTTGTCTCTTTGAAAGGCGAACGACCCATTTGAACAAGCCATTTGAAGGGAGATGACAACCCAATCTTGAACTTAATGTGTCATTTGAAGGGAGCTGACAACCCAATATTGAACTTAACGTGTCATTTGAAGGGAGATGACAACCCACATGTCTCTTTAAAAGGCGGACGACCCAACTTGAACTTAACATAACGTATCACAAAATTTGCAATATCAATGTTAGTAGCAAATATAACATAAATTATGCAAACATGACCATATGAACAAGGTATTAACCAATGCAATGATTCAAAATTAATAACATCATGAATTAAATAAACTGTCAATTTAAAATGGAATAAAAAAAGTGTCATATTGAAAGGCATGACAAACCAATCTGAAATAAATCATTTTATTTGAGATAACAAATCAATTTTGAGAAGATATCATTTTGAAAGGTATGACGACCTAAATTTAAGAAAATGTCATGTTGAAAGGTATGACTACCTAACTTTAAAAGATGTCAGTTTGAAAGGTATGAGTACCAAAAATAAAAGATGTCATTTTGAAAGATATGATGACCCAAAAATAAAAAGATGTCATTTGAAGGATATGACGACCGAAAAATAAAAAGATGTCATTTTGACGGATATGACGACCCAAAAAAATAAAAAGATGTCATTTTGAAGGGCATGACTACCCAAAAAATGCAATTTAAACCTTGAAATGGTCCACAGAGTTATTTGGACAAATATTAGGCATAAATTTAAAATGATGTCAGTTTGGAAGGTATGACGGCCTAAAATTAAAAAAAAATGTCATTTTGAAGGGTATGACTACCAAAAACTAAAATATGTCATTTTGAGGGCAAGGGCATGACTACGAAAATGCAATTTAAACTTTGAAACGGTCCACAAAGTTGTTTGGACAAATATCAACAATGAAACAGTCCACAAAGTTGGTATGGACAAATATCAATATTGAAACGGTCCACAAAGTTGGTATGGACAAATATGGGCATAAAATACAAATGATGTCAGTTTGAAAGGTATGACAACCCAAATTTAAAGGATGTCATTTGAAGGGTATGACTACCAAAAATAAAAGATGACATTTTGAAGGGTATGACTACCAAAATTGCAATTTAAACTTTGAAATAGTCCACAAAGTTGTTGGACAAATATCAACAATGAAACGGTCCACAAAATTGGTATGGACAAATATTGTAAAGTAGGTTTCAACCCATTTTTATTATGAACAATGAAACATATTTTAACTTGGTAACGCCAACAATAGCATTGTACAAAAATTTCTCATAATTTTTCTCTTTCAACAGAAATTGACAGTGAGGTAATTCCTATGGATTCAAGTGGTACCTCAAATGTACTTAAGTAACGACAAGATTTGTTCATCTTGCTACAAACAAAATCTTTTAACTAGACCTAACATCATGTTACAAGTGCCCTAACAAGAAAGAAACTTTCAATTTGTGCACATTTAAAGTGTTTTGATTTGGGAAAATCTGGAAAAGCACACTCACACTCGGAAAAAATTTTCAATGCATGCAATAGTGATACAATAGGCTTGACCTTCATGTAAATCTCCACTAATGTGGAACATTTGAATTCAAATCATGTAGGGCTTGTTAATAGCTTGTAATGTTGGCTTAGGAACGGGTAGGATAGTCATTTGGGATTAAAGTGACTTATTCCTTCTTGAGAATTGCACTAAATAGATGCTTTCAACATTTATTACGCTTCTAGCGTTTAATTGTCTTTGTTGTCTCTTCCTTTTGCACTTTTGACTTCTTTGAAACTTTGTTTGTCTGAGTTTTCCCCCCTTTTGAATTTTCTCTTTTTTTGTTTGGAGTGTTTTTGAAATTTGCTTTCTTAAATTGGTGGGAAATTTTGAACCCTTTTTTTTTCTTTTGAAGTCATTTTTGTTTTCTTGACATTTAGGAACTTTGTTAACTTTAGTCTTTGACAAATTTGAACTTTTTATCTTCTCCTATAACTTGCATGTCTTCAGTGCGCTCAAGAAAGTTTGGTCAAAAGGAGAGATAGTGCGTAAAAGTACTTAGAAAAGGTATAGGCTAAGATGTGGTTGTCCAAAGAAAAGGCTTAAGGCTCAAAGTGGGGACATCTAAGGATTAACATCAGTTGGTAGGCTTTGAAAGAACTCAAAGGATCAAAGAAGCCTACACTCATTTTTCAAGTCAAACATTACTCAAAATTTCGCCTCAATAACATTTAGGCCAAGTTCTAGATCAACAATGCAAAATAATTGAATTTGATTCAAAACTCACTACACAATGCACATGAAACAATGAATCTGATTTTGTTCAAATCTTGAATTTATACAAGACAACATTTGCAAGTGTAACAAAGTATGGATGAGAGGTACCAAAAGAATCCTTGGTTTAACAAGAAGTCAATCTTCTTTATTATACAAATTATTTTTCACATGCACTCTTGAACTGTGTTGGCACCAACCCAGTTAAATATAATTTCAAAAATATAAACATTCAAAGAATGAAAAAAATCTTTTGAACAAAGAATACCGAACCCAATAAGGGCTGCCTACGTATCTCATTGATGAGAATCAGGTTTGCATAGTTCTTCAGATATGACATAAAATTCATAAACAATCAATTACTTTTTGAAAGGAAAAATAATGAGGATAAAAATCAATGAGTGACATTGAAAGGCGGGCAACCCGAATTGAACAAAAAAAATTATTTACTATTTAAAGAAAATTTTACAAGGACGAATGAATCATTTAAAGAAAATTTTACAAGGACGAATGAATCAGTGAGTCACATTGAAGGGCGTACCACCTAAATTTAACAAAAAAAGTATTTCTAACAATTAAATAAAAATAACAAAAGTGAAAAATGAATGAGTCACATGGGAATGCGGGGCAACGTAGCTCAAAACCATATTTTTAGTGGTATATAAGATAAAATAAAAATAAAAAATATATATAGTGAATATGACATCATGTACAAGAAATAAATGTAGAATGTACAAATACTTTTGAAATGAAGCCTCATAAATTCTGGAGTCTCTGTACAATCTTGGTGAAAATTTGGAGGGCATTCCTAAAAAATTTTCCCCCTGTTTCACCTTCATGAACCTCCAGTATTTAGTCTTGTACTATCTCCTTTATAAAATTTTTGGAGACCTCCTCAAAAATTTTGCCCCAGTTTTCGTTTTCAAATTTTGAAAAGCTTAGAGGGAAGATGACCGAGCCTTTATGGCGCCTACGTATCCCGTTGAAGTAGAAATCAGGTCAAACGTAGTTCCAATGATTTAACTTGAAAATAAATTGGACTTAAATTATAAATATTCTAAATCTAGGTTAGTAAGAGTGGCTTTGAAATAATGGAACATCAAACTAATATATCACATAATATACAAACAATGAGTGCATGTTTTATACAAATATGTCTTGAGTGTCATGCTTAATATGATGTTTTGGTTTCGCTCTACACTAGCTGACTAAGAGTGGGCTTAAAAGACACTTGTTGAATATAGTTGGACAAACTACGGGATGAAGATAATAAACAACGTTGGATGACCGCAAGCCAACTATTTGTTTATCACTTCCAAAGAATTTCGAAGGTCTTTTCTGAAGGACAGTCGTGGAAAGCCAATTAACGCCTTTATCCTAATGCATTCTATTTGCCATTTGACAAAAATTATGTCATGAATACAATGACAATATTCAATAAATAATGAATAATAATTAGTACGACATGCAAAAATTAACAAAATATACAAGATATAATGAATAACACAATAAAGAATAGTATCTACAATTTGAAAAAATGAAACCAGAATGGTTAGAACCTCTGATGTCCCCAGTGGAGTCGACATTCTGTTGACATCCTTTGAATTGGAGCAACGTCGTGGCGACTCAATTAAAAAAGAATTTGTTCAAGAGAATTTTAAAATGGGTAAAAGGGGTTAAAAGTGAAAAGGGGTCAAAAGGGATTGAACGGAGTCGCCACCTAATTTTTTTGGGGAAAACTAGGAAACCGATTAATTAATTAACCTGAAAGGAATATCTAAGAAATCAATTTGATTCTAGGTAAGGGGTTCACGTTATTCCGAAGGGAAAGGGTTAGACACCCTTCGAAATCCACAATTGTGGTGCCCGACGGGGTTCATTTTTTCAAATTGAAAATAAAACAATGTACAAAATATAATAAACATGCAATATACACAATATACTAAAAATAATAAGTATCAACCTAAGGTTTGCCTAACGTCAATATTTACATAATAATGAAATAAAAATATAAAACGAGCTTTTTTTTCGAATGGCTTCAAGGAAGAAAGTTGTTTGGGGTACCTGTAAACACCACTTAGTAAAAAGAGTAGTTCCAAATAAATATAAATAAAAATGAATAACTCAATAATACGTAAAAAATAAAAATATCCGTCTTATTAACATGGGAGGCCTTGGAAATCGATGGTAATTCTTCATCGACCATTTTAACAATTTAACAAACAAGTTATATGAATATAAACTAAAAATTTCCGTCTTTTAAAATAGAAAAAAGCCTCTAAACCCGACAGATAGATTTTTCATTGGCCAATTTAAAAATATATTTAATATAACCTGAACATCAACAAAACATAACAAACTTATCTCAAAAGAACATGGAAAACAATAACCAAACTAAAACAACATAATTAGAAATGAAAACAACAATAACGTAATATAAAAACTTAAAAAAAACATTAAAATAGAATAATAACATAACCCTGAAAAATTAAGATAGCAAATAGTTGACTACCAATTTTAAAATATAATGATAATAAATAAATAAACAGTAAACCGTAAAATAATGCTAATATTAAAACTAAAATAAACACCAAATATTAATTGACTTTTAGAACTACATTAAACTAAAAAACAAAACAAGCTACATATAATAAACATAAAACATAAAAGAGCTAGTAATTAAAAAAAACAAGGCTAAGAAAAAACATTTACCTGGTTCTGGGCAGCGAACCAAAACTACGAGTTTGAAGGAGACGACTCCACCTCCTCAACTCGAAATCCACAAAAAACACTTTAAAATTTTGAACTATAGAACCAAGAATTCTCAAAATTTTATGGGTACTCTTTGGTCTTCCCCTCCAAAATCCTCCTCTAAAAATAGTGAATGAAGTGAGTTTATATAGAAACCCAAAAATCCTCAAAAAGGATGAGATATTGATGTGGGACTGTTGCAAAATTGAAAATTGTTTGAGAAAAGATGTGGGAAAGGCAGATTTTTTTTATTTTTTATTTTTTTTTGTATTTGACTCAAAATGTATTAACTTTGAAACCATCGGACCAAAATTTGGTGTCAACAGTCTCTATAAAATAAGATTGATGTTGGGACAAACCCTTAACATTCTATAACGAAATGACTGGAAAGCAATAAAAGGGTCCTCCGGAATGCAAGGAGGCTCACAACTGACTCTGAGTGCTCTAACTGGATCCACGAGGTGCTGGATGTTGATCCTGATTACCTG
>JAKWIY010003052.1:37382518-37400018 GCA_027704805.1 Solanum corneliomulleri | reverse complement strand
CAAACTACAAAATAAAATAATCTACATACAAAGTCACAACCATGAACGTAGATGTCAAAAGGATGGTAATTCTACTAGCAATCAAGCATTTAGAAGAACAGACTACTTAAAATTAGGCCCAAATAGTAAGTACAACATAAATCAAAAGGGTATTTTCTTTTCTCTCCAAAAAGAATATAAACAAAAAATAAAATAAAAATAAAAATTATTCCTAAAAAAGACACTCGGTTACAAGGGACTATCCTTAGGAAAAGAACCGAAAACAAAAGTCAAGGAAACCATCCTAAAAAAGAGAAGACTTAATAAAACGGTAAAAACTAGGAATTTTTCCCCCACCCCACACTTAAAAAGATGATATGTCCCCGTAGAATTAAATAAAAATTAAAACAAGGGTTAGGAAAAGTCTCCGAGGCCTTTAGGCCTAGCTAGTAGCATGTTCTCTTAGGTTTCATCAAGGTTGAACCCACACTGAAGCTCAAATATCATATTTTGCTTCATTCTTTTGGGTACTTAGTCTTCCCCTAATCTGCAAAAACCCGAGAAAAGGGAAAAAATTAATACTAAAAAGACAAATAAAAAAAAGAAGTTAAACTACTTATTGGGTTGCCTCCCAATTTGATTTAACGTCGCGACAAGACACTATTAATTTTACTATTTTTTCCTTCCACTTTGAAGATATGAATTGCACCCCTAATTTCACATCAGTTTTCCTATATCGCTTAAGGGGAGGTGGTATAAAAATAAAGATCCCAAGCAATAGATATAACATTATGCACTTTAAGGATCCTCAAGTGAGGAATTAATTCTCTGATGTTGGAACAATAAATTTAAGAATATTTACACATTTTCCTCCTCCATATACTCTTCTATAGGCTTAGATGATTCGATGGATTTCTTATCATCTAAACATAATGTTGAAAATGTTTGGAAAGAGGTCCAATATTCCCTAATTCATGAATTATTTTATTATTACACTCTCATATGGACACATACTAGAGTTTTTAAAAATAATATTATCTACTTCATTACATAACTCTGTGTACTCTTCTGAACAAGGACAACACCAATCAAAGTATGATCAAGCAAATGGCCTTCAACTTTTAGCTCTTCAACTTGATTTATAAGTATATTTTTCTTCCTCACACATATTATTACCAAATTGTTGGGTTTCATATGATTTAATATTTGCACTCCACTCAATATCTAAATAACTGAGATCAAATTCAAAGGCATATTCACTAAGACGCCTGCATATTGATTTATAGCAAAGTATTAACAAATCTTCCATGTCATCTAGTTGTGAAAATAAATTAACCTATAAGAACACTTAAAATTAGAAGGGAAAGAATTGCAAGAACACTTATTACTACATACTTTTTTAGATGACATCTCAAGAAGAGTAGAAGAAATATGATAATAATAATACTAATAAAAATTTAAAACTTATCTTAGGAAACTAAAAAAATTACATGTTAAAATAAATATTAAAGACAGTTTCTAAGCCATATTCCTTCGTAGCGGCGCTATTCTTGATAACGTTCATATATACTTCTTGAAAAGAAATTTTAACGATCGATGCAACATATTTATCGAACTATGAGTCGGGGTCGATCTCATGAAGAATATTATCCATAACAAACATTTAACTCGATAGTCGTTTTATAAAAATGGGAGATTTACATTGAAATAAAATAAAAGCAATAAAAATAGCTTTGAACTAAGTATTTATTTAGTTCCAAATAAATAAAATAGCTAGGAATGTGCTCCCCATAAGCTGATAATGCAGTAATTCTAGTAATAGGAATTCTTTCCTAGTTTATTGCAGTGATAACTTAGGTATCTCTAATTCCTTGGTCCGGCAACTAGAGAATTTCACCCAGCACCTTGGTTCGGCTACATGTGTATAATTTACTAACTCTTACCTTTACCTCATATTAGACATCATATCAATGTATGACTTAGTTTTCACCCTCGCATAAATTGATATTAGACTATTAGATAGTATCACACTAAATCTATGCTGATAATTCTATTAACTACCTACTTGGTCCGGCAAGTAGTAACAAGACGAGTTCTAACGTATGCATTCGTTAAAAAGACTTCTTAATGAAAGAATTATCAATGCATGCAAAACACTATTCCAGAATTTCTTAATTACTATTCATACTTTGTGAATCGTTCATGGTTCCCACAAACCTAGTAGCGGAGTTTAGCTACTCATTATCTCAAAAAGATAATAAAAAATTATAAAAATAAATATGTTTCTGTTAATCATAAAAAGTTAAGAACAATAGGGAAACTATATTTCAATAATCACGAATATAAATAAATACAAAAGGAGAAGAGAGAATTAACCACAATTCTCCAGCCTTCACGACGGCTCTTACAATGTGCCAAAGCTAGAAGAAAAATTATATTGTGTCTTCTTTCTTGGTTCTTGGTCTCCTCTAAATAATAATCTCTATGTCCTATTTATAGATGTAGGGAACCCAAAATAAAATAATTTAGTCCAAACAAATTTGGAAAACAAAATTCGGAAAGAATTGATTTTTGTATGTACTGAAATTTATTGTTGCGCTGATTCCTACAATAAGAATTGCTCTTAATGGCTTCCACATGTAAAATTTATTTCAGTTTATATATATATATATATATATATATATATATATATATATATATATATATATATATATATATATATATATAATATATATATATATTATATATATATATATGTGTGTGTGTGTGTGTGTGTGTGATATATATATGTGATATTAAATGCATGAACTCCAAAAGTTCAAAGTTAAATTACGTAAATACCCCTCATTTAAAACGTACACAGATTACTGAAATACCTCTAACCTATAGGAACCCCTAGCTTTGCAACCCTTCCCAAAAAAAACGTCTACTGCGAATCGTAACCACTTTAACCGAAAACCTGGCAAATTCTCCAGCAAATGCCCGACGTTCAATAAATAACCAACCAACACAACCTCTACAGATTACCCTATTTATATCAACAATACGCACAACATCACTTCCCATTTTTGATTCAACTACAGCTAAAGGCGCAAAGTAAGATGTTTCTTCCTCATGGTACAATCAATTTTTTAAAAAAAAAAAAAAACTTAACTCTTACATCTACAATTTGAAATTATATTAGACAAATATTGAACATCCATCTGCAAAATAATTACAATATTGGACTTCTGTTTGAAATATTTCTCTCCACGTGAAAGGTGGTAAGTTTTTAGTCTCTTTACGTTTTGTTTTACCGTTCTTATTGGATTGGTAGCAACACATAAGAATGTTACAATCTACTTAAAAGTTCTTACCCTTCAACTAATACACACTTCTGCCCATAATTAACATTGATTTTCACTTTCCGTTATGCACCTCTAACCATGCAGATTCATCACAAATGGCGACTGAAATTGAACTATCAAAGCAGAGTGTCCCCATTTAAAAGATACCAAAGCACTCTGTTGATTGGATAATGAAAGTACTGGTTATTCGCAAGGGTTCTGTAATTTTTTTACAACAATTCACGCCATGAAGGGACTTTCCAAACTGTAATATTAGTGGATGACGAGGTAACACTTTTGCTAAGCTTATCTGTTAACGATCTTGTTTTATTCCCTTTAACTTCTCTAATGACATCATATGTTGCATAATTTAATACTAGGGGACAAAGTTGCTGTTGGGCTTTGTGGAGGCTTGTGAGACGGCCCGACCCATTACTGAAACCCTAGGTTAACCATTTGGTTTTCCTATAAATATGATCCTTGTATTTGTAATTCTGAAGTAGCACAAGTGAAATAAAATCCTCCTGTTACAGTCGTGGAGTAGGGAAACCGAACCACGTTAAATTCTTGTGTGTCCCGTTTGTGTTCCATTTCTCTTTTCTCTAGATTATTTGTGTGTGTTGTGTGTTTAATTCCCAACAATTGGTATCAGAGCGAGGTTTCAACAACATTGTAACACAAACTGTGAGAAATTGTCACCTAGGGTTCTTGTGTGAAGAACTGTGTGCAGGGAGGAGTAGCCGCCGTTACGTGTGGGTAACCTCAAGCAGCAGCCGGCTAGGAGAACCGCGCAGGGTGCGAACAGCCGTCGTCCGTGTGCTGTCCGTCGCGCCGTTCCGTTGGCCGCCGCGTCGGGAAGGAGTGTGCCGCCGCCGTTCGCAAGCTACAGCCGTGCAAGACGCCGAGGATCTGGAACCGCCATTCGCGAGTAGCAGCCTCCGCGAATCAGGCAACCCAGATCGAAGGAGATCTGCCGCAGATCGTAGCCCAGCGAGGGAGAAAGCCGCGCAGCAGTAGCGAGGCAGAGAACGCCGCTGCCGTCCAGTGGCCGCCGCGTCGAGGAGCCTCAGATCCAGCCGCGAGCGTCCAGATCGTGAGCATCGTCCAAATCGCCGCCCGCTGTCTGTAGACGTCGTTAAGGGAATTGCCGAAGTCCTTTGAGATGGCAGAAGATGGGAAGTTCCGAATTGAGAAGTTCAATGGTACAGATTTCAGTTGGTGGAAGATGCAGATTGAAGATTTGCTGGTTCAGAAAGATTTGGACGTAGTGTTGGGTGACAAGCAAGGAAAATTGTCTGATGCAGAGTGGGCAGTTTTGGATCGGAAAGCTATGTCAGTTATCCGACTCTCGTTGACCAAGAATGTTGCGTTCAACATTCTTAAGGAGAAGACAGCGAAAGGCATCTTGGAAGCCTTGTCTAACATGTACGAGAAGCCATCTGCAACAAACAAAATTTTTCTGATTAGAGAGTTGGTGAACACAAAGATGAAGGAAGGCAGTTCAGTTACCGAGCACATCAACTCATTGAATTCGATCTTAGCCAGACTTTTGTCAGTTGGCATTAAGTTCGATGATGAAGTTCAAGCTTTACTACTGTTATCATCATTGCCTGACAGTTGGTCCGGAACGGTTACAGCAGTTGCCAGTTCAGTGGGACCTAATGGATTCACCTTTGAGAAGATTCGTGATCTCGTTCTTGGCGAGGATGTCAGAAGAAGGAGTTCTGGAGAATCATCAGGTGACATGCTAAACATCGTCAGAGGCAGAGGAAATAATAGAGGTAGTGGGAGCAGGAACCGAAGAAGGAGTCAGTCGAAGGCTCGGGATGGCTCAGGTGTAACATGTTGGAACTGCAAGGAGGTGGGGCATTTCAGGAATCAATGCCAGAAAGACAAACAAGTCAACATTGCAGAAGACAGCGCCAACGAGGATTTGTTTATCTGTTGCGCGGAGAGCAATGTGGATTCCTGGGTCATGGATTCTGGTGCTTCTTTTCACGCTACCCACAGCAGTGAAGCATTGCAGAATCTGGTTATTGGAGACTTTGGAAAGCTAAGGCTTGCAGACGATAGAGCTCTTGATGTTACGGGCATGGGTGACATGGTGCTGAAGACGCCAGTCGGTTTATGGACCTTGAAGGATGTCAGAGTTGTTCCAAGCTTGACGAAAAGTTTGATTTCTGTTAGGCAGTTGGATGAACAGGGACATCATGTGAAGTTCGGAAATGGGCAGTGGAAGGTCGTGAGGGGCAATCTTGTCATGGCTCGTGGAACAAAAAGAGGATCGTTGTATATTGTCGGACCGTCTGAGGGAGTGACCGTCCCAGTTCAGAAGAAAAACAAAGTCCGGTTCACAGAATCTCGTGGGCAGAAGAAGGTTGTCTTTGCAAGAAAGAAACCCAGAGCCACAGGTCAGATTCAGGATGAACGAGCAAGGAAAGGTTCAGGAAGACCAGTCAGAGGCGTTTGTGGCAGTGGGAGCACCGGCCGTGCTTCAGCCAAGGCTCCTAGAAGACAGTGGGTCAAGAGAACCAGTACTCCAGCTGTTGATACGTCTCCAGAAAATTTCTTGCTGAGTATGGAGAGTGTTTGTTCTCAGGGAGTTCTAGGATCTGGCAGTTCGTGTCTCAAGTGGGAGCCGGTAGGGACCGAGGACGAGTCAAGGGCAGTTTCAGCCGTGACTGATGTGTTGAAGCTTCGGGGAGCTTCAACGGGCCTTTCAGTTGACTGATGAGAAGGCCGCTGTAGCACGAGAGAGTTGAAAAAGATTACTAGACATACAAGTGTTCTAAGTGGATGACAGTTGAAATTCATCAAGCCTCCAAGTGGGAGATTGTTGGGCTTTGTGGAGGCTTGTGAGCCGGCCCGACCCATTACTGAAACCCTAGGTTAACCATTTGGTTTTCCTATAAATATGATCCTTGTATTTGTAATTCTGAAGTAGCACAAGTGAAATAAAATCCTTCTGTTACAGTCGTGGAGTAGGGAAACCGAACCACGTTAAATTCTTGTGTGTCCCGTTTGTGTTCCGTTTCTCTTTTCTCTAGATTATTTGTGTGTGTTGTGTGTTTAATTCCCAACAGTTGCAAGCCGCACTATTTAACAAGCATATTGATACATGGAAGGATTTTTTAAATAAGCTAAGGCATACTACATTGCGAAAGGCCAGTTGGATCGGGTCAATCTTAACTACACTTGTTAGGTACTGGAGCCTGATTAATATATATAACTTTTTACGCGGTTTAACCTCCGCGGTGAGGTTGCCAGGGGGCTTTCCTATTTATTCTCTATTTATTCTCTTTAACCAAAAAATAATCTGATTTATTAATATAAATATACCTCACCGCCGTGGAAGTTTACTCACGGGGTGTTACCACGAAATATTGAGTTTTTTCTTTCTCTCTCTAGATCTCTCATCTCTTTCTCTTGAAAGTTCTTGTTTTCTTCATTCATCAAGTGTGTGTGCGTGAATTCGATCCTAAAAACTGGTATCAGAGCTAAGGAGATTCAACACAATCACTAAAGAGGGATAGTTCAAAGCTTGGAATCGAGAAGTTTGATGGATCCGATTTAAGTTTCTGGAAGATGCAGATCGAAGATTATCTGTACCAGAAAGATATTCACAAAACATTCTCCGAGGTGAAGGCGGAATCCGTGACAGAGGAAAAGTAAAAACTCAAGGATTGACAGGCTCTAGGGTTGATCCGGTTGACTTTATCAAAAAACCTGGCGTTCAACATCGTGAAGGAGAAGACTACGTCCGGTCTGTTGAAGGCACTGTCAAACATGTATGAAAAACCATCGGCTATGAACAAGGTATATTTGATGCGTAGATTGTTCAATTTACAGATGTCTGAGAATGGATCCGTTTCTGATCATATAAACGAGTTCAATATGATTGTGAGTCAAGTCTATTTTGTGGATATTAATTTCGAAGATGAAATTAAGGCGTTGATTTTGATGTAATCTCTGCCCGAGTCTTGGGATACTGTTGTTGCTGCGATTAGCAGTTCCCGTGGATCTGAGAAACTGAAGTTTCATGAAATCCGTGATGTTGTTCTTAGCGAAAGTATTCGCAAATGAGAAGTGGAAGATTCATCGGGCAGTGCTCTCAGCGTTGATCGAAGGGGGAGAAGTAAGACAAAAGGCCAAAATCAACATGGTCGATCAAAATCAAAGAATCGAGGAAAATCCCTGAACAAATCAAACGTGACTTGTTGGAACTGTGGAGAAAAGGGCACTTCCGGACGAACTGTACAAAGCCAAAGAAGAAACAGAATCAGAAATTTGGAGATGAAATTGATTATGTAAATTCAGCAGAGGACATTGGGGATGCTCTTACTTAGTGTGAACAGCCTGGTTGAATCATGGATTTTGGATTCTGGTGCAGCTTTCCATTCGTCTCCAAGCAAGGAGTTGTTCCAAAATTTCAAATCTGGAAATTTTGGAAAAGTATACCTTAATGACAATAAATCCTTAGAGATTGAAGGAAAGGGGGATGTTTGTATAAATACCACCTCGGGAAACCAGTGGACATAATAGAATGTCAGATATATTCCTGGGATCAAGAAAAATCTGATCTCTGTTGGTCAGTTGGATAGCACGGGATATGCAACAGAGTGTGGGAAAGGTTCGTGGAAGATCGTGAAAGGTGCTATGGTAGTAGCTCGTGGCACCAAATCTGGAACCTTGTACACCACTGCAGGGTGTATAAACATGGCCGTTGTTGCTGAAAGTCCTTCCGGTTCATGTCTGTGGCACAACAGACTTGGACACATGAGTACCAAAGGAATGAAGATGCTGGTTGCAAAAGGAGAACTAGAGGGTCTGAAGTCTGTTGATATGGGTCTTTGCGAGAGCTGTGTTATGGGCAAACAGAAGAGAGTAAGCTTCACAAAGACTCCTAGAGAGCCAAAGAAAGTGCAGTTGGAAATGGTCCATACAGATGTTTGGGGACCATCTCCAGTATCATCACTTGGAGGATTCAGATTCTATGTTACCTTCATTGATGATTTCAGCAGGAAGGTATGGGTTTACTTCTTGAAGCATCAGTCAGATGTGTTTGCAACTTTCAAGAAGTGGAAAGCTGAAGTTGAGAATCAGACCGATTTGAAAGTCAAATACCTAAGGTCTGACAATGGAGGAGAGTATGACAAATCGGAGTTCAAGGCATTCTGTGCAGCTGAGGGAATCAGATTGATGAGAACAGTTCCTGGTAAGGCAAGGCAGAATGGAATTGCTGAGAGGATGAACAGAACATTGAATGAGCGTGCAAGGAGTATGAGGATACATTGTGGGCTGCCCAAAATACTTTGGGTGGATGCTGTGAGCACAGATGCATACTTGATCAACAGGGGACCATCAGTTCCTTTAGGGTTCAAAATTCCAGAGGAGGTGTGGACAAGAAAAGAACTTAAGTACTCACACTTGAGGACTTTTGGTTGCACTGCTTATGTTCATGTTGATCCAGAAAAGAGAGACAAGCTTGATGCCAAGGCTGTGAAGTGTTACTTCATAGGCTATGGTTCTGATTTGTTTGGTTATAGGTTTTGGGATGACAAGAATAGAAAGATCCTGAGACATTGTGACGTGACATTTGATGACTGTGTCCTGTACAAGGACAGAGAGAAGAAGGTTCTAGAGATTACAAAGCAAGTAGGAGTTGAGGTTGAGTTGGAGAAGAGTAACCCTAGATATATCGAAGCAGATACTCAACCAACTCCTACTGAAGAATCTGAAGTGGAGCAAGTTACACCTGAGCAGGTGTTAAGGAGATCATCTAGATCCATCAGGACACCAGATAGGTATTCACCTTCATTACACTATCTATTGTTGACTGATGATGGGGAACCAGAGTCTTTTGATGAGGCCCTATAGGTGGAGAATTAGATCAAGTGGGAGCAAGCCATGGATGATGAGATGAGGTCACTTGAGAAGAACGACACATGGGTGTTGACTGAGTTACCTGCAGGGAAGAATGTTTTGTTGAACAAGTGGGTGTTCAGAATCAAGACTGAACCAGATGGCAAAAGAAGGTTCAAGGCTTGTTTAGCGGTTAAAGGATATTCACAAAGGAAAGGCATTGATTATGCTGAAATATTCTCTCCTATTGTGAAGTTAACCTCTATTCGAATTCTATTGAGTGTTATTGCATCGGAGAATTTGCATCTAGAGCAAATGGATGTAAAAACAGCGTTTTTACATGGATATCTTGACAAAGAGATCTATATACAGCAACTGGAAGGATTTGTGGTTCCAGGAAAGGAACACATGGTGTGCAAGCTCACCAGGAGTTTGTATGGACTAAAGCAAGCACCAAGGCAGTGGTACAAGAAGTTTGACTCCTTTATGACCAAGAGTGGATTCTGTAAAGCTGAAAAGGATCCTTGTTGTTACTTCAAGAAATACACTGATTCATATGTCTTTCTACTATTGTATGTGGATGATATGTTGATTGCAGGATCTAGTATGAGGGAGATTAACAATCTGAAGACAAAGTTGTCTGCAGCGTTTGAGATGAAAGATTTGGGTCCAGCAAAGCAGATTTTGGGGATGAAGATTTCTCGGGATAGATCTGCTGGCACTTTTAATCTATCTCAGGAGTTATACATTGACAAGGTGTTGAGTAGATTCCGGGTTAATGATGCTAAACCCAGGACTACTCCATGGGCAAATCACTTTAAATTGTCAAAAGAGCAGTCACCCAAGACTGCCGAGGAGCGTGATCACATGGCACTTGTTCCATATGCTTCAGCATTTGGTAGTTTTATGTATGCTATGGTATCCACTAGACCTGATATAGCACATGCAGTGGGATTTGTTAGCAGGTACATGGCGAACCCTGGGAAAGAGCATTGGGACGCTGTGAAGTGGCTTCTGAGATATCTGAGAGGTACATCCAGTACTTCACTTTGTTTTGGCAAAGGCAATGTGACTCTATAGGGTTTTGTGGATGCTGATCTTTGTGGGGATGTTGACTCGAGAAAGAGTACATCCGGGTACATTTACACCATAGGTGGAACAGCAGTGAGTTGGATGTCCAGGCTTCAGAAGTGTGTTTCTCTTTCATCTAGTGAAGCTGAGTATGTGGCAATAGCTGAAGCTGGGAAAGAGATGATATGGCTGGCAGATTGTCTTGAGGAATTGGGTAAGAAGCAGAGCGAAAAGATTGTTTACTCAGATAGCCAGAGTTCCATACAGTTGGTGAAAAACCAGTCTATCATTCGAAGACAAAGCACATCAGAAGGCGATATCATTTCACTCGCAGGGCAGTGGAGGATGGTGATATGTGCTTGGAGAAGATAGAGGGTGCAAAGAACCCGACAGACATGTTGACGAAATGTGTTGATGTTGGGAAATTGAGCTTATGTAAAACCTCAGTTGGTCTTCTGTAGTTGTTGCTACATATGTTGCGGTGCGGTAAAGATCACTACACCATTTTAGTCCTATGGCCACACTAAATCTAAGTAACGCTTGAAAAGTGTTGCCTAAAATTTTTTTGGGAACACTTTTAAAATGTAGCCTAAATTTTTATGTTCTGGCAACAATAATATTAGCAACACTTGTAAAGTGTATCCTTTAATGGTATAGGTTAAACTTTTTAAGTGTTGTCATAGTATGAAATTAATGGCAACAATTATTTATATATATGGCCACACTTTTAAAGGGTCCTATGTTTATAATTGTAAATACAACACTTTAGAAGTGTGGCCTAAAAAAAATTTCACCCAAATATTAGATTCCCTCCAACATTTCTAGTCTCCCTCCCATTTTTATTGGCCAAAAAAATAATTGTTAAAATACTAGGAAAAACAAATTGGGGCTTAGAGAGGAAGCTGAGCTGAAAAATCCACACGAACAAGAACATACGCCCCAGATTTATACGCTCAAGAACATACGCCCCAGAATATAGCTGAAAAATCCACACGATTTCTTTTCTCAAGAACTTCAAATCGACTGAATGAGCTGAAAATCGAAGAGAGGAAGCTGAAAATCAGAGGAGATGAAGAGAGGAAGCTGAAGACTGAAGCAGGGTTGAAAATCGGAGGAGCTGAACTGATTCTACTCTCCAAAATTGGAGGAGCTAAAAATCAGAGGAGCTGAGCTGAGCAGATGTTGACCAACTGATTCTATGCTCCAAGCTTTGTTCGTGTAAGACAGTTTTTTCCCCAAATGCCAAAATACGATTTCCTTTACAGTTTTCCGTCAAAATTGTTTACAGATTCCTTGTTGAAGATCGAAGAGCTGAAGAAAGTGATTTTTGTCACATATTTTTTGTTGATGAGTTTCTCTTTTCATCACAGATTCTTTGTTAACGAGTTGCTCTGTCGGATTTCACAAATGAACAAAATGTTTCACTCATGAACACGCCTCACGTCTTCGGTTGTTGCAACAGTGGTTGTAAGGTATGAAATTTTATCTCTAAGAGTCTTCATTATAGCTTTTAGGTTTTGATATTCTTGTGTATCTTTGAATGTCTATATTTTAATTTAGGGTTTTGATATTGTTGTGTTGTTGATACGAATTGATCTACCTCCTAAGGTTAGACAACTCAACCTATACAATGAGTTTGTAATCAAAGACTAAGCACCTAGATAGATTACATAAATTAGGGAGATTCTCCCTTTACAAGAAAAAATTTAAAGAAGCTAAACCTATTCAAACAACTATACCTAAGTTAGACATAGTCAATTTGAACAATATATAAATTATATGACTCTTTCAGTCTTTCTGTAGCATAGGAATGATATAGGCATCTGTAACATGGTAGTGTTATAAATAGAATACCACAACATTATAGTTATCATTAAATTTGATATCTATATTAGTTATGGACAGAAGTTCCACTCTCCTCTTTTTTCTTATAATTTTCATTCTACTATTACTACATGCCAATGCTAATAATATTAGCACTGATGAAGCTGCTCTTCTTGAACTTTAATCACACATTTCTAACAATATCATAGCAACAAACTGGTCTGCTTCCGTCCCGGTTTGCAGCTGGATTGGAATCACTTGCAGCTCCCGTCACCATCGAGTCACTGCTTTAAACATTTGAGAAAAAACATACAGACACCATCAAAGTTGTTCCGTATTTGCATAAAGACACCTTAACTTTTAAAGTGTCCTATTACCCCACAGAACTAATTAATTTCTTTGTAAATGGGCCATTTTGACCCATTTTCTCGTCTATGTAGTGGCGCGTGTTGCTCAACTCCCTGTTCAACCCGACCCGACCCGACCCGACCCGACCCGACCCTATTCTTTAAAGAGAAGTCATCTTCTCCATTTCTTTTCTTCTCTATTTTGCTTGCACCTTCAAGAAATTTTCATTAATTTTTCTTCATTCGGATTTTTTTTTTTATTCAGCTATGGAGTTAGGTGACAACAAAATTTTGAATGTAGGATTGCTATTAGTTGCAACCCTTTTGGTAGCAAAACTCAGACCTAAATACTCATATGCTAACTTAGAACAAAACCCATGGAAACACTTTCTTGCACATTGCAAGAAAAGTTAATGCAGATTCAATTGACAACAGTTCCTCCATTAACCATTTTCTTGTTCATCATGTTCCATTGACCAACTTGTGGCAGACAAGAGCTTCCATAGCTTGGAAGTGTTTACTTGAATTTTTGAACAAAAAATCACATTCTTCATTGATCCAAAAGTTTCTCGCCAATAGTGGTGTCTTATTTTCTTAGAGAAGATGATGAAGTGGTCAAACAAAGAGTACAACATTGATTTTGCTATGGAAAAACTATGAAATTGAAAAATTAGGGCTACAATAATTATTTTGGGTTTAAATTTGGGGAAGATGACAAAAATTGATAAAATAATTAATAATAAAGAATAATAATGACACATGGCACCTTTAAACTGGTCCATGGCAGTAAAAATAATGGATGACGCGCCTCAAGTGCGTGGTAACAACTCACACTACGAAATGGGTCAAAATGGTCCATTTACAAAGAAATTAAATAGTTATGTGGGGTAATAGGACACTTTAAAAGTTAAGGTGTCTTTATGCAAATACGGAACAACTTTGATGGTGTCTGTATGTCTTTTCTCTAAACATTTCTAGCATGCAACTTTATGGTACCATTCCTCCGCATATTGGAAACCTCTCATTTATTTCTTCCCTTGACATCAGTAAAAACACTTTTCATGGAGATTTGCCACAAGAATTGGCTCGTTTGCAGAGGTTGAAATCAATTAATGTCACAAGCAATAACTTCACCGGAGCCATTCCATCATTTTTAAGTTTGTTACCAAACCTACGCTTTGTGCAACTATCAAGCAACAAATTTTCTGGGAAAATTCCATCCTCCCTTTCCAATATAACAAAGCTGCAAATGTTATTCTTGGAGAGAAATTTTCTTGAAGGAGATACCCCTCGAGAAATTGGTGATCTTCGTTACTTGACTATCCTAGACCTCCAAATTAATCAACTTAGTGGCTCTATACCACCATCCATTTTTAACATTACGACAATGCATGTGATTGCTCTTACGGACAACAATCTACTGGAAATCTTCCTATAACTATATGTGATCATCTTCCAGACTTGAAAGGACTTTACCTCATTAAAAAACTCCTTAGATGGAGTTATTCCACCAAACCTGGAGAAATGCAGAAAGCTTCAAAATTTGGAATTGGGTGAGAATGAGTTTATTGGAACTTTACCAAGAGAACTAGCTAACTTAACATCTCTTACATATTTATATCTTTCAGATCTACATTTGGAAGGTAGTATGAAATTTTCTTCTTTTTCTCTTTTCCACCAAACTTGGTACTCATGATATATTTCCTGAAAAATGACAGGTGAGATACCAATGGAGTTCAATAATCTTCAGAAACATCACTAGTTGGATTTGGCACAGAATGAGCTAACTGGCTCTGTTCCTCACAACATTTTCAACATGTCAGCACTGCAGAATATAGATTTGGAGAAAATAAGCTTTCAGGTACTCTACCTTCAGATTTAGGTCGTGGAATGCCCAATCTAGAAATATTTTATTGTGGAGGAAATAATCTGAGTGGTTTTATCTCTGCTTCAATCTCAAATTCATCAAAACTCAGACAACTTGACCTCTCACAAAACAGTTTCACAGGTACAATTCCTAAATCACTTGGTAACTTAGAATACCTTGAGTTACTTCACTTGGTGTCGAATAATTTTGTCAGTGATTCTACATTGAGCTTCCTTGCATCATTGACAAACTGTAGGAATCTAATAGCACTCACGTTAGTAGGTAATCCGTTGGATGGTGTATTGCCTGCATCTGTTGGTAATTTCTCAAACTCCTTGCAAATTTTTGAAGCATCTAAATGTAAACTGAAGGGTGTCATTCCTCGAGAAATTGGTAATCTTACTGGACTGACAAGGATTTGTATGTTTAACAATGAGTTAATTGGACATATTCCAAATACTGTACATGGCATGTCGATCCTTCAAGAACTTTACTTATTGAACAAAAAAATGTTTATATTTGAGTAGTGTTTTTCTTTATTTATTGTAGTCTATTTGAATATTTTTTTACTAAAACTGATTTTAGGAGCTTGTATGTTTTCTATATTAAGAAATATTTTGTCACGTAAAATGCCTATGTATTTCTACTAGTTCTTGCATCATGTTGTTGCAGGATAAATTAAAGACAGAACATAAAGAATTAGAAGACTAGCTACTTTAACCGGCAGCTACAGTTCCTATTGCTCCAGTTAATGTTCCTGCATGGAAGCAAGCTGCTCAGCCCACTCCTTATAAGTGTACCCTCTTAGCTAAACTTCGTTATCTAGCTCACTTGAATTTATCTTAGCTGAAGAAGATGAACTTGTTGAATGATCTTGCTTTTTGATGAAGTGTATGTACCCTATTAGCTAAACTTTTTTATCTAGCTCACTTAAATTTATGTATTATCAATACTCATTTGTTCATGTTATTTCTTTTCACTGTTCTACATGACTTTTTAAAAAAGAGATGATCTAAGTTGACTCTTGTTGTGATAACTATGCACTTTCTAGTAATAACATGCATTTTGCTTTCTTGATTTTCTTTTGCAGGCTGGGCCTTTGCCTCCAGGTTTATCAGTCGAATCATCATCTACATATGTTTCTAGTGTATCGCCGAAGGTCAGTTAGTTTGTTAGTCTTGGCAGTGATTTACTCCCCCATTTAAGAGTTTATTAGCTTTATAGAAGTAGTATTTTTACTATAAAAAAAACTCTTAAATAAGATTCGACTAGATACACCATGACAATGGGGCCTTTCCTAAGTGTAATTAGCATGTAAAAGTAATTTGAACACTGGTGTGAACAGGCACAATACTTCAGAAGTTGATGTCTTCCAGGGTGTGTTGGATCTAACCTGCTTCACCTATTGATGCAAGTAGTGCACAAGCTGTAAGAGGCACAAATCTTCCATATTATTCGGGGTCAGCTCAAGATTCGGTTCTTCAAAAGGTATTTTGTATTTCGAATTCTCTGTTAATAGTGTCAATATTGTTTTTCTTCTAGTTTAGTTGGTGTTCTTGGTAATGAAATTCAAAACTTATTTTACTTGTCTAAGTTTAGTCCACCAATTTATAACTGTTAAGAATGTTTTTGTTTTTGGTTTAAGCACTCGAATCGTTAGTTGAATAACTGTTCTTTTAGTATTGTGCAATTGAGGAGACTGTGGCTAACACATTATGTTTTATGGCAAATGCCAATGGTGTTCAATTAAAAAATGGTGACACTATTTTCTACCTTTAGCTTCTGAATCCAGCTCATTCTAAAGGCTATTGTAGCTGGTCTTTTAATGGTCTGTCTGCACCTTTATGAAGCTATTGCTATTTTATTAATATTGGTGTCTGTTAGCTAGGTGGTTGTGGCTGTTAGTATTAACGTGGTGCATCATGTGATTAAAATGTCTACATGCTAGACAATTATAATACTATTGTTATTAGTATAGAGTTTAATGGTTTGCAAACCTTTACCATTGTAGGGTAGAGAAACCATCTAGAGCTTGATCATTAATAGAAGATCTTGTGGGTAGATTTATTATGTTTGATAGATCCTTAATGGTTACTTGTTTAAACTACAGACAAGGCAGAGAAAATTGGAGAGGAAAATCTGCAGGGGATTTTCTTGCAGCCTGGTCCTTTATTTTTTGTTCACTGTCTGTTAAATTTTTACCTTGTTCAAGATTTTTTTTGTGTCTTTTTATAGCATTCCTTCTCTTCTTACTAAAAATTTATCTTGTCTGTATTTTTTGTTTGTGTCTTTTTTGTTCACTTTCTGATGATGAACCTTGCCCTAGAGATGCAGTCTGATGATGTTTGTGTCTTTTTTGTATGCACTAGAGATGTAGTCTGATGATGAACCTTTCCCTATGCTGCAGTTCTTTGAAAATATCATGTTCATGTTGTTACGTATTGATTTTTGTGGTCATTCTAAACTATGTTATGAACCTTGTTTCCAGTGGTCATCTCTGGTTTGTTTGAACTACTTGTGTGTAATTTTTACATTGAAGTTTACAACAGAAGACTGCACAAATTAAACTTTTGAAGTTTAATTTTTGAGAGCCAACAACAGAATACTGCACAAATATTGTAGTCCTTATAATGTGTAATTTTTACATTGAAATTGTATTTAGATTTGGATTGGTTGTCTTACAGTGAATTCTCTCTGATTATGCACTTCCACAATTAATTCACAAACTTATAATTTTATTTTAAATGTGCAGGAAAATGCAGGTAATTGAATTTGAATTTGCCAGAAGGAAACTCGATCCATGGTGGCAAAAGATGAAGAAATTTTTGTATTGTTGTCATATACGTTTGAATGACACTTTTGGATTTTTGGAACTTGTTGATGTTAGAGATCTTTAAGCAATCACTTTCTATGTTTTGGTTGTACATGAAATATTTCTCGAAGTTTATTTGAAATATTTAGCTTCAATTTAATGATTAATTAGTTCATTTTGTGTTTTAGGTCACTTGTATGTATGTAATATATTATATATATTTTTGCTACATGTAGGCTTATAAATGTTGAAGTTACACTTTGTAAGTGTGTTGCTGTAGGTATAAAAAGTTACACTTTGAAAGTGGTTCTATAGCTGACATATAAAGTAACACCTTATAAAGTGTTGCAATAGATAATATAAAAAGTTACACTTTATAAATGTTTGCAATAGATGACCAATAAAAGGCTAC
>JAKWIY010003052.1:37352795-37382418 GCA_027704805.1 Solanum corneliomulleri | reverse complement strand
TGAGGGATTCAATAGAGAAGGTGAAATCTATTCAAGAAAAGCTTTTAGCGCCTCAAAGTAGGCAAAAGGAATATGCGGATCGAAAGGTTAGAGACTTGGAGTTTATGGAGGGTGAGCAAGTCTTGCTGAAGGTTTCGCCCATGAAAGGGGTGATGTGGTTTGGTAAGCGAGGTAAGCTTAGCCCAAGGTATATTGGTCCCTTTGAAGTTTTGAAGCGAGTAGGGGAGGTGGCTTATGAATTAGCCTTGCCTCCAGGGCTGTCAGGAGTGCATCCGGTATTTCATGTGTCTATGTTGAAAAGATACCATGGGGATGGAAACTACATCATTCGTTGGGATTCAGTCCTGCTTGATGAGAATTTGTCTTATGAGGAGGAGCCTGTTGCTATTTTAGCTAGAGAATTCCGCAAGTTGAGGTCGAGGGAGATTGCATCCATCAAGGTTCAATGGAAGAATCGACCGGTTGAAGAAGCCACTTGGGAGAAGGACGCTGATATGCAAGAAAGATACCCACATCTGTTTACAGATTCAAGTACTCCTTTTCGCCCTTGTTTCTTTTCTTGTGATCGTTCGAGGACGAACGATGGGTAAATTGGTATCTATTGTAACGACCTGTTTAGTCGTTTTGAGCAGCAGATTTCATTTCTGGAAAAAACTTACTGAGACGACGGAACCCACGACGGACCGTCATGGGCACGACGGACCGTCGAGGGGGTCTCGTTCCAAAACACTTAGAATTCTGAAAATTGGGTACTGAAATCGAATCTCTGAACTTCGTAACGGAATGGCAGGACGGACCGTCGTGGGCACGACGGACCGTCACAGACTCTTCAAGGAAAATTGAGTCTCTGAACTTTGTGACGGACCTGCAGGACGGACCGTCACAGCCATGACGGACCGTCACAGGTTGCGTAATCCCAGGCTGGGTTGGATTTCTTTTAAGTAATTTAAGGGGCGTTTTGGACTATTCCTGCTTTAATTATAAAGTTAGTGGGTTAATGTTAATAGTTTAATTACTTGGGGGTTAAAAGAGATAACCTTGAGTTAACTATTGGGTTAATTCCTCATCTTTTATAATTAATTATATGCTAATTAGGGTAAAAGAAAAAGGGGTTTGAATAAGAAAAATAGAAAGAACAAGAGAGGGAGAAAACGAACGAACAGGGAGAGAAGAAGAACAAAGCTTTGGGAAATTGCTTGCTTGATCAAAATTCTTCGGTGGAGGTAGGTTATGGTTTTTATTCTATTCGTAGTAAACTCTTAATAGCGAATGATATGTGTTGGTAGTATTGTAAACCCTTCTATATGCTTAATTGTATGCTTGCATGAATGTGATTATATAATTGTGATAAAATAAGCATGATGAAGCTAATGAATCATAAATCTTGAAAAACCGTAATCTCTTTGTTAATGATGATGCCTTGGTATAAGAGAAGGCTTGATGAACTAAAGTAATGAGATTGATGATGCCTTGGTATAAGAGAAGGCTTGATGAACTAAAGTAATGAGATTGATGATGCCTTGGTATAAAAGAAGGATTGATGAATTAAGAGAATGAGATTAGTGGAGCGGTGTGTCACGAACCGACACGTAGAATTAGGGGATCGGGTGTCACGAACCGACACGTAGAATTAGGGGATCGGTGTCACAAACCGACACGTAGAATTAGGGGATCGGGTGTCACGAACCGACACGTAGAATTAGGGGATCGGGTGTCACGAACCAATACATAGAATTAGGGGATCGGGTGTCACGAACCGACACGTAGAATAAGGGGATTGGAGTGTCACGTTCTGACACATAGTAGTAAGGGAGCGGAGTATCACGTACCGACACAAGAGAAATAAAGATAATGAATCTTGAAAGATGTTAATATACTCAATCTAATGAACCTAATTCCCAAATAAGTATGATATTGAGGCTTGGGTCCTCATGTGTGAACTTGGCGGTACTTATTAATGATTATAGTACTTGTTGTTCCTACATGTTGAGTATTGTAGTTGATTTATGATATTATCTGATATATACTGTTTTCTATTTTGAGTTGGCCGATGATATCTACTCAGTACTCGTTGTTTGTACTGACCCCTACTTGTATGTTTTTTTTTGTTATTTGTGGAGTACAGCAAACGTACCATCGTCTTCAATTCAACCGCAACTCTAGCCAGTCTTCATTACACCGGATTTCAGGGTGAGCTGATGCTTCTAGCTTGGACTGGATCTTCTTCTTCATGTCTTGATGCCTCGGAATTCCGGCATGGACTAGCTTTTACTTATTTTAGCTTCTTAGATACTCTTAGTTTTAGTAATTTGAGGATAGATGTTCTTGTGATGATGACTTCCAGATTTTGGGGAATAATAGTTGTTGAATTTCTGAAGTTATTGAATTGATTTTTATTAATGAGTTAAGCCTTCCGCATTGTATTTTGTTCGTTATGTTAAAATGTTGGGGTTTGGATTTGGTTGGTTCGCTCACATAGTAGGATAAGTGTGGGTGCCACTCGCGGCTCGGTTTTGGGTCGTGACAAATCAGCTCCAAATCTTGATATAAGTTGTATGCAAAATTATCATATTTGTTAAATTTCAAGCCAAGAATCGAACCTTAATCTCTCCAAATACCGTAAAATTCAATGTTAAAATCATATTATATACACCTAATAATTAATTACATATCTCAATATATCAAAAACTAATATCTTAATTTGATAAATAAATAAAATAAGAATCAATCCAACCAATCGACAGAAGCACAGCAACATGACCCATTTTCTTTAATTTCATTCTAAAAAAAGTCCAATTTTCTTAAAATAATCTGCCCAAATGCTAATCATTGGCATGATTGTCTCAAATTTAGTCACCCCACCATTATTGTACCAAACAAAATAATAAGAAATTTATAAACCCAATTTTCCAGTATCTACAACTTCGCTTATGTCGTTGCACAGAAGTCTTAAATTCTACACATTACCACATTCACAATCATTAACAATCATTATGTTATCAGCAGGCCATCAACCATTAGCAGTAGCAACCAAAATATCATTTTCAGAACCCCAAACATGACAAGAAATTAAAAACCTTAACTCAACTACATTGATTCTAACGCTAAAGTACAAACAACAAATAGTTAATTATTCGCTAATGTATTCAGTCTCACCCAACAAATTAAATATCCCATTGTCAAAAAAAATCAAAAGGAGTTACATGAAGCTATCCTCAACTAAATTCGTAGGTTTCTTTGTTTTCTCTTGTGACAGTACTCTTCTCTTTTGTTCTCCCTTTTTTTCTAAACCGACTCCACTAACATATTTTAATTACATAGGTCAAGTGGTTACTATTAATAAACCGACTCCACTAAAATATTTTTATTACATGGGTCAAGTGGTTATTATTAATTATGCATGTGACCCACAAACTATTCAACTATAATACTTATTTAATAAGAAAATTATTAATTAGATACTCATAATTACCGACTAATTTAAAATACCCCTTTATATTTTTTTAAAATGAATCAAAATAGTCTTAGTTCTCAAAACAACCTAGCGGTTGTAACATTAAAAATAAGGATAGTATATTCTTTATCAAAAAAAATTACTTAATTTATTTAGCTTCTTAATAATAATCGACATCGAAATCATCCAATAAATAGTTTTAAAAAAATTCAGGCCTTTTACCTTCTTTCTGATTAGGTAAGATCAAAACTTTTTATTCAAAAATGAAAAAAAAAACATTTTAGTAGAATTAAAATTAAAATCAGAAAAGAATACATTCTCAATATATATATATATATATATATATATATATATATATATATATATATATATATATATATATATATATATATATATATATATATAAATTAGTATAACTTACATATGTCTCATAGTATAAAATCTAAATTACATCCTATTCCTACTTTTTTCCTATTTTACAAAAATCTCTTAAAACAAAAGTCATCTTTGGTATATAAGTTTCACTTGGATACATTATATGTGACACATTGCAAAAGCTGGTTGTTGCACTTTATTAGGAAAATTAACCTAAAATTTATTCTAAATCACACAAATCAAACATAAGTGATTCTTATCAATCCATCCCAATGTATAACATATTTACATCTTTTAAAATTCATTTCCATCATCTCCATCAAGTCACCATTGCAGCCAAAATCATGAAGAATTCAAATTACTCGACAAATTTGGTTGATACAATATGAATATAAATCAATTGTTTTTGAAAGATTTAAGAATTAAAGTGAGTTATGAAGGTTATAAAATTGATGGACTGTTGTTGGACAATTGTTTCATTTATGAATCTTAAAGTTGTCATTTCAATCGAGTTGGAGATCGATGAGATTAAATAAAACTTGAAAATCAAATACAACGTAGAAGTGTTTTTCAATTATTTTGAAATTAAGGTGAGTAATGAAGGTCACAAAAGTGATGGATTTTTGTTGGACAATCGTTTCATTTGTGAATCTCAACGTTGTCATTTCAATCGAGTTGGAGATCGATATTTTCGAAATTAGATAAAACTTGAAAATTAAATACATTGTAGAAGTTTTGTGAATGGGTGAGCGAGATGAGTTATGAATGATTTATTTTTGTGTATCAGTAAAGTGTTGTGATTTTGATTCGTAAAAGTAATATTGATTAGTTGTTTTAGTAGTTAAAGCGTCTTATATTTTGTGTATTAGTATAATGTTTTGATTTTGATACATAAAACTACAATTAAGTAGATTTTTTCGTCATTAATATGATTGTGTGATAAAGTTGTAATTATTAGTGTAATGATTGACGCTTAACTCATTGTATGATACATTAAGAGATAACATTGATAGTATATGCATGATACATCAGATGTAAATATATATTAGCAGTGTTTGATGAGGTTTATCAAATTTAAGAATAAAAAAAGTAATAAATAAAAGATACATGCAGCTAAATCATATATGATTACATGTATCAGATACATTCTAAATGTATATTGTGATGTATGAATGAGTTGTAGTATTACGGAGAAGATTTGAGGAGGTATTGATTCTAAAAACATATAAATATTCAATGTTGAAGGTATATATCTTGATACATAATTATATATTTATGTAAATAATTTGTAGTATCATTTGGTTGTTTGATCAACATTTCTTTGGGGGAAAACATATGTCACTAACTTTTTATATATGTAGGTTTTTGTCATTTGAATTTATTTTTTCGATTTATAAAGTTAGAAGAAGATATCTTGTTTGTCTTGAGAATAAAATATGTATTTGAGGAACATTTCAACTAGATGAGATACCTTCTCACACACAATTACTATTTGACACCACAAGAATGTTACAAATATGCATCCCTATTGCTCTGATTACTACAAGACTGATGCATTAGCAATTTCTATGCGGTTTCAATGAAAGATAAAGAAGATTAGACTATTTGGACAATGTCTTAGATGAAAATGTGTTGCAATCTGAATAAAAAAGAATGGAAGGACGACAAAGAAAACGAAGAAAAAAATTACAGATGAAAAAATGATAGTAAATACAAATTGTTGTGAAAGTTATAGAGAAGAAGGTCACAATAGAAAAACTTGTATTTTCTTCATAGAATAATATTGATATAGTTTTTATTATACGACATTTATGTTTATGTCGACTATTTTTTCAATTAACAGATTTTTCAGTTTCATATTTCACAACAAATAAAATGTATTGCTTGAATTTTTCACTTTTGATACAATATTAATGAGTGTTGTTGAATTTAATATTTTAAAATTATTTGTGTGTCAATGTTATATTCGATATATTGTTATTGAGGTATTGTTGTAAATACAAATAAATTTTGAATGTATCAATCTTAAGTAGTAATTGTTGTGTTACCTCTGCAGAACTGATCTAATAAATAATACAAAAAAATTATATCATTAAGTGTATCAACCATTTATATGATACATAATTATAAACATGTATCATGTATATAATATTTGATAGTTCGTATAGATAGTTATATGTCATATATCATACACATTACAACAATTGTATCGTATGTTTCATATCATAACTAAATTATCTATTAAAAATATGACATATAAGTAGAATTTACTTTAAGTAAATCAGTTTTGTGTCTAAAGCTTAACTTTGTATAACAAATATATATACTGCAAATCTTTTAAGAATAAAGCGATCCATAATATATCAATAGTAGTATAATGAAAAAACGAAATTCAAAAAATAATAAGATACTTTAATATGAATAAATTTTTAGAGAAACACTCCAAAACTTAAGAGAAATTGTCTTAAATGAAAAAAAAAACATAAAAAACACTAGTTACTAATCTATGTGAATCAAATCATCTCCGATTGGTGTTGTAGATAGACCCTTAGGATTTGGTGCATTATCATTTTCGCTGAGTTATCCATCATTAACGTTATCGATATCATTTCTCCACAACGATGCTGCATATTTATTAACAAAAATTGTCACTGTTTATCGTAAACGTAATATGCATTTGATACATTACATATACACTAAAAAATTAAAATATACAACATAATTTTGAGACATATCATCATAGTGATATATTTCGGGATATTTTAGAGTACATGCATACAGCTAACATTCATTGATACATAAATAGAACATGTTTAAAATATGACTACTCTATATTGTATATAATTCATGAATAAAAAACACTAGATCACACAAAAAAAGATTTATTGTATATGATAAAATATTATGAACATAACAAACAAATATCCAACTATGAAATTTGTAATTTCATACATACATTCGAACTATTAGTACAAATACAAAATAACATACAAGTACATGTGAAAAAAATTAATTTAAATAACAATGTATTCCCACTATTTATTGATACACAAAAAAAGATGTATCATATATTCAGTTTATATAAGTCAGATGATACATTAATGAGAACATTATATACAAGAGTTCATATTGAACTTCATTATAGGATATAATCCAACCATTTATTCACTACAATGCTAAAATTAGGATTTGAATGTATCAACCCTTTATAAATGGATTAGTATCCAAAAAAATATGCGAACATTGTAATATAAAATAATGTATATTCTTTGTTTCGAATAACCCATATACCATCACACGTGCAAATTAGTGTATCACAATGTTCAGATCCAACATTCCAAATATCATATCAAACATCAAAATATTTTTTAAAAAAAAGTACGGAAAAGACATACTTTCTGCAGCAAAGGCATAAAAATTGTCGGTGTTGCTTTCCTTCCTTTTTTTAGGGGATTTTTACAACATTTGATTATGAGGATGATGGTGATTCCTTGTTGGACATGGGAATACTTTGATTCTTCTTAATTGTTAGTGGTTCGTGCAAAATCTTGGATCTATCTCCTACCTATTTATATCAGAATCATGAATTTGATTATAAAAAGATATGGATTTAGTAACCCTAATACAAGGATACTTACCATATGTATCAGGAACAAAATTTTGAACAAAAACAAGAACTCGACTTAAATAACAATGGAGGAGTCCAAACCTATTCAGATGTTTGAAATTTATTGACTGGAGAGAATCCTTATGAAATCAACTTGATAAGTGTCACCAATTTGGAGAGAGGATCTTTTTAAATCAATTTGATAACTGCTAACAATCAAGAAAGAATTTAGAAAGAAAAAACATGAGTTGAAAAGGACATGTAGATGTGGGTTTTAATTATCTGTTATATATCTAAAAAAATTTAGTGTTGGAATGAAAAACAAAAGGAATTTTTGGAATATTTAAAAGAGATAGGGAAAATGGAGAATAATAATACGTAAATTGTGTATACAAGTAATTTTTCCTAAAGATTAAGTGATCAGTTTTTCTTTTACACTCTTAGCAAATAATGATGTTAGAATAATCAAGTAAATAGTTAAAAAATCAATTTCAGATTTGTCACCTTCTCCCCATTTAGGTAATAACATGTTTTCCTTGTGCTAATATGTATTTCATGTTTTTCCTTGTTTGTGAGTTGTGACCAAATGAAAAATTTACGATAAGAAAATAATAATAATTTGTAAAAATAATAGTAAATTAGTATTTGGTATTATAAACTTGAAATGACATTTAGGAGTTATAAATATGTCAATGTCACTATAAGAAATTGGATCGACTAATATAGCCCAAAAAGACAGGAAAGTTGTCATTAAATGTAGTTTGTAACAATATAAGGATCATGGAGAAGTACTTTCATAATTAAAAGTTATATATGACCTTCAAAAAATTTCTATAACAAAATGATATCGTGGTAATTAAGGTTGATAATTTAAGCATTGAACTTTTGTAATCTTTATGCAAATGTTTTTTAAATGGAAATAACAACTCCACTGTCTATTGACAATCTTGAAGGTAGTAAAATTAAATATAGAACTTTTATAAAATTCATCAATTATAAATGAAGTAAGTAACTTAAAATATATTAAAAAACAATCAGGCTAGTACTGTTTTACTACTATTTTCAACTCCACTATCATCTGCTTCCTATTGTTTCCTGCTTCTTTTTGCACTATAAAGATTTTTATTCCTTTAATGAAAAAATCATAACCTAAAAATACTCTACACAAATGTATCTATCATCAACAAATCATAAAATTAGACTTCGAAATGTCTTCAAGTTGATATATGAAGGTATCTCCTTTTCATATTTTCCTCACTTCTACACCCTCTATGTCAAATTGATTGTCTTATTTTTGCTCAATAAGTGTATGTTTTGGGTCATGGGTCACCCATGTGGACCAACCCGACCCAATATGTTTTATATTTTTATCCAATTAATTAATTAATAGGATAAATCATTTAAAGAATAAGACTGAAGAGTTATTCAAATCCTCTTTGAAAGACTCCTAGTGGGAGCAATTTCTAACAGAGATGAGACGTGAGACGTGAGAAGTGGAACGTTAAACGTGAAAAAAGACAGAAAAACCTTGTTAAACAGGAGATCAAAAATCAAGTTTTCCGGTCTAGAAACAAAAGTATTGAGTTTTTTAGGCAAATTCATTAACATACAAAAACAGACTTCTAGTTTGTGAACAAAATCTTTGTTTTATAGTGATTCAAAGATGGACTTAAGCACCAACATGTCAAAGAAGGAAATCGACGACTTCCCCTAAGAATTACAAGGTACACATCTCGTTGATGATTCCTCTTAAAATTTCTACGATAGTATCAGAGTCATTGTTATTAATCTCATTATGCATTGATTTCTTGTCTATTCACTTTGTATGCTTATAAGAAAATAAATTAAGTATATTTCTCTTTAGAATCAGTGAATAGAAAGAAGAAGAAATATTTGAATAAAGCTAAATGCTTATTTTGACGTTTTTTATTGTGGATTAATAATATGTAAAATAGTATCAAAAATCCTATTTGATTATGAAACATGAACGAGATAAGATTACTTGTCCTACTATGAAAATGACTCTACAATTTCTTTTTTAAAATAAAAAAACCTGCTTCTGTTTAACAGCAATTTAGAAATTGTTTGGAAGATATTCTTGATCAAAACTCATTCGATCATAATCTTCTTATGCATATAATTTTGAAAAAATATTACAATAGAAAAACAGAATTAAAACGAGTTAGATACGAATTGTGAAAAATTGGTTGTTGTTTCTTTTACAGTTTTTCAAAAAAAAACATCTGTCTGGAGCAATCTGAAAATTTGTTGTGCAGTTTTCGGATGTAGACTTAATTGTTTTTATGATCTGCTCATTTTAAGCTTTTCGAAAATATATTATAAATGAAAAATAGACTTAAAACGAGTGTGATATGATGGGAAAAAAATATTTTTTTATATAATTAATTTTTTTGGATTGAGATTAAAGTCATATTCAGAAAAAACATTTATAAGTCGTCTTTAGGATCTTATTGGTCTTGTGTATTCATTTAGTCCTAATTTTTCTTAAACAGTTGCTTGCCTTTTATGAGAAATTTGTGACATATGTTGTCACATTAAATGGTTTAACCATGTTTCTTTTTGTTCCAATTTCAGATCTAGCTGAAAAGGAACATGCTCAAATTACTCCAAGTGGGAGTTCTCAAAGTAGAGCAAAAGGACGAGGTCAAAGAGTAACCGCCGTAAGATGTATTTCAGAGAGCAAGAAGTCATACAGATTGGAGTCCCAAAAGAGACACAAAGTATGTTAAGGAATGAAATGATCATTCGAAGAAAAAGAGAAAAAAAGTTATAAGAGAGTTTGAGTCTTTGAGCATTCAAAGAAAAACAGAAAAACATCTAAGAGAGTTTAAATCATTGACGATGGATCCCCTTGATTGTTTAATAGGATTCCTCTAGATTTCTGTCAAAAAATTTGAAAAACGTAATGAAAGTGAAAGTCAAGTTTTAGAGAGAGAAGGGTATGATGTTTTGCGTCATTCCTTGCCAGAATATTGGAAGAATGAACTAAATCAAGTTAAAATTGAAATTGGGGATGATGAAGAATTATGAAAATGCTATGTAAAAATAGGAGTTAAGTGGGTAAAACTTCACCCACGGTGTATTCACATATTTCCATTTTTATCAGAATATTTTTTTTATTATTGTAATATTTTTATTAAACCTTGAAGTGAACATCATTAAATATGCTTTAATATGAATATTTTGAGTTTTATTCTCTTTTATTTTGGATGATGAATGATTATTCTATTTCACAATATTATATGGTATTTAATGATTAGACATACAAATATATGTGATTATAGTCTAAAACAAATTAGAATACACATTGAGAAGTTAATTTCAAATGTTGGTTAAATATTTAATTCGTAAATGATGAATTGATACTTAAGTATCTTTTCAATTTTACATTTACATATGAAACCATTATGAGAATTGATTTACTTGAATGTGTATGTCACACGCATAATTATTAAAATTCTTGCCTAATTATATGTCAATAACAGACATGGTATGCTAGAATTGATCACATAGGGCAAGATTCGAAAAAGTTGGCAAAGGAAGGAAGTTTAGGTTCTTTCACCAAAATTGAAATGCAAAACTATGAAAAATGTCTTGCTGGAAAGATTACGCGTAAACCATTTGAGAGACTAAGAGAGTTGAATTCCCACTTCAATTAATATTTAAGGTCCAATGGATGTGAAGGCAAGGTTCGGTTTTTCATACTTCATTAAAGCACTTGAGTGCTCTAAAAGATATATGAATGAAGTTGAACATCTATACGAAATGTTGACTACAGAAGATTTGATAATGTTGTCAAACATACTTGATAATTCAATGGATCAAGAAATGATTCCTGGACCAAGTGGGAGAAAAGAATTTCAACCTCTATACGAAATATTGAATTCAGAAGATCAGATAATATTGTCAAACATACTTGATAATTCAATGGATCAAGAAATTATTTCTGGTTCAAGTGGGAGTTATGAATCCCAAAATCCTGTAGAGGAATATGAATTTCAAATCTGTAAGAGTACAAGAAAAGGTGTATCTAAACAATCTTATGAAATTGAGAATTATATTTTCTTGGTATCTCATACGGAATTTGATGAACATCATTCTGTAACAGAATCTTATCAAGCCCAAAAAGGGATGAATGGTTAACAGAGATGAAAGAAGAATTAGAGTTTATGGAAACCAACAAAGTCTGAAATCTAGTGACCTTCCTAACAAAAGTTAATCTATTGGGAATAAATGAATTCTTAAAGTTAAACGTAAATCAATGGGTCAATAGATATACAAGTTTCAAGTTCCTTATTCTAGTATGTCATGAGTTTGATGTATGCTATAATGTACTCTCCATACATTTTTATGTCGTGAGTCTAGTTAGCATATATCAATCCCAGTAAAGACAATATTTTGATATCTGAAGAGAACTGCAGATCATATACTGTTTCATAGTGGATCTAATTTATTCATAAAAAGTTATACAGATAATGATTGGACTGATGACCAGAATGATAGAAAATCAATATCCATTTTTGCTTTCATACTAAATGATGGTACTATTTAATAGAAAAGTAAGAACCGAACTTGTACAAATATTTCAACCATGAAATATGAATTTGTGGCATGTGTATGCATATTACAAAAAGCTATTTGGTCATAGAGATTCTTTGAACATTATAATATAACAACGAATTCTGAGGGTACAATAATTCTACATTATGATAGTCAAGCCACTATCGTGTACATAAAGGATCCTATGTATCACAGAAGAACCAATATCATTGAGATCAATCATAACTTTGTGAGAGACATAGTGGCAAGTGGAGAAATAACTTTACAATACATTAACACACGCAAATTGATAGTTGATTTTTTTAAGGTTATCTCTATAGACTTGTTTGAAAAACATGTTAAGGCTCTACGTTTACGTAAAGTATGATGATATTTCAGTGTTGTAAACTGACTTGATTGTTAGATTTTCTCTTTTGTATAAAAGTATTGAATTTATGTTCAAATATAGCATGCATGTGATGATATGTAAGACATGTAATGTGTCGGACAAGTCACGAGATTGGCTTTCTCACACTTGCAATGACTCTTACATCAGAAACGTAAAGAGATGAATTTCACCACAATTTTATGACTTGTTTATGATCCAGACAAAAGTTTCTCCAAGAAATGAGTTAAAGATCACTGAAGAGAGAAACTAGGGTTAAACATCTGGGGATGTTTAGACCAAAGTATGTACGATGTTGAATAATCAATAGAATGAGACACATACACCAATTTAAGGTATAAACATCGTAGCACGTGTATGTAGCGATCAATGGGTCAATGAACGAATATTCCCTGTTGCTTCATTGTGTGAGACCCAGAAAAGTTAAATCAACTTTTCAATGAAATACCCTTTGACCTTTTGTTGTTTTTTGATGTTTCAATCAGTGTTGCTACTTTAGCATGTTACTAATAGCCATAAGCTATTCGGCAATGCAGTACATGTCTAGCAAAGTAGTTTATATGGAATAGATAGATTCGAGTAGAAAGGGAAGATGGTAGAATGAACAATTCAACTTGTATACAGAAACCGGCTATGACAAGTGTAATTTTGTGTGTAAAGTTAAACATGAACTCGAGTTCACCTCTTTATGAGGTTGAGGGATCGAATAAGTAACTACCGAAGTAGTGAATGTCGTCTGGGGTATTGTGAGTAATAGTGTTCTTTAATGGTATTAAATTCTTTCCACATGTGACTGAATTCATTAACGAGGCTTGAAAAACCTTAAAGATAAGCTCTTCATGCTCACAGGTCGCACGAACTATTTGTCGTATGAATTTTGTGTCTGATTGATATAATGTTTTTTTACTTGAGTCATGTCCACTATGTGCAAAGTGGGAGATGTAGGTTTTGGATCGTGGGTCGCCCATGTGGATCAACCCAACTCAATCTGCTTTAAAGTCTTATCCAGTTAATTAATTAATAGGATAAATCCTTTAAAGAATAAGACTGAACAGTTACAAAGTAACTGTTCAAATCCTCTTTAAAAGACTCCTAGCGGGAACAGTTTCCAACAGAGATGAGACGTGAGACGTGAGACGTGAGAAGTGGAACGTTAATTGTGAAAAGAGAGAGGAAAACCTTGTGAAACAGAAAATCAGAAACCAAGTTTTCAAGTTTAGAAACAAAAGTATTGAGTTTCTCAGGCAGATTCATCAACACACAAAAACAAACTTCTAGTTTGTGAACAAAATCTTTTTTTTCCTAGTGATTCAAAGATGGACTTGAGCACCGACATGTTAAAGAAACAGATCGACAACTTCCTCTGTGAATTACAAGGTGCACATCTCGTTGATGATTCTTCTTAAAATTCCTACAATAAGAAATTTAAGAAACATATTTTTTTTTGAATTTTATAATCTTAAATTAAATATACATACATTAAAAAAATATAAGACAAACAAACTAAAAGGAAGGAGTATAAGTTATTACATTCCCCCACATGTAAGAAATTTGAAAAATTTGAAAACTAGTATATAAGAACACAGATGTCTGTTCAAACAAGGAGTAATATTATGAATAAATAAGTAACCAATAAAATTATAATCCATCAGTTACGCACCATAAATCCCCCAAAAAAACATATTGTTATGCTTAACGCTAACAAAAGTTTAATGACCACGTTTGATTCTTGATATACAAAAGTTGTAACCATACCTTATAAAGATACACTTTTGCAGCATAACTGACAAATTCTTTTTCATTTCATCAAACAACAAAAGTAATTTTTACCCACAATTTAACACCACTTGAATACAATCCTCCAGTAATATGTTTGTAATAGTTGGGAAGATATATGTTGATTATTTAGACAGAGCAATATAAAAGAATCATGAAATTACAAATCAAAATGAAATCCATACAATGAAAAACACATGTAATTAACAATGATAAGAACTATATAAGTAAATATACATAATCCACTTAGATCACATGAAAAATAATTGCAAAGAAAGAAATGTTTCCATATATCGTACATTATGAAATGACTAAATAATGGAAGAAAAAAATGTCTCCATATATAGTACATGTGTGAAATGACTAAATAATTGAAAAGAAAAAATGCTTCCATACATAGTAAATGGGTGAAATGACTAAATAATTCAAAAGGAAAAAATGCTTCCATTTATAGTACATGCGTGAAGTAACTGACAATTTGAACTTTCAAATGATTGGAAGATCATTTAATAATATAGTTTATGTAGAAAAATTAATAAAAATGTAAAAAAAAAGAAAATAAAAATACTACCTTCTTAGCGCTACGCCACATCACCTGGCCAACGTTTCTGCTCTCTCCTCTCTCTCTCTCTCTCTCTATATATATATATATATATATATATATATATATATATATATATATATATTATAATATAGTTTATGTAGAAATAATTAATAAAAATGTAAAAAAAAAATAAAATAAAAATACTACCTTCTTAGCTACGCCACATCACCTGGCCAACATCATAATATGTGCATTCTCTTTCAAAACTAACCTAATATATTGAAATATTAAATATATGTTATGTATTTTACATAACCTGTGTTTCTGAGATAGTACAAATATGGTAGATAATATAAGAACTTAAATGTTAATGATAGATTGACTGTAGTGATGTACCTATGTGGCGGTAGACCATTTGGAGTTAATGTGTTCAGGTATTCTTCTAGATAATAATTGTTTGTATCGTCCCTGCAGAGACATAGCTGATATATGTTCTAGTTTCTCCAGGGAATTGAGTGATCATCATTTAATTTATATTATCTGCAAATTCATTCTGGCTTGCTAAGATTGCCCTTTTAGTAATGAACTTTGCGGATCTGAATTTTTGTTGTATGCCTGTAAATATTTCCCTTACCAAGCATTCTTCTTGTTGACCATGACAAGTTGGGTGGACCACCATTTGTTGTGGTAGTTGTATTAAATTATCTCATACGGAAAAGGGCCTAAAATACCCTTAAAGTATTGAAAATGGTACAAAATTACCCTCCATCCACCTATTGGCTCCAAAATACCCTTTCCACCCACCTATTGGGTCCAAAATACCCTTGTCATCCACCTTTTGGTTCAAAATTGACCACTTATTTAACGGTTTTATATTTAAACTATTTAAATATTTTTTTAAAATACGTGGTGCTCAACTATTTGTTATAATTTAACTTATTAGTATAATTTATGTATCAATCTATTACCCACCTAATACTAATTAAATTCCTCTTAATAAACCGTCACATTATTAATGCAAGCTATTGGCAATTGATTGTTTTTAAAAATTATAGAAGTATATTATCATACATTCAAGTGGCTAAATAAAAATCACCGATAAACTTAAAAGTCTGATTATGTTCATCTTAATTATTCTTACGTTTCATTATGTGATGTTTACTTCATAGGTAACTTTTTTTCAAATATATTAAAGTTTTTAAAACAAATCATAAATATTTAAAAAAAAGTGCATGAATTAATTCGGAATGTATTACTTGTTTACCTTTAATCATAAATTTCTAATTCAATTTTGAAAGAAAGTGTCCTCCTAAATAAGCGACTCAACCTAAATTTAATTGGGGTTTCGATTCGGACTCGAATAATTTTGTATGTCATTTTAAGGAATCTATAATTTCGTCGTGTTTTAGTTGTGTTTATGACGATTTTGATATTATAATTGAATCATTAATTGAGTAAAGTGTAGTTAGTAATGAGTGGGTAGTGGATTGATTTATAAATTATATTAATAAATTAAAATTATAATCAATAGTTGAACGTCAAGTATTTTAAAAAATATTTAAAGAGTTAAATTTTAAAACAATTAAAAAAATGGTCAATTTTGAACCCAAAGGTGGATGACAAGGGTATTTTGGAGCCAATAGGTGGATGAAAAGGGCATTTTGGAGCCAATAGGTGGATGGAGGGTAATTTTGTACTATTTTCAATACTTTAAGGATATTTTAGGCCCTTTTCCGTATCTCATATTGTAGTTTCCTCTACGTTGCCAACTCGAAGCAACAAGTCATTAAAATTTGGATCAGCTTGTGCTCTCATGTTGGACGTTAAATGAATCTTTTCTGTCAAAGGCCACAAATATTACATCACCAGACTTGCATCCACTGTCTCTGCTTGCGTTCCTTTAGGAACCACCGGTAGCACTTACATTCTTCTCCATTATATCTCGAAAGCTTATGTCGATTGTTTCAATGGTTTCTCTCTTAGTCATTAGCTCTTCGTCCCATATTATTAGTTTGGCTTGTCTAATAAGCTTAGCCCCGCCACTTTTTTTGACATATTTGTCATTGTTTATTCATTTTCTTGTATGGTAATTTGCGATTGCGCTGTACGACCTCCCGATAAGATTGATGCTGCTAGATCGCTGCTAGCGGATGCCAATGCTATCATACCTCTTGATCTAATATGTGCCAGCAATGCGTGATACATATATGTTTTTCCAATTCCACCTGGTCCATCTACAATGAATAATGTTTTTGTTCCTGAGTCGGCCCTCTTCAATATAGTCTTGAAAGCTTTTTCTTGATGTTCATTCAAATTTGATTGTGTCTCCAAATCTTCAATTGGGATGTTCACAGACATTTCTTTGATTATATCTCGGCATTCATATGTTTCACTCTTATTTACTTCTTGTTGGATTTGTGGAATATAATATTTTGCAATACTCTTACCCATACTCTCCAAATATGAATTTAGACTTTGCAATGTACTCTTGAGTTTTGCGTCGGGTGATTTGTCATGGTTCCTGTTAAAGTCTTCTGACATATCGTTATAGTATGTTACCCATAGTTGTCTCACATCTGTTGGTTGCAATGAACTAAGATTGTTGCAAACAGACTTCAAAGAGATACAAACATCTTGAAGATTACGGGCTCGCGTAAACATTCAAAAATGTTATCATCCGATTCTAATAAGTCCCTTTCCTTGGAAGTGTTGGGTTTTATTTGCCCTGATTTCTTATCATAAATATGTTTTCCTTTTAGGAAAAGGTTTTGGATTGACTAATCCTTTTTCTGGTAGGAAAAGGTTAAGGACTCTATAAATAGAGGCATGTTCCTTCTAACTTAATCAACATTCACAATGTAGTCTTAAGGGCTTTGAGTTTTGGTTAGAGGGAGAATTTGTGGATCACAAACTTGATACGTTATCACCTGTGTGAACCTCCCATGTATTCCGAGTGAATTGTTTGAGGTTGTTTCTCTCTGTATTTTGTACTCTTATATTTATAGTGGATTGCTCATATCCTTTGTGGACGTAGGTCAATTGACCGAACCACGTTAAATCTTTGTGTCTTTTGGTATATTTCTCTTTGTCTTCTTACTCGTGGTCTTTTGAGGATTGCTTTGCTAGCTTTCGCGTTTACACCTACTTATTTCCCGTTCTAACAAGTGGTATTAGAGCCAGATTCAATGATGGAGTAAGGTTCAGTGGTTCGATAAACGAGATTGAACCAGGTTAGAAAGAGGTGTTCATCTTGGCGGTGTAGTTCTAGCAGCAACCTTTTTGACAGTAATGAAGATTTTTGTTGGAGAAATTGTTTCAGAGAGATTCTCTGTGTTGAGACGTAAATTTTGCAAAGGAGATTATGGAGAGGAGAAGCAAGTTGTTGAAGATTAAGTGAAAAAGGTGGACACATTCATTTTGTTAGAAATTCAGGCCAAGGGGGAGATTTGTTGGATTTTATTTGCCCTAATTTCTTACCATAAATAGATTTTCCTTTTAGGAAAAGGTTTTGGATTGAGTAATCTTTTTTCTGGTAGGAAAAGGTTTAGGACTCTATAAATAGATGCATGTTCCTTCTAACTTAATCAGCATTTACAATGTAGTCTTACAGGCTTAGAGAGTTTTGATTAGAGGGAGAATTTGTGGATCACAAGCTTGATACGTTATCACTTGTGTGAACCTCCTATGTATTCCGAATGAATTGGTTGAGGTTGTTTCGCTCTGTATTTTGTACTCTCATATTTACAGTGAATTAATCATCTCTTTGTGGACGTAGGTCAATTGACCGAACCACATTAAATCTTTGTGTATTTTGGTATATTTTTCATTGTCTTCTTACTCATGGTCTATTGAGGTTTGCTTTGCTAGCTTCTGCGTTTACACCTGCTTATTTCCGGTCCTAACAAGAAGCTTCCTTGAAAGTATGACATTGTAACCCATTAACAGTAAGTAAGTCTTCAAACGATGTTGGACCTTGAACATGATTCAATAATAATCTCTGGTAATACCTTTCACTTTCTCTATGATTGGCTATGATATTGGGCAGCCTAGTTAGTTTACCACAAGTCATAAATAACAAATAATGAAGTGTAATAGTTACCAAAATTTATTTTGCCGATCACGGAGCGTGATTTTTTTTTGGTCCATATTTTGAATGTGAATTCCAAACATAATTCTTAGGGAATTCTGTATATAGAATTTCTAGCCTTAGTGTCATTCAAGCACATCCTTAAATACTCGGTAAGCATTGTTTGTTGAACAAACTGGGAGATTGCAATATTTTGTATATTTTGCTTCTTCCAGTAATACACTACATTTTCAAACACGAGTTTCTTATTAATATTAATGTCCTTGGTTGGAAAAGTGTGAATCTTGTTTATACTATGTGAGAATATGTTTAAGAGTACCTGCATGTTTTCCAGGAAGATGTACTTCTTTGTTTACAATAGCCGGTTGCATTTCGCTTAGAGTAAAGTCGTAAATCCTCCACATTCCTTCTGGTGGAGACACTTAACGTGCATCTTGAAAGATGCGTATTTCATCTATTAATTTTCACCATCGTCTGGTTCTATGTAAACTGCACATTTATCATGTCCTTTATATATATATATATATACTTGTACAGATACTTTAATTGCTTTAACACCTGAGCAAACCTCCACATTAATGTGACAATTAAATCTTTTCAATAAATACGGGTATAAGGGAAAACCAACTGATTATTCATCTTCATACCTCGAACCTCACTTGTCCTCCCATTATTTCTTCTTTGGTAAATTGGATATCCATCTCTCCTTGTATTGTTTTGTTGTTGAATGCTCTGGGTAGTTTCAAACTTACATTTTCCGTCCTTCATATATGGACTTGATTTTCGCTTTATACCACAAGGCCCTTGAATCATATGTCTGATAACTAATTCATGTAATTCTTGTTGCATATCCTTTGCGTGCAACTCTGCTGAAAATATTGATCATACTGATCTACCAATCTTATTTTATGACCTTCTTTTAATATTAGTAGTAGGTGTACATGTGGTAGTCCTCTCTTCTGGAATTCAAACACAAAAACATGTGCCATCGTTGGGCAAAATATTTACTTTTTAAATATTTGTTCTTTTAGGTCTTGTAATATTGCTCTAAACACTCTAGTCACCAAATCTGGACGATCTTGAGCGACTTGCCCCAAACATAGTTGTTCTTGACTATCTATCCATTCATGGTTACACGTCATGGTGATAAATTGATCTAGTTTTCCAAACTCTTGAACTCGAGCCATAGCATCCATATAGCGTCGTCACATATCCCTTGGGACTTCGATGAATGATCCTGGCAGTAAGGCCCTTTGTCCGACCTTCTCTCCTCTATATTCTCGTGCTGTAACACTATCAAGGATACCTTCTAATATCTCTCTTCTGTAATTTGATTATTCGAATATGTAATATTCAGGTCGTGTGGTTTCCAATTTGATGTACATGTCCACTGCAAATTGTTGTAACAATCTACCACATAGCAACAAAATAGTATTCTCATTTGTTCGAACTTGAAATTTATTCAGTAGTACTTCTGCATGAAACTGAACCTCTTGTTTCTCGACGTACACCCACAAACAGTTTAAATAAGTTCAGTTTGGAATGTAGTTTATTCGAAAGTGTGTGGACTTCTCTGAACATTATATTATTACTATATCACATTCACAAACATAATTCAATAAATTTCTTTTATACACGTATGTGTGATAATCTTTTACCATCACTGAATTTAATTACAAACCTACTCGAATATGATATTTGAAGCCAATGGATATGTTGATGTTGTTTCAGATTTGTTGCCATATATTTGCTCTCCATATGAAGTTGTTAGTTGTAATATTAATTTGATTTTGTTTTAATATTATCTGTGGTGTGCGAATTACTATAATGAATGCTGAATGTAAATATGCTAACCTTGTTTTTCATTGTAGAAAACCTCTGTTGCACTGGCATATGATCGAGGGCATATGTTGGCACTTGTTGTTTCATCTGTGATACTGCCGATATTTGGATTGTATGATTTCACTATTCCTTGATGCCAACCGCTTTCACCATTTGGTAGAATCAATGAATATTGTAGAGGATCATAACAACCATAATAATGTTTCACTCGATGTTTGTTTCCGGAATGTTCATTTACTACTATATCGCTTTCAAATGGGGTATTTGGATTGTTTCCATCAACCCAAATTGCTGCAACTTGATCCACTGAAGGTTTGTTATGCACCCGTTGATATAACGAAGCATTTGCAGCTATGCGTATTTCTAAGTTCTGAAAACTTGAATGGTGTTTTAGTTGTGTAAAAAATTCAGCATACGGATTTTTCTCCATTATTTTCCTAATTTTTTCCATGACTTCTTGGATAAATTTGCATCTTGTAGTATCGAGATTCTGTTGCCCACTTCATGATATGTATTGTAGAAGTATAGCTAGAAGAAACATTGTCTGTCATCCTTTGGGATTAATGAGGGTAGATCATTATAGATCTGTCCTTGCGCCTTAAAGTTGTAAATGCCTTTCCTTCAAGATGCCAGTTTTTTGTTGAGTTGTACGCCAAATGATATAAAAGCAAAGATGCTATTATATGCTCAATTGTTTTTAACGAAATAACTTGGCTTTTTTGGACTCATCTGTAAATAATTTGTAGGAGTCCTCTCCAACTTCATTGGGTGCCAACTTAATATATCCACTTGCGCAAAAAATGTTGGTGGCTCATATTCAAGCCTCTTGGCATGACAGTAGATGCAATCAATTTGTTTTTGCAGATTATGAGTAGAGGTTGTCGATAAGTTCACATTTGTTTCCCCTGCATTCTCAATTTGAAATAAACTTTTTTAGCATAGAATATTTCTTTCGTGACTCCACTCAAAGGTCTGTAAGTGTTAGGAAACTATATTTTAGTCATTTTACCATTAATGTTGTTCTCCTCTGATAAAGCTTCAAGTAGCCAACTTTTTCTCCGCTTCTTCAACTTTGTGTAGAGAAAAGCAGAAGAAGAGTATAATTGGGGAACCTTCTGCTAGCCAAGATCATTAACTAAGATCGAAAGATTCAACTAAGGAAGAGGAAGCTACAAAGGAGAAGGAATATTCTGAATAAGAAAAACATTGATATAGAAGAAGACTAGTTGATTTGGATTGATTACAAGTGATTATGGTCACCCCTATATATACTAGTATATGGATGCTTCTAAAAATTATTCTAGAAAGATCTACATAAAAAATCTAGATGACCCTATCTTCTAAATATCTAAAAAAATCTAGATTATTCTATACTTTACTCTAAGTATCTAACTATCTATATTTTTTATAAATATCAAAGATATTTATTCTACCCAATTCAAGAAAGTTCTACTAAATATTTATGATGTTTTTGTGCCTCCGAAAAATCATCATTATTTTTCACACACACACACCCCTCCCCCTTAAAGTGAGTTTTTGGAAACTGTCCCACACTTGTCGTTGAAGAAGTCAAACGAAGCTTTGCACCATGCTCAATTTCTTCCGAAGTCCTCTTGGTTCTTCAATTGATAAAAGATCTTCATTGTCTGTTGATCCATGTAGAGTATCTCCTTGTTTAGTTGTTAGAATCCCCCTTTCTCTCAACTTCTTGACAATTATATTATCCAGAGAAATAATGTCAATTTTATGTAAAGTCTCAACACCATTATAGGATCCACTGTCATATTTTGTGATTATCTCATCGGTAAATATTTTGCAGCTTCAAAACTTTCAAAATTCATATCATTTGTCTTTAAGACTTCAATATAATCTTCTTCCTCCATTTTATCTCTACTTTCTTCATCTGCTTTCAGAATTTGCTCCGAGTCATTAGTTGACCTTTATATTGCCAATGATTGACCATGTACATCCACTTTCAATGCATCTTCGTCAATGCTTTCTTTGTAAATGTTTTTACTAGCACATGAGGTTTCAGATACTACCTTTTCAAGATCTTCTTCTTTGATTTCTTCAATAGCAGCTTCCATGTCACCATTGGGAACATCCGTAAAAATTTCTTCCTTTTTGCCAACAACATCAGCTTCTTGCTTATCCAAGTTATCGAATATATTATATTATAAATCCTCGATCCATTCTCTTTCAAGATTGATGGAAATCATGACATCTATTGCTCGAGCCTCAGCTGCTAAACATTGTTCCCTCTCTTCTTCTTCTTCAGCAACTTTTTGTGCCATATTGCTCTCTTTGGCTCGGCAATATCTTTTTATGTGTCCTATGTTTCCACATCGATAACATCTAAGAGGCTTCTTGCCATAATAGTTAGAAAACTCTTCCTTATTGTTAGGATCACCTGATGATCGAGAGTGCGACATATCTTTTGATTTTCCTTTAAAGTTTCTCTTGTTAGATACAAGAGCATCTCCTTCTCCGTCATTGACAAACACACTAGCCAACTGCTTGGCTACTAATTCTTGTGACGACAACAAATTTTCAAATTCTTCAAAGGTAGGATGTTGATCCCATCCTTGGATCGACGTCACAAATGCAATATATCATGTTTTAACCCACGAATGACTATTCTTCTCATTTGTGCTTCAGAATTAGCCTCTTGCGTATTCAACAAAGATATCTCAGAACATAAGTTCTTAATCTTCATAAAGTACTCTAAGATAGAAAGATTACCTTGAGTGGTGTTAGCCAATTCATTCTCCAATATCTGCAACCGAGCTTCATTCTTCTTGTTGAAAAAGCGATCTAGGTTTCTCCATATCTCATGAGTTGATTCACACTTTATAATGTGATTGAATAAACTGGAGGAGATTGTCTTCTTCTGAATGAACTCTTCCTTCGCATTAACCTACTTCCACTTCTTGTATGCACTGTTATTTTCTGGTCCGTCAGCAGGAGGACTTGTGTCATTCTCAATAACAACATCCCACAAATCGTCTCCCACAAGGTATTATTCCATACATGTCTTCCATACCTTGTAATTGGACTATTTCAATAGCTCCACCCCCAGTCCATTAACACTACCGCTTACATCCATATCGACAAACCAGTTGAATCTACCACTAACCCGATCTTGAATAAAATTCAAAAGTCAAAAAATGACTATAGCTCTGATACATGTAGATAATAGCAGAAGAAAGATATAATTGGGGAACCTTTTACTAGCCCAAGATCGTTAACTAAGATCGTAAGATTGAACTAAGGAAGAGGAAGCTAGAAAGGAGAAGAAATATTCCGAATAAGAAAAACTTTGATATACAAGAAGACTACTTGATTTGGATTGATTACAAGTGACTATGGTTACCCCTATTTATACCAGTGTGGGGTCCATTCCCATGTAGCAAACTTTGAATAGCTCTCTGGCAATTTCAAAGTTTGGCAGATTTGGTGCTGAATTATTTTTCAGCTTTACTTAATTTTCAACTAAAATCATACCAAGAAATCTTCATAGGTGAAAAGGTTGAAACTTTGTGTTTTTTGTGATGTCTATGGTGACATCATTAGGAGTAGATTTTCCTACAAATATAGAGCTCTTGCTCATTTCAAAGATGCACCAAAAAAGAATTACAAAGGAGAGAAAAGAAGAGTGAGGCATCAAAGAGGAAAATAATCTGTGAGGAAAAATAAAGAGTGTGAGCGATATTGTAGTGAGGTGGAAAAATCAAAAGAGTATTATTTCTTTTGAATGGGTAGTGGTCTTTGGAGTTTACTCAGACATACAAGTGTAAAATCCTTACTATATAGAAATTCGTTGCTCCTCTTGGGTAGTGGTTTTTCCCTTATTTAGGAGGGTTTCCACGTAAAATCTTGGTGTCATTATTTCTCTTTTATTCTCGTTGATTAACCGCATTGTTGTGTTCCGCGTTTATTGCCTTTATTACCGCAAATATTATTTAAATTACAGATTTATTCCCAACAATTGGTATCAGAGCACAGTTTCTGCTCATTTACAGAAATTTTTTTTGCAGCTTATTGTACTATACTCAATAAATAAAATGTCTGGAGTAAAGTACAAGGTAGCGAAATTCAACGGTGATAGCCGTTTCTCAACGTGGCAGAGAAGGATGAAAGACTTGCTCATCCAACAGGGTTTTCACAAGGCACTAGTCGGCAAATTCAAAAACCCCGAATCCATGAAACTTGAGGATTGGGAAGAAATGGATGAAAAGGCTGCTAGTGTAATCAGATTGCACTTAACAGATGATGTAGTTAATAACATCATCGATGAAGAGAGTGCATGTGGCATTTGGACAAAGTTAGAAAATCTATACATGTCCAAAACGCTGACAAATAAATTGTACCTAAAGAAGCAGTTATATGCGCTACATATGGGTGAAGGTACAATTTTTTTGTCTCAATTGAATGTACTTAATAGACTAATCACGCAGCTAGCAAACCTCAGAGTAAAGATCGAGGATGAAGATAAAGACATAGTGCTCCTAAACTCGTCGCCATCTTCCTACTATACTTTAGCAACAACCATTTTACATGGTAAGGACTCTATTGAGTTGAAGTATGTCACATCAGCCCTTTTGCTTAATGAGAAGATGAGAAAAAGGCCTGAAAATCACGGACAGACTCTCATCATGGAAAGTAGAGGCAGAAGTTACCAAAGGAGCTCAAGTAACTACGGTAGATCCGGATCTCGTGGAAAGTCTAAGATCCGATCAAAATCGAAGGCCAGAAATTGCTACAATTGCGATCAACCAGGACACTTCAAAAGAGATTGTCCAAATCTAAAAAGGGGCAAAGGGGAAAGCAACGGCCAGAAGAATGATGACAACACAACTGCCATGGTGCAAAATAATGACGATGTTGTTCTCCTCATAAATAAAGAAAGAAGAATGCATGCACTTGGCAGGTATAGATTCGGAATGGGTGGTTGACACAACAACATCTTATCATGCCACACCGGTAAGAGATCTTTTTTGCAGATATGTAGCCGGTTATTATGGCAATGTGAAAATGGGTAACACAAGTTACTCAAAGATTGCGGGATCGGAGACATTTGCTTAAAAACAAATGCTGGATGAACATTAGTGTTGAAAGATGTGCGCCACGTACCTGATTTGCGGATGAACTTGATCTCGGGACTTGCTTTGGACAACGATGGATATGAGAACTACTTAGCAAATGAAAAATGGAGACTCACCAAAGGGGAATTGGTGATTGCAAAAGGAGTTGCTCATGGCACGTTATACAGGACAAATGCAGAAATATGCCAAGGTGAATGAAATGCAGCTCACGAAAAAAATTCTGCAGATTTATGGCATAAAAGAATAGGTCATATGAGCGAGAAAGGATTGCAAATTCATTCCAAGAAGACACTCATCTCTTTTGCCAAAAGTACAACGATAAAATCATGTAACTACTGTTTATTTGGTAAATATCATAGAGTCTCATTTAAGACATCATCTGAAAGAAAGTCGAATATACTTGATTTTGTATATTCTAATGTTTGTGGTCCAATGGATAAAGAATTGATAGGAGGTAGTAAATACTTTGTTACCTTTATTGATGACGCTTCTCCAAAATTGTGGGTTTATATGTTGAGAACAAAAGATCATGTGTTTCAAGTATTTCAAAAGTTTCATGCTCTGATAGAAAGAGAGACAGGTCGAAAGCTAAAACGTCTCTGAACCGACAGTGGAGGTGAGTACACTTCAAGAGAATTTGAACAGTACTGTTCAAACCATGGAATTAGACATGAAAAGATTGTTCCTGGAACCACACAACACAATGGTGTAGCTGAGAGAATGAATCGCACCATTGTTGAGAAGGTGAGAAGCATGCTCAGAATGGCTAAATTACCGAAGACATTCTGGGGTGAAGCAGTTCAGACAGCGCGTTACCTTATCAATCGTAGTCCATCAGTTCCGCTGGAGTTTGAAATTTCGGAGAGAGTTTGGACAACCAAAGAGATGTCTTACTCGCACCTAAAGGTGTTCGGTTGCAAAGCATTTGCACGTGTACCGAAGGAGCAAAAACCAAGCTAGATGATAAATCAGCTCCTTGCATATTCATCGGATATGGATATGAAGAGTTCGGGTACAGAGTATGGGATCTTGTAAAGAAGAAGGTCATCAGAAGTAGAGATGTAATCTTTTGAGAAAGTGAAGTTAGAACTGCTGATGATCTATCCAAGAAGGCCAAGAAAAAGAATGGTATAGTCCCTAATCTTGTTACCATTCCTTCTTCTTCTAACCATCCCATAAGTGCAGAAAGTACGATTGATGAAGTTGTTGAGCATGAAGAGAAACGTGATGAGATTGTTGAGCAGGGGGAGCAACTTGGTGATAATACCGAGCAAATGGAGTACCCAGAAGAAGAACAATGTCAACCTCTGAAGAGATAAGAATGACAAAGGGTAGAATCAACCAAATATCCTTCCTCAGAGTATGTCCTTATCAATGATGAAGGTGAGACAAAAAGTCTTAAGGAAGTATTGTCTCATCTAGAAAAGAGCTAATGGATGAAAGCCATGCACGAAGACATGGGATCTCTACAAAAAAAAATGGCACATACCAGCTAGTTGAACTTCCAAAAGGAAAAAGACCATTAAGTGCAAGTGGATTTTTAAACTCAAGAAAGATGGAAATGGAAAGTTGGTGAGGTACAAAGCTCGATTGGTTGTAAAAGGATTCGAACAAAAGAAAGGTATTGATCTTGATGAAATTTTTTCACATATTGTCAAAATGACTTCTATTCGAACTATTTTGAGCATAGCAGCTAGTCTAGATCTTGAAGTGGAGCAATTGGACGTGAAAGCTGCATTTCTTCACGGAGATTTGGAAGAAGAGATTTATATGGAGAAACCAGAGGGATTTGAATTATCTGGAAAGAAACACATGGTGTGCAAATTGAATAAGAGTCTTTATGGGTTGAAAAAGGCCCCAAGACAATGGTACAAAAGTTTGACTCTTTCATGAAAAATCAAACCTACACAAAGACCTATTCTGATCCTTGTGTATACTTCAAAAGATTTTCTGACAATAATTTTATTATTTTGTTGTTATATGTGGATGACATGTTAATTGTAGGACAAGACAAAGAGCTGACTGCAAAGTTGATGAAAGATTTGACCAAGTCATTTGACATGAAAGTCTTGGGCCCAGCACACAAATTCTAGGGATGAAGATTGTTCGAGAACGAACAAAAAGAAATTTGTGGCTATCTCAAGAGAAGTACATTGAACGTGTAATAGAACATTTCAACATGAAGAGTGCTAAACCTGTTAGAATGCCTCTGGCGAGTCATCTGAAGTTGAGCAAACAGATGTGTCCTACAACAAAATAGGAGAAAGAGGGAATGACTACAGTTTCTTATTCTTCAGCAGTATGGAGTTTGATGTATGCGATGGTGTGTACAAGACCTGATATTGCTCATGCAGTTGGTGTTGTTAGCAGACTCCTTGAAAATCCTGGAAAAAAAACACTGGGAGGCAGTTAAGTGGATACTCAGGTATCTAAGAGGTAGCACAAGAGATTGCTTGTATTTAAAAGGATCTGATCCAATCTTGAAGGGCTATACTGATGCTGATATGGCAGGTGTCCTCGATAATAGAAAATCCACTACTGGAAATTTGTTTACATTTTCAGGGGGAACTATATCATGGCAGTCAAAGTTGCAGAAGTGTGTCACACTCTCTACAACTAAGGCAGAATATATTGCAGCTACTGAAGGTGGCAAAGAGATGGTATGGCTGAAACGATTTCTTCAAGAACATGGATTGCATCAGAAGGTATGTCGTTTATTGTGACAGTCAGAGTGCATAGACTGAGCAAGAACACCATGTACCATGCAAGGACGAACGAAGCTTATTGACGTGAGATATCACTAGATTCGTGAAAAGATAGAGGACCTGATCTATGCAGGTCATGAAGATCCCTACTAGTGAAAACCCTTCAGATATGCTGACCAAGGTGGTATCAAGGGACAAGTTTGAGCTATGCAAAGATCTTGTCGGCATGTACTCAAGCGAGAAACCTAGAGCTACCTCCTTTAGGGTGAATGGGTCTGGAGGGGGAGATTGTGGGGTCCATCCCCATGTAGCAAACTTTGAATAACTCTCTGCCAGTTTCAATGTTTGACAGATTTGGTGCTGAATTATTTTTCAGCTTTACTTAATTTTCAACTAAAATCTTACCAAGAAATCTTCATAGGTGAAAAGGTTGAAACTTTGTGTTTTTTGTGATGTCACTGGTGACATCATTAGGAGTAGATTTTCCTATAAATACAAAGCTCTTGCTCATTTCAAAGATGCACCAAAAAAGAATTACAAAGGAGAGAAAAGAAGAGTGAGGCATCACAGAGTGAAGGAATATTGATTGTATTGAAGTTTTAACCTAATAAGGGAATACATGGGAGATATATATAGGAGATATAGGAAGGAATACTAATCCTAATAGGACCAGGATTAAGGAGTATGAATCCTAATAGGATTAGGATTAGTACACAGTAAATACTAATATTATTTAATACTATTTATTTAATACTATTTGTTATTATGCCCCCTCAAGCTGAGCTGAGCGGAAGCGAACGGAAGCTTGGAACTGAGGTAATCGTGCTCACTTGGTTGATGCATGCGCTGAGCAACTCGATTGACAGCAAACTGGATGTCGGGACGGGTAATGGCCAGATACTGTAGAGCCCCAATGAGGCTGCGGAAGTGGGTGATATCGACAAAGGGGGTGTCGGCTCAATTAGTAGACGAAGAGACTGCCATCGATGTGGTTGGCTGGTGCATTTTTCCAGTCCAGCTTTCTGCAACAGATCTCGAGCATATTTTGACTGATATGTGAAGAGAAACAAGCCGTTGCTGTCCGAGAACCTCCCATTCCCAGAAAATAATGTAACGGGCACCAAGGGTCCTTCATTGTGAATGGCAGTATGCATTAGCTCGA
>JAKWIY010003052.1:37254393-37352695 GCA_027704805.1 Solanum corneliomulleri | reverse complement strand
AAAAAATGGGTGGATCGAAAGATCGAGAAGTATCCCAAAATCGAGATACAAATCGATCGCAATCAAAGGGAATCGACAAGAAATGGGCACTGGGGAATCACCTCCTGTTCTGGATACATGTAACACACAAAAATTTGAGGGAATCGAGACACAAAAAATTGAATCGTCAATTGCCAGGGAAGTCGAAGAATCGCAGAGGAGAAATCTTGAACAAGAAAATTGACTTGACCAGCAGCAAAGGAATATCAGGCAATTGATTGAAGGAAGTCGCATGAATCAACAACAACAAAGGATTTCAAACACAGAAAATGAAGGAAATATGGGTCCTTAACGAATTGGTAATGTGCCCCCCATTCAATTTCTCAGAGGGATGATATACAAACAATCAATCGATCTACGTAATTATGAAATCAAGGTTCAATTCCTTCCAACTTTAATTGACAAACTGGTGAGTCTACTACTATGCATCAGAATAGAAATGATAATCAAGGTAAATCCAATCCTCAGGTAATTACTGATACAAGAATTAGGGATAATAATAGTATGTTCTTGAAATTTGTAGGCAACAGGAAGTTGAGTATCAATCGAATATTCCTAAGATTTCTACTAATTTTATAGACCCATTGCTAAGCCTCCTACTAGTAAAAAATATCAAAATATAGGAAATAATAATAATTTTCCTAGGAAAGATCAATTGCAAGAACCGTCTCCTTATACTGTAATACAAACCTATGCTGATAGATTGTGATATAATCAATCAAAAAGATGTGTTAGTATTAAGTTAACTGAGCCTGAAATCACCACTAAACAAGGTTTGCCTGCTGTGTTGTATGTGAAAGATGAAGTTGTTAATGATCTTGCATCTGCTTGTAAATTCATTCTTATTGTTAAGTTTGTTTATACTATGCCTAAAGTGGAATTAATTAGGAAGAATTTCATCCTTCAAACTCAATTGTCTGGTGGTGTTAAGATAGCTCATTTTAATTCTCGTCATGTTTATATTGATCTTGATAATGAACTAGACTATAACATGATTTGGACTAAACAACGTATGACTATTGAGGGTCAAGCTAAAATTTTACCTTGGCATTGTTATAATAAGGAATTCATTACTAGTCTTTTATCTCCCATAGATAGAGTACTATATTTAGATTCTGCCTCAATTAATAAAACTAGGGGAAGTCAAGATCGTGTTAAAGTTCAAGTAGATCTTACCAAAGATAGACCCCCTCATATCTGGATGGGATATATTGGGGAAGATATTACAGATGGTAGATGGCAAAAAAATGTTTATGATAACATTCCAGATTACTGTTTTTATTGTAAGCATCAAGGTCATAAAGAATGTGATTGTATTGTTAAACAAAGGGATGAAGATAATAAAAAAAGAAAGAAATGGATAAAAATAAACAAAAAAAAGACACTACTCACAATACTCAAAAAGACTTGCAGGTTTATGAAAATAGGGAAACAAAATTAAGAGAAGAAGCAATACAACAACAGGAATATCAAACTGAGAAAAATAAAAAAAACATGCAACAGCAAGAATGGCAGATTCAGAGGAGAAGGAATAATAATCAACAAAAAGGTGGCCACAATATGGATAGAACAACAATCCAATAGCAATAAGAACAATTAGGTATATCTTCCATACCTACTAAAAATACATATATAGATCTGGATGTACAGGACATATTAACAGATGTAGAGGAAGGGGAGAGATACACAGAAAAAAGAATTGAATAAATACACCAGGTTACATCAACTGGAAACAGACAACAACATAATAATAAATCACAGACACAAGGTGAAGAAATCAGCAGTAGCAGGGAACAAAATATGGCACAGCAAAAGAAGGACAAACGAGTAATTAGTGATCATCAAGATACTGAAGACACAAGAGGTATGATTCCTATACCTAGAAATACTTGTAATACATCTGTTGGAGTAGCTATTGGAGGTATGGAAGGGGGACATGAGATACCTATTCATGAAGGGGTATCCAAAGGGAGGGGGGAAATGATTGATATTCAAAACTTGTATTAATCCATTCCTGGAAAAAGCAATCTGAAAAACAAATTGATCCTGATACAGGACAACCAGTACATAAATTCAGTAATAAATTTGGTAATAGGTTGATTAAAAAGAAAAGAGATAATATTAAAAAGAAACAACAACTTTTAAGTAGTGCAGAAAAAAATAAAGATAACATAGATCATGATGATTATGAGGCTATTAACTCTGAGGATGAATGGGATCCTGATAATCAGTCTATGTATGATTCTGAGGAAGAAGGACCTCAACAAAACAAACCTAAGGATACTCAATTAGCTTCTACAGATCATAATGTTTGGTCTCAAGAAATCCATGATATTACTAATAAGCAAGGTTTGTCTCCAAGAGGTAGGAAACAGGACAAATAAGCTTCCCAACAATTTCCTAGTACTTCAAAAACCTCTAGTAGGCCAATGACAAGATCTAAATTAAAAGGTTTTTAATATTTAAAGCCATTTGGTTGAATGCCAGGAGCATTAATACCAATAGCTCCTTAGAAAGACTTCAAACTTTAAAAAGAATGCATAATCTGTCTTTGATTGTTATCTTAGAACCTTTTGCTAAAAGTTCTCAACTTGATACTGTGAGGATGCAGTTGCAGATGGATCATGCAATTAGCAATTCTAATAGTAAAATTTGTGTTTTTTGGTCTAATATTTTAACTGGCAATATTCTTGAGAGCACTGAGCAGCATGTTACTGGAGAATTTAGTATAACAGATTGCACTGAGAATTTTTAGTATCTTGTATATATGCTAAATGTAAATATCATTTGAGAAGACCTTTATGGGACATATTATTGCACTTCTCTAATATGGATATCCCTTGGTGTACTATTGGGGATTTTAATGTTATTACTTCTATGGAAGAAAAAATAGGGGGAATTCCTTATAATATAAAAAAGAGCTTTGAGTTCATTAATGTGATTGAAGCTTGTGGTTTAACTGGTTTAGGTTATACAGGGATTCCCTTTACTTGGTGTAACAAAAGGGATGCTCAAGCAAGAGTTTGGAAGATATTAGATAGCGCTATAGTTAATGATCAATGGTTAGAGAATATGCCTCAGTCTACTATTGAACATTTGCCTATTGTTGGTTCAGATCACTGTCCTTTATTATTGGAAGTAGTTAAGAAGGATGTGAAGCCTATTAAGTATTTTAAATTCTTAAATTGTTGGGTAGATAATCCAAGTTTTATGGATACTGTGCAAAAGAGTTGGGATATTGGTGTCACTGGCAATCCTTTTTGGCAGTTACACCAAAAATTGAAGAGGTTAACAACAACCCTTAGTAGTTGGTCTAAGAGAGAGTATGGGGATATATTTGCTAAAGTAAAAGAATTTGAAGAGGCAATTAAGAAGGATGAAGAAGGTTTTCTTATACATAGAAATGATTCTAATAGACAAGAGCTGCATACATTAAATGTTAATTATATTAGATATTTGAAATTAGAAGAATCTATTCTTACACAGAAGACTCAGTTACATTGGTTTAAGGAACGATATTCTAATTCTAAATAATTTCATGCTTTAATGAGGGGAGGAGAAGAATATTACTATTACATAAAATCAGTAATAGTAATGATATTTGGATTCAAGGAGATGAAAAATTACACTGGCAGCCTGTGATTTTTATCAGAATATATAACTGGTCAGAATAGTAGGATTGATGAAAGGATCTTAAAATATATACCTTCTTTAATTACTCCAGAACAGAACCAGATGCTTCAGGATATGTCTAATATGGAAGAATTAAAACAAGTAATTTTTTATATGAATCCAAATTCAGCTCCAGGTCCAGATGGTTTTGGGGGGAAGTTTTATCAAGCTTGTTGGCATATAATTAAGCAGGATATTTTAGCTGTTGTCCAATATTTCTTCTGTGGTCATACTATACCTAGATATATGACTCATGCTTGCTTGGTATTGATTCCCAAAATAGATCAACCTTATAGGTTCACTTATCTTAGACCTATTAGTTTAAGTAATTTTACTAAAAATTATTTCCAAACTGCTGAGTAGGAGGTTGGATGATATCCTTCCTCTAATTATTTCTGACAACCAATCTGGTTTTGTCACAGGAAGGAGTATTACAGAAAATATAATGCTAGCACACGAAATTATTCATGATATAAAGAAACCTAAGATAGGTCACAACGTTGTTATCAAATTGGATATGGCAAAGGCTTATGACAGAGTTTCTTGGTCATTCATTTGTATAGTGATGAGGAGATTTGGTTTTGGAGAAGTATTCATTGATTTAATTTGGAGAATCATGAGTAACAATTGGTATTCTGTTATTGTTAATGGAAATAGGAAAGGTTTTTTTATTCAACTAGAGGGTTAAAACAAGGTGATCCATTATCTCCGGCTCCATTTATTTTAGGAGCTGAAGTACTAACCAGAATGCTTAATAGTGTATATGATAATATTGCTTACAAAGGATTTCATATGAAATCAAAAGGCCATCAGATTAATCAATTAAGTTTTGCAGATGTGGGATTATTTTCACCTCTACTAATAGAGAATCATTGAAAATTATTATGGATACTCTAAAAGAATATGAAAATGTCTCTCAACAGCTTATTAATAAGAAGAAGAGCTACTTTCTGGTTCCTGAAAATACCCCCCAAGACATTATCCATATTATTCAAGAAGTTACTGGTTTTTATTAGAAAGACAATCCTATTATTTATCTTGGCTTTCCCCTTTATGTTGGGAGACAAAAGATTATCTATTATTCTCATTTAGTAGATCAAATTGCTAAAAATATTTCTGGTTGGCAGACAAAAATTCTCAACTTTGGGGGGGAAATTACCTTGATCAAGCATGTCCTATATTCTATCCCAATTCATACTATGGCTGCTATTTCTCCTCCAAGTACTATTGTTAAATATATTGAGTCTATTATCTCCAATTTTTTCTGGGGAAGAGATCATGATAAAAAGAAATATCACTGGGCAACTATGGGCAGTTTAAGTTTACCATATCATGAAGGGGGAGTAGGTATTAGAAGACTTAAAGATATTTGTATTGCTCTCCAATATAAACAATGGTGGCTTTCTAGATCTAAATCAACTATATGGAGTAAGTTTCTTAAATCCAAATATTGCAAGAGAGCAAATCCTGTTGCCAGGAAATTTGAAAATGGGAAATCTTTGATCTGGAAATATATGATGAGTAATAAGCTCAAAATCGAAGAGCATATTACTTGGCAAATCAGATCTACAAGTTGCTCATTTTGATGGGATAATTGGTTAGGAGTAGGTGTTTTGTCTAATTATACGGAGAATATCACAAGTCTCAATAATGACACTATAGGTGACTTACTGATTAATGGAAAGTGGAATGAGTTGAAATTAAGGCAACAAGTTCCAGCTTAGATAATTCCTGTGATCTTGAATGCAAAGTTTCAGTATCAACAGGGAAGAAGGATATAGCAGTGTGGAAACCAACTGATTTTGGTAACTTCACTTGTTCTTCAGCTTGGGATGTTTGCCGAGCTAGAGGAAATATTGATCAGATTAACTATCTCATTTGGCATAAAAATGTGCCTTTCAAAATGTCTTTTCTGTTATGGAGAGCCTTAAGGTTTAAATTACCAACAAATGAAAATTTGGCAATATTTGGGGTTGAACCAGTAAGATGTTACTGCTGTAGGAATAAAGGTTGGGATGATATTGATCATATATTCTTACAAGGTAACTTTGCAGCACATATATGGAAATTCTTCTCCAGTTTCATAGGCATCACTTTTCAGAAAATATCTTTGATTAAGTGTATAGTTCAGTGGTGTGATAATAAAGGAATAAATAAGGCTCATAAAACAATAATTAATGTTTTACCTATTGTGATATGCTGGCATCTTTGGGAAAATAGGTGTGCAGCTAAATATGGTGAAAAGGTTTCCAGCATATTCAAAGTCAAATATCTTATTCTTAAGGATATATTATTTATCCTTTACACCATAATTCCTTATATTCAAAGGCCTGGAAATAGGACAGATTTGATTGATTTATTGGAGATATGCAGACATGAGGTAAAGGTTGTTGTAGTTACTTGGAAACCACCTCCTATTACTAGATATATGCTAAATGCAGATGGTAGTGCTTTGTCTAATCCAGGAAAAATAGGAGGGGGTGGACTACTTAGAAATGAATATGGTAATATCATTTATGCTTTTGCTATACCTATTGGGGAAGGTACTAATAATCAAGCATAGATACAAGCTGCTATATATGGACTGCATTGGTGTATAGAGCATGGTTATAGAAATATCATCCTTGAGGTGGATTCACAACTATTGAATAAATGGCTATTATATAGAGATCAACCTCCTTGGAAGCTGCAAAGGTTTGTATTAGAAATACAAATACTTACTAACCAATGTAATTACTTTTCATGTGTACATATTTACAGGGAAGCCAATTGTACAGTAGACATATTATCAAAACATAGTCATACCCAAGATATTATACAACATTATTATACTTACAATCAACTACAACAAGAAGCAAAAGGAAGTTATATCTTCGAAAAAATGGGAGTTCAAAGCTTCAGAAGAAGGAAATTAAGAAGGATCAAACATCCTCCTTGATTATCTTATACAAGATTCTATATATAACAGTTAAAGATGCAGGTAGAAGCTTATCAGAAGCAGCAAGGGAATAAGCAAAACAGAAGTGAACCTATAACATATATTATGTCTACATATGGTATAATTATTGTGGCAGGTAAAAGGAAACTAGTGTTGAAAATAAGCAAGCAAAGTATTACATATACAAATTATTACACCATATACAACAAGAGGAGGAGGAAATACAACAAAGTGGAAGATTAGGTAAATTGATAGATTAGCATAATCATTAGTATCTTACAGATTTTCTCTTTTCATTTACTTGTAAAAGGGAGAGTCTCCTTATTTATGTTTTCTTAGAAAAAGTGTATAAGGGGAAGTTTCTCCTTAGATACTTAGTTTTTCTTTAGATGCATCTCAATGCATTAGGTTATATTGACTAACCTTTATAGGTATGTCAAATATATATCTACAAAATGATAGAAGGTAAGGTTTATGCCCCCCCCCTCTTATACTCTTTTTTTCTATTAATTATAAGGCCCGGGGGTGTTGTTCAGCCCCTGACCCACCTCAAGAGTCGTTCACTCAAAAAAAGTATGTAAATCGAGGGTTTATATGTCTTTTATGTTTTTCTATTTAAAGTATTCTAATAGAATAAGTATTTCTATATTCGTATTTTGTATGGGCTGTGTCCCAAGTATTCTTGTGACTTAAGATGATAATGTTGAGACTTAGTATTTCCTATGAATTTATGTGAAAGAGATTTTGAAGACTATGTTATGTTTTGTGAAAAATATTAATTTCGCACTTCTTTTCACTATGTTTATGCGATTAATGATATGTAAGGTCTAGTACAAGACCTCTGAGAGGTCAAGTACGCAGGTTGCAATTCTAGATTGACCCTAACTTTTAGGGTTTGGTTTCAGGATGTGACAACCTTGGTATCAGAGCATAGGTTGTGAAAGTAGTATTAGGAATCGAAAAGTCTCATCAAGTCACGTCTAGTAGAGTGTTAACCATCGGTATGAGTCGCGACACATCTATGGGCAAGAGGATATATAAATAAAGAGTTTTCCTTATTTTCTACTCCTATGTCGTGTTGTTGAGTAAAATTTTATAAGTACTCTTTCTTATGGTTTTCCTTGTGTTTCTAGGAAGATGAATACGAAGAGGACACTGACTGGGAGAGTTGAGGAGAATGATGTGCATGAGGGGATTCCTCCTTAAGTTGAGGAAGTTGAGAAAGTTCCTCAAGGTGATCAATTTCCTAATGTGGAAGGAGGTAATGAGGTTCCGGAGATTCATCCGGAGTTGACTAATATGGAGATTAGAGAGGACTTGATTGATTTATCCCAAGACATGACTACTCAAATAAATTTGAGTGTGATGCCTAGGGTGAATGTTGTGGAGAGCACTAGGACATTTAGACTGAGAGACTTTGTGAGGATAAATCCTTCTATCTTTCTTGTCTCTAAGGTGGGAGAAGATCCCAAAGATTTTCTTGATGGAGTGTATCAGGGTTAAGTGCTATGGGGGTTGCATCTAATTGTTTTATTGTGGTTATTACTGATGCATATAAGCATGATAATTAATATAAATTGAGTATTTACCATTTGGAATGAGGCATGTGAATTTTATAGCATAATCTATTATATAATTGTCTTCTAATTTTTTGTTGTGTTGTGAATATCTTGACTATGTGAAATTGATGTTTCTTCTTGATTATGTGTTGTATGGTATTGTTATAAGCTTCTAGTTGAATCTCTATTCTTGGAAGTGTTCGGAGAGTGGCAAGTGTCATTCGAAGACGAATGTTGTCCAAGTGACGGAGATTATAAGACCTCAAAAATAACTTATTTTAAATAAGACCTAACATTTTGGTCATGATAGTCTAAGGTAATAAATAGTTCTTTTTTATTTTATTGAGGCAGTATCGAAGAGTTTAGGTGCATTGGAAGTCAAAATTCCAGGGACGACCAAGACGTTCGACGACTAAGTCACCTATATGCCTCATATGTCCTTTATACGTTTATGTGTGATTAATTAGTCTTTAAGGTCTTTAAATGAGTTTTTATAGCATATATAGAGAGTGTGTTATGTTTCAAGAAGTTTGGAGGTCAAACATCCAATAACGTCCATGAAAATCGAAATTGTTGCCTTGAAACGACCTTGTGTGTCTAAGCATGTTTCATTGAGTTTTACAAGTTCATTTTTGATGAAATTCATGAGAGATTTGATAAAATCGTATACGGTCATGTTTGGGTTAGAAAAGTACGGGAAAAACATCCCCAAGTACCAACCAAGTGTCCTTGAGGAAGGACCCAAAAAGGTGTGAAGACTGCCCAAACCACGAAGGCAGTCGCGCCCAGTGGGTCAACCGAAGCCCTGTTGTTAGGCTCTCATCAATTGGTAATTGGTCTTGGGAGAGAGTATACCATTTTTGAGACTCTGAACCAACCAACGGAAGGACAGGACGGTCCGTTTGTGGACAAACGGTTTGTCGACTGCCAACCGTTGGTGAGTCTGTCCCTGCGTGCATTTCACTGCCAAGCTGAGGGGTGAATTTTGAATTTCAAACCACTTTCAAATATAAGGTTTGGAGGTTCATAAGGGGTATTTAGGGTATTTTAAGTGTGCATATAAGTCTCTAATATATTGAAGACTTCATTCTTCTAAATGAAAACCCCAACATCCCTCAGAAATTCCTTAAGACTTCATTGAAGTCCAAAGTCAAGGAAGAGCTTAAATTGTTGAATTGAGTGGAGATTCTTAATCCAAATATAGAATTAGATTCATCAAGGTATGGATTTTGATTATACTTGAAACTCTCTTCATCAAGGAGCCCAACTCTCAAGAGGTTTTCTAAAGTTTTCAAAGTTGAATTGTCCAATTTCATGATTCTACCATGGATTCTTGCATTAATTTTTTTTCAACGTTTATTATTTATTTAATTGTTATTTTATTTATTATTTTAACCTAAATTACCTATGAACCCATGAATTGGATGAACCCTAGTTTTTTACTAAGTTATGGGTTACTTTATATTGACCTAATGTTGGTGAATTATGGTGTAGATTTCTTTGGGCTATCTAATGATGTAATAATTTTATTTAATTGATATATATTTTGTATTTAAATGATGAATTTACCTTTAAGTTCCTTATGTTATTGAATTGTATTATTTAGCATCGAAATGAGGTGTTGAGGATGGTGGTGGTATGCTTCCCTATTTTCTTTATTCAGGTATTATTTATACTTCAATTCTATTGTAATTTGTATGGTCCACTTAGGGTGGCGGTGTAATTTGTTTTACTTGAAACTGATGTGGCCTTGTCGGTGTTACTTTATGTATTATTATGATCATGGCCTTGTCGGAAACTTCTTGATGTAATGTGGCTATTTGTGTAGTTTGATTATGTGAAGCATGAAAATATGTATCTACATGTGAAGTCATATATGCGTTGTTTTATTCATGTCATTTTAGGTGATCATGTTAGACTATGACTTTGACCTTATGTATATAGGCCTAAAGTTGAGTCTTGGTTATTCCTACTTGACTATTTGAGTTTATGATGCTCATATTGATGATTTTATGATAGTTTATAAGATTACTCAAAGATGATAATAATTACTTCAATGTGCTTCTAGATTGACATGTAATGTGTGTTAAGGTGAAGTATGTGGTGTCTTGTGTTGGTTGACTTGTATCCCTTAATTAATGTATATAGAAAAGGAATATGTGATGTCTTGACTTTGGATGTTAAAACTCTTAGTATTGTATGATGAATGACATCAGATCTTAAATGATGTTAAAAGAGTCTTGTATGTGAAAAACTTGAACTAGTGGTAATGTTATGAATGTTGAAGTAGAAATTCGTAATGGTATCCATCAATGTAAAGGAATGATGGACTTAAGGTTGATTAGATGGAACAACATCATATCAACCTTAGGAAATAATCATGAGATTCTTGTTGCCATTGTAAGGTAAACCTAAAGGACCTCTTTGGTAGGGTAAATGTAATCGGGTTATGAAGTAGATATGGATCCTTTTATATGGACCTTAATGTGAATTACTCTATGAGAATGAAGGCTAGCAACGAGTGAGTATGGTAAGGGAAGTAGTTTTATCAAAGAATGAGACTAGAATACAAAGAATGCCCTTCATACTCCTTAACCATGTGCCTACATGGGATGTGTCCTAGTTCTACTATTGAAAAGTAGAACAACCTCATCAAAGTAGGATATAACTCCGAATTCCATGTCTTTCTATCATGGTCTATGTCGGTTATTTCCTATTCTCATCATGTGGGATACTTACTATCATTAGAGAAGTTCTATGAAGTTTAAGTGGTGCTATGGGACGCTATCTAGACATTGCACAATAGGCTTTGAAGGTGTTAGTTGGAGTCCCTAGGTCTTGTCTAAGACCATTACTTGAATGACCTTTTTGTGATGTATGAGTCTCTTAATGAACTAGTGAACTAATGACCTATGTTATGAAGTATATATATGAATGAGTACCTAATCTAAAGTGACTTAAGGATTAATCAGCTAAAGTGAAAACAGGGCATAAGGGATGATCTTTTCATGTCTTATCTTTGTAAGTCTTTAGAATAACTTTAGTTAGGGAAGTTGGTTAATTTTGTGGACATGATCTAATCCTTAGGTAGTCTTAAGGATTTCTTAGGTAATCTTGAAGAGGTCAATCATTGACGTTCTCTTCTTGATTTACTTAAGTAGATTTTTTGACAGCCTTTGGAAGGAGAATGTCATATTATCTATATGTTGATATACTTACTGAGAATGATTTTATCCCAGGTTGTCTATAGGATCTCTTGAATGTGTGTGTAAGGGATTTTATGGGAGGTGGCTTCCCAACTCACTCAAGTTAGACTTAGAGTCACCTTTGGTAAAAGAATCTTATATTGATGTTTATGTTGTCTTGTAAGTGTGTATGTGACTCATCATAAGTAGTCTTGAGGGTCATTTAGGTATGCCTAGAGAGGTTGTATAAGTGGTCTCTCTTTGTGTTACTTAAGTGAGTCTTAGTATAGCTTTATGTGGGATAATTACATACTACAAGAAATTTATAATAAAGGTAAGCAACTTCACTCTATTGTGAAGGAATTCACTGTAACAGTTTGAGTTGAGGTTATTGAAATGTGGCCTAAAAAATATGACTAATTGGCTAAATATTTTCTTATATGTTTTTAAGTTGATAATTGTTGTACTTATGATTATAATATGATTTCTAAAGTAAAAAGATGCATATTTCCAATTAATGTCTATTTTCATGATTTTAATGCATTATGTCATACATAGTACATGTGGTTGTACTAATCCATGATTTTATCTATCTATATAGTTGTTGGTAGATGAGGATCATTTGGGAAGTGAAGACTTAGACCATAGCATCGCTTTAGAGAAGTTAAAGTATGTCCTTATTTAACTCGAGGGCATATATGGTTTTTATGTTTTTCTATTTGAAGTATTGTTACACACTAAGTATTTCTATATTTGTATTGGCCGTGACCCAAGTATTCTTGTGACTTAAGACGATGAGATTGAGACTTAGTATTTCCTATGACTTTATATGAAAGATATTTTGAAGACTATGTTATGTTTTGTGAAAAACTTTAATTCCGCACTAATTTTCACTATGTTAATGAGATTAATAATATGTAAGGTCTTTTACAAGACCGCCGAGAGGTCACGTACGCAGGTTGCAATTCTAGATTGACCTTAACTTTTAGGGCTTGGTTTCGGGATGTGACAAGCTTTGTATCAGAGCATAGGTTGTGAAAGTAGTATTACGAATCGAAAAGTCTCATCAAGACGCGTCTAGTAGAGTCTTGACCAGGAATGAGTCGCGACACATCTATGGGCAAGAGGCTATCAGACGATAGAGTTTTCCTTATATTTCCTACTCAGATGTAATGACTTAGAGTAAAAATTTATAATTATTCTTTTTATGGTTTTCCTAGTGTTTCTAGGAATATGATTACGAGGTAGACACCGGCTAGGAGAGGTGAGGAGAATGATGTGCATGAGGGGATTCCTTCTCAAATTGAGGAAGTTGAGCAAGTTTTTCAAGGTGATCAATTCCCTAATGAGGAAGGAGGTAATGAGGTTCCGGAGGTTCATCCGGAGTTGACTAATAGGTTGATTAGAGAGGCTTTGATTGATTTAGCCCAAGCCATGACTACTCAAATAAAATTGAGTATGATGCCTAGGGTGAATGTTGTGGAGAGCATTATGACATTTAGAATGAGAGACTTTATGAGGATGAATCCTTCTATCTTTCTTTTCTCTTAGGTGGGAGAGGATCCCCAAGAGTTTCTTGATGGAGTGTATAAGGGATTGAGTGTTATGTGGGTTACATCTAGGGAGAAGTCGGAGTTGGCTTCATACCAATTGAGGGATGTTTCTCAAATATGGTACACTCAATGGAAGGATAATAGGGCGGAGGAGTCGGGTCCTATGAGTGGGAAGAAATCAAGGAAGCTTTTATTGGTAAGTACTTTCCCCGTGAGAGGAGGGAAGTTAAGGTGGAGGAGTTTATCAATCTCAAGCAAGGCAATATGAGTGTTGAGGAATACTCTTTCAAGTTCTCAATGATATTTAGATATGCCCCTTCCTTTGTTTCTAATATGAGGGATGAAATGAGTCATTTTGTGACGGGTGTGGCCGACTTAGTGAGGGAGGAATGTCGTACCGCTATGCTACATGATGATATGAACATAGCTAGAATGATGGTGTATGCACAATTGATTGAAGAGTCTAAGCTTAGGAGGATGGCTAGAAGCTTGAAAATGAGTGTTGCTACTAATCAAGGGCAACCTAGGTTCAAAAAGAGGGCTCTAACCCAAGATTGACCTAGTCCTAAGGTGAAGTTGGAGAAAGGAGGTGGTTCTCAAAATGTCTAGCCTGCATGTGTCATTTATGGAAAGAGGCATAACGTTGAGTGTCTATTGGGTACCGGGAGTTGCTATGGTTTTGGTAAGAAAGGACACAAGGTGCGATATTGTCGTATGGTTGCTTCTACAAGAAGAGAGGGTAAGCAACTTGCTCCTAGTGATCCAAAAGATGATGCTCCAACAAAGAGGTTTTATTAGCACTCCGGACTAGAGGAGAGAAGTCGGATGGTGATGATGATGATGAGGGTAAGTCTTTGTTTCTCTTTTTAGTGATGTGAGTTCCTTCTAAGTGGGGGAGTATGGTTAGTTGATGTGATAGAAAGTCCTAGAAACATGTTGCATGTGCATGGTGATAAGGAGTTGGTTAAAATTTAAATTAATTAACTTCTTGCATTGTCTATTTTATGAAGCCATGAGTATGTTGTTGTAAGATGTGCTTATATGATTTTACTTAGCATATTAGCATATTTCTACATGAATTGCCTAAAATTTGTATTTTTGAAAAATTTGTCAAAATCACTATGGCTTGGAAAACTGCTCACAGTTAAATTTTTGAAAAATTTGACTAATTAATTCTTTGTTCTAAAATTGTTGTATTTTGGTTATAACTGATTCATATAAGCATGATATTGAATATGGAATGAGTTTTTATCTATTTGGAATGAAGCATTTGAGTTTTATAGCATAATGAGTTATAGAATTGTCTTCTAGTTTCTTGTTGTGTTATGAATATCTTGACTATGCGATATTGATGTTTTATTCTTTATTATGTGTTGTATGGTATGGTTATGAGCTGATAGTTGAATCTATATTCTTGGAAGTGTTCGGACAGTGGCAAGTGTCATTCAAGGACGATGTTGTCCACGTGGGAGATTGTAAGACCTCGAAAATGACTTAGGTTAACTAGAGCCTAACATGTTGATAATGATATATAAGGTCCTAAATTATTATATTTTATTTTATTGAGGCAATATATAAGAGGTTAGGTGCATCGGAAGTCAAAATTCAAGGGACGACCAAGATCTTCGACGACTACGTAACCTATGTACCTCAGATGTCTTTTATGTATTTATGTGTGATTGATGAGTTTTTAAGGTTTATAAATTACTTATTATAGAATATATAGACATTGTGTCAAGTTTCGTGATGTTTGGAGGTCAAACGTCCAAGAACGTCCATGACATTTGAAATTGTTGCATTGAAACGACCTTGTGTGTCTAAGCATCTTTCATCGAGTTTTACGCGTTCATTTTTTGTGAAATTCATGAGAGATGTGCTAAAATTGTATACTATAATGTTTGCGTTTGAAAAATCAAGGAAAACTATCCCCAAGGACCAACCAAGGGTCCTTGAGGAAGGACCCAAAATAGGTGCCTAGGTTGCGCAAGATACACCATACCATGGATACAGTCGACGCCTAGTGGGTCGATCAACCATTGGTAGGTTCTCGTCGATTGGTACTTAGTATTGGGAGAGAATATACCATTTTTGAGTCTCTGAACCAACCAACGGAAGGACAAGACAGACCGTTTGTGGACAAACGGTCCGTCGATTGCCAATCGTTGCTGAGTGTGTCCTTGTGTACAGCTCATTGCCAAGTTGAGGGATGAACTTGTAATTTCACCCCACTTCAAAAAATATGGTTTGGAGGTTCCTAAGCGGTATTTTGGTAATTTAAGTGTGTATATAAGTCTTTAACACATTGAAGACTTCATTCTTCTAAATCAAAATCCAAAAATCCCTTAGAAATTCCTTAAGACTCCATTGAAGTCCAATGTCAAAGAAGAGCTTGGATTAATGAATTCAGTGGAGATTCTTCATCCAAGTATAGAATTAGCTTCATCAAGGTATGGATTTTGATACTTGAAATTCTCTTCATCAAGAAGCCCAACTCACAAGAAGTTTTCTAAAGTTTTCAAAGTTGAATTGTCCAACTTCATAATTCTACCATGGGTTCTTGCATAGATTGTTTTTAAGCGTTTATTATGGATTAAATTGTTATTGTATTGATTATTTTAACAAATATTACCTATGAACCCATGAATTGGATGAACACTAGTTTTTGACTAAGTTATGGGTTACTTAATATTGACCTAATGTTGGTGAATTGTGGTGTAGATTTCTATGGGCTGTCTAATCATGTAACAATTTTATTCAAATGATATATCGGTTGTATTTGATTGATAAATTTACGTTTTATTGACCTAGTTCATTGATTATTATAGTTTTTATGTTGAAATAATGTTCATGGCCATTGGTAAGTGTCTTATGTTATTGAATTGTATGATTTAGCATCGAATTGAGGTATCGACGATGGAGTAGTGGTGTGGTTCCCTATTTCCTTTATTTAGGTGTTACTTATACTTCAATTCTATTGTTATTGGTATGGTCCACTTAAAGTGGCGGTGTACTATGTTTTACTTACCATTGATGTGGCCTTGTCGGCGTTACATTATGTATAATGATGATCATGGCCTTGTTGGAAATTACTTGAAGTAATGGGGCTAATTGTGTAGTTTGATTATGTGAAGCATGAAAATATCTATCTACATGTGAAGTCATATATGTGTTCTATTATTCATGTCATTTTAGGTGATCATGTTAGACTATGACTTTGACCTTGTGTATATAGTCCTACGGTTGAGTCTTGGTTATTAATAATTGATTATTTGAGTTTATGATGGTTATATTGATGATTGTATGATAGTGTATAAGATGACTTAAATATGATAATAGTTACTTCTATGTGATTCTAGAATGACATGTAATGTGTGTTAAGGTGAAGTATGTGGTGTCTTGTCTTGGTTGACTTGTGTCCCTTACTTAATGTATATATGAATACGAATATGTGATGTCTTGACTTAGGATGTTAAAACTCTTAGTATTGTATGTCTGAATGACATGAGACCTTAAATGATGTTAAGAGAGTATTTTATGTGAAAACCTTGACCTAGTGGTAAGGTTCTGAATGTTGAAGTGGAAAGCCGTAATGGTATCCTTCAAAATAAATTAATGATGGACTTAAGGTTGATTGTATGGAACGGTATCATATCAAACCTTAGGAAAGTTATGATGAGCTTCTTTTTTCCATTGTAAGGTAACCCTAAAGGACCTCTTTGGTAGGCTTAATGTAATTGGATTATGAACTAGATATCAAAACCCCTTATTATGAACCTTAATGTAAATTACTATATGAGAAAGAAGTATAGCATCGAGTGAGTATGGTAAGGGGCCTACATGGGATATGTCCTAGTTCTACCATTGGCAAGTAGAACAACCTCATCGGGGTAAGATAGTACTCCAGATTCCATGTCTTACTATCATGGTCTATGTTGGTTATTGTCTGTTCTCATCATGTGGGATACTTGCTATCATTAGAGAAGTTCTATGAAGTTTAGGTGGTGCTATGGGACGTTATCTAGACATTGCACAATAGGCTTTGAAGGTGGTAGTTGGAGTCCCTAGGTCTTGTCTAATACCATTACTTGAATGTCCTTTTTGTGATGTATGAGTCTCTTAGTGAACTAATGAATTAATGACATTTGTTATGAATTATGTAAGTGAATGAGTACCTAATCTAAAGTAACTTAAGGTTTTCTTAGCTAAAGTGCAAAGAGGGCATAAGAAATGATCTCTTCATGTCTTATCTTTGGAAGTCTTGAGAATAACTCTAGTTAGAGAAGTTGGTTGATTTTGTGGACATGATTTAAGCCTTACTTACTCTTAAGGATTACTTAGGTAATCTTTGAAGAGGTCAATCATGGACGTTATCTTCTTGATTTATTTAAGTAGGTCTATCCCTTTTTGAAGGAGAATGTCATATTATCTATATGTTGATACACTTAGTGAGAATGATTCTATCCTAGGTAGTCTGTAGGATATCTTGAGTGTGTGTGTAAGGGATTGCATGGGCGGTCGCTTCACAACTCACTCAAGTGAGACTTAGAGTCACCTTTGGTAGAAGAATCTTACATTGATATTTATGATGTCTTGTAAATGTGTATGTGACTCATCATAAGTAGTCGTGAGGGTCATTTAGGTATGCCTAGAGAGGTTATATGGGTGGTCTCTTTTTGTGTGAGTTAAGTGAGTCTTAGTATAACTTTAAGTGGGATAATTACATACTAGAAGATGTCAAAAGTGAAGGTCCCTTAATTTATATATGAATAGGAATGTGTGATGTCTTGACGTAGGATGTTATTCTCTTAGTTTTGTATGTATGAATGACATGAGACCTTGAATGATGTTAAGAGAGTCTTTTATGTGAAAACCTTGACCTAGTGGTAAGGTTATGAATGCTGAAGTATAAAGTCGTTATGGTATCCTTCAAAGTAAATGAATGATGGACTTAAGGTTGATTGGTTGGAACGACATCATATCAAACCTTAGGAAAATAATCATGAGATTCTTGTCGCCATTGTAAGGTAACCCTAAAGTACCTCTTTGGTAGGGTAAATGTAATCGGGTTATGAAGTAGATATGGAACCCTTTTATATGAACCTTAATGTGAATTACTCTAAGAGAACGAAGACTAGCAACGAGTGAGTATGGTAAGGGAAGTAGTTTTTATCAAAGAATGAGACTAGAATACAAAGAATGCCCTTCATATTCCTTAACCATGTGCCTACATGGGATGTGTCCTAGTTCTATCATTGAGTAGAACAACCTCATCGAAGTAGGATATAACTCTGAATTCCATGTCTTGCTATCATTATGTCGGTTATTGTCTATTCTCATCATGTGTGATACTTACTATCATTAGAGAAGTTCTATGAAGTTTAAGTGGTGCTATGGGACGCTATGTAGACATTGCAAAATAGGCTTTGAAGGTGTTAGTTGGAGTCCCTAGGTCTTGTCTAAGACAATTACTTGAATGACCTTTTTTGTGATGTATGAGTCTCTTAATGAACTAGTGAAATAATGACCTATGTTATGAAGTATACATCTGAATGAGTACCTAACCCTAAGTGACTCAAGGATTCCTGAGCGAAAGTATAAATAGAGCATAAGGGATGATCTCTTCATGTCTTATCTCTGTAAGTCTTTAGAATGACTCTAGTTAGGGAAGTTGGTTGCTTTTGTGGACATGATCTAATACTTAGGTAGTCTTAATGATTGCTTAGGTAATCTTGAATAGTTCAATCATGGACGTTATCTTCTCCATTTTCTTGAGTAGGTTTTTTGATAGACTTTGGAAGGAGAATGTCATATTATCTATATGTTGATACACTTAGTGAAAATGATTCTATCCCAGGTAGTCTATAGGATCTCATGAATGTGTGTGTAAGGGATTGTATGGGCGGTGGCTTCACAACTCAATCAAGTTAGACTTAGAGTCACCTTTGGTAGAAGAATCGTACATTGATGCTTATGATGTCTTGTAAGTGTGTATGTGACTCATCATAAGTAGTCTTGAGGGTCATTTAGGTATGCCTAGAGGGGTTGTATGGGTGGTCTCTCTTTGTGTGGCTTAAGTGAGTCTTAGGATAGCTTTAAGTGGGATAATTACATACTAGAAGATGTCTAAAGTGAAGGTAAGCAACTTCACTGTACGGTTAAGGAATTCACTGTAACAGTAAGTTGAGGTTACTGTAATGTGGCCTCAAAAATATGAATAATTGGATAAATATTTTCTTATGTGTTGCTAAGTTGAAAAATGTTGTTTTTGTGATTATAATATGATTTCTAAATTAAAAAGATGCATAAATCTAATAAATGTTAGTTTTCATGATTTTTATGCATTATGTCATACTTAGTACGAGTGGTTGTACTAATGCATGCATTTATCTATCTCTATAGTTGTTGGTAGGTGAGGTGCATTTGTGAAGTGAAGTTTTGGACCCTAGCATCGTTTTAGAGAAGTTGAAATATGTCATCATTTGACTCGAGGGCATATATATCTTTTATATTTTTCTATTTGAAGTGTTGTAATAGACTAAGTATTTCTATATTCGTATTTTGTATGGGTTGTGTCCCAAGTATTCTTTTGTCTTAAGATGATGAGATTGAGACTTTGTATTTCCTATGACTTCATATGAAAGAGATTATAAAAACTATTTTATGTTTTGTTTAATTTTGGCTTATACAAGACCTCCGAGGGGTCAAGTGCAGGTTGAAATATGAGATTGACCCTAACTTCAAGGGTGTGGTTTTGGGATGTGACAGAACTACTGAAGAAAAGTTAATCAAAAATCTTGATAATCATAAAACTTAAACTTAAAAAACCTCACCACAAGCAGGCAAGCACATCAACTCCATGGAAAGATCAATTCATTGCCATGTAACCATGGCTGCTTGAACAGAAAGAACGGAACAGTGAAATGCAAATCTTGTAATACCAAATCACCTAAGCAATCACTAGAGATGCCATAGACGAGACTAAAAAACCCCTTCAGTCGAAGCCTGGACAAATATCCAGATTGTTGTTCACGTACCACACAGACCAAAAGATGGCAGAGGATCACATGTTGGTAAACTAAGCTGTAGATTTCCATATTTGAACGTTCATAACGGAGTCACCACATAGTCTACTACAAATTTGTCCAACCAAAACTATCTTAACTTGGCAAGTTTCATACAACAACAATTTTTGACAAAGAGTTCAGTACTAACAATTATTTGAATCAAGAAAACTCAACACAAATAGCCAAGCAAAGCCCCTCCATGAAAAAAAAATTCACTAGGTAAGACCCAACTACAAGCACAAAAGAAGTGTCAGTAAAGTGCAAAGCTGACAGAACCCGTTTCACCTAAGAAATCACTATAAATGCAAGAAACAAGGACTAAGAATCCCATTTTGGTTAAATCCCAACAATATCCATCTTGGAATGCAAGGACCAAGAAGACCAATAAACAAGGCATATAACAATGAATACCACATACAATCCTTAGAAGTTCCCATATCACCTAAAAAATCACGAGAGATGCAAGAGAAAAGATCTAGATCCCTATTTCGATTGAAGACTAACAATATCCATCATGGAGTGCAAGGACCAAGAAGAATAATAAACAAGGAGCGCATGAATGCATACCGAATACAATCCATAGAAGTTCCTAAAAGTACTATTCTGTTACTGCCACCATGTAGTCTACACATCCATTCACCAAAGAACAAAAATCAAGTTGGTGTGGTAACAAAGGGAAAACAACGAGATGATAAGTAGCAGAAGAGCACTTTACAGCAATATCAAAGATCCAGAATTTACTCTTGACTATATCTAGTATCATTATCACCATAGAAGACCAGGATCATCAAAATCACGAACATTTGAATTAAAAACTAAAACTAATTGGCAGAAGAACACACTATACACAAACTTCCATTTCGAACCATATTTGAGCAAAGCTTTGAGGGAATGAACACTCGGAAAACTTTAATCATAGACCTGGGAACCGCCGCCAGGCCACAAACACCATAGCAAGAAACTTGTTCCTGTAGAACCACTTGCACCTAAATGCCCATCTATGTATTCTTGACCAAACAAATCACAAGGTAAAAGAAGTCGATGTGAGGAGACAAATGATTAGCATCATAATTACCCGTAAAGATGGAAGTCAAGATATCAAATCCAAGCTTTACTAGACTAGAAGATCCAAGTAGGCAATGCCTGGCAACCAAATTTCAAATTTTCAATTCTACTTGTATTGTGATTCAACAAAAGGAAATTGCTAGGTTTCAAAGTTTGACAAAACGCACAAATTCTCACAACAAAAAGTGAAGACTTAACATTGAGACCAAGGTAACATTAACAGCAAGCGTCATTACCCATACCCAATAAAAAAACAACAACAAAGAATCAATAATTAAGTAAAAAATAGAACCAATTGTAAACTGAAAAGGTACTCCCCAAACCCCTAACGTTCCTTCTCTATAGAGATGCTCAAAGAACTCCAATGATTAGAACGTGAGATTTATATAATCATGAGATGACCAAGAAATCAAAAACAAATACGCATGCTACCAAAGACACATAACAAAAGACTTTTCGAAGCACCAAATCCTGGAATGGAATGATTGCGCAAGTGAGCGCTCCCCAAAGGAATGCATCAACTCATCTACTTAGGAGAATCGTATGCAACAATTACCCATTATCCTGATCAACAATAATAACCCAGTTTCATGAACAAACCATCATGAAGAGAATCGAATGCAAAGATTACCCAAATTCTTGATCTACAATAGTTACCCACATGGAACGAAAATTAGCCAGAATCAACAATAATGACCCATATTAAGGAACAACAATTACCCAGAATCTTCATCATAAAATAACTACCTCTATCTTGATCATACAATAATTATCCATAATTTTGATCATACACTGATTACCCAGAATCTGATTAACAATAGCAATAACAATATGGCAGAAGTAACACCGAATCATAGGGGAAAATGGGAACGTGGGATAGAACAATTGCCTTCCTGTCAAGTATATTTATAGGGTTGAAGGGAATAGAACATCAAAAAGGCGGCCAAGTTGGGTCGATGTCTAATTTATTATTATTAAAATCAGTATATATTACTTTACTTTACTTTATTATATTAGTTATATAAATCAATAACGAGAGTTGCTTATGGTCGTAGCGATATTTTGGGAAATTTAAAGCTATTTTTAAGTACTTATAATTTCTTTGTTTTACGTATACTTGTAGGGGGTGATGCGTGTTATTTTTTCAAATCCACCAAGCTTCTTCAAAGATCATCATCTTAGGTTTGAAAGCCAGCAAACCCATCGAAGAGCTCTTCACCATTTTCTTTGTTCCTGCCCGTTTCCTTTATTATTCGTCAGTTATAGTGCGTTATTAGCTGAGCTTTCTTACTGAAACCTCTGTTTGACCACCAAGATTTGGAAAAATTTTGAAGTTGCTTCAGCTACTTGGCTTCGACTTTGATCGGGTTAATAACTTTTCCTTTCCTTGTTTTATTTTGAATCTTTCATGAGTTACCTTTTTCCACAGTCAGATTAACTATTTATTGCTTCTCTTTTGAAATTCATAAAAGAAAATGTTAATAGACTTACTAGTTCAATAAGAGGAAGCTAATTTGTTGATTCTGTTTGAATTGAATTTATGTTCTAACAGTTCCTATGTGCAATTATTCTTTTGGTTCTTGGTGCTAATATCTTGTTTCTTTCAAAAATATTTAATTTTAATGAAGAAATTAGAACCTCCATAGAGAAAATTCTAAGGTTGAGATAGATAATCCCTTTCTTGTAAGTCTTTATCTTTTACTCTGCAAATTTTTCTTCTCCGTTTTGATGCTTGTTTGGTTATAACTTGCTACTTATGTGAAAGATCACTTATTTGGCAAATGGGGTTTGTTCAATTACCCTTTATTTTTTACTCCTTAATTTATTTTGGTATTGATTCAATGCTTATATGATTTTGCCTTAAGTTTCTTTAGTTTTGTCTCCTTTTGGAAGTGTTTATTTAGGGATTTTCTTGGGTACCTTTCTTTGGTCCTTTTTAATGTTGCAAAGCTTATGTTGTTGATGATTAGAGTTGTATATAAGGAATTAACGGGACGTGCTTCTAATAATAAGGTCTTTTTAATCAATTACTACTTTTTTAGTCACTTTTGAGTTATTTTGTGTTAGGTTTGCAGGTTTCACACATGTATTGTTGGGTTATGGGTCTTTTTCCCTTCCTATGTGGATAAATAAAAGCCCAATTTGGACCAACCCATTTTTGCCCATAAGCCCATTCTTATGAGGCAAATATAAAGCCTATTTTAGGTCTTATTTTCAGACACACAAGAGAGTTTTTTCAGCAGCCAAAAAGGGAGAAAAGAGAGATTTTCGCAGTCCAAATTCAGCCTTCATAGCCAACTTCAAATTGCGATTCCTTCTTCGTTTCTTGTCCGATTGAGCTGATTTTTTGACAGCATATTGTCTTCATCTCAATCTTTGATTAGAAACTATCAGAGTTGGATTTGGTGGCCTGCAACTTCAGTTTTGCTGTCGTGAACAGTAGCTGCGAAATTGGTGATTTTGCTCCTTTAATTCTCTAGATTTGGTGCAATCTTATTTTGTTGTTGCTCGTTGTTTGGCACTTGTTTTGTGGCCAATTTTGGAGAACAATATTGTAACTCTTGGTGATTATAGTGGAGCTTTTGGTCCCGTGGTTTTTTACTCTTCACATCGAAGGGTTTTCCACGTAAATCTTGGTGTCTTGTGTGATTGGTTTATTATTGCCTTGTTATATTTGTTTGGTTGAATTACTTGCTGCCTTACTATCATATTGCTTGTGGTTGTTTGTCTTCTCTTGGTTCAAATCGAAAAGGGAAAGTATAGACTTGGGTATTCTTCCGCTGTTATCCTGTCAGGCATTCTTGGTAGTGCCTTGTCTTTCCCAACAAAGTGGTATCAGAGCATTGGTTATTATTGATTGTCGTTTTGAATGATGGAGGCAAATATGAGCAAAATGGTGTGTTTAAATGGTAGTAACTATCATATTTGGAAAGGCAAGATGAAAGATCTTCTATTTGTCAAGAAGATGCATTTACCTGTGTTTGCTTCTAAAAAGCCTCAGTCTTTGAATGATGAAGAATGGGAATTTGAGCATCTGCAGGTTTGTGGCTATATTAGACAATGGGTTGAAGATAATGTTAGAAATCATATTGTGAATGAGACACATGCCAAAAGTTTGTGGGACAAGCTCGAGACACTTTATGCTTCGAAGACTGGCAACAACAAGTTGTTCCTATTGAAACAATTAATGAATATCAGGTATAAAGAGGGCACTCCTATTTCTGATCATATTAATGATTTTCAGGGTGTTCTTGACCAGCTGTCCGGAATGGGTGTAAAGTTTGATGATGAGATACAAGGACTTTGGCTTCTTAATACTCTGCCAGACTCTTGGGAAACTCTTTGAGTTTCCTTGACTAATTCTGCTACCAGTGGTGTTGTAACCATGGAATATACTAAGAGTGGTGTCTTGAATGAAGAAATGAGAAGAAGATCTCAAGCCTCATCTTCTTCAGCTTCACACTCCGATGTTTTGGTTACTGAAGATAGGGGGAGAAACAAGTCCAGAGGTCAGAATGATAGAGGTAAAAATAGAAGCAAGACAAAGTCTAAATACAAGAATATCACATGTGACTATTGCCACAAGAATGGGCATATCATAAAATATTGTTACAAGCACAAGAGAGATATGAGACAACAAAAGAGAGAAGGCGATAATGAAAATCGTGTTGTTGTTGTTGCTAATGATGATCTTCTTGTTTCTCGTGATGCAAATGCCATTAATCTTGTTCGTGATGAGTCTAGCTGGTTTGTGGATTCTGGTGCTTCTTCTCATGTCACGCCAAAGAAGGAATTATTTTCTTCTTATACTGCAGGTAATTTTGGAACGTTGAAAATGGGCAATAATCATGAAGTTGAAGTTATTGGCATTGGGACAGTTTGTTTGGAAAGTAACAATGGTTCCAAACTAGTTCTCAATAATGTCAAGCATGCTCCAGATGTTCGCTTGAATTTGATTTCTGTGGGATATCTTGATGATGAGGGTTATGTTAATACACTTGGTGTTGGCCAGTGGAAGCTTACTAGAGGTTTGATGGTTGTGGCCCGTGGTGACAAGTTGTCTAACTTGTATGTATTTCAGGGCTCCATATCTAGAGACTCAGTAAATTTGGTAGAGAATGATACTTCATCAGAGTTATGGCATAGAAGGCTGAGTCATATGAGCGAGAAGGGGATTGATAGTTTGGCTAAGAAAAATTTGCTTTCTGGAGTGAAACAAGCAAAGTTGAAGAAGTGTGTTCATTACTTAGCCGGTAAACAGAAAAGAGTTTCTTTTCAGAGTCATCCGCCTTCAAGAAAGCTTGATTTGCTGGAGTTGGTACATTCTGATTTGTGTGGTCCTTTTAAGGTAAGATCTCATGGTGGTGCACTTTACTTTGTGACTTTTATTGATGATCATTCTCTCGCAAACTCTGGGTATTTCCTTGAAGTCCAGGATCAAGTACTTGATGTGTTCAAGGTTTTCAGGCCTTGGTTGAAAGACACACAGGGAAGACATTGAAAGGCATCCGCTCATATAATGGTGGTGTGTATATTGGTCCTTTTGATAGATATTGCAGAGAGCAGGGTATTAGGCATCAGAAAACTCCTCCAAAGACTCCTCAGTTAAATGGTTTAGCAGAGAGGATGAACAGAACTCTAGTTGAGAGGTTAGATGTATGCTTTCAGATGCTAAGCTGTCAGATTCCTTTTGGGCAGAAGCACTTAATACTGCTGCTTATGTTATCAATTTATCTCCTGCTGTTGCTTTAGATGGTGATGTCCCTGACAGAGTTTGGATTGGTAAGAATGTTTCTTATGATCATCTTAGAGTCTTTGGGTGTAAAGCCTTTGTACATGTTCCTAAGGATGAAAGGTCAAAGTTGGATGTTAAAACTAGGCAGTGTATCTTCATTGGTTATGGTCAAGATGAATTTGGCTATCGTTTCTATGATCCTGTTGAGAAGAAACTTTTTAGAAGTCGTGATGTTGTGTTCTTTGAAGACCAAACAATTGAAGATTTTGACAAAGCTGACAAGGCTGATTTTCAGAGTAGTGAGAGCTTAGTTGATGTTGAGCTAGTTCCTTTGACTATGGCACTGGAAGAAAATCTTCATAATGATGAAAATCAAGTTGATAATGAAGATGGTGATCATGTTCAGAATGACCGACATGATGTTGTTGATGCTCCAGTGCAAGATGATGTGGTTGTCCAACAACCAATTATAGATGCTCCAGAGTGTTCTCTCAGACGATCTAGTAGAGAGAGAATTCCTTCATCTCGTTATTCTCCCAATGAGTATGTACTCTTGACTGACGGGGGAGAACCTGAGAGTCTTGATGAGGCCATGGAAAGTGAAGAAAAAGAAAGGTGGTTTGATGCTATGGAATATGAGATTAAATCCTTGCATGATAATCATACATTTGATTTGGTTAAGTTACCTAAAGACAGAAAAGCTTTGAAAAACAGGTGAGTTTTTCGGGTGAAACATGAAGATGGTAATCCAGTTCCACGGTCCAAAGCTAGATTAGTTGTCAAGGGATTTAATCAGAAAAAGGGAGTTGATTTTGATGAGATATTCTCTCCAGTTGTGAAGATGTCATCCATTCGTGTGGTTCTAGGCTTGGCTGCAAGTCTAGATTTAGAGGTTGAGCAAATGGATGTTAAAACTGCTTTCCCCCATGGTGACTTAGATGAAGAAATTTATATGGAGCAACCGGAAGGTTTTGAAGTCAAGGGTAAAGAGAATTATGTTTGCAAATTGAAGAAGAGCTTGTATGGTTTGAAACAAGCTCCCAGGCAGTGGTACAGGAAGTTTGGTTCTTTTATGAGTCAGCAGGGCTTCAAGAAGACTTCTTCAGACCATTGTGTTTTTGTGCAAAAGTTCTCTGATGGTGACTTTATTATTGTGTTGCTTTATGTTGATGACATGCTTGTTGTTGGTCATAATACTTGCAGGATTCAGAAGTTGAAGCAAGAGTTGAGTAAGTCTTTTGCTATGAAAGACTTAGGACCAGCAAGGCAGATTCTTGGCATGCAGATTGTCCGTGATAGAAAGTCCAAGAAATTGGTATTATCACAAGAGAAGTACATTCAGAAAGTACTTCGCAGATTCAGCATGGACAAAGCTAAGGTTGTCAGTACACCTTTAGCTATGCACTTCAAATTGAGCACGAAACAGTGTCCTTCTAGTGATGATGAGAAGGAAGATATGAAGAAAGTTCCTTATGCTTCAGCTGTTGGTAGTTTGATGTATGCGATGGTTTGTACAAGACCAGATATTGCTCACGCTGTTGGAGTTGTTAGCCGTTTTCTTTCTAATCCGGGAAGAGAACATTGGAATGCTGTGAAGTGGGTTATGAGATATCTCTGTGGCACTTCTAGTCTGAGTTTGTGTTTTGGTACAGGGAAGCCTATTCTTTGTGGTTATACTGATTCAGACATGGCTGGTGATGTTGATACTCGCAAGTCTACTTCAGGGTACTTGGTTACTTTTGCAGGGGGAGCTGTGTCTTGGCAATCTAGGTTGCAAAAATGTGTTGCTCTATCTACTACAGAAGCTGAGCTTATTGCTGTCGTTGAAGCTTGTAAAGAATTGCTTTGGATGAAGAGATTCTTGGGGGAACTTGGTTGTGCTCAAGAGAGGTATGTGCTTTATTGTGACAGTCAAAGTGCTATACATCTTGGCAAGAATTCTACGTTCCATGGTCGGTCTAAACACATTGATGTGAGATACCATTGGATTCGAGATGTGTTGGATTCTAAGTTGCTTGAGCTTGAAAAGATTCATACAAATGACAATGGTTCCGATATGATGACTAAAGCTTTGCCAAGAGGAAGTTTGAAGATTGTTGCATGGTCGCCGGGATGGCGGTCTCCTCCACATAGTCGTGAGGGGGAGAATTGTTGGGTTATGGGTCTTTTTCCCTTCCTATGTGGTTAAATAAAAGCCCAATTTGGACCAACCCATTTTTACCCATAAGCCCATTCTTATGAGGAAAATATAATCCTATTTTAGGTCTTATTTTCAGACACACAAGAGAGTTATTTCAGCAGCAAAAAAGGGAGAAAAGAGAGATTTTCGCAGTCCAAATTCAGCCTTCATAGCCAACTTCAAATTGCGATTCCCGCTTCGTTTCTTGTCCGATTGAGCTGATTTTTTGACAGCATATTGTATTCATCTCAGTCTTTGATTAGGAACTGACATAGTTGGATTTGGTGTCCTGCAACTTCAGTTTTGCTATCGTGAACAGTAGCTGCGAAATTGGTGATTTTGCTCCTTTAATTCTCTAGATTTGGTGCAATCTTGTTTTGTTGTTGCTCGTTGTTTGGCACTTGTTTTGTGGCCAATTTTGGAGAACAATATTGTAACTCTTGGTGATTATAGTGGAGCTTTTGGTCCCGTGATTTTTTACTCTTCACATCGAAGGGTTTTCCACGTAAATCTTGGTGTCTTGTGTGATTGGTTTATTATTGCCTTGTTATATTTGTTTGGTTGAATTACTTGCTGCCTTACTATCATATTGCTTGTGGTTGTTTGTCTTCTCTTGGTTCAAATCGAAAAGGGAAAGTATAGACTTGGGAATTATTCCGCTGTTATCCTGTCAAGCATTCTTGGTAGTGCCTTGTCTTTCCCAACATGTATTCCCTTCAAATCCACCACATTTGTGCAAAGGCTTTCTTCTTAATCTTTGCCATTTCCCCCTTCCTTTCCGCCTCCTTCATTCATCTTCAGTTAGAGCTGATTTTTCTGTTTGAAAAAGTAGACTATCTAGCTTCGACTTTGCTCAGGTTAGTGTTTTTTCCTCTTCATTAATCTCTATTCATTTTGACCGATGCTATAATCTTGATCTTGTTGTTTGTGTCTATGTCTTTAAATAACAAGAAATGAGTTTACCTGTCAGAATTTGCATGTGTACTGCTTGCAGTTGAATCCATGATATAGGTTAAGATCAATTTTCCCCAAGGATGTTTAAATGTAAATCAACACCGATTAAACATACTGTTGTAGCAGCTAATTGTCTTACCGACTCTTTCAGGTTTTTGCTACTTTGACTTACTCAAGTGATTGGAGTTCTGATACCTTGCCCCATCAATTTTCTTCAGCAATGAATCCCGAACAAACAAGAAACATCCTCGCCCAACAAGAGAGGCATATGAAAAGAATGTCAAACAATGTGAAATGTATCGTGATATGCCATTGGTTGCGAAGAATGCGCTTCTACTGCAGCGACGCCTTAAAAATAGAGAGGCGATAACTAGGCGGCTTCTTACAAATAAAAATTTGGCCAACCTTATTGAGTCACCAAGTTTTACTAAAGATAATCTTAATGCCGAATGTTCTTCCACTATTTCACAAGCTTAGAGCAAAGCAAACTAATTTTTTACATTTTTCCTTATATATGTATTTCGCAGCGATTTTCCACCTGTCCTAATTATGTCCCTGTAATTTTGTTGGTTAGACGTAGTGCTGACAATTTAAGCCCATTTTTCACTGATCTGCCCAAATAGCCCATCAAATATGAATCGAAAAAGTGATTTTAAATATGGGTAATATTTGAGATTATACTCATATTTTATCCATTAAAATATAGGTATATTATGGGTAAACTACGGGTCAAATATAAGTATTGCAAGTTTTCTTCAAATTTTCAAAAAACTTCTGTTACCAATTTTTAGAAACGATTTTTCAAAACTTTCATATATAGGTCCCTATTAATATTTCAACTCTCGACCTCCACCCCATGCTTTCCAAAAAAATTAAAGTTTATTTTTTATAAATATTTTGAACTTCAATATTTTTCATTTTTTTCACCCCTACCCTCAACCCCCCAACTCACCCTCACACCAGCCCCCTCACCCTCCACCCCAAGAAAAAAAAATTAAGTTTATTTTTTAAAAAATGTTTCAACTTCAAAATTTCATTTTTTTAATCCCTACCATCGTTCCCACATCACACCCAACCCCCACCCAAAAAAAAATCAACTTTATTTTTTAAAAAATATTTTAAACTTCAAATATTAATTTTTTCATCCTATCCTGGAACCACCCCCATCCCCAACCCTACCCCCATCGACCCCCCCCCCCAACTAGTATTTTACCCAATCCATTTATTACCCAATTCATTTTTACCCATATCAAATATGGACGGGTTGAATGATTACCCATTTTATGTTTATCAATTTTCAACTCGCCATATTTGACCAAACCCGCCCATTTCCCACCACTAATTAGACGTTTTTGTGTTAGAACTGACGGGATATTCGTCCTTACAAAACTTTTGAAAAAAGTCAGGTTATTAATCCATATTAATCATTTATGTTCTAAATTTTCTATGCACAATACTTAACTGAATGTTGTACTTTCTCTGGCCAAACATCCGGAAGTTCAAACGGACCACATGCTCTCAGCTTTAAAGATGCTTCGTCTTCCAATTAGTATGAACATAAAATTGTAATTGTATCGTTCTAGATTCCTTGTGTTTATCGCCTGTTAAGATTAAATGACACATGCAGGTAAGATAAAGAATAAGAGAACTATAGCTAATTTGATACAACTACGATTTAATTATATTCCATTAAAAAAAGTTCCTAACTGTAAATTCTGCTTGGCAAAAAGGTTTGAATATGAACCAACTGATTATTTTGTTAGACTAACATCCCATCGAATACAAGATACATTAAGAAATTATACACAGGAAGCTCTCCAAAATCTCGGCATTTTATATATATACAGAAACATTGGCCTGGTGATGTGGCGTAGCTAAGAAGGTAGTATTTTTATTTTCCTTTTTTTCCTTTTTTTATTTATTATTTCTACATAAACTATATTATTTAGGGGTGGGCATTCGGTATTTCGGTTCGGTTTTTTTTTTCAGTTTTTTCGGTTTTCGGTTTTTTAAAATTACGTACCGAATACCGAACCGAAATATTTCGGTTCGGTTCGGTTTTTGTTAATTCGGTTCGGTTTTTATTAATTCGGTTCGGTTTTTTATTTCGGTTTTTTAATGGGCCTGTTTAGTGGGCGGTGGCTGGCTGCTGCTGACCTGCTGTCGCCGGCGGCTGGCTGCGGCTGACCTGCTGGCTGCTGCTACCTGCTGTCGCGGCTCGCGGGCAGCTGCTGAGTGCTGACCTGCTGGCTGCTACTGCTGCTGCTGGCTGCTGCTCGAGGACGGCGGCTGGCGGCGCGCTACTGCTACTGGTGGCGGTGGACGCCGGCTGGAGTAAAAGAGGAAGAGAGAGAAAAGAAGGCAGAAGTTGTGCTGAAGAGTGAAGAAAAGAGGATGAAGTTGAAGAGAGAGGAGAGGATGAATGAAGTGAAGAGAGAGGATGAAGTTGAAGAAGTGTGTTGAAGAGTGAGAGGATAGGGTATTAGGGATTTAGGGTTTTTTATTTTTTTAAAAAAAATTATTTAATATTAATAATTATTAAATATAATATAATTTATAAATTAAAATTTAATATTTCGGTTTAAACCGAAATACCGAATTCCAAAGTAATACGTACCGAAAACCGAACCGAAATACCAAAAATACAAAAAAATAAACCGAATACCGAACCGAAAACCGAAAAACCGAAAAAATTTCGATTTCGATTCGGTGTTTCGATTTTCCGATGTTTATGCCCACCCCTATATTATTAAATGATCTTCCAATCATTTCGAAATTCAAATTGTTAGTCACTTCACGCATGTACTATAAATGGAAGCATTTTTTCCTTTTGAATTATTTAGTCATTTCACACATTTACTATGTATGGAAGCATTTTTTCTTTTTCGATTATTTAGTCATTTCACACATGTACTATATATGGAGGCATTTTTTTCTTCCATTCTGTAGTCATTTCATAATGTACTGTATATGGAAACATTTCTTTCTTTTCAATTATTTTTCATGTGATCTAAGTGGATTATGTATATTTATTTATATAGTTCTATCATTGTTTATTACATGTGTTTTCATTGTATGAATTTCATTTTAATTTGTAATTTTACGATTCTATTATATTGCTCTGTCGAAATATGTTTATAGATGGTCATTTAAAATGATCAACATATATCTTCCAAAGTATTACAAACATATTACTGGAGGATTGAATTCAAGTGGTGTTAAATTGTGGGTAAAAATTACTTTTGTTGTTTGATGAAATGAAAAAGAATTTGTCGGTTATGCTGTAAAAGTGTATCTTTGTAAGGTATGGTTTCTATATCAAGAATCAAACGTGGTCATTAAACTTTTGTTACCTTTAAGCATTACAATAAGTTTTTTTTTCCGGATTTATGGTGCGTAACTGATGGATTATAATTTTATTAGTTACTTATTTACTCATAATATTACTCCTTATTTGAAGAGACATCTGTGTTCTTATATAAAAGTTTTCAAATTTTTAAAATTTCTTACATGTGGGGGTATGTAATAACTTCTACTCCTTCCTTTAGTTTGATTGTCTTATATTTTTTTTAATGTATGTATATTTAATTTAAGATCATAAAATTAAAAAAAAATTCTTTCTTAAATTTCTTATTGTAGGAATTTTATGAAGAATCATCAACGAGATGTGTACCTTGTAATTCACAGCGGAAGTCGTCGATCTACTTCTTTGACATGTTGGTGCTCAAGTTCAACTTTGAATCACTAGGAAACAAAAATTTTGTTCACAAACTAGAAGTTTGTTTTTGTGTGTTGATGAATCTGCCTATGAAACTCAATCATTTATAGAGTTGAAAACTTGGTTTTTGATTTTCTGTTTCACAAGGTTTTCCTCTCTCTTTTCACGTTTAACGTTCCACTTCTCACGTCTCACTCTCATCTCGGTTGGAAACTGTTCCCGCTAGGAGTCTTTTAAAGAGGATTTGAACAGTTACTTTTTAACTGTTCAGTCTTATCCTTTAAAGGATTTATCCTATTAATTAATTAATTAATTAATTAACTGGATAAGACTTTAAAGCAGATTGGGTTGGGTCGATCCACATGGGCGATCCACGACCCAAAACTTACATCTCCCACTTCGCACATAGTGGACAGGACTCAAGTAAAAAAAAATTATATCAATCAGACACACAATTCATACGACAAATAGTTCGTGCGACTTGTGAGCATGAAGAGTTTATCTTTAAGGTTTTTCAAGCCCCGTTAATGTATTTAGTCACATGTGGATTTAATACTATTAAAGAACACTATTACTCACAATACCCCAGACGACAGTCATTACTTCGATAGTTACTTATTCGATCCCTCAACCTCTTAAAGAGGTAAACTCGAGTTCATGTTTAACTTTACACACAAAATTACACTTGTGTAATAGCCGACTATGTATACAAGTTGAATTGTTCATTCAATCATCTTCCCTTTCTACTCGAATCTATCTATTCCATATCAACTGTTTTTCTAGACATGTACAGCATTGTCGAATCGCTCATGGATATTAGTAACATGCTAAAGTAGCAACACTGATAGAAACTTAGAAAAACAGCAAAAGGTCAAAGGGTACTTCATTGAAAAGTTGATTAACTTTTCTGGGTCTCACACAATGAAGAAGAAGGGAATATTATTTCATTGACCCATTGATTGCTAGACACACGTGGTATGATACACGTGCTACGATGTTTACACCTTAAATTGGTGTATGTATCTCATTATATTGATTATTCAACATCATACAGACTTTGGTCTAAACATCTCCAGATGTTTAACCCTAGTTTCTCTCTTCAGTGATCTTTAACTCATTTCTTGGAGAATCTTTTGTCTGGATCATAAAACAAGTCATAAAATGGTGGTGAAATTCATCTCTTCATGTTCCCGACGTAATAGGCGATTGCTCGTGTGAGAAAGCCAATTTCGTGACTTGTCCGACACATTGCATATCTTACATATAATCACATACATACTATATTTGAACATAAATTCAATACTTTTATATAAAAGAGAATATCTAACAATCAAGTCACTTTACAACACTGAAATATCATCATACTTTACGTGAATGTAGAGCCTTAACATGTTTTTCAAACAAGTCTATAGAGATGGCCTTAAAAAAAATCAACTATCATTTCTCTTGTATGAATATATTGTAAAGTTATTTCTCCACTTGCCATTATGTCTCTCACAACGTTATAGTTGATCTCAATGAGATTAGTTTTTCTGTGATACTTAGGATCCTTTATGTACACGATAGTGGCTTGACTATTATAATGTAGAATTATTGGACCCTCAAAATTCTTTGTAATAATCAAATGTTAAAAGAATCTCTATGATCAAATAGCTTTTTGTAATATGAACACACAATCCACAAATTCAGATTTTATGGTTGAAAGAGTTGTACAAGTTTGGTTCTTACTTTCAATGAAATAGTACCATTGTTTAGTAAGAAAGCAAAAACGGATGTTGACTTTCCATCATTCTGGTCATCAGTCCAATCATTATCTATATAACGTTTTATGAATAAATTAGATCCACTATAACACAATATATGATATGAAGTTCTCTTCAGATATCAGCATACTCTCTTTACTTCTTTCCGGTGATCTTTCCTAATATAGGATTGATATATGCTAACTAGATTCACGACACAAAAAATGTATGGGCGAGTACACATTATAGCATACATCAAACTCCTGACATACTAGAATAAGGAACTTGAAACTTGTATTTCTATTGACCCATTGATTTACATTTAACTTTAAGAATTCATGTATTCCTAATAGATTAATGTTTGTTAGGAAGGTCAACTAGATTCCAGACTTTGTTGGTTTTCATAAAGTTTTTTATTCATCTCTTTTAATCATTCATCCCTTTTAGGGCTTGATAAGTTTTTGTTACAGAATGATGTTCATCAAATTCTCTATGAGATACCAAGAAAATATAATTCTCAATTTCATAAGATCGTTTAGGTATACCTTTTCTTGTACTCGTACATATTTGAAGTTTAGATTCCTCTATAGGATTTTGGAATTCATAACTCCCACTTGAACCAGAAATAATTTCTTGATCAATTGAAATATCAAGTATGTTTGACAACATTATCTGATCTTCTGAATTCAATATTTCGTACAGAGGTTGAGAATCTTAACTCCCACTTGGTCCAGGAATCATTTCTTGATCCATTGAATTCTCAAGTATGTTTAACAACATTATCAGATCTTCTATAGTCAACATTTTGTACAGATGTTCAACTTCATTCATATATTTTTTAGAGCACTCAAGTTCTTTACTGACATATGAAACACCGACCTTGCCTTTACATTCGTTGCACTTTAAATATTAATTGAAGTGGGAATTCAACTCTTTTAGCCTCTCAAATGGTTTATGTGTGGTCTCTACAGCAAGACAATTTTCATAGTTTGCATTTCAATTTTGGTGACCTAAACTTCCTTCCTTTGCCAACTATTTCATTCAATCTTGCCTTATGTGATCTATTCTAGCATACCATGTATGTTATTGACATATATTTAGGTAACAATTTTAATAATTATGCATGTGACATACACATTCAAGCAAATCAATTCTCATAAAGGTTTCATGTTTAAATGTAAAAGCAAAAGGCCAAATACATAAACAAATCCCTAAATTTGTTTGGTTTTTTCCCTCAGATACCTCAACTACATCATTTTTCAATTGATACATTGAACCACCCATAATTTGTTTCTTTAAAATACTGTTAATTGATTTTTGATTAGCTTTTATATTGTAAATGTCTTTAATTATGTTCGAATTATAATAATTTTGATTGAAGGAATGAAGACAAAACCGTGTTAGTCTCATTTGTTTTCTAATGTGTTCAAATGACTTAAGTAAAACACAATTATTCTCAAACATTTTCACTATCAATTGGACTAATGATTTGTGGAACAACATATGTATCCTCTATCAATATCCCTCACAAATCTGGTTCCACATCAGACAACGGTGTTTGTTTAAACGGAACAAATTATGGTGGTTCAATGATTCAATAGGAAAATGACGTAGTTGAGGTACCTGAGGGAAAAAACCCACTAAGTTTAGGTATCTGCTTATGTATTTGGCCAAAGCAAAAAGATACTTAAGTATCCATTCATCATTTACGAATTAAATATTTAACTAACATTTGAAATTAACTTCTTAATATGTGTTCTAATTTGTTTTAGACTATAATCACACAGATTTATATGTCTAATCATTAAATATCATATAATATTGTGAAATAGAATAATCATTCATCATCCAAAATAAAAGGGAATAAAACTCAAAATATTCATATTAAAGCACAATTAATGATGTTCACTTCAAGGTTTAACAAAAAATTACAATAGTAAAAAAAATTATTCTCATAAAAATAGGAGTATGTGAATACATCGTAGGTGAAGTTTTACCCACTTAACTCCTATTTTTACATAGTATTTCCTAATTCTTCATTATCCCCAATTTCAGTTTTAACTTGATTTAGTTCATTCTTCCAGTATTCTGGCAAGGAATGATGCAAAACATCATACCCTTCTCTCTCTGAAACATGACTTTCATTTTCATTACGTTTTTCAAATTTTTTGACAAAGATCTGGAGAAATCCTATTAAACAACCAAGGGGATCCATCTTCAATAATTTAAACTTTCTTAGATCTTTTTCTCTTTTTCTTTGAATGCTCAAAGACTCAAACTCTCTTAGATCATTTTCTCTTTTTCTTTGAATGATCCTTTCATTCCTTAACATACTTCGTGTCTCTTTTGGGACACCAATCTGTATGACTTCTCGCTCTCTGAAACACATCTTACGGCAGGTTGCTCTTTGACCTCGTCGTTTTGCTCTACTTTAAAAGCTCTCACTTGGAGTAATTTGAGCATGTTCCTCTTCAACCACATCTGAAATTGGAACAAAAAGAAATATGGTTAAACCATTTAATGTGACAACATATGTCATAAATTTCTCATAAAACGCAAGAAACTGTTTAAGAAAAATTAGGACTAAACGAATACACAAGACCAATAAGATCCTAAAGAGGATATATAAAAAAAAATTCTGAATATGACTCTAAATAAAAAAAAAACATTTTTTGCCCAACTTAAAAAATGCATATCACACTTGTTTAAGTCTTTATTTCAATTATAATATATTTTCGGAAAGCTTAAAATGAGCAGATCATAAAAACAATTAAGTCTACATCCAAAAACTGCAGAACAAATTTTCAGATTGCTCCAGACAGATGCTTTTTTTCGGAAAATTGTAAAAGAAACAGTCAATTTTTCAACAATTTGTATCTAACTCATTTTAATTCAGTTTTTCTATTATAATATTTTTTTGAAATTATATGCATAACAAGATTATGATCGAATAAGTTTTGATCAAAAATATCTTCCAAAGAATTTCTAAATCGCTATTAAACAGAAGCAGTTTTTTTTATTTTATTAAAAAAAATTGCACAGTCATTTTCATAGTAGGACAAGTAATCTTATCTCTTTCATGATTCATAATTAAATAGGATTTTTTTATACTGTTTTTCATATTATTAATCCACGATAATAAACGTCAAAATAAACATTTAGCTTTATTCAAATATTTCTTCTTTTTTATATTCACTGATTTTTAAAAGAAATATACTCAATTTATTTTCTTATAAACATACAAAGTGAATAGACAAGAAATAAACACATAATGAGATTAATAACAATGACTCTGATACTATCGTAGAAATTTTAAAAGGAATCATCAACGAGATGTGTATCTTGTAATTCATAGCGAAAGACGTGGATCTACTTCTTTGACATGTTGGTGCTTAAGTCCATCTTTGAATCATTATGAAACAAAGATTTTGTTCACAAAACTAGAAGTCTGTTTTTGTACGATGATGAATCTGCCTAAGACACTCAATACTTTTGTTTCTAGACCTGAAAACTTGATTTTTGATCTCCTGTTTAACAAGGTTTTTCTGTCTTTTTTCACGTTTAACGTTCCACTTCTCACGTCTCACGTCTCATCTCTGTTAGAAATTGCTCCCACTAGGAGTCTTTCAAAGAGGATTTGAATAACTCTTCAGTCTTATTCTTTAAATGATTTATCCTATTAATTAATTAATTGGATAAAAATATAAAACATATTGGGTCGGGTTGGTCCACATGGGTGACCCATGACCCAAAACATACACTTATTGAGCAAAAATAAGACAATCAATTTGACATAGAGGGTGTAGAAGTGAGGAAAATATGAAAAGGAGATACCTTTATATATTAACTTGAAGACATTTCCAAGTCTAATTTTATGATTTGTTGATGATAGATACATTTGTATAGAGTATTTTTTAGGTTATGATTTTTTCATTAAAGGAATAAAAATCTTTATAGTGCAAAAGCAAACCGGAAACAAGAGGAAGCAGATGATATTGGAGTTGAAAAAAGTAGTAAAACAATACCAGCCTGATTGTTTTTTAATATATTTTAAGTTACTTACTTCACTTACAATTAATGAACTTTATAAAAGCTTTATATTTATTTTTACTATGCTCAAGATTGCCAATAGACAGTAGAGTTGTTATTTCCATTTAGAGAACATTGGGATAAAGATTACAAAAGTTCAATGCTGGAATTATCAACCTTAATTACCACGATATCATTTTGTTGTAGAAATTTCTTGAAGGTTATATATAACTAAGTACTTCTCCATGATCTTTATATTGTTACTAATTACATTTAATGACAACTTTCCTGTCTTTTTTGGCAATATTAGTCGATCCAATTTCTTGTAGTGATTCTTTGACATATTTATAACTCCTAAATGTCATTTCAAGTTTATAATACCAAATACTAATTTACTATTATTTTTACAAATTATTATTATTTTCTTATCGTAAATTTTTCATTTGGTCACAACTCACAAACAAGGAAAAACATGAAATACATATTAGCACAAGGAAAACATGTTATTACCTAAATGGGGAGAAGGTGACAAATCTGAAATTGATTTTTTAACTATTTACTTGATTATTCTAACATCATTATTTGCTAAGAATGTAAAATAAAAACTGATCAATTAATCTTTAGGAAAAGTCACTTGTATACACATTTTAAGTTTTATTATTCTACATTTTCCCTACCTCTTTTAAATATTCCAAAAATTCCTTCTTTAATTTTTCATTCCAATACTAAAAAATTCAGATATATAAAAGATAATTAAAACCAACATTTACACTTCCTTTTCAACTCCTTTTTTTTTCTTCCTAAATTCTCTCCTGATTGTTGGAAGTTTTCAAATTTATTTAAAAAAGATATTCTCTCCAAATTGGTAGCAGTTATCAAGTTGATATCATAACGATTCTCTCTCCAGTCAATAAATTTCAAACATCTGAATAGGTAGGGCCTCCTCCAGTTATTTAAGTCGAGTTCTTGTTTATGTTCAAACGTTAGTTCCTGATACATATGGTAAGTGTCCTTGCAATAGGTTTACTAAATCAATTTCTTTTTATTAACAAATTCATGATTCTGATATAAATAGGTAGGAGATAGATCCAAGATTTTGCACGACCCACTAACAATTAAGAAGAATCAAAGTATTCCCATGTCCAACAAGGAATCACAATCATCCTCATAATCAAATGTTGTAAAAATCCCCTAAAAGAGAGGAAAGAAAGCAACACCGACAATTTTTATGTCTTTGCTGCAGAACGTATGTTTTTCGTACTTTTTTTAAAAAAATTTTGATGTTTGATATGATATTTGGAATGTTGGATCTGAACATTGTGATACATTAATTTGCACGTGTGATGGTATATGGGTTATTCAAAACAAAGAATATACATTATTATATATTACAGTGTTCGCATATTTTTTTTGTATACTAATCCATTTATAAAGAGTTGATACATTCGTATCCTAATTTTAGCATTGTAGTAAATAAATGGTTGGATTGTATCATATAATGAAGTTCAATATGAACTATTGTATGTAATGTTCTCATTAATGTATCATCTCACTTATATACATTTAATATATGATATATCTTTTTTGTGTATCAATAAATAGTGGAAATACATTGTTATTTAAATTAATTTTTTTCACATGTACTTTTTATGTTATTTTGTATTTGTACTAATAGTTCGAATGTATGTATCAAATTACAAATTTCATAGTTGGATATGTGTTTGTTATGTTCATAATATTTTATCACATATCATAAAGCTTTTTTGCGTCGATCTAGTATTTTTTATTCATGTATTATATACAATATAGAGTTGTCATATTTCAAACATGTTCTATTTATTTATCAGTGAATGTCAGTTGTATGCTTCTACTCTAAAATATCCCAAAATATATCATTATGATATGTCTCAAAGTTATGTTGTATATTTTGATTTTTTTAGTATATATGTAATGTATCAAATGCATATTACGTTTATGATAAACAATGAAGATTTTTGTTAATAAATATGCAGCATTTTTGTGGAGAAATGACATCGACAACGTCAATGATGAATACCTTAGCGAAAAAGATAATGCACCAAATCGTAAAGGTCTATCTACACCACCACTCGAAGAAGATTTGATTCACATAGACTAGTAACTAGTGTTGTTTATGGGTTTTTTTTTCATTTAAAATAATTTCTCTTAAGTTTTGGAGTGTTTCTCTACAAAACTATTCATATTAAAGTATCTTGTTATTTTAAAAATTTCTTTTCAATATACTGCTATTGATATATTATGGACCGCTTTATTCTTAAAAAAATTGCATTATATATATTTGTTATACAAAGTTAAGCTTTAGACACAAAACTGATTTACTTAAAGTAAAATTTTACTTATATGTCATATTCTTAATCAACAATTTAGTTATGATATGAAACATATGATACAATTGTTATAATGTATATGATATATGACACATAACTACCTATACGACACATCAAATATTATATACATGATACATGTTTATAATTATGTATCATATAAATGGTTGATACACTTAATGATATAATTTTTTTGTATCATTTATTGGATCAGTTCTGCAGAGGTAACAAAACAATTACTACTTAAGATTGATACATTCAAAATATATTTGTATTTAAGATAATACCTCAATAACAATATATTGAATATAACATTGACACACAAATCACTTCAAACTATTAAATTCAACAACACTCATATAATATTGTATCAAAAGTGAAAAATTCAAGCAATACATTTTATTTGTTGTGAAATATGAAACTGAAAAATCTTTTAATTGAAAAAATAGTCGACATAAACATTAATGTCGTATAATAAAAAAATATGTCAATATTCTTTTACGAAGAAAATACAATTTTTTCTATTGCGACCTTCTGCTCTATAACTTTCACAATAATTTCTGTTTACTATCATTTTTTCATTTGTAATTTTTTTCTTCGTTTTCTTTGTCGTCCATCCTTTCTTTTTTATTTAGGTTGAAAATCAGTTTCATCTAAGACATTGTCCAAATAGACTAATCTTTTTTATCTTTCAGTGAAACCGCATAGATATTGCTAATGCATCTGTCTTGTAGTAATCAGAGCAATAGGGATGCATATTTGCAACATTCTTGTGCTATAAAATAGCAATTGTGTGTGAGCAAGGTATCTCATCTAGTTGAAATGTTCATCAAGTACATGTTTTGTTCTCAAGGCAAACAATATATCTTCTTCTAACTTTATAAATCGAAAAAATAAATTCAAATGACGAAAAAACCTACATATATAAAAAGTTAGTGATATTTTTTTCCCCAAAGAGATGTTGATCAAACAACCAAATGATACTACAAATTAGTTACATAAATATATAATTATGTATCAAGATATATACCTTGAACATTGAATATTATATGTGTTTACAATCAATACCTCATCAAGTTTTCTCCGTAATACTACAACTCATTCATACATTCACAATATAGATTTAGAATGTATCTAATACATGTAATTATATATGATTTAGCTGCATGTATCTTTTATTTATTACATTTTTTATTCTTAAAACTGATAAATCTCATCAAACACTGCTAATGTATCTTTACATCTGATATATCATGTATATACTATCAATGTCGTATCTTAATGTATTATACAATGAGTTAAGCGTCAATCATTATACTAATAATTACAACTTTATCACACAATCATATTAATGACGAAAAAATCTACTTAATTGTAGTTTTATGTATCAAAATCAAAACATTATACTAATACACAAAATATAAGACGCTTTAACTACTAAAACAACTAATCAATATTACTTTTACGAATCAAAATCACAACACTTTACTGATACACAAAAATAAATCATTCATAACTCATCTCGCTCACCCATTCACAAAACTTCTACAATGTATTTAATTTTCAAGTTTTATCTAATTTCGAAAATATCGATCTCCAACTCGATTGAAATGACAACGTTGAGATTCACAAATGAAACGATTGTCCAACAAAAATCCATCACTTTTGTGACCTTCATTACTCACCTTAATTTCAAAATAATTGAAAAACACTTCTACGTTGTATTTGATTTTCAAGTTTTATTTAATCTCATCGATCTCCAACTCGATTGAAATGACAACTTTAAGATTCATAAATGAAACAATTGTCCAACAACAGTCCATCAATTTTATAACCTTCATAACTCACTTTAATTCTTAAATCTTTCAAAAACAATTGATTTATATTCATATTGTATCAACCAAATTTGTCGAGTAATTTGAATTCTTCATGATTTTGGCTGCAATGGTGACTTGATGGAGATGATGGAAATGAATTTTAAAAGATGTAAATATGTTATACATTGGGATGGATTGATAAGAATCACTTATGTTTGATTTGTGTGATTTAGAATAAATTTTAGGTTAATTTTCCTAATAAAGTGCAACAACCAGCTTTTGCAATGTGTCACATATAATGTATCCAAGTGAAACTTATATACCAAAGATGACTTTTGTTTTAAGAGATTTTTGTAAAATAGGAAAAAAGTAGGAATAGGATGTAATTTAGATTTTATACTATGAGACATATGTAAGTTATACTAATTTATATATATATATATATATATATATATATATATATATATATATATATATATATATATATATATATATATATATATATATATATTGAGAATGTATTCTTTTCTGATTTTAATTTTAATTCTACTAAAATGTTTTTTTTTTCATTTTTGAATAAAAAGTTTTGATCTTACCTAATCAGAAAGAAGGTAAAAGGCCTGAATTTTATTTTAAAACTGTTTATTGGATGATTTCGATGTATATTATTATTAAGAAGGTAGATAAAATAAGTAATTTATTTTGATAAAGGATATACTATCCTTATATTTAATGTTATAACCGCTAGGTCATTTTGAGAATTAGGACTATTTTGACTCTTTTCAAAAATATATAAAGTGGTATCTTAAACTAGTCGGTAATTATGAGTATCTAATTAATATTTTTTTTATATTAAATGAGTATTATAGTTGAATACGTTGTGGATCATATACATAATTAATAGTAACCACTTGACCCATGTAATAAAAATATTTTAGTGGAGTCGGTTTATTAATAGTAACCACTTGACCCATGTATTTTAAATATATTAGTGGAGTCGGTTTAGAGAAAAAGGGAGAACAAATGAGAAGACAGCTGTCACAAGAGAAAACAAAGAAACCTACGAATTTAGTTGAGGATCGCTTCATGTAACTCATTTTGATTTTTTTCTTATAGTGGGATATTTAATTTGTTAAATGAGAATGAATACATTAGCGAATAATTAACTACTTGTTGTTTGTAGCTTATCGTTAGAATCAATGTAGTTGAGTTAAGGTTTTTAATTTCTTGTCATGTTTGGGGTTTTGAAAAATGATATTTTGGTTGCTACTGCTAATGGTTGATGGCCTGATGATAACATAATGATTGCTAATGATTGTCAAAGTGGTAATGTGTACAATTTAAGACTTATGTGCAACGACATAGCGAAGTCGTAGATTCTGGAAAATTGGGTTTATAAATTTCTTTTTATTTTGTATGGTACTATAATGGTGGGGTGACTAGATTTGAGACAATCATGCCAATGGTTGGCATTTGGGTAGATTATTTTAAGAAAATTGGACTCTTTTGAGGATGAAATTAAAGAAAATGGGTCATGTTGCTGTGCTTCTGTCGATTGGTGGAATTGATTCTTATTTTATTTATTTATCAAATTAAGATATTAGTTATTGGTATATTGAGATATGTAATTAATCATTAGGTGTATATAATATGATTTTAACATTGAATTTTAGGGTATTTGGAGAGATTAAGGTGCGATTCTTGGCTTGAAATTTAACAAATATGATAATTTTGCATACAACTTATATCAAGATTTGGAGCTGATTTGTCACGACCCAAAACCGAGCCGCGAGTGGCACCCACACTTATCCTACTATGTGAGCGAACCAACCAAATCCAAACCCCAACATTTTAACATAACGAACAAAATACAATGCGGAAGGCTTAACTCATTAATAAAAATCAATTCAATAACTTCAGAAATTCAACAACTATTATTCCCCAAAATCTGGAAGTCATCATCACAAGAACATCTATCCTCAAATTACTAAAACTAAGAGTATCTAAGAAGCTAAAATAAGTAAAAGCTAGTCCATGCCGGAATTCCGAGGCATCAAGACATGAAGAAGAAGATCCAGTCCAAGCTAGAAGCATCAGCTCACCCTGAAATCCGGTGTAATGAAGACTGGCTAGAGTTGCGGTTGAATTGAAGACGATGGTACGTTTGCTGTACTCCACAAATAACAAAGAAAGAAACATACAAGTAGGGGTCAGTACAAAACACGAGTACTGAGTAGATATCATCGGCCAACTCAAAATAGAAAACAGTATATATCAGATAATATCATAAATCAACTACAATACTCAACATGTAGGAACAACAAGTACTATAATCATTAATAAGTACCGCCAAGTTCACACATGAGGACCCAAGCCTCAATATCATACTTATTTGGGAATTAGGTTCATTAGATTGAGTATATTAACATCTTTCAAGATTCATTATCTTATTTCTCTTGTGTCGGTACGTGATACTCCGCTCCCTTACTACTATGTGTCAGAACGTGACACTCCAATCCCCTTATTCTACGTGTCGGTTCGTGACACCCGATCCCCTAATTCTATGTATTGGTTCGTGACACCCGATCCCCTAATTCTACGTGTCGGTTCGTGACACCCGATCCCCTAATTCTACGTGTCGGTTTGTGACACCCGATCCCCTAATTCTACGTGTCGGTTCGTGACACCCGATCCCCTAATTCTACGTGTCGGTTCGTGACACCCGCTCCACTAATCTCATTCTCTTAATTCATCAATCCTTCTTTTATACCAAGGCATCATCAATCTCATTACTTTAGTTCATCAAGCCTTCTCTTATACCAAGGCATCATCAATCTCATTACTTTAGTTCATCAAGCCTTCTCTTATACCAAGGCATCATCATTAACAAAGAGATTACGGTTTTTCAAGATTTATGATTCATTAGCTTCATCATGCTTATTTTATCACAATTATATAATCACATTCATGCAAGCATACAATTAAGCATATAGAAGGGTTTACAATACTACCAACACATATCATTCGCTATTAAGAGTTTACTACGAATAGAATAAAAACCATAACCTACCTCCACCGAAGAATTTTGATCAAGCAAGCAATTTCCCAAAGCTTTGTTCTTCTTCTCTCCCTGTTCGTTCGTTTTCTCCCTCTCTTGTTCTTTCTATTTTTCTTATTCAAACCCCTTTTTCTTTTACCCTAATTAGCATATAATTAATTATAAAAGATGAGGAATTAACCCAATAGTTAACTCAAGGTTATCTCTTTTAACCCCCAAGTAATTAAACTATTAACATTAACCCACTAACTTTATAATTAAAGCAGGAATAGTCCAAAACGCCCCTTAAATTACTTAAAAGAAATCCAACCCAGCCTGGGATTACGCAACCTGTGACGGTCCGTCATGGCTGTGACGGTCCGTCCTGCAGGTCCGTCACAAAGTTCAGAGACTCAATTTTCCTTGAAGAGTCTGTGACGGTCCGTCGTGCCCACGACGGTCCGTCCTGCCATTCCGTTACGAAGTTCAGAGATTCGATTTCAGTACCCAATTTTCAGAATTCTAAGTGTTTTGGAACGAGACCCCCTCGACGGTCCGTCGTGCCCATGACGGTCCGTCGTGGGTTCCGTCGTCTCAGTAAGTTTTTCCAGAAATGAAATCTGCTGCTCAAAACGACTAAACAGGTCGTTACAATAGATACCAATTTACCCATCGTTCGTCCTCGAACGATCACAAGAAGAAAAAACAAGGGCGAAAAGGAGTACTTGAATCTGTAAACAGATGTGGGTATCTTTCTTGCATATCAGCGTCCTTCTCCAAGTGGCTTCTTCAACCGGTCGATTCTTCCATTGAACCTTGATGGATGCAATCTCCCTCGACCTCAACTTGCGGAATTCTCTAGCTAAAATAGCAACAGGCTCCTCCTCATAGACAAATTCTCATCAAGCAGGACTGAATCCCCACGAATGATGTAGTTTCCATCCCCATGGTATCTTTTCAACATAACACATGAAATACCGGATGCACTCCTGACAGCCCTGGAGGCAAGGCTAATTCATAAGCCACCTCCCCTACTCGCTTCAAAACTTCAAAGGGACCAATATACCTTGGGCTAAGCTTACCTACCTCGCTTACCAAACCACATCACCCCTTTCATGGGCGAAACCTTCAGCAAGACTTGCTCACCCTCCATAAACTCCAAGTCTCTAACCTTTCGATCCGCATATTCCTTTGCCTACTTTGAGGCGCTAAAAGCTTTTCTTGAATAGATTTCACCTTCTCTATTGAATCCCTCAACAGATCAGTACCTCAAGGTCTAACCTCAAATGCATCAAACCAACCAATGGGAGACCTACATCTCCTCCCATACAATGCCTCAAATGGGGCCATACCAATACTTGAGTGATAGCTATTATTGTAGGAGAACTCTGCCAAAGGTAAGAAGCTATCCCAATGCCACCAAATTTTATCACACATGCACGAAGCATATCCTCAAACACTTGAATCGTTCGCTCAGACTGACCATCGATCTGAGGATGAAATGCGGTACTTAGATCCAACCTAGTACCCAATTCCGCATGCAATGTTTTCCAAAACTTAGAAGTAAACCGCATACCTCTATCCAATATGATGTAGAGTGGAACCCCATGAAACCGAACAACTTCCGAGATGTAAAGTTTGGCTAATTTCTCTGCATTGTAAGTCACCTTGACCGGAATGAAGTGAGCAGACTTAGTTAACCTATCAACAATCACCCAAATGGAGTCGTACTTACCCATTGTCTTTGGAAGACCAACCACGAAGTCCATTGCAATACTCTCCCACTTCCATTCCGGAATGGGCATTCTAAAGGGTCCCTCCAGGCCTCTGGTGTTCATATTTCAGTTGCTGACAGTTTGGACATTTGGCAATAAAATCAACAATATCACGCTTCATTCTACTCCACCAAAAGTGTTGCTTTAGGTCACGATACATCTTGGTTGCACCAGGATGTATAGAATACCTTGAACTATGAGCTTCTTTAAGAATAGTATTGATCAAATCATCGACGCGGGGTACGCATACCCTCCCCTTAATTCTAAAAACACCTTCCTCATTAATTTTTGCTTCTTTAGCCTCTCCTCTCAACACTTTATCTCGGATCCGGATCAATTTCTCATCATTAAACTACTTTCTCTTAATCTTATCAAGGAAGGAAGATCTTGCCTCCACACATGACAAAAATCCTCCCTTCTCATTTACCTCTAACCTCATCAAGTCATTAGCCAGAATATGAACTTCTCTAGCCAATGGGCGCCTAGAAACTTGCAAATGAGCTAGACTTCCCATGCTTCCGGCCTTTCTACTTAAAGCATCTGCCACAACATTAGCTTTTCCCGGATGATCAAAGATTGTGATATCGTAGTCCTTCAGTAGTTCCATCCATCTCCTCTGTCTCAAATTCAAATCTTTCTGAGTAAAGACATACTGTAGGCTACGATGATCCGTATAGACTTCACACTTAACCCCATATACATAGTGCCTCCATTGCTTTAATGCAAACACTACCGCGCCAATTCCAAATCATGGGTTGGATAGTTACGTTCATGCACTTTTAATTGCCTTGAAGCATAAGCAATCACATCTTCTTCTCTTGCATTAGCACTGCACCCAACCCGAATAGGATGCATCACAATAGACAATGAAATTCTTACCTTCACTGGCAAGGTGAGAATGGGTGCAGTAGTCAACAATGTCTTGAGTTCTGAAAGCTTCTTCGCATTCATTCGACCATACAAATGGAACATTCTGCTTAGTCAAGCTTGTCAGTTGGGAAGCAATAGAAGAGAACCCCCTGACAAATCGGCTGTAGTAGCTAGCTGAACCAATAAAGCTCCTTACTTCTGACACATTAGTAGGTCTCTCCATTCTTTCACTGCTTCAATCTTAGATGGATCCACCATCAACCACCATCTTTAGAAACTACGTGTCCCAAGAAGGACACAATCTAGCCCAAACTCACACTTGGAGAATTTGGCGTAAAGCTTTTTCTCCCTCAACATTTCCAATACAATTCTCAAGTGCTCCTCATGTTCTTCTTGCTCTTGAGTATACCAATATATCATCGAATAATGACATACAAAACAAATGAGACATTTGATCACATGATATGGTTAATAACAGCATTATCATCAATCAAGCTCATGAAAGCAGCAGGGGAATTCGTAAGCCCAAAGACATTACTAAGAACTCATAATGTCTTGGGCACATCCGTTGCCCGTATTTTCAATTGATGATAACCAGATCTCAAATCGATTTTCGAGAAGGTACAAGCACCTTGTAACTGATCGAACAAATCATCAATGCTAGGAATGGGATAATTGTTCTTAATAGTTACCTTGTTCAACTGCCGGTAGTCTATGCACATCCGAAAACTCCCATCCTTCTTCTTCACAAATAACACCGGAGCACCCCAAGGAGATGCACTTGGTCTAATAACGCCTTTACTTAACAACTCTTGAAGTTGGGCCTTTAACTCTCTTAACTCCACGGGAGACATTCTATAAGGGGGTATAGAAATGGGGCGAGTACGCTGTTATAGATCAATGCAAAAATCGATATCTCTATCCAGTGGCATACCAGGAAGGTCTGCAGGAACACATCCAGAAACTCACGGGACTACCAAAAACCGACTCAATTGAAGGTACTTGGGTAGTGTCATCCCTGAGGTGTGCCAAGAAAACGCTAAACACCCTTTACTAACCATTTTCTTAGCACGAAGAAAGGAGATGATACGAACTGGAGTGGAAGTGTAATCACCCTCCCACACTAACGATCTGTCCCAGGCTTGGCTAACGTCACGGTTTTAGCATTACAATCCAATATTGCAAATTTGGAGAAAGCCAAGTCATACCCAGAATTACATCGAAGTAACCATTTCTAGGATAACCAAATCTACATAAGTGCTGCTCCCCACAAAAGTCACCAAACAAGACCTATATACTTTTTCAACTATCACAGCTCACACCCACCGGAGTAGAAAACACGAATAGGCATGTCAAGTAATTCACAAGGTAAATTAAGACAGTAGCAAATGAAGAAGATACATAAGAAAACGTGGATCCAGGATCAAACAATACAGAAGCCATGCAATCACAAACCAAAAGATTACCTGTGATAACCGCATCTGATGTCTCCGCTTCAGATCTCCCAGGGAAAGAGTAAAAATGGGCCCTATCGCCAGTCTGCCCATTGCCCCTACCATGTTGTGCTGTAGTGGCTCCAGTTTGCCCGTCACCCCGGCCGTTTTGGTGGCCACCATTACCTCGGCCACCACGTCCTCCAGAATAACGGCCTCTACCATGACCACCTCTTCCTCTAGCTATTAGGGGTCTATAATTCTGTTTTGGACAATTCCTCCTAATATGTCCAGTCTCCAAACATCCATAACACTCTCTGGAGTCAAGCATAGGTCTCTCAGAGAAGTGTTGACTGGTCTGAGGTTGACCCCCAACCACAGTTTGTAGTGAAGACTGAATTGGTCGGACTGAGTAACCTCCTGAACCCTGTCCTCTGGAGTAAGAACCATTAAACTCACCTCCTTTTCGAAACATTTTTGATGTCGATGCCATGGTGAAATTATCTGGCTTCACTCCTTCCACCTCTGTCACGAAGTCTACCACTTCTTGAAAGGATTTTGCCGTAGCCGCTACCTGTAAGGCTGAAATCCGCAATTCTGACCTCAACCCCTTCACAAAACGGCGAATCCGCTCTTGTGGACTGAAACAAAGTTGGGTGGCATACCTTGATAATGCACGAAACTTAGCCTCATTTGCAGTAACCGACATCCTACCTTGCTCTAGGCTCAAGAACTCATCTCTTTTCCTATCCCTCAAAGTCCGGGGGATATACTTCTCCATAAACAAGCTAGAGAATGAGGCCCAAGTTATTGGTGGTGCCTTTGTTGGTTGACACTCAACATGTGACCGCCACCACATTTTGGCGTTCCCTTGAAACTGATAAGTCACAAACTCAACACCAAACCATTCTACTATACCCATCTTGTGTAGTAGCTCATGATAGTCAACCAGAAAATCGTAGGCATCCTCCGATTCAGCACCCTTGAAGACTGGAGGTTACAATTTCATGAACTTACTGAAAAGTTCATGCTGATCATTTGTCATTATAGGCCCTGTAGTCAGACGAGGAAACATGCCTATTTCCAATGAGGTATCCATGCGGGGATCCCCAGCAGCGGCATGTTGTACCTCTGCAACCTGAGGTGCTGGTGCGGAAAACACTGGAGGTGTCTTGCCCTGATCAGATAACCCGCTAAGATAAGCAAGAACCTGATTTATCATCTATGGGTAGGTTGGGGTGGCAATTCCTCGTTCTGTACTTGTTCATTCTCCCCTTCCTCACCCTCTCTTACCATTTCCTCAGTTGGTGGAGGAGTCACCGCCCTAGTACCAGATGGGCTAGGTGCTTGTCCTCTTCCTCTAGACGACGTCCTCCCACGACCTCTTCCACGGCCTCTCGCCACTACTCCCCTTCGAGCTACAGCCCCTGTGGCTGGCTCAGACGCTTCTTGTCTTGCCGGTGTTGGTGTTGGCGCAGTCGTTGCTCTAGTTCTAACCATCTGCGAAATAGAGTGAAGATGGTCGGATACCAATTGTATCACCTAGATACCAATGGATCCAAGTAATAGCACGAAAGAAGAAAGAAAGAATGGAATTTTCCTAAAGTCTTATAGCCTCTCAAAGAAAAGTAAAGGCGTCCCCCTACCGTTCCTTAAGACTCTACTAGACTCGTTCTTGTGTGATGAGACCAACGAACCTAATGCTCTGCTCTGATACCATTTTCACGACCCAAAACCGAGCCGCGAATGGCACCCACACTTATCCTACTATGTGAGCGAACCAACCAAATCCAAACCCCAACATTTTAACATAACGAACAAAATACAATGCAGAAGGCTTAACTCATTTAATAAAAATCAATTCAATAACTTCAGAAATTCAACAACTATTATTCCCCAAAATCTGGAAGTCATCATCACAAGAACATCTATCCTCAAATTACTAAAACTAAGAGTATCTAAGAAGCTAAAATAAGTAAAAGCTAGTCCATGCCGGAATTCCTACGCATCAAGACATGAAGAAGAAGATACAGTCCAAGCTGGAAGCATTAGCTCACCCTGAAATCCGGTGTAATGAAGACTGGCTAGAGTTGCGGTTGAATTGAAGACGACGGTACGTTTGCTGCACTCCACAAATAACAAAGAAAGAAACATACAAGTAGGGGTCAGTACAAAACACGAGTACTGAGTAGATATCATCGGCCAACTCAAAATAGAAAACAGTATATATCAGATAATATCATAAATTAACTACAATACTCAACATGTAGCAACAACAAGTACTATAATCATTAATAAGTACCGCCAAGTTCACACATGAGGACCCAAGCCTCAATATCATACTTATTTGGGAATTAGGTTCATTAGATTGAGTATATTAACATCTTTCAAGATTCATTATCTTTATTTCTCTTGTGTCGGTACGTGACACTCTGCTCCCCTACTACTATGTGTCGGAATGTAACACTCCGATCCCCTAATTCTACGTGTCGGTTCGTGACACCCGATCTCCTAATTCTACGTGTTGGTTTGTGACACCCAATCCCCTAATTCTACGTGTCGGTTTGTGACACCTGATCTCCTAATTCTACGTGTCGGTTCGTGACACCCGATCTCCTAATTCTACGTGTCGGTTCGTGACACCCGCTCCACTAATCTCATTCTCTTAATTCATCAATCCTTCTTTTATACCAAGGCATCATCAATCTCATTACTTTAGTTCATCAAGCCTTCTCTTATACCAAGGCATCACCAATCTCATTACTTTAGTTCATCAAGCCTTCTTTTATACCAAGGCATCATCATTAACAAACAGATTAGGGTTTTTCAAGATTTATGATTCATTAGCTTCATTATGCTTATTTTATCACAATTATATAATCACATTCATGCAAGCATACAATTAAGCATATAGAAGGGTTTACAATACTACCAATACATATCATTCGCTATTAAGAGTTTACTACGAATAGCATAAAAACCATAACCTACCTCCACTGAAGAATTTTGATCAAGCAAGCAATTTCCCAAAGCTTTGTTCTTCTTCTCTCCCTGTTCGTTCGTTTTCTCCCTCTCTTGTTCTTTCTATTTTTCTTATTCAAACCCCTTTTTCTTTTACCCTAATTAGCATATAATTAATTATAAAAGATGAGGAATTAACCCAATAATTAATTCAAGGTTATCTCTTTTAACCCCCAAGTAATTAAACTATTAACATTAACCCACTAACTTTATAATTAAAGCAGGAATAGTCCAAAACGCCCCTTAAATTACTTAAAATAAATCCGACCCAGCCTTGGATTACGCAACCTGTGACGGTCCATCATGGCTGTGACGGTCCGTCATGGCTGTGAAGGTCCGTCCTGCAGGTCCGTCACAAAGTTCAGAGACTCAATTTTCCTTGAAGAGTATGTGACGGTCCGTCGTGCCCACGACGGTCTGTCCTGCCATTCCATTACGAAGTTCAGAAAGTCGATTTCAGTACCCAATTTTCAGAATTCTAAGTATTTTGGAACGAGACCCCCTTGACGGTCTGTCGTGCCCATGACGGTCCGTCGTGGGTTCCATCGTCTCAGCCAGTTTTTCCAGAAATGAAATCTGCTTCTCAAAACGACTAAACAGGTCGTTACATGATTAGAGATATGAGTGAGTTTTAGGGTTTATGATAGACATATAATTATTTGAATGTCTACAAACTCGCTTACTTACGAATGTTGCATAATTAATAAATTGGGAATGTTCCGAAACATTGCGAAAAGGGAAGGAACTACCTTGAGGATTCATGACACGAGTTTTACATTTAATATATGTTAGGGCTTTTTAGACTTCGTTGAAAGACATTTTCCTAATTAAAGATTAAAATCAAAATAGATCTGGTAAGGGCAAAATATGGGGGTATCATATCAATGGTGTGACGGGCATTGGTACGACTACAAGGAATATAAAGGGAAATTTTATTACTATAGAATGCGGGTTGAAACACGAGAATGCCAAAATATTTGGACATTAACTGATTTATTATTGACTTGAATTCTTGTGTGATTGTGTTTTTCTTTATTGCACCCGTATAGTTGTTATAATTGAGGTGGTTATGTATTCTCCTACTATTAATTGTTTGAGATGCATCATCATCCCTTTTATTGAAATAATTTTGTGTACATGCATTGACATGAGATTGAGTATACGTTGGGCACGTGAAGATCGTCTGTGCTGCGATGGTGAGACGTTAAGATTATAATTTTGGCACGCGGAGACCGTCTATGCAGATATTGTTTGATTTTATGATAGTGTGTTGAGATCGTTCACACAGACACATGGAGATCGTCTGTGTCGGTATATGGACCAGGCGAGTCCCCCATTAGTCATGAGCTCTCGATGTATTTCCAAGGAGTATCAGGCATATACTGTTGAGAGAGTATTGGGTATTCTGAGATATATTTTATGGTATCATATTGCATTGCATTTCATGACATCCTTTGGTGGTTGAGAAGTGCTTGATATTTGATTACCTTTATTTAATGAAACTTGATTGACAAATATACTATAGACTTATATAAGTAAAGGACTAATTTTCTTGTATAAACTCCCTTCACTACTTCTTCATTTTTTATCAATGACATACACTGGGTCAACGTGGTTTCGTACTCATACTATACTTATTGCACTCTTTAATGGTGCAGATTCAATTCCGAGTACGAGCGCCTCTCATGGAGCTTTTTGATCCAAGCTTGGAGACTTTTAGAGTTGTAGTGAACTGTTTGGTTGTTCCTTGGCCCACACCTCCCTCTATCTTTTTGTTATTATGTTATTTTTAGTTATTCTTAATTTCCTTATTTAAAACTTAATATCTCTCACTTGTAACCCTCATATTCATTGCATCTCGATGAGTCATCAAATTGGACTCATTTAGGGCTTTATTTTAATGTAAATAGTGTCCTCAATTGCTTGTTTTATCTTAATATCTGATGAAAACTCAATATTTGGAGTTTTAGTGTGAGCATAGACACTTAGGCACAAAACGGAAAAAAGGATGAAAAAGAACTGAAGCTGAAGCCTGAGCATTGCCAAGCACGCTTGGTGATTCGCTGAATAGTTACTTTTCACCCTTTGTTCAATCAAGCGAAGCCTTAAGGAAGTGGATTCAAAAGGTGATTAAAATTAGCAGTCTGCACACCGAATAGTTTCACAATGTTTATTCCTCCCAATGTTCTAGCATGCATGAACGATAGAGGCGTCGAATCATTCAGTGATTCACGACTACATTCGTTGAACAGATTCGCCAATACTGAATCTAAAGTCTATAAATACTAAACTCTTTATTTTTTTTAGAGGTCTGAATATTATTATAATTTATCACTTTTTACAACTTTGGTTTTTACATTTACTCTCATGTTTGGAGAGGGTTTTGTGGGAGACTTGAAGTGGGCCTTCTCCATTATTCTTCTTTTGCTCATATTTAGGTCTAATTTCCTATACCCATTTCATTTACTTATCATTTTAGGTGTATTTGATTATTGTTTGATGTGTGGCTAAAAACCCCTATTCTTGGGGTGTGATTTGGAAAATATGTATTGATATTACTGTTGGGTCTTGCTTGCTGATAGGATAAGATGCATTTTAATAGCAATTTCACCTAGAGTCTTTGGTTTAAGTTAATGGTTGTAGTTGCAAATAAAAAACCACCTATGTGTTTTCGTCTTGCTCGAGAGAGAGAGGTCGCTAAACCAAGACCGCTAGATTGATATCCTAAGGCCGCAAGAGGCTCAACCCGAAAGGGTGAGCCCTAGCATCATATCCAAGAACCATTCATCGAAGGAGCAGGTGTGGTAGGCGTTGGCTGGATAGATTAGACGAGTGGGAATTTACTTTCACCAAAAGTTTAGCCTAGTTAATATTGTCTTGCTAATTATCCTATAAAAAGCATGTACCCATTACTTTATGTCAACATATATTGCGGTCACACTCCACGAAATTTCCCCCATACTTGATTTTCCCTTTAATTTTTTATTTTTTACTACTTGTGAAAAAAACCCTTTCGTTATTTCACACTTTGGTGTCACAATTTGAATTACGTTGTTTTATTCTATAATTTCATAAACTATCACTATTCGGAACGAAATTCTAATTAGCTATTATTTTCACTACAACTACATTGGAACAAGACCCCAACCCTTGGTTGGGTTACTATACTCTCTTTGATTCATAACACTCATACTGTAGGCTAGTGCCGTTGATCAAGAATTACTGTAAAACATCAAAATGGCATCGCTGCCGGGGAGTGGTATCACATGAAAATATAGTTTCATAGCTTTTTTATTTCTTTGTAGTGTACTTATTATTAATTTTACTTTTAGTTTTGTCTTTCTGCATATCATTTATTTATTTCAAAACAAAGTAATTGCAAGATAGCCAAAGTGAACAAAGAAGTCGAGGGCAACTTCATGATAAATGCTCTAGCAACTCAACTGAGTAATTTTGCCACTGGGATATCTGCGGTTGAAAGACAGTGCAAAATGAATGGAAGGCACACACCTTCCTATGAGAAAGCACTTTTTTTGTTGGTGTAGATGAACGTGTTGGCGACACAGTACTGATAATTCTCCAAAAGCTTAATGAACAAAATAGAATTATCGGAAAGATGAAGGAGAGAATAGAATTGTTACGGCAGATAGTTGGTTCCCACTCAAGATCCATTCAACTGATTGAGAGATTGATCAGTCACGTATTGCCTCGCTCCGACTCAACAAAGGAATGGGAAACCCCTAGAGGGATATCCCGAAAGATTTGAACTTGACTGAGGCTCGTGTCGAGTCACGACATTAAATACGAATCTTATTGGGAGGCAACTCAAGGTTTTAAATTTTAGGATTTTACTTATATGAATAATAGTGTTATGATGTTTTACAGGCAACACTAAGCCTGTAAAACTCAGTGACCACAAAGATCATGTTGAAGATTCGTCAACATGCTTGGCGATTGCGATTCAGACCGCCAACCTAACCAAAAAGAATGCGAGATAAACAACCACTCAGCGGTACGCTGAGTAGGTCGATGTGTGCAAATAACACATCCAAATAGCCATATGCAGAAAGACATAGATGGACAAAAAGTCATAATTCTTACATTCTTCTCTCTTTCAAACCCTATAACTCAGCACCAATGTAATTTTTTAATTTTCTTTGTTTTTACTTTAGTATTTTAAACTCAAATTGAATCCTTAAAAAGAACATTTATTTGGCCTCCTAGCATTGCAACTATATTATCGCTAACAAAAAGGTTAGTTTCTGAAAATCTAAATGTCGTTGTCAAAGAGTTTCTCCTCATTTGTGATACCTATATCTATTAATGAATAATAGACGCATATGATAATTGTAGATTATTCAAATATTTGTCCTGATTTGTGAAAGGGTATTCATCCGATTTGGCATTCTTAACACTCTTTGCCCACTATTCTGAATTTAAACTTGTGTGATAGTTTGTGCTAAATTGATGCTAAATGAGAATGGATTTTAATGGTCCTGTCTTAAATTGTACTTGTGCATAGTTAAATTTTGTTTCTGGAATGTGTAAGAGCGATTTTGCACATGGGTACAAATTAGAGCACTTTGGGTCATTTGACGAGTAGGATTAAGCTCGCCAAATTCTTTGGCGGTTCGCCTATTGATTCTTTACCACCTTTAATTCCAGAGATGAAGTGTTGAAGGTAATAGAACATTACGCGAACATAAGTACAATCTCAGAATGTGGTCAGCGATCCTCCAACAGTAATATTGATCACCCTTTTTGTCTTCTGCAAAATTATATTCTCACTATGATTGATCGCACACATCATTTGATTCACACAAAGTGGTAGGAATGTTGACAAACATAATATTTTTACGCTGAATCTCAAGCTGAACAATTTGGTGAAATAAAAATGGTTCGCCAAATATGTTCGGCTATTCGCTGAGTAGGCCACCGAGGCTTTCTGAAATTCTATACATCATTATATGTGCTAACAAATATTTTATTTCAATTGTTTTCAGATATTGCCACACAACCAACTCAAGGAAAGGAAAAGGGAATTTTGCTAAGCGAAGATGCACCACCACAAAGAGGAAAGGTCATTGAGCACCCAAATGGCAAAGGAAGAGGGAAAGTCCTCGAATTATCAAACTCCAGTTCTGACAACACATACCCTATACTTTTGATCTTATAAACTACAATAACGATTCGGAGGAGGAGGCATTAGCGGTGGCACAAAGGATAGAGTGCCGAAGCAAGATCATGAATGATCCATCTCGGATTATTAACCCTCAAGATACTAAATTGACTCTTCAAATAAAAAATAGGTAATGGTGCTGAATCACTAGTCCAAGGCCCTCCACGAATGCCAAAAAATCAATCGAAGTCTGAGGGGATGAGAATATTAATTAAAGAGAATCTACTGTCCGTGGATGGGGTCATTGACTGATACGCAACAGTGATGGAGTGCCTGTAGTACCATAAGTTTCAGATATTCACCTGGACACGCAACCATATATCCCATGTTTGGTCGGAGAGTTCTATGATGCATACAATGCAGTCATTCCTCAAAGGAAAATGATGGTGCCCTTTTTCAAACTGGTGAACTATGTGATAGTTAGAGAAATAAGAGTAGCTTATGATAGTGGGGCCATTAACACAACTCTGATATTGTCCTTTCAAATTCATGATCATTGTCAAATCTTGGTAAAAAATGAGAAACTTGATGAGATGAAGAAATGTCTAGCTACATTGATCTTAGATTAGGATGCTCCTGAATGGCTGATAGAAGGTGCCCAGATCGAGAAAAAGGATTTGAACGAGGCTGCGAGATACAAGTTCAGATTTATTAGTAGCACAATTATGCCTTCTTAGAATGAATAAGTTCTTTGCCATGCTAAAGCTACATGACTTGGATGCATTATAAGGTAAAAGGACAAATGTGGGAAAAACTGTTGCATCATAAATCAACATGCGAGCAAAGCAAAGCTCCACCATTTTTTCCATTGATCACTGAGTTATGACGAAGATCTACGGGGCCTACGGATGCATGGATGGATGTAAAGGTATCCCTCTTGGCCTCGACAGATATCCAAAAAATAGAAGCTAATTACCTGAAAGACCAATTTGAGAGAAAGCAGAAGGAAGCCCTCACCCTGGCTTTATACCAACAAGAGCATCAGTACACACTCCACCTTTCAAGCTTTCAAGTATAGCTAGTTCCACTGTTTCTGTTGCTAACTCATTAGGTGTTTCTGCTTTTGTGCGACCATCCAGAGTTGCTCCATCTAGTGCATCTAGTGATCCGATCACTACTACTTTGTTGATCCAAATGGGGAAGCTTACACTGAATCCACTTTGTTGATCCAAATGGGGAAGCTCATACAGAGTCCCCGGGTGAACATCTAGAAACATGTATTCCTGACATGATTCAGTATGCGCTGGACGATTATTTTGCACCACTAAAAGAAACAATTGAAAATTTATCGGAAAGAACAGTGGTGTGCTAGCATGATAAATGAGCCATGGATGAGGTTGCAGTCCTACGAGCAGAAATTGTGAAAGCTTAAAAATGAAGTGGACTACTTGAAGTCCACTAATATGTCCACAATTTTTGGCATAGTGGAAATTTCGGATGCACCAGAGATGACTCAACTAGCTTCTAGACTTGGAGAGAAACAAGTAGTTTATAGTGACTCAGAAGAAGAAACTGATGAAGAGATGCAAGCAGGAGCTGAAGAAGCTGCAGGAGAAGATTCGGAAGAGACGGATGCAATCATAATGCATGCAGCCTTTTAGGCTTCTCTGGAAAATGCACAACCCGCTGGATTTCATGAAGCTTGGTCCCTCTGGAGGCAACTCAAGCTCCGAGGATTAGACAGGATTGTCCTATACCAAATCCTTTATTTTAGATTCTATGCAATTTTGAATATTTTATTTCCATTTGAGGACAAACACTTTCTTTTTGTGGTAGGGTGAGGCCCACTTTTTTTTTTGCTATGGATATTTATATGTTTTATGCGTATTTGGGTTGTCTGTTTTTAATTGTGTTTTTGTAAAAACTACTTTTGCGATTATTTGAGTTGATGCCTCTCTTTTTGGGTCCTAATTTCAAAATAATTTAACCTTCCAAAAAAAATCTCATTTTTGAAAATTTGGTCACCTCTTCTGTTGAAAATGGCTGATCTTGTACAAAATTTAAGTCTCGAGTTTTATCAATACCGATGACTTGCTAAGTTCTCTCAATCGAACACACATAAATGTGCAGCTACAACGAGAACGAATGAAGGTATATAGACGATGTGTAAACCGTTTGCATCTCATTAAGATTAGCCAATTATTGTATTTTTTCTTTTGGAATGATCATTAAACACTAGCAAAATTGTGTAGTCTTTTTAGACTTAAGTATCGATGCCTTGTGTGATGAGCTTACTTTGAACCTTGCATGAATAAACCAAAAATTTACCCCATTAGTCTTATTAATTTAGAATGGTGTTCTCTTGAGATGATCATAGGCAAATTTTAAAGAGTGTAACCCACCTTTGACATATACCTCTCTTTTGTGGCCTACCCTTAACCGTGTGAAACTCTCTTAAACACCCTTAAAGCCAAACACCCTTAAAGCCTTACCTCTTCTTTGGAAAATCCTTGATGAAGCGTAGGCGTTACGTTATCCATCCCTTATAATCCTCTTGAGATGTAATATAAGTTAATATCCAACATATGTCGAAAGCCTAAGTTGGGGGTATGGTAAGAAGGGAAAGGAGAAGTAAAGAAGTGGAAGAACAGTCTCGAAAACCCATTGTACTGCATAAAAATAGAAATCCTCATTATAAAAAAACAAAATAAGTAAAATAAAAAAGAAATAAATGAAGTTTTGGAATAAAAGCACAAAAATAAATTGGGTTTCCAAGCAATCCATGGAGAAGAATAAAAATATGACTTAGACACTTAATTAAGGATTGATGAGGAAGAAAGAGATGTTTTAAGAAAATCACATCTCATTGGAGAAAAGGTCACCGAGCCTAAATGAAAATACCTTTGCACTTTGCCCCATTACAGGACTTAGCAAGACCTTTTAGATCCTGAGTAAGCACAATAGAAGGTTAATTGAAAAAAAAAACCTATGGGTAAAAACATTCATTGTGTTCCTCTTTGTGAGTGCGAGAATTGCATCTGATTCTTGATCTTAAATTGATTAATATTTTCTTAAAAATAGAATCAGTCTTTGTGTAAAGGCATTGAAATAATTTTATTGAGCTTGAACTTGCATTAATAGAAATAATTGCGAGCTAGAGAATATTTGGTAATGTTGTACCACAACATGAATATTTGAGTATACAATTGCGCTAGGCATCAGTAGTTTGAGTCTTGTTATGTATATTCATGATTATATCTTATCTAGCACTATTTAAAGGCATCTTATTTGGTGAATATGAGTTTAACTTGAGGAAAAGCAAAATTTTAAGTTGGGGGTGTTGTTGAATCCTCAAATTAGACTCATTTAGTGCTTTATTTTAATGTCAATAGTGTTCTCAATTGCTCATTTTTTCTCAATATCTGATGAAAACTCTTAACTTTCAGGTATTTGAAGTTTTACTTCGAGCGAGGAAGCTTAGGCACAAAGCGGAACAATAAGGATAAAAAAGAGCTGAAGTTAAAGTCCCAGCATTGTGAAGCACGCTTGACGATCCACCGAATAGAAACTTTTTGCCCATTGTTTTATCAAGTGAATCTTAACGTAAGTGGAATGAAAAGGTGATGAAAAGGAGCAGTAGGCATTTTGCCGAATAATTCCCTGAAGCTTAGTTATTCCGCTCTACGTTACAACATGCAAGAACGATGAAGGAAAAGTAAAAACGATGATGAACTAGAAGAAGGGCGAATCACCAAATCACTCGGTGATTCACTACTAAATTCGCCGAACAGATATATCATTACCTTATATGACTATAAACACTAAAATCTTTATTATTTTTAGAGGTCCTAATATTATTATAATTTTTCACTTTCTAGAACTCTAATTTTTATATTTTTTAATATTTGGGGAGGGTTTTATTGGGGATTTGAAGAAAGAGGTTATTCTTCCTCAAATTGGAAGTGTGTCCTCTACATTCTTTTCCTTTGCTCATATTAAGGTTTAATTTCATATACCCTCTTATTTCTTTATCATTTTAGGGGTATTTGATTATTGCTTGATGTGTGGCTAAAACCCCCCATTCTTAGGGTGTGATTTAGAAAATATGTGTTGATATTATTGTTGGGTCTTGCTGGCAGATATGATTAGATGCATTTTAATGGTGATTTTGACCTAGTGGGTTGTTGTTTAAGTTAAATGGGTTTGTAGTTGCAAATACAAAACCAACTATGTTTTATCGACTTGCATGAGAGAGGTCACTAAACTAAGACCGCTAGATTGATATCCTAAGGGGTGAGGTGGCAAGTGGGTCAGCCCAAGAGGGTGAGCCCTATCTTCATATCCAAGCACCTTTCATCCAAATAGCGAGTGTGGATAAGGCTTAGGCTGGATTGATTGGACTAGTGGGTGTCTGAGAGGAACCAATTTTATATGGGGTAAGTTTCCTGAGAGGGAATTTAATTTCATCTAAAGCTTAGCCTAGTTACCATTGTATTGCTGATTTTCCTCTCCAAAGCATTTACCATATGTTTATGTCAAAATATATTGCGGTCACACCCCAAGAACTTTCCCCATACTTGATTTTCCCTTTAATATTTCCTTTTTTTACATCTTGTGACAAAACCCCCTTTCGTTATTGGACTCTTTGGTGTCACAAATTGAATTTACGTTGTTTATTCAATAATTTCATAAGCTATCACATTTTTATGTAATTGTCGTTAGGTACTATTTACTAACACTTCCTTGGGACACAACCCAACCCTTAGTTGGGTTACTAAATTCGCTTTGATTGGTAGACACTCAGGCCATAGGCTTGTGTCGTTGATCACGAAGTACCGTAAAGCACATGCAACATATGAATTACTCACCTACTCTATGTCAAGTCTTCTAGATTGGATCTCAAGACTAACATCACCAACCTCATGTTGCCATTCTTTTGATCACGACGATCATCTCAAATTTAAGCATAATGTTTATTACTGAACCCAAATATTAATATGATTGGTCGCTTACTATACCAACATACCACTACTAGATAAAAAATTAGAAATACTGACCACTAAATATCCATGATAATTAGTCAATCTTTAACTCTCAGTCTACATCCTTACATATAACTGCCACATTCCTCTTCAAAACTTAAGTACTATTTACTCATTCACTATACATCAGTGCCTAATTAGTTCAATAACACTCTCCCTCAAAAATCATATGCTTGTTTAGATATATTGCCTAACGAATATTTCAAATCCTCTATTCAACATACACACTTGGTCTTTACCAACAAAATGACACATAATCATAAATTCCTTTCTAGTTAAAGTATAGTCTAACTCATTCTAATTAGTAACCCTTACTCTACCTTCTATCATGAAATTTAGAAAAAGTCATAACCTCTAAGTCTACCCATAAAGGAAAACAACTCATCAATAACTGTAGAAATATAACTGCCACATTCCACTTCAAAACTTAAGTACTATTTACTCATTCACTATACATCAGTGCCTAATTAGTTCTATACCACTCTCCCTCAAAAATCATATGCTTGCTTAGATATATTGCCTAACGAATATTTCAAATATTCTATTCAACATACACACTTGGTCGTTACCAACAAAATGACACATAATCATAAATTCCTTTCTAGTTAAAGTATAGTCTAACTCATTCTAACAAGTAACCCTTACTCTACTTTCTATCATGAAATTTAGAAAAAGTCATCACCTCTAAGTCTACCCATAAAGGAAAACAACTCATCAATAACTGTAGAAATATAACTGCCACATTCCACTTCAAAACTTAAGTACTATTTACTCATTCACTATACATCAGTGCCTAATTAGTTCTATAACACTCTCCCTCAAAAATCATATGCTTGCTTAGATATATTGCCTAACGAATATTTCAAATCTTCTATTCAACATACACACTTGGTCGTTATCAACAAAATGACACATAATCATAAATTCCTTTCTAGTTAAAGTATAGTCTAACTCATTCTAACTAGTAACCCTTACTCTACCTTCTATCATGACATTTAGAAAAACTCATCACCTCTAAGTCTACCCATAAAGGAAAACAACTCATCAATAACTCAGTAGGTGCATGACTGCAAGATATCATTTGCCTTATCATTTCTCTCTTTATTTTACTACTGATCCCGAACATGCATTCTTCTAACTTTGGTCACTCCTATTCCTAATGTTTATAATCTCATAACTCATACTATCTTTCGGGTGAAAACATTACCCAAGCTCGAAAACACACTTCTTCATAAGGGCCTCAACTCAAACAAGTTTAGGGAAAAGAGTTTGGGAATACATATTGCTTTAAGCTTGAACCCAATAATCATATTGATAAGAGTACATTATTTTAAAACTCAACACTTAACGCACTCATGAGATTCTCTTAAGCTCCTCTACATTTTCATGACTTCCTCAAGACATTTTTGAAAGTAACTCATCGATATGAAACTATATTTGCTTTTGAACTACCATGAGTATAAGGGGTAGTCGAATGAATCTGACAAAGGAAAAAGTTTAAATAATCCCCGTATGATATAACTCTATTGAAAAATTTAGAGTTCGAAAAAAGAGAAACTTTTCCTAAATATATGTAGCCCCTTATTTATAGAAGTGGGGACCTAAAAACCATAAATAAAATCCTACTAACACGAATTCGTAGACACCCTAGGACTCTTGAACTTCGTGCTTTGATATCAAATTTGTCAAGATTTTAGTCTACACCCTGTACGTGATCGATACTCGAGAACCATTGTTGGTCCCATAGTGAATCTTCATCCTGGCTGACTATAAGGGAAATACTAACTCAAGCATTTATAAGCTTAAAACTAAATCACATTCATTAATCTCGAATTCTCAACTTTTAAACATATATATTTGAACGATACTGAATAAGAATACTTATAGTTTGTAAAACAACTCAAAGAAATTAAATAATGAAAAACTCCTCAACTCTATCTATCTATGAATCTACTACCATTATAGAAGGTTATCCGAACACACCCACAACATATAAAAATTACTAACCGTAAAGGAAAGGTGAATTCCTTTAGAATATAAAAATGCTCAACAAAGCTGACTCGAATGTCACATGACCTTAACAAAATGCTTGTTGATGATCTTGAACACTTCTTACTGCATCATAAAATAATGCAGGTCGAATGACATTATTGCATTGAATGTATGAGTATGTCATAAGGTTAGTGTAACAACCTATTTTCTTAATTATAGAAAAGCCAATGGGGAAAAGAATTGGCGCCAGAAAAGTTTTGAGTAGTAACTTGGGAATTCCTAGCCTAGTCTAAATTTCAATGAAATTTTAGTCTGGTGAGGTCTGGAGGAAATCTTAAAATGATTGAGAGAACTTATTTTAATTTAATCATATGAGTTTATAGCCAAGAAACTATGGATCTTGTACGGCTTTACAAAATCAAATTCAAGCAAGTAGAACTCTCGAAACTAATTTTAGAATGAATAAATAATTTTTTTAATGTCAACGGTTAAAGGTATGTTGTGAAATGGGAGCTTTGAACACAGATTCCGACTCTTTGTCCTCGTGCAATCTGCCATGATAGTATTAATCTCTCTATGGTAGGGTCTTATGGCGGGTTGGGGTTCACCGTATAGGATAATCGTGACTTAAATCAGAGGACCCCAAAAACTTTACTTTCTACAAACATTAGTTTTTGAGAGCTAAGAGATGACCCAAGGCAAATTCTTGAAAGTTTTCCACAACTTCTAGCACTAAAGGTAAGATTATTACTCCATTTATTCATTTTCTATCCGTAAACTTAGATTCTTGGGTAATAATCTTTGGGGAAGGTTTTGATCCGTAGTTAACAGTGAAAACTCCCTAATTGAACATAAGGATCTAGGGTTGGGTCTAGGATTGATAATAATGATTATAATATGGGTAATTAGGCCTTGATTATTTATCCTTTCATTAATTGATTGTTTTTATACCACTAAAAAGCGAAAAGAGTCCGAAAGAGAAAGCTCAAGTATCTTAGGAGGCTTAAAGCTTGGTTTCGAGGTGGGTGATGGTTTCATTTTCTGTTTGTTTGATATATGACAGTTAATTGCTTTATTGTATATGCATGTATGCGAATGAGGACATGCAAACTGAATCAAATGAATGATGATGTATGAACAACTACATTCCATGAACCTAATGCTTGCTCAGATGACTATGAGTAATGTCATTATGGGTTTGCTTGTGATTGTGGTTGTGTTGATTGGATCGGGGTGTCACGTTTAGATATATATATATTGGATCTGGTGTCATATTCCGACATATATATTTGATCGGGTGTCACGTTCCAATACATATATTGGATCGTGTATCACACCAATAACTAGGATTCCATAAATTGAATTTCATAAACAACCTAAGAGTCTTGTATTTCGTGCTTTGAAACAATGTTTTCCATGTCCCGAGCCTACAACCTGGGCGCGATTGGCACTTGAGAACCATAACTGGTCCCAAGTGAACCCTTGACCTGACTTAACTCTTAACGGATGACTTACTGATAAATAAGATAAACATTACTCAACTATCTAAAAAGCAGACTCATAATATTTAGAAATAACATCCCGACTAGCCTCAAGTTAAACTCAAGTCTAAATATAACACTAAAATGAATAAGACTTATGAAATAACGTCTATCTATTTATGAATGTCGGGACAAGACCCCTGATAATTATAACAATACTAAAATGATAAACATAATAAAGGGGCTTTTTGGAAGCAAGCAGGCTCGCCAAATGACTCTGGAAATAGGTTGTATAAACAAATTCATCCTAGCAACTTGTATATGAATCATAAAAGATGCATCTCAATTGGTTTTAGTACATGGAATGTACGATCTTGTGAGGAGTAATCTTAAAAATGACATAAGCTTGACCTTGAACTGAGGAAACACTTACCTCGTTGTCATGACCCAAGAGTACCCCTATATGTAACAAGGCGTACTGGACTGCGAGAGGCTTCATTCAAGCCACAGAGAATAAAATAGCATAAAGTAAAAGAAATGATAGGAATTTTAAAACTTACCGATGCAATCGAAGTCTTTATAACACTACAAAAAAACCCCAAATTGCCAACAGATATTACTAACAACTTAAGGTTGTTAGTACTCTACTAAGAAATATCAACATATTTCTAATTGAATTATATTCTAAAACTTAATAATGAAATTCTAATAGATTACCAAAAAAATTGTTACTATCATGTACTTATAAGGTTAGAAAAACATAAACATGAAGTATCTTTAATGTAAACACATTTATTAGTTTGGAGTATCTTTAATGTAAACACATTTATAACATTCATTGATCTTAAATCCATTTGACAACATGATTTGATCAAACTTTGCATGTCATTGCTTCGGTGCTTGTTTTAATCCATAAAGTGACTTAATAAGTTTGCAAATTTTCTTTTATTTACCAGGAACTACAAAACCCTCAGGTTGTTCCATGTAAATTTCTTCTTCTAACTCTACATTTAAGAAGGCTTTTTCACATCTATTTGATGGATTTCAAGACCATATACTGCAACTAGGGAAATTAACATCCGAATTGATGTAATTCTAGTCATTGGAGAGTATATATCAAAATAATCAAAAAAGACTTTCTTTTGTCTAAAGCCTTTTACAACAAGTCTTGATTTATATTTATCAATAGTTTCATCATCATTCATCTTTCTTTTAAAGATCCATTTTGAACTTAAGAGTTTGTTTCTTGGAGAAAGATCTACCAACTCCAAGTATGATTGCTTAGGATTGATAAATTTCACTATTGACAGCCTCCTTCCAATAAGTTGAGTCGCTAGAAAACATTGCTTCCTTAAATGATTGAGGCTCACTTTCAAGAAGGATGTTACCAAATCAGATCCAAATTAAGTAGTTGTCTTTTATTGTTAATTCGCCTTGGACTCTCTTCATTGGTTTCATTCCCTTTTGGTTCTTCTAGGGGTTGTTTAGACCCCCAACTTGATGACTCAAGTACAGTTTTATACGGATAGATATGTTCAAAAAATTCAGCAGTATCTGATTCCATTACCGCATTGTTATGAATATCCAGATGTTCAGATTTACGAACCAAAAATTGACATGCCCTACTATTTGTGGATATCCAATGAATACACAATCCACTGTCTTAGGCACTATATATACCCTCTTAGTTATATGAACTTGGAATTTGTCTAGACACCCCCACACTTCGAAATATTTCAAGTTTGGTTTTCTACCTGACATGCCCTACTATTTGTGGATATCCAATGAATACACAATCCACTGTCTTAGGCCCTATATTTACCCTCTTAGGTACAAAGTTTTTGGAATTTGTCTAGGCACCCCCACACTTTGAATTATTTCAAGTTGGGTTTTCTACCTTTCCATTTATCATAAGGAATAGCATGTGTCTTTGAGTGAGGTGCTCTATTGAGTATTCGATTTGCTGTAAGGATAGCTCCCCCCCCCCCACAAGTTCTGTCGTAAACCTGAACAAACAAGTAATGCATTCATCATTTCTTGTAATGTTTGGTATTTTCTTTCTGCAATCCCATTAGATTGAGGAGTGTACGGAGCAGTAGTTTGATGAATTATTCAATTCTATTAACATATTTCTGCAAATGGAGATTCATATTCTCAACCTCTATCACTTCTGATCGTTTTGATCTTTTTATCCAACTGATTTTCAACTTCAATATTATATTGCTTAAATGCATCTATTGCTTCATCCTTACCATTTAACAAATACACATAACAATATCTAGTGCAATCGTCAATAAAAGTTATGAAATACTTTTTTCCACAACGTGGTGACATTGAATTTATGTCACAAATATCAGTGTGAATCAGTTCTAAAGGATTTGAGTTAATTTCAATAGATTTATACGGATTATTAGCATACTTAAATTCAACGCAAATTTGACATTTTGATTTATTGCACTCAAATTTTGGCAATACATTTAAGTTAAATAAGTTTTCATAAGTTTTTGTTAGTAATGTGTCCCAAAAGTTCATGCCATAAACATTTAGACTCAAGTAAGTAAGAAGAAGCAGAATCATTATTCATATCAACTGTAATTACATTAAGTTTGAAAAGGCCATCACTAAGGTATCCTTTTCCTACATACATATCATTCTTACTTACTATTACGTTATCATAAACAAATACACATTTGAATTCATTCTTAGTCAGAACTAGAATTGAAACTAAATTCCTTCTGAATTTTTGAACATATGAGACTTTGTTCAAAGTCACCACCTTGTCTGATGTCATCTTTAATAGGACCTTGCAAGTTCCTTCAACCTTTGCATCAACGGAGTTTGCCGTAAACAACTTCTCATATGTAGGTGCTGGAGTATATGATAAAAAAAAATTCTTTGTTTGCACAAACATAGCATGAAGCACCAGAATCTATCCACCATTCTGTTCGGTTTCCAACCAAGTTACATTCTGAAAGCATTGCACAGAGATCGTCCATTTCTTCTTTAAATTAAGCCAAGTTTGTTTGATCCTTCTTTATATTTTCCTTCTTAGGACCCCGACATTATGTATCCCTATGACCACGTTTACAACAATTGAAGCAACTTCCATTTAATTTCTTCTTAGGGGATTGCTTTTTGGACCAGATGCTTCATTTCTTTTCTTTAATTTTGAAGGATCTTCTTCAACAATATGTGCTCTAAATATTGCTGAAATATGACCTCTTTTCTGCAGCCTTATTATCCTTTTTGATTCTCAAGCTTACTATAAGATCTTCGAAGTCATCTCCTTGCATTTATGTTTCAAGTAGTTTTTGAAGTCCTTCCACAAGGAGGTAACTTCTCAATAGTAGCAGCCACTTGAAAGACATCATTCACAACCAATCATACACTAAAGATTATGTGACTATTAAGGAAAAACATAATATTTCTAACATAGGGATTAAATAAATTTATACCTTGAGCAAAAAGATCATGGATTATGACTTGCAATTCTTGAACATGGGTAACGACGGTCTTACTGTCTATCATCTTATAGTCCAGAACTTTGCCACAATGAACTTCTTCATTCCCCCATCCTCTGTTTTGTTCTTCTTTTCTAAAGCATCTCATAGTACTTTTGAGATTTTGACATTGTTGTACATATTGTAAAAATCATTTTGCAGCACACTCATAATATAATTTTACATAAAAAATCTGAGTGTTCTGATGCTTCTGTTTCAGCCGGAGTATCATCCGACATAACAAGAACATTCTCATTAATGAATCACTGCAAACTCAACGTAGTGAGATAGAAGAACATCTTTTGCTGCCATCTCGTGAAGTCAACTCCAGAAATTTTTACAGTTTTCTCAGCCGGTACTAAGGCAGCAGTTGAACGATTCTATGCAACCATGTTGTTGCAGCACTCACTGTTCCAAAATTATTGACTTGAATTATTCATTTGGCACAAATGGCAGATAATTTTAGTATTTAAAATACTAATAGTAAAGAACAAATCTTTACAAAGACTTTTTCTAATTCAACAATAAATTTTTAATGTTCTTTTTATCTTGATGGAATAAATTTTAAAAATTGAAACAGAGTAAAAGATCATAAAGGTTTTAATCTCCAGAAACCTCAAATAGAGAAACTTATTAGATTTCTTAAGCTTGTTACTATCCTGTACTTATAAGGTTAGCAAAACAGAAACAGAAATAAGATGAAGTAGACAGAAAACAAAATAATCCAAGTCCACAGAAACTACTGTGTCTCCTTAAGAAATTTAATCCCAACAATGTACCCGAGGTTATGGATTAATTTCTCCATAGATAAAATAGATTAATTATGTTAAAGAAATAATGTTACCACAAATTTCATTAACTTCAGCGAACATAAGAACAACAACAAGTCACACAGACTTAGTCGATTAAAACTTTGATTTTGAGAGAAAATATATGCAGAGAAGGAAAAATTCTCAGTGTTTCAAAAAAAAAATGAAAACTGACTTCCTTTTATAGCCATTTTCAGCAAGAACACGTCTATTCAGAAAAATATGTTCAGACCCATTTTATCTAGAAAGTTGTGTCTTTTGAAAAAAATAACAACTTCTCGAATATGTGTCTGTTGGGTAAGTAACGGTTTTTCTGAAAGTAAAGACTTTTAAGAAAGAATAATGACTTGTCAGAATGTTTCCGTTACATGTGAATTAATTCTGTTAATTAACAATTAACTAAAGTCCGTAATTGATTTTTAAGAGATTAGATTAACATGATTTATTTGATTAACAAAAATCAATGAAATAAATTTTTACCAAAAAATTTATCAATCAATCACATAATTTTCCAAATCTAAATCTAAATCCAAATCCGAATCCGAATCTGAGGTCGAGCGACCAACGACGATGACGCAAGGGGACACTCTCTTCGTAGCTCTTTAAGATGTAAAGGAAGTGTTTCCTTATGTAAGGACAACAATTTCCCTTTGTTTTGCCGATATGAGAGAAATGACTTTTCATTTACTCTTTGCAAATGACTTTTCAATATTCCTCCAAATTAGTTTCCTCACTTTTAATATTCCTCTTTTCTTCTCCCATTCACACTTTGCTAAACCCAACAAATATTTTACTAACTAAGTATTTTAGTTGGTGAATACGGCGGAAAAAAATGGAGCCAAATTTAGCAACATTCTATCAATGGATTACCAACTGAAATTTTACTAACGTACAACTTTTGTTGGTAGTATCACCAACAAGGTGTATATCGTTTGATAAATATGACCAAAAAATTATTTATATAATTTAATAACATATTACCAATGAATTACTAGCCATACATTTACCAACGACTGGATTGTGTTGCTAACTTTACCAACCAAATATAAATATGTTGGTAAATTAGTAATGAAATGTAATTTGTTGGTAAACTTGCCAACCAATATCCAATTAGTTGGAAATTTTGCGAAGAATAAAGATTGTAGTTAGTAATTACTAACATCATTAGAATAGTATGTAATATAACAATCGATCATTAATTAGTTAGTAAAATTTATCAACATATTAATTATAAGTTGGTAATATTACGTATGAATGTTTAGTTGTATAGTAACTAGTACCAAATATGATAAAATCTACTGGTAAATTATTAAATACTAACTTATATTTGAATATTTGATAATTTATCAATTGAAGTTAAATTTTTTTAAAAAATTAGCATCAAGTGTATAGGATTTCATATTTGGTTTGTGTCGTTTGGCATTTTAACTTTTAAATTTAGTCAAAATTTGCCTTTGGTCAAAAAATTTTGTAATTGTGCTCAGATTAAAACTACGTTAGTGTCATTAGATTCAAAATATTATTTTTTTGTCTAACAAGAAGGTTAGTTCAAGTTTTGAGGCTTTCATTTTTTATTTGTGTCGTTAGGTGTTTTTAATCTTATGTTTTTGTCAATATTTTTGTGAATGTGCTTAGATGAGAATGTCGTCAGTGTAATTTACTCCAAAGATCATTTTTTATATAATGGATTTTTGGTTCGGATATTGAGGCTTTCATTATTAGTGTGTGAAGTTAGGTGTTTTAACTCATAAATTTTGGTCAAAATTTAATTTCGGTTAATAAATATTATAAACGTGGTCAGATTAAATTTTTGTTAGTTCAGTTAGATTTGAAAGGTTATTTTTTATGTAATAAGACAAGGGGTTCGGGGTTTGAGGTATCCGGTTTTAGTTTGTGTCATTACACATTTTAACTTTTAAGGTTTAGCCAATTTTTACTTCGTCAATATTATTGGTAATAGTACTCGAATCAAAATTTTGTCACCGCGTTAAACCATACAAGTTCAGTTTTGATCTCATTGTATGGTTGTTTCGGGTTTTAAGACTTCTATTTTCAGTTTATATCGTAAAGCTTTTTAACTTTTAACTTTTGGTTAAAATTTGAATTTGATCTTTCACGAGCGTAATCTAGACCACAGACAAGACCGGCGTCGTTGACCTCTCAGAGGTCGAAGACAAGCCTACATACGCCATTCTTACTTCATCTAGGTTAATTTTAGCAGAAAATTTAAAACTTTTTTGTTTCCTAACATGCTTAATATACATTTATTACATATATAATGCTCACCATCAACCACATAACATTAAGATCATCAAATGAAGGAGCAGTTTATTATAACGATAAAGATGTACTTGCAAAGATGGCAATAATACAATGTCTGAACAAAAACGGGAAAGAAACGCTAGTGGAACATACTCCACTAGCTTAATCCTACAACTAATAAGAATATAAATGGGAAAGCATCCTCGAAAGCATGAACCAAGTCTGGATGAATGCTAGACGTCCAGATAGCTGCAACGCCGATCCTGTAGCTCTAGTGTCCACTTGTGCCTGCACCTAAAGTTGTAGAGTTGTATAGGGTTAGTACACACTTATACTAAGTATGGGTATATGCAAGCACACACCAAGGACATGCATGAGTAAGAATAGGTCTTTCCTAACAACATTATTGTGGAAGGTCGAGTCAGTGGACTTGCCAAAATTGGGATTAGAAAAGTGAGTGAGCTTCCAAATTTGAATTAGGAAATTTATGAGGTTTCCAAATTTGTATTAGGAAAGTTATGCCATAAGAGTAACATGCATCATCATACTTAACATTTTGCACACAACACACAACAACGTACACATAGCACATATCATAATGCATATAACACATAACATTGTTCATATCATTCATTCGTATGCCATGAGACAATGGAATCATGGACTTGACGTTAAGACTTCCCAAAAATGAGGGCTCAACATATGGGAACTCAACTAGGGAGTATGTTTAGCAATCACAGAGTCTGCTTCATTCATTTATACGTACTTCATTTCATTTCATTCATGGGCCAGTATAAACACTAGCTATAACTAGGATGTAGTTTAAGACTTTCATATGGTTCATTGTGAATGACCAATAATGACCTAATGTCATTACTTGAATCTAACTCACCTCTTGATTATCCTATCCTAACACCTTTGGTATCATTCGTTTCATTATGTGCATCATTTAAGGTTGGCCTCATTCATTCATTGGGAACTTTAACTTTAGCCGACATAGATCATGTGAGAATCATGAAATCCAGTGTCATGAAACTCCACACCGAAAAGAGATGGAATCACCGGCCAAAGTAACCCAAAACATGCTAGCGTACATGGGAGTTGAACCCCCCCAGATCCCTATATTGGCAGTATAGGTTCGAAGACTAGGAGATATAAGGAGACATATACCCGGCATGCCGGACAGTCTCATCTCATGAGAGTTACGTGAACCTCCGCCCTTCCCGAAAGAAGGCATCACCGCTCATATCTAGTCTATCGGTGCTCAGTATAAAGTTCTATTACATTCAACTCATACTTCATGGAAGCTGGCTTCTAGTATGAGGACATCAGAGCTCAATATATTATTTCTCATGTCATCATTATTATTAAGTGTGTAATCTCAATACTTTCATTAGAGTGTTCATAGAGACTGGTCTCTTCATTAACTTTACACTCTCATACGTGAGTACGTTTTGGTAACATTTACTTAGGCTCATTTGAGAAAGTTCTCATCTTTTACATTAGCCTCATATCATGTTGGCACCACATTCATTATCATTAGCACATTTGCTCGTCATAGTTACTCATCCCTTTTTACGTGAATGTTCATTTCATCATATGCCAATGCACTTGGACATTTTGTGTGTTTCACACTTTTACTTAACCCTTCTAGGGTTTCATATTCATTTTTAATTTCATCATGCCAATGGACTTGGACATTTAGTGTATTTTACACTCGTACATAACCTTTCTAGGGTTTCATCATTTCATTACAAACATTTTAGGTTCACTTACTTACTTTTAAACGTATGCTAGACTTATGTGTCTATACATACAAGCCATGATGCTACATTCATAGTTCATTTAAGTGACTCATATCTTCCTAAGATTATGTAGTTACAAGACTTAAGCATCTTGTATGTATACAAGATCTCGATTTTGATCTAAGTAGGCATCATTATTCTTGATTATTTAATTATGACTTTCGTATCAATACTGAATTTGGGCAAGGGAACCCGGTTTTCAAATTCTTGAACAACACTTACATTTATTTATTTATTTTTGTTTGGTCCATCCGGCTTGGGGAACCAAGTTCGATCCCCAATGCTTCATTTTATTTTTTTAATTTCTCTTTATTTTTTCGCTTAATGGAACTAAGAGGATGTTGGATCGAACCCGCACAACCTCATTTACTTTTTATTTTCATTGCCATTAAATTCTCTCCTTTGGCCGAGGGGTTGTGGGTTCGAACCCCCACAACCCCTCTTTAATTTCATTTATTTTTTCTCCTTAAATCTTTCTAGGAGGTCGTGGGTTCGATTCTCACGCCTCACATCTCTTTTATTACATTTACTTTTACTTTCTTCACTGCCTAGAGGTCGTGGGTTCGATTTCAACAACTCACATTTCTTTTCTTTCATTTTCTTTACTCTCATTCACTGCCTAGGGGTCATGGGTTTGATTCCCACGCCTCATATTTTTTTTCTTTTACTCTTCCTTAAATCTGATTGAGAGGTGGTGAGTTCGAATCTCACTCCTCTCATTTCTTATTTTTTATTTTAAGTTACATTTTCCAGCCAATATCATGGTTCGAATTCCCTTCACCACATTTCTTTTTACTTCTTTATTTTCATGGTTTTTAACATGGTGAGGTCACGGGTTCAATCCTCCATTACCTCACTTGTTTTAATTCATTTTTTAAAACATTTTTAACCCTCTTTTCTGACCGAAATTCATCACTAGAAGCTGGAAATTTTCTTTTAATTTTTCAGTATCCTTTCATCAGTTACACCTTAGTTCTTAGGGGAATTTCGTATGTATCATTAGAACGTTTTAGGTGCTTTTCATGGATTCGTTTACCCAAGAGATTATCCCTCAAATCAGACACATTTCAACTCATATGAACATCACATCTACATCAACATGTGTACATGAAATATAAAGAATTATCATGCCATTTTAAGTCCTAAACCATGAACAATAGCCACGCCAAGACACACATACACACGTAGTTACATTTTCGGAAACATCAACATAAGTCACATAATTCAAAACAAACATATAAACACATAATAATCTCGAAAACAAGTTTCATCCCTAGTTTTCTACCAGCAAACATAACCAACCTATGATTCAATGGGAGCTAGTGACAGGGATATACAACAGGGAATAATCCTAGTTTTCGGGATGAATATTTTGAACCTTAAGGGGTCACTTGCGAAAGGGACCGAGCGAGAAGAGAAACCATACCTTTTTGACGTTCAAACCTTAACTTACTGTCCAAAGAACCCCTCCAAACACACGTCTACATACAAGAGCTCCAACACCAACTTGACAGAAAAACCCTCTATTTGCCTAACGTGTTTGATTAGTTGTTTGTTTATAATTTTCGTTGTGATTTCTTCAAGTGTGAAGAACATTGGCTTACCTACTGTTTTTGTATGTTATTTGGCAGAGAAAAACGTTTGTGACAGTGATAGAGACGTGAGAGAGAGAGAGATGAGCGTGGTAGAGAATAGTTTTTTTAGGCTTAGGAGTCTAGTTTAGGACTTAGTCAAATAAGGTTTTATTTAATTATCAAAAATCTGATTTCCTTTTATTTTAAATCAGATAATTAATAATAAATATAAATTAATAACATTAATTTACCAACTTAAATTAAAAACAATTTAATTCATTGCTTCCACCTAGGTTCGAACCCGGGTGGAGCAAGACTTCACTTCAACAGCCCAATTTCGGTCGTCTCTCCCCAAAATGCCCCAACACCTTATTAATTATATATTTAGGGTAATTAAGAGACTACGATAGCCTCATAAAAGACCATTTTACCCCTATAACCTCCAAACCTATGATTTTCCTTTTTAAGTCCAGTAAAGACTCCTTCAAGTAAATCTTCATATTCGACATCCCTACATGGTTGGACCCAACCTTTCCATGCTCAACTAACTCCCCAAGTTATTTAGCATTGCTGTAACAATGGTTTCGAGGTCTGGTTCTACGCGCATCAATCCGTGTGAACCTGGTCTAATCGTAGGCATTCTAGACACAATAAACATTACTTATCTTATACATTTTAGGATTGTTACATGATCATTTTTTTAGAAACATGTTCAAATTTGAATTACATTAGTGCAATTAGCTCTGGAAAGTCATTTTCTCCTTATAGGAAGGTTGATTTGGATTTTGGGGTTTTCATATTTAGTTTATACCTTAGGCGTTTTAAGTTTTAACTTTAAGTCAAAATTTAACTTTGCTTAACATTTTTTGTGAACGTGCTATTATGAGAATTTTGTCCGCGCGATAAGCTTACGGAAGGTCATTTTTATATATTAGATGGTTTGTTCAGGTTTTGAGGCTTGCATTTTACATTTGTGTTGTTAGGCATTTTAACTTTTAAGATTTGACCAACAATTAAATTTTGTCAAAATTTTTTATAAACGTGCTAAAATTAAATTTTTGATATAATGATATGTGTCATATTGAAATTACCTAAGCTTGTTATCATATATTTTGCATTGTTTCATTCTAATATGATTTCTAAAATTGATATTAATATTTTTGGGTTTATATTTGTGCTCTTATATTTTTAAATGCAATAAATTAATAAATATTTTACTATTGAATAATCATTTAGTTAATAATATATCGAACATATTGTCAATCAATTACTAACCTTACATCAAACTTGAATGATATATTACCAACAAACTAATAATCAATTAGAAAAATGAATAATCATACTAATGCTTTTAAAATTTATTACAAACAAGGGTTGTGGTGGAGTGGTATTTACTCTTCATTCTTAATCAAGAGGTCTTGGGTTAGATTCCCTCTGAGCACGGAGTTGCGTTTGTTAGGGAGCACTTTGCTTAACTTCCAATAGACAGCCCAACGTGAATCCTAATATAGTCGGGCTCCAATGTGGGTGTCAGAAACCGGATGAAAAACTAAAAAAAAGTGTTACTAAAATTGCCAACCAACGGAATCAATTTTTCTTACTAATTTATTTTCAATTCTTTGGTAAAGGGACTAACGATATACTGACTGAAATTAGTTGGTGAATTTACCAACGGAAATTTCAGCGCCATGTTTCAAAAATTAGTAACAACATTTTTGGGTGTTTACCAACTAATTTTTGGTTGGTAAGTTTAGCAACAAACTAAAATCGGCTAGCAATATTTAGTGACAAGACTTTTAGAATCGAATTAATATAAGTTGAGATTTAGTTGGTAACTTGCCAACCGATTTGATCATTTCCCAAGGAATTTTTTTGTTGGCAATTGGAATTCCTTTTGTAGTGTAAAACCAAGAAGAAGTCTAATACACTTGTCATAAACAATACACTAAACATGAATAAAGTAGTGGGACACTACCCATATAATATTCCAACACAAAAAGTAAAAAAACATAAAAGGAAGTGGTGATCACATTGTCTAACACAATGAGGAAGAACCAAAACCTTACTTCCTTGATAAAAATAAATCTATCCATGAGTGTGAGAATCTATGTTGCTAGACCGTACATTTTATAAGAATTCAGGCAACAGTACAATCAAGTACTAAATATGATGTCTAACATAAACCACATAAACATAAGCATTAGTCAACTTAAGACATAAGGCATAATCAATTTATAATAAGCATGATAGTGGAAGGGAAAACACTTCCTTAAACACCCTTACCTATCCTTATTCAAGTCTTGGGTCATCCACTTCTAGTCAAGCTTAAGCCTTACAAGGGGACCGGGTCAGCCAGCCCCACCACCCTTACCAATTCGAGATTTGTCTCAACGGATCCAGTGTAAAGGTCTCAGCCTACACCCTAGAAGTTGTTGACACTTGAGATCCATTGTTGGTCCCAATCAAACCCTTGGTCTGGCTAACTACATAGGAGAAGACTTAAAATCATTAGAACGAGGATTTAAATGAACTTTAAATAACTGCCTAAAAAATCTTTAGAACATTAAAGGATAAACATTCAACTTTGACAAAATGGATGCTCATGTCTTAACATATGAAATAACAATGGAAAGAAAAAAATGACTACTAATTGTCTATCTATGATACCTCTAACAATTGAGATGGATGTTGGGACAAGACCCCAATAATCCTAAAAATTGAAAACTACTAAGCAATGAAAAAAAAAGATCCTCCAGAAATCAAGGAGGCTCACTACAAACTCTAAAGCTCTTCTAGATCAACGATGCGCTAGATGTTGATATTGATTAGGTAGGTCTGGTTATTATAAGATGTTGGTAAGATACATCATTATATTGAGTGTATGGGTATGCGAGGAGAATTCTAAATAATACATAGGCTTGAAAGGAACTAAAGAACAACCCTGGTCTCAACTCAACTTAATTGTACTCATTTTAATATAAAGCAATGTAAACTAACTACAATATAATGAAAAGATTCAAAACATGGATATCAACTGTGTGTGTTTAGAGATACAGTAGTAACTCTATATGTATGCGAAGATACAATATAACTATGAATTGTATATAAAAATACGAAATACTGCTAAGGAGTTTCTTTATTCGACAACCATCACGTAAGGGTTGTTGTGATGATACAGAGTTTTGCCTTATGGTGCAAGGTCCGTCCTATACCTTTTCGAGGGTTTAGAACTTGACTACTAAGTGGATCCACTAAGCTATGCTAAAAAGCGCTCAAGGTATCATCTAAAGAGTATGACCCTTTTCTACACGTGATGGCTAAATTATTTATGAGAGTTGGGAGTATTCTGAACACTGCCCTATATCAGTGATCAATACTAATACAAAAATATACTACTAGATCTTATGCTTAAAAACATACTTCTTTTTGTGGTTTAAGATAATTACTCTAAACTTAGCTCATAGGCTATCTTGGAAATCAAAGTTCCCTCTCTTGCTAAATTTGAAAGAATTTTACTATTTTAACCGAAAACTAGATTAAAGGCTTCTTTGGAAATCGATGTTTTCTTTCTTGTTAAAATGAAAAAACATTTTACTCTTTGGGAATACTTATTTCCAACATAATCTTTTAAAGAAATGAACTTCAACATTTTTTCTTCGCTCAACTCAAAATTAATTCTTAAAACAAAGTTAAAAGGTTTATGAAAGACTTTTGGAAAACTCAATGAACTTCTCTTAACTTGACTCTTAGCTTTCCTTGAATTAAATTATGTATTTAATGTTAATAATCTCATGTTTATTGAGGATTTCATTATGTTTAGAGGTACCTTAGTGTCACGACCAGATTCTAGACACCAGACGAGACCAGCATCGCTTACCTCTAAGAGGTCGCAGACAAGCCTACTTAGGTCATTCTTAGTTCGTCTAGGTTAATTTTTGCAGAAAATTTGAATGTTTTTGTTTCCTAACATGCTTACTAAACATTCTATTACATGTATCATTGTTCACCATCAACCATCTAACATTAAGATCATTATATGAAAGAAATAGTTCGTAGCTGGATTAATGTATACTAGCCAAAATGGCACCAATACAAAGTATAAAATGAAATGGGAAATGAAACACTAGTGGAACATGATCCACTAGCTAAACCCTACATTTAAGCTAGATAATAACAGTAGACAGCCTCGAAAGCATGAGGGCCTACCAAGTCCGGATGAAAGCTCCACGTCAGGATAGCTGCAACGACATATAGTAAGTTCTAATGTACACCTGTGCCTGCACCTAATAGTAGATATTTGTATGGAATTCCTACACACTTATACTAAGTATGCGTATATGCAAGCACACACCAAGGACATTCATGAGAAAAAATATCTCTTTCCTAACAACATGATTTATGGGAAGTCAAGTCAGTGGACTTGCCAAATTTGGATCCGGAAAGTCAGTGGACCTCCCAAATTTGGAATTGGAAAGTCATGGCATGAGTGTAACATGGATCATCAAATCTATCATTTTGCATTCAACACATAACATATTTCACATAGCACATATCATAATTAACATAACACATAACGTTGTTCATATAATTCATTCGTATGCCATGAGACATTGAAATGGACTTGACATTAAGACTTACAAAAAAATGATGGCTCAACATATGGGACCTAAACTAAGGAGTCTACTTTGGGAAACACAGAGTCTGCTTTATTCATTCATACGTACTTCATTTCATTTCATTCATGGGCTAGTGTAAACACCAGCTATACATAGGATGTAGTTTAAGACTTTCATCGGGTTTGTTGTGCAATGATAAAGAATGAACTAATGTCATTACTTGAATCTAAATCACCTCATGATTATCCTATACTAACACCTTTGGTATCATTCGTTTCATTATGTGCATCATTTAAGGCTGGCCTCATTCATTCATTGGGAACTTTAATTTTTTACCCGACATAGATCATGTGAGAATCATGAAATCCAATGTCAAGAAACCCCACACCAAAAAGTGGTGGAATCACCAAGCAAAGTAACCCAAAACATGCTAGCCTACATGGTAATTGAACCCCGCTAAATCCCTATATAGGAAGTATAGGTTCGAAGAGTAGGAGATATAAGGAGACCCATACCCGGCATGCCGGAAAGTCTCATGTCATGAGAGTTACGTCAACCTCCGCCCTACAAGGTCAGTGCCTATCATTCTAGGATGAAGTGTCACACTACCCGAAGTTTGCAGAGCCTTGAAAGATAAGGTTCAAATGATGATTGATACAAAGTCCATCCACCTCAAGGATTCTACACCGAATGTTGCAATATCATCTTCAAAAAAACAAGGTCAACATAGTGGAAGTTGGTCATGTCTGGGATTGGGAAGAATCTATTTGGGCCCTCGAGACAAAAGAGTCCATGACTACCACCACCCAAGCGTTAATAATAGTACAAATATCAATCCTGGCTTTGATAGAATCTTCTGAAACTCATTGTATTGCCCTTTTGAAGGTCCTGGTTGAAGCCTATGTCCCATCTAGTATCACTCATGAAGAGGTAGCCCAAATGATCGGGCAGGTTTTTGAGACCTACAAAATATCTTTCCACATAGATGAGTTAAACTCGAAAGAACATCCAACAATAAGGTTTGAACATTTCAATTTACTATCAAGACGTAGTGATCACCAAAGCGTTGGTTGATACAGGATCAGGTTTGAATATTTTGCCCTCTAAGCACGTTGAGAAGGTTGGGTATGGATAGTGCGAAAATTAAAACCTAGAAGATGAATGTGAGAACATTTGATGGCTCTCAGAGGGATATAACATTGGACCTGCTCATTGATCATGCCACATTTCCAATAGCTTTCCAAGTCTTGGACATTCCCTCATCACATAACTTATTGTTGGGTAATCTATGGATTCATATGGCTGGAGCAGTTCCTTATACACTTCAACAATGCTTGAAGTTTGAATGGGATTATGAAGAGGTTGTAGTCCAGGAGAAAAAAGATATCTTGTATACGCGATTGAATGAAGAGAGCATATGGATGGCGAGATGTACCATACAGTGGAGCTTGTCGGGAACATTTAAGTGCAACCTTGATTTAGCCAGAAGATCATAGATATGATGGCCTATTTTGGTTTTGAACTTTGGAATGGTTTTGGAGCTGAATTGCAAGGGATAGTCGACCATATACAATTGTTTTTCATTCCACCACTTTTGGCCTGGGATATAAATACACTACCGCGAAGTGGTTTGATAGGCATCTACCTAGAGATGGGTACTATTATATATTGAAGAAACCCATACCACTGTTGCACTAATCATTTCGATCAGCAGGTTTTATGGGTGACATCATGGATGAGCTTTTAGAATACATGAAGGGGTTGTCTTTGACTAAAAAAGAACGGAAGGTTTGCAATGTCCTGATCAACGAGGTGGAGAAAGGGGACCCTAGCGAAAGAAAGAAGGCACAGATCAGTATCAACAAGTGGACCTCAACTCGATGAAGACCTTGTCGGGCATCTGGGTAGCTCTGGAAGATATTTTCTATCAAGTTTTTTAAAATAAAAAAATGAGGTTTCCAATAAACAGTTTTAAATTCCTATTTTTGTGCTACTGCTTTCAAATGCTAATTTTATGCAAATCTGGAGTTTATAATCACGAAAAATCTTTTCCCATTTATTTAATATCTTTTATTTATTTGTGTGTTATGATTTCTCCCATTAAAATCTGTTATAAAAATATATACCGAGTTTCTCATAGATAATAAGGATATTATCGCATGGTCTTATGCAAACATAACAAGACTAAGCACTTCAATCGCAGCCCATCGACTGCCCACCAATCTAGCATGTCCCCTTGTGAAGCAGAAACTTATAAAATACAAGCGTGAGTTGCGTTTGAAAATCAAAGAAGAAGTATTAAAGCAATTAGATGCCGGAATCCTTCAAGTGACAAAGTATCCAACCTGGCTTGCAAATGTTGTTCCGGTGCCCAAAAAAATTGGCAAGGTTAGAGTCTGTGTGAATAATCAGGATCTCAACAAGGATAGTCCTAAAGATAACTTTCCATTGCCCAGCATACACATACTGATTGACAACTGTGCTAAGTGTGAAACACAATCATTTGTGGATTGCTTTGCCGGCTATCATAAAATTGAGATGCACAAGGACTATGCTGATTCATGACACCGTGGGGTGTCTAAAATTACAAGGTAATGCCTTTAGGATTAAAGAACGTTGGGCATACGTACTTGAGGAAATTGAATACTTTGTTTCATGACATGATCCACAAGGAAATTGAAGTTTATGTGGATGATGTCATAATCAAGTCAAAGGAAAGTTCAAATCGTGGGGATGACATATTAAAGTTCTTTGCTTGGCTACGCAAGTATAATATGAAGCTAAATCCAACAAAATGTGTCTTTGGTGTTCCTGCTGGAAATCTTTTGGGTTTCATCATCAATCATCGATGTATAGAATTTGATCTATTGAAGATCAAAGTCATTCATGATCTCCCCCGCCAAAGAGTAGAAAGGAGGTAATGAGTTTCTTGGGATGACATAACTTCATTAGCTGCATCATAGCCTAATCTACTGTCAGTTGTTAGCCTATCTGAAAGTTGTTAAAGAAGGATGGTGCGATGAAATGGACAGATGAATGTCAACATACATTTGATAGGATCAAAGATTATCTATCTAACCCTCCTGTGTTGGTTCCACCAGATATCGGTAGGCCATTGTTTTTATACATATTTCTATTGGATAATGCTTTCAGTTGCATCTTGGGGAAACATGATGAAACAGGAAGGAAGGAGTAGGTGATATATTACATGAGCAAGAAGTTTACATCATACGAAGCTTGATACTCTCTATTGGAGTGTACTTGTTGTGCCCTCACCTGGGTTGCCCAAAACTTGCGACATTATCTCTCATCGCACACTAATTATATGATTTCAAGGATGGACCCTCTGAATTTTATCTTTCAAAAGTCCATGTCCACAGGTAAACTGGCTAAATGGCTGATATTATTGAGCGATTTTGACATAGTTCATGTTACACAAAAAGCAATGAAGGCACATGCATTAGCAAATCATATGGCGAAAAATCCCATGGACGATGATTATAGGTCGTTAAAGGTCTACTTTCCGTATGAGGATGTGGATTTTGTGGGGGAAGACATTTCTGAGGAATATGATGGATGGAAGATGTTATTTGATGGAGAAGAAAATTTGAAAGGATCTAGCATCAGAGCTGTTTTGATATCTTCAACCGAACAACATTATCCGGTATCATCGAAACTTAAATTCCTTTGTTCAAATAATATGGCCAAATATGAAGCTTGCATATATGGGCTCCGGCGGCTGATTGATTTGGACGTCCAAGAAATACTAATAATAGGGGATTCAGACCTATTGATTCATCACGTTCGAGGTGATTGGGCAACAAATAATAAAAAGTTCTTACCATACCTGGATTGCGTGCAGAGATTCTGCAAAAGGTTCATCAAGACAAAATTTAAACATGTGCCGAGGATCCAAAATGAATTTGCAGACGCATTAGCCACACTATCTTCCTTGATTCTACATCCTGATCGTAATTATATTGACCTTACTTGCATCCATATATATGAGAAACCCGCTTATTGTTTCCATGTTGAGGAAGAGTGTGATGGAAAGCCTTGGTACAATGATATTCGAAAATATTGAAGAGTGGTGATTATCGAGAAGATGCAACAAACTTTCTAATGCATAAAATTTGGATTTAGCAACCCAAATCATTTTAAGTGGAAAAATCCTTTACAGGAGAACTCTGACTTGGGACTGCTAAGATGTGTCGAAGCTGGAGAGGCTAGCAGGCTAGTTTAATAGATACATGTAGGAGAATGTGTCCCTCTCATTAACAGTTTTACATTAGCAAAGAAATTCTATGATCGGGATATTTTTGGCTACCTATGGAGATTGATTGCATTCTCTATGTCCAAAAATGCCACCAATATCAGACTCATGCATATATGATTCGAGTTCCTCCCAACAAACTCCATGCATGTAGTTCACCTTGGCCATTTGCAGCATGGGGCGTGGATGTCATTGGCTCCATCGAGATAACAACATCTAATGGACACAAAGTCATCCTTGTTGCAATTGAGTCCTTCACCAAGCAGGTCGAAGCCACCTCCCACAAATCAGTGACAAAGAAGGTTGGGGATGATTTTGTTAAAAATAACATTATTTGTACGTTCGGGATTCCTCTGTCAATCATCAGTGACAATGGAACCAACCTAAATAATGATTTTATGAGATCACCGTGTGAGAAGGTCAAGATCAGTGGGCGAAATTGTACAACATATGTACCACAAATTAATGGGGTTGTTGAGAAAACTACTAAGAACATCAAGAGTATACTGTGCAAAATGATCGATAATCAAATACATTTGCATAAAAAGCTACCCTTCACATTGATGGGGTATCGCAGCACAATCAGAGCTTCTATTGGGACCACACCTTACTTTCTAGTATATGGTAATGAAGCTCTGATACCTGATGAAGTAAACATACCGTCTATTAGGATTATTCAGGATGTAGAGTCCAGTGACGCTCAATGGGTACAAGCTCGGGCAAAGAATCTGGAACTAATATATGGAAGAAGAATTAACTCCATTTGTCATAGTCAGCTCTATCAGAATAGAATGGCCAGATCTTTCAACAAGAAGGTTACCGCCAGACATTTTTCACATGGATAACTAGTTTTGTAGCTGATTTTCTCAAATAAAGATGAAGAAAAGGGTAAATTCTCATCAAATTGGCAAGGACCCTACATAATCTCTCGGGTACCGACTGGCGCATCCCTCATACTTATAGAAATGTACGAAGAAGTATGGCACAAACCTTTCAACTCTTATTCTGCGAAGAGATATAACATCTAAAGTTTGCTTATGCTTTTGTAATTTGGAAATCAAGTAGACCTGATTTTGTTTAAGAGGGGATATGTTGGCGCTCCTATGGAGTTTGGTCTTATTATAATTAAAATCTCATTAACTCTCCCTTTTCATTTGTAACTGGGGCAGAATTTTTTAAAGGATCACAAAAATTGTATCAGAGCTTTCTCCTTGCACATCTCAATAGTGGGGCAGAAATTTTGAGATGAACTAAAAAATTCTATCAACAACATTTTGTCTCACAAAGTACAACTAGGGATGAATTTTAAGAGGGTCTCAAATTTTTTGCAAATCAAGGCTGGGGCAGAATTTTTGGGAGGGTTTCAAAAATTTACAAGCAATCAAGGTACAAATCATCAACAAAGATTGCTCAAGGATTCTTCCTAACTTTTCCAAAGTGATAATTTCAAAATCTTTAAAACATTCTCTCTTTCTATTGTAACTATGTCTTCAAAGTAGACGCCAGAGAGGTGTGGATGGCTAGTTAAATGAAGCACACCAGATGGAGCTGATCCACCCCCTCTATTTTAAACTCATGAACTTTTATTTGAATGTAGAAAGTACATGCAATATATATACAAAAAGTAGCTTCAACCTCACTTTAAGGATAAACACATAACTATTGAGCTCGACAAAGTATGCTCAAACTTTTACACAAGACGAATGTTTGAGTTACTTTATGCTCACAATCATCTGTTGCATGTGCCTGAAAAAACATTTACCCCAAATTTTATGTGCCCAATATTGCTTGTGCCCGAAACTGCAAGTGCCCGTGATTGCATGGTACTTGAAGAATTGCATTATTGTTTCTGACCCAAATCGCATTGTGCCCGAGAAATGCATATGTTCGATAATTGCATCATATATAAAACTGCATGTGCTCGAACAAATTAAAATCATGTCACAAGGGTCAACATATGACCGAATTACAAATACACTTTATTTTCTCGTTATTTATATTCCTAAGGAATCATAGTCTAAAGACATTATCTTTCATGGCATGCGGATATCATATCATGGCCTAAGGATTTAATTTCTGTCTATCATGCTCCCATGGTATCATAATCTAAAGCCATCATTCTCATGGCCTGCAGACAATATTTTCATAACCTGAGAAATTATTTTGCGTATCATGACCCTAAACATTGTAACATAAGACATCATTTATTAAGGCAAACATTCAAGGTTGATATGAGAAATCACATTATGTTAACATTGACTTTTATTTCAAATATTTTTTCTAATCACTTTATTTAGTCATATTACGATTCATAAATGTGCATATTACAGACAAGATAAATCGCCCTCTGAATTTATGTGTCCATGCGTACATGTCTGTCGCAAACAAAGATTTTGTAAAATTCTTGGCTACTCGCACCGCTCGGGCCACTCAAGTTGCCACTCAAACTATTTTTTGAAAATGTTATTACCAATTTGCTACCTTTTAGGGTCATCCGCCTCATAATAAAACACAAAGTTTATCTGCCCTATAATATGATGCTAGACTCGTCTGCCGTACAATATGATATATAGGCGCATCCTCCTTATAATGGAACATCTAGGTTCGTCCACCTTACAATACGACCTTAAGGCTCATCCGCCATATAATAGGAAACTACGTTCTTCGACCTTATAATACGATATCTAGTCTCGTCCACCGTATAGTAGGATGTTAGGCTTGTCTTCCTTACAATGTAATATCTAGGCTCGTCCGCCTTACAATAGGATGTTAGGCTCGTCCGCCTTACAATAGGATGTTAGGCTCGTTCCCCTTACAATGAGGAATTTAGGCTCGTCCTCCTTACAATGCGACTTTTAGGCTCGTACCCCTTAACGGACATATAGGCTCGTCCGCCTTAAAACGACGTTTAATCTTGTTTGGCTTACAAAAGGACGTGTAGTCATTTTAGAATTTGCAGGTTATCGTGCTCTTCTCGCTTCTCTATCATACTCCTCTCTCTTCCCTATCTATCTCTTATTGCTACTCTATTCTTATCAATTCAAGAAGATATCGTTCCCTTTCAAATAAATTACCACTGTTTCATAATTAAAGAGTTTCATTTGTTCTTGAATCTAGAACATACACACGACCTGATTCTCGTATAACAAGAGATATATATGTGACTTAATACTAAAGTTTCGGTCGTACGCTTTTTCAACTCTACACCATCTCAATTGATCCCACTGACATCTCTTGTCGGTCAGTCAAAATTTGCTACTAAGTCAACCTTGTTTGCCTGCCAATCTCTGACGAAGTAGCAGCCCACCGACACCCTTCTCTCCCGCCAATCCCTCAACCATTCTCTCTTCTCTATTTCCCCTGTTCTCCTCACCTTCCTTTTGTGTCTCCGCCCCTCCTCTCGCCTTGCTCCGGTGAAATACCACCTCCCTTCGTACCTATCTTCTCTTTTCTGGCGAGAGCAACAACAACAGCACTCCAACAACCAGCAACCCTAGCTGGATAGAAACTATAATATAGTAGCGAACTCTAGGGAGGCCTTTTGGAAAATTTGAGTTTGTGGAAAGACGGATATCTTATCTCTTTTTTAATATGTTTATTCATTTCTCTTAATTGCAGGCTGATTTATTTTCTTTCAATGAAAGCATCATGTATGTTTATGTGAAAATCGACATGCATCTTTCTTAAAGTATGTTAATCTGCTGAAATTTGTTCATTGTTGTTAGTTCAAAACATGATGGTATTCTCGTGCATTCAGTCTTATTTTTTTATATTCTTATTGCCGCTAATGAACTTTTATGTTTACTCTATCTCCTAAGTTCAATGATGATTAATCTTATAATCATTATCGCTGGCTATAGTATACCCAAAATAAAGTTCTGTGATAATTCTCGTACCTATTTATTTGGTAATTTTTAGATTGCTTGTAATATCCTACTCAATGTAGTTACGTTCATTATTTGATGCTTACTGGATAATTTCTTATTTTTGGCAAAATTTGATGAAATGTGTTGTATTAATGCGGATCGCTTGGGTTAAACAAGGAGGGATCGGTTTTCCTTAAATTAAATACAGTTTGTCTCCTTTGATAATCTATTCTTTGTAATTGTTGGCCGAATCATACCTTAACAAATTTTGAATTGTTATTTGTATCCTTCCCTGGTGCTTTGAACCAATTTTTCTTCCTTTTAAATATTTTTTTAATTTGAATCAATTAGATCCTTGTTCCTTATTTGTTCGTTTTCCTAGTGACTATATAAGGCCCCCTTCCATTCATTATTTGAACGGACATCCTCACATTGGTTACGTGCTGAAGATACCAAAATATTGGTCTCTCTCTGTTCTAATAAAAATAAATTATTCAGCAATTCGGTAGACTTTAAGGTTCTTCTCTATACTTTCTATTTCACTGTGTTCATTTCTGTCATTTGATCAAGTGTGGATCTTCATTGCTGATATTTTTGCAAACTTAACCGATAGTATTCTTAATTAACATTTGTATTATTTTGCATCCATATATTTATGAAATTTTGTTTTCTACTTTTTTATATATTTTATTTTTTGTTTACTAAATGTTTGTATGTCTTATCTTGTCTAAATAAATATTATCCTGTGTGTAGTGTATTGCTTTCTTTAACAGGTTCTAAACTTGAAGTTCAAGTTGAAAAGTCGCCTTGAGATTATTTATTATTTATTTTAAGTCGTATATTTTTTTTTGATTTGTAATGTTGTATAAACTCTAACTTTAGTAATTATATGAAATATTTGGGGGATCATGTAAGGGGGGAGGGAACTACGCGCTAAATATTTCTTTTAATTTTCTTTTTGTTCTAATACGTGTGGGTTTTAAATATGTCAATGTGGCTAAAATAATGTGTTAGGAATGTATTGGAATATATATTAGTAATTGACTTAAAATAAAAATTAGGTGGTAACTTTGTTAGATTAGTCAACATAGTATGAATATGCGATTAAACTTGCTATGACCTTAAACTTGTAGAGTCATGAATAACATGCTAACATTGTTAAAATTCAGAAATTGACTAATAGTAATTATGAACCATTTCTATTGGTTGTAGATTTGATTTTATTTATTTTAGTATATCATGCCTATAGGTGCTTTGTAATATTTGGACTTTTCAAAAATCTAGAAATCATGTTCATAGGTATATTAATTAATTTACAGTATGTTAAATAAATGAAATAGTTTGCTGCATATTCCTTCTCCATGACCTTTTATCTTTTTATTTGTTCTAATTTATTTGTTTTTATATAGGGTAACTTATGTCACATATAATATTGTTTGTTTATCTATTTGTCTATTTTCTATCTCCTTGCTTGTCCTTTTATCTTTGCTTAATAGTTGTCGTGTTTATTATTTTATCACATAGCTTTAAATGCTTATTAGTTAATAAAAATAAGTGATATATTAATTGTTTAATATTTGTTGTCACATAGTGTTGCATGTTCAACTAATTAAAATAATAAAGTTACTCTAATTGTTTAATATTATCATTTAGTGTTTGTATGCTTAATTAACTGAACAATAAAAATAAATAAAATAGTGTTGATTGTTTATCATTTCTAATCTAGCCTTGCATGCTTACCTTAACAATTAGAATAATGTGAGGTTAATGATTTTATATTTGTTATGCTTAGTATGATTAATTTAATAACTAAATAATGAAGTGAGTTGTTTGTTACTTGTAACCTCCACATAAATTGTATGAGATACAACCGCGACCCATATTGTAGACCTCGAGAGATTCCTAAAACCTTTCCCTCGAGGTAATTTGAAATATTACCCGATCTTTGACTCGTTGACTTTTTTTAGACTTAATTAGATTATATAGATGTCCTAACGCGCCTTAATTCGTTAGGTGACAAATCTTCAAATCAAAAATTTTTTTAGGTCGTGCATCCAAACCCGTTTTTGTGAAAATATGGGTGTGACAGAATGAAAGACTCTGCTGGAGATAATACGCTCTTACCATTACGTGTTTCATGCTTATTTATGTGGTGTATACTTTATTTAGTTATGTCGTTATTTGTTTAGGTGATTACCATGTTAAGTTATTATTTTGTTTCCTTATTTAATGTCTACTTTCCATGTTCCACCCCCTTCCCTCTTCCTTATTTGTTTTTTGGTATGTTTCACACTTTCTCTTTCCCTATTTGTTTACTTACATGTTTAATCCCATACCCTCTTTCCTTATTTGCATGATTCTTTTGGCTTTACCACATTGATCTCCGTTGAGTCAGACTGTTACTTGATCAAGACATTTTTGAAATTTTGGAATCTGAGAGGTTAGTTTTCAAATTCAAGGACTTTGAATTAACCCCAACAATTTAGGAGATAGGTGGGTTTCTGGGTCTCTCTTACAAATAACGGAAAATGATTGTGCCACACAAGTCAATGCCAAGGTCCTTTTTGAAGCAAATAGGCATGCGTCATGATCCGAGTTTACATTGTCTGAAAGAGGGTGGATTTCTTTAGAGTTCTTGTACTCACGTTTTCGAGACAAGGAATGCCATAAAAATATTCAGAGAATTTTCTTGGTCTCCTGCAAAATGGGAAAAATATTGAATTAATGTATTCGCGGTCGCATTATTAGGCTCATTGGTTTTCCCTAGGGAAAGAGGAAAAATCCACAGTAGCTTATGTTCTGTGGTCCATATGTTGGCTTGAGGTTTGAATACCATAGTCCCCATGCTACTTGCGGAAATTCAAAGAGCGTTGATTACGTCCACCAAAGGCAAGAGGTAATTTGAAGGGTGTTACTTTTTGATGCAACTATGGTCTATTGCACACTTCTACTAAAGGTCTAATAAGGTAGACATTGTCGAAGCGACCATGAGGAACATAATTATCAATAATCCTTTAAGGATGAGATATTTTATCCCCCCCCCCCCCCCCCCCCCGTGGGAACGAAGGACTGATTAATGTACCTAAGGGAGCGCTTAAGCATTGAAAACCAATGGAAGTGTTATTGATTCTCGGAGTGCCATTAAAAGGGTTAATGATCTCTACTTTATCGAGATTATTAGCTTGAAAGGTCTGCAATCATACCCACCACTCTGAGTCCTTCGACAATTCATACAAATCCAAATGATACCTCTGCGATCCCACGAGGGCCACCATGGGTATTACTTTGTGGGAGAATACCGCAAGTGTACACCACACAACGATGATGGTAAAAGGTGGTAACTATCGATCTTCAAGAGCATTGACCCTTCTGCACACTTGAATATTCCGTGTGACTGCTAGAGGACGCAAAGCTTGCAGATGTAAGTGAAGAAGGTCTTCCGGGTTTTGGCGATGAAAGGGAAAGAAGATGGGTTGACAACCTTCTCAACACCAATTATGATGTCACCCCAGAAATGAGGGAGCCGATTCTGCCCAACATTGGAGACCAACATAATTGAAGTTTTGTTTAGTCTTTATTCCCATAGGTTATCCCTATTCCTTTAGCTCATTTATAGTTTCGCTTTAGTTTGATGTAATAAATTTCAATAAATGAAATTCATTTTATTTATCTAACTCTAAACTCCAATTCACAAATAAGATTTGAATTAATTATTATGCATGACTTATCTGTCATCTTAGGACTACCTCTAGCTCAACAAGGTCCCATTAATTTATGGCATTTATCTCAAACAACGTGTTGTCATTATTATATTATCCTAATCCCCTAATATCATTTTCTATTGACTCTATTTTTTCCCATTCCTTGATTTGTCCTTTATTCTAGAACATACACGATCAAAATGGACACCCCACTTGTCCTCCTTCTCAAGGAGCAAGCTACAAAGACAAGGGTAAAATGGTTGACAACAACAGCACCAACCAAAGGTTAGTATTTTCTGCGGGAGGACAGCTTCCAAGTGTTCTTGTCCTAAGAGTTGAGTGCAAATTTTGGAGTTAGAAGTATAGGTAGCACATATGCACGGTTTGGTCAAGTTGTCTATCTCTCTCGGAACCTAGTTTGGAGAAAAAGAAGAGAATTGTTGTTGCACTAACCAAACAACCATGCAAAACAGTACTACGATCAATATATGCTGACCAAAACCCACTTATTCAAATATTCCACTACTTCATGACAAAAACACTGAAATTCCTTTTAAATATTACTAGATGAAAACCAAGCCAATCCTCCTAGAAGTAACTCCAAATACATACCCTTCACATACTCTTGTAAATAACAACCTCAATCCCATAAATGTGAACACCGATCTTGTGGCCCATGACCTCCATGACTCAGAGCCCCACTAAAAGGTCATTATGATCAAAATCCTAACTGAGAGATAAGATAGCTTGGCCAACAGGGTGCAACATATGGAAGGAAGCATGAGGGTATGAAGGCTGAGCTACGAGAATTTGAGCATGCACCCTAATGTAGAATACAAGCTTCCATAGTTTGAGATGTTTAATGGCATTAGGGATCCCAAAGCCCACCTACGAATGTACTGTGACAAACTTATAGTGGTTGGGAGGGACGACAAGATACACATGAAGTTGTTTATACGGAGTCTTACTAGGGAGGCCCTATCATGGTATATTAAGCAAGACCCTCGAAAATAAGTTTAGTGGGTGGACCTGGCAAAAGACTTCATGAAAATGTTGATTTTAATATAGAAAATGCACCTGACTGTGTTTACATTCAAAACCTAAAGAAGCAACATAGTGAATCCTTAAAGACTACGCCATAGGATGGAGGTTTGAGGTGGGCAGGAACATACCTCCCACGGAGGAATCCCAGATGAAAGACTACTTCATCCTTGCCCAAGAGCCAAAATATTATGACAAGATGATGCTGGGGGCTTAAAAGAGATTTATTAAAATCATCAAATTATGAGAAAGAATAGAGGAAGGCATTAAAAGTCGAACTATCATCAACCTAAAGGCCTTGCAATCCACTAACAAAACCTTGCAATTTGGCGGAATCACTGAAAATCAGAAGAAAATAGGTTCTGTCTCATTGAACCAAGACCCCTTTGAGGTTCAAAGCAATAACCCCACCTCCATCCCATATCCTCATAACAAGTATCCTCAACATCCCTCAGCTCCACCACCTATATCTCCCCAACCCATGCCAATATATTACTAAAATACTCCTCTGAATTATCTTGAAGATTTATATCTTGTCTACATTGCCCGGCCAACATACTTCCATCGCCGCCACCCACTCAAACATGAATTTACCGTAACAGACCTCTATATGAATAGGACCTGTATAAATTTGACCCCTTTGGTTGAACCCATAACCCATCTCTATGAGAGGATGAAGCAGGCTCGCTACGTCACCCCAGTCCGTGCATTACATGTGGATGTCCGCACAAAATGGCACGAACCTAACAAGGTCTGTGGATAACATTCTGGGATGAATGGTCACCCTATCGAAGTTTGTAGATCCTTGAACGATAAGGTTCAAATGCTGATTGATACAAAGGCGATCGAGGTCAAGTAAGATGCACTGAATGTTGCAAATAATTCTCTTCCTAACCAACTGGTCAAGATTGTGGAAGTTGGTGATGTCTAGGATTGGAAAGAATCTATCTAGGCCTTTGAGATAGAATAAACCATGACTACCACCACCCAAGAGCCAATGGTAGTACAAAGACGTGCTCCATTGAGGTTGAGGTCGACACACTAAGAATCCCATTAACTATTTGTAGGGCATCTTCTCCGATTAACCATGATACACATGATGTCCCTTGGGATTACAGCAAAAGAAGGACAAAAATGGAAAAAGTAGACAGTGCAGCATGAGTAACAAAATCCGGAAGAATTTACACCTCTCAAAATTTTGTTCAGGGAAGTTTTAGAAAATCCAAGGCACCATTTGTAGAGCTTGAAGATTAGGGTATATGGAAGAAGGTTCAATCTAATTAGTACTCTATCATTGAGAAGTTGAGAAAAACCCCATCTTAAATATCAATCCTAGCTTTGCTAGAATCTGATGAAACTCATCGGAATGCCCTTTTGAAGGTCATGGGTGAAGCTTATATCCCATCTAGAATCATTCATGGAGAGGTAGACCAAATGGTCGGGCAGGTTTTTGAGACCTACAAAATATCCTACCACAAAGATGAGTTCAACTCAAAAGAACAACTCACAATAAGTCATTGTACATTTCAGTTCAATATCATGATAAGCTGATCACCAAAACGTCAGTTGGTATAGGTTTAGGTTTGAATATTTTCCTCTAAGCACATTGACAAGGTTGGGCATAAATTGTCCAAAAATTCGAACCTGGAAGATGAACGTGACAACATTTGATCGTCAATAGATTCATATGTATGGATCGGTTCAATATACTCTCCACTAATGCTTGAAGTTTAAATGGGATTATGAAGAGAATATATTCTAGGAGAAAAAATACATCATGTATATGCGATTGAAGGAAGAGACCATATCGATGGCGAGTTGTACCATACAGTGGAGCTTGTTGGGAACAATTAAGTGTAGCCTTTGTTTAGCTAGAAGATCATAGATATGATGGCCTACTTTGGTTTAGAGCTTGGGAAAGGTTTTGGAGCTGAATTGTAAAGGATATTCGAACCTATACAACCTGTTCATCACTCAACCACTTGCATGGGATATAAATACACTATCGAGTAGTGGCTTGATTGGCATCCACCAACACATCGGTTATTATCCATTGAAGAAACTCATACCACCATTGCATCAATCATTTCTATGAATAGGTTTCATGGGTGGTATCATGGATGAGTTTTAGAAGAAATGAAGGGGTTGTCTAGTACAAAAGAAGAAGGGAAGGTTTGCAATGTCGGATGAATGAGGTGGAGAAAGGGGACCCTAGTGAAAGAAAAAAGGCGCAGATCAGTATAACCAACTAGATCTCAACTCCATCCAGACCTTGTCCGGCATCAGGGTAGCTCTCGAAGATTTTTTCTATCAAGTAATTTCAAATAAAAAATCAGGAGATTTTCAATTAACAATTTTGGATTCCAATTTTTCTGCTATTTCTTTCTAATGCTAGTTTTATGCAAATCTAGCGTTTATAATCAATAAAGTTCTTTTCCCATTCATTAAATATCTTTATTTTATTTTTGCGTTATTTTTTATCCCATCAAATCTATTATAAAATTTTTTTATTCTAAGACTGTGACATAAAACGAGACTGCAGAACTTAACATTAATGACTTTGGATAAAGTGAAGAAAGTGAAGTCCCCGAGGAGTTAATTATAAGGGTTGAGATATTTTAAGAGAAACCCAATTAAAACATGATGGAAACAGAAGTGGTAAATTTGGTAAATTCATAGATGACACAAGAGACCCGGGTAAGCATCCATATGATAGAAGATTAAAACAAAGAGTATACTAAGTTTCTCATGGAGAATACGAATATTTTTGCATGGTCCTATGCAGACATGACAGGACTAAGCACTTCAATCATAACCCATCTACTTCCCACCGATCAAGAATGTCCCCATGTGAAGCAGAAACTGAGAAAATACAAGCCTTAGTTGAGTTTGAAAATTAAAGAAGGAGTATCAAAAAAATTAGACGTCGAAATCCTTCACATGACAAATTATCCAACCTTGCATGCAAATGTCGTTCTAGTGCCCAAGAAAGACGAGAAGGGTAGAGAATGTGTGGATTATCGGGATCTTAACAAGGTTAGTCTTAAGGATAACATTCCATTGCCCAACATACACACCCTGATTGACAAATGTGCTAAGAATGAAACACAATCATTTGTGGATTTCTTTGCCATCTATAATTAAATTGAGATGCACAAGGACCATGGTGAGAAAATTCCCTTCATTACATCGTTGGGTGTCTACAACTACAAGGTAATGCCTTTTTTATTAAAGAACGTTAGATCTATGTACATTAGGGCAATGAGTTCTTTGTTTAATGACATGATCAACAAGTAAAATGAATTTTATGTGGATGATGTCATTATCAAGTAAATGTAAAGTTCAAATCATTTGGATGACTTTAGAAAGTTCTTTGCGAGGATATGTAAGTATAATCCGTGGATAAATCTAGCAAAATGTGTCTTTGGTGTTCCTGTTGGAAAGACTTTTGGTTTTCATTGTAAGTCGTCGAGGTGTAGAATTGTCTCCATCGAAGATCAAAGAAATTCCTAACCTTTTCCCCCAAAAAAGTAAGAAGGAGGTAATGAGTTTCATGGGACGACTTAACTACATTAGCCTCTTCATATCCCAATCTACTGTCATTTTTTGAGCCTACCTTCAAGGTGTTAAAGAAGGATGTTGTGGTGAAATGGACATAAAAATATCATCATACATTTGACAAGATCAAATATTATAAATCTCCTGTGGTGGTTCCACCAAAGTCCTATACGCCATTGTTGTTATACATATAAGTATCAGATAATGCTTTCAATTGCATATTGGGGAAACATGAGGTAACAGGAAGGAAAGAGTAGGCGATATATTACATGAGCAAGGAGTACACATAATACAAAGCTCTATGCTCTCTATTGAATCGTACTTGTTGTGATCTTACCTGGGTTGCCTAGAAGATGGGACATTATCTACGTTTGCACATTACTTATTTGATTTTATGTATGGACCCTCTGAAATATATATTTCAAAATCCCATTCCCACAGCTAAACTAGCTGAATGAAAAATATTTTTGAGCGACTTTACATAGTGTATGTTACGCAAAAAGCAGTGAAGGCACAAACAATACCAGATCATTTGGCGGAAAATATTGTGGACAATGATTATAGGCCTTTCAAGACCTAGATTCTTGATGAGTATGTCACTTTTGGAGGGGAAGACATTTATGAGGAATATGATGGATGGAGGATTTGCTTTGATCGAGCAAAATTATTTAACAGATCTGGCATCAGAGCTATTTTGATCTCCCCAATCCGACGACATTATGTGGTATCAGCGAAACTCAGATTCCTTTGTCAAATAATATGACCAAATATGAAGCTTGCATATGGGAGCTCTAATGGGCGATTGATTGAGACGTCCAAGAATTACCAATAATATGGGGTTCAGACCTATTGATTCATTAAGTACGAGGTGATTGGGCAACTAATAATCAGAAGTTGTTACCATACCTGGGGTGA
>JAKWIY010003052.1:37208532-37254293 GCA_027704805.1 Solanum corneliomulleri | reverse complement strand
TTTACACTCTCATACGTGAGTACGTTTTGGTAACATTTACTTAGGCTCATTTGAGAAAGTTCTCATCTTTTACATTAGCCTCATATCATGTTGGCACCACATTCATTATCATTAGCACATTTGCTCGTCATAGTTACTCATCCCTTTTTACGTGAATGTTCATTTCATCATATGCCAATGCACTTGGCCATTTGGTGTGTTTCACACTTTTACTTAACCCTTCTAGGGTTTCATAATTTCTTTTTTCGTTTCATCATTTCATTTTTCATTTCATCATGCCAATGCACTTGGCCATTTAGTGTATTTTACACTCGTACATAACCTTTCTAGGGTTTGATCATTTCATTACAAACATCTTAGGTTCACTTACTTTTAAACGTATGCTAGACTTATGGGTCTATACATACAAGCCATGAGGCTTCATTCATAGTTCATTTAAGTGACTTATATCTTCCTAAGATTATGTATTACAAGACTTAAGCATCTTGTATGTATACAAAGATCTCGATTTTGATCTAAGTAGGCATCATTATTCTTGATTATTTAATTCACGTATGACTTTCGTATCAATACCGAATTTGGGCAAGGGAACCCGGTTTTCAAATTCTTGAACAACACTTACATTTATTTATTTATTTTTGTTTGGTCCATACGGCTTGGGGAACCAAGTTCGATCCCCAATGCCTTCATTTTATTTTTTCTTAATTTCTCTCTTTATTTTTTCGCTTAATGGAACTAAGAGGATGTTGGATCGAACCCGCACAACCTCATTTACTTTTTATTTTCATTGCCATTAAATTTCTCTCCTTTGGCCGAGGGGTTGTGGGTTCGAACCCCCACAACCCCTCTTTAATTTCATTTATTTTTTCTCCTTAAATCTTTCTAGGAGGTCGTGGGTTCGATTCTCACGCCTCACATCTCTTTTATTACATTTACTTTTACTCTCTTCACTGCCTAGAGGTCGTCGATTTGATTTCCATAACTCACATTTCTTTTCTTTCATTTTATTTACTCTCATTCACTGCCTAGGGGTCATGGGTTCGATTCCCACGCCTCATATTTTTTTTCTTTTAATCTTCCTTAAATCTGATTGAGAGGTGGTGGGTTCGAATCCCACCCCTCTCATTTCTTATTTTTTCTTTTAAGTTACATTTTCCAGCAAATATCATGGTTCGAATCCCCTTCACCACGTTTCTTTTTACTTCTTTATTTTCATGGTTTTTAACATGGTGAGGTCACGGGTTCAATCCTCCATTACCTCACTTGTTTTAATTCATTTTTTAAAACATTTTTAACCCTCTTTTCTGACCGAAATTCATCACTAGAAGCTGGAAATTTTCTTTTAATTTTTCAGTATCCTTTCATCAGTTACACCTTAGTTCTTAGGGGAATTTCGTAGTACATTTAGAACGTTTTAGGTGCATTTTCATGGATTCGTTTACCCAAGAGATTATCCCTCAAATCAGACACATTTCAACTCATATGAACATCACATCTACATCAACATGTGTACATGAAATATAAAGAATTATCATGCCATTTTAAGTCCTAAACCATGAACAATAGCCACGCCAAGACACACATACACACGTAGTTACATTTTCAGAAACATCAACATAAGTCACATAATTCCAAACAAACATATAAACACATAATCATCTCGAAAACAAATTTCATCCCTAGTTTTCTACCAGCAAACATAACCAACCTATGATTCAATGGGAGCTAGTGACAGGGATATGCAACAGGGAATAATCCTAGTTTTCGGGATGAATATTTTGAACCTTAAGGGGTCTCTTGGGAAAGGGACCAAGATAGAAGAGAACCCATACCTTTTTGACGTTCAAACCATGACTTAGTGTCCAAAGAACCCCTCCAAAAACACGTCCAAATACAAGAGCTTCAACACCAACTTGACAGAAAAACCCTCTATTTGCCTAACGTTTTTGATTAGTTGTTTGTTTATAATTTTCGTTGTGAGTTCTTCTAGTGTGAAGAAATTTGGTTTACCTACTGTTTTTGTACGTTATTTGGCAGAGAAAAAACGTTTGTGACAGTGATAGAGACGTGAGAGAGAGAGATGAGCATGGTAGAGAAGAGTTTTTTTAGGCTTAGGAGTCTAGATTAGGACTAAGTCAAATAAGGTTTTATTTAATTATCAAAAATCTGATTTCCTTTTATTTTAAATCAGATAATTAATAATACATATAAATTAATAACATTAATTTACCAACTTAAATTAAAAACAATTTAATTCATTGCTTCCACCTAGGTTCGAACCCGGGTGGAGCAAGACTTCACTTCAACAGCCCAATTTCGGTCGTCTCTCCCCAAAATGCCCCAACACCTTATTAATTATATATTTAGGGTAATTAAGAGACTAACGATAGCCTCATAAAAGACCATTTTACCCCTATAACCTCCAAACCTATGATTTTCCCTTTTTAAGTCCAGTAAAGACTCCTTCAAGTAAATCTTCATATTCGACATCCCTACATGGTTGGACCCAACCTTTCCATGCTCAACTAACTCCCCAAGTTATTTAGCATTGCTGTAACAATGGTTTCGAGGTCTGGTTCTACGCGCATCAATCCGTGTGAACCTGGTCTAATCGTAGGCATTCTAGACACATTAAACATTACTTATCTTATACATTTTAGGATTGTTACATGATCATTTTTTTGAGAAACATGTTCAAGTTTGATTTACATTAGTGCAGTTAGCTCTGGAAAGTCATTTTTCTCTTTATAGGAAGGTTGATTTGGATTTTGAGGTTTTCATATTTAGTTTATACCTTAGGCGTTTTAAGTTTTAACTTTAAGTCAAAATTTAACTTTGCTTAACATTTTTTGTGAACGTGCTCTGATGAGAATTTTGTCCGAGCGATAAGATTTCGGAAGGTCATTTTTATATCTTATATGATGGTTTGTTCAGGTTTTGAGGCTTGCATTTTACGTTTGTGTTGTTAGGCATTTTAACTTTTAAGATTTGACCAACAATTAAATTTTGTCAAAATTTTTTATAAACGTGCTAAAATAAATTTTTTGATATTATGATATGTGTCGTATTGAAATTAACGAAGCTTGTTATCATAGATTTGCATTGTTTCATTCTAATATGATTTCTAAAATTGATATTAATATTTTTGGATTTATATTTGTGCTCTTATATTTTTAAATGCAATAAATTAATAAATATTTTACTATTGAATAATCATTTAGTTAATAATATATCGAACATATTGTCAATCAATTACTAACCTTACATTAAACATGAATGATATATTACCAACAAACTAACAATCAATTAGAAAAATGAATAATCATTCTAACGCTTTTAAAATTTATTACAAACAAGGGTTGTGGTGGAGTGGTATGTACTCTTCATTCTTAATCAAAAGGTCTTGGGTTAGATTCCCTCTGAGCACGGAGTTGCGTTTGTTAGGGAGCACTTTGCTTTACTTCCAATGGACAACCCAACGTGAATCCTAATATAGTCGGGCTCCAATGTGGGTGTCAGAAACCGGATGAAAAACTAAAAAAAAGTGTTACTAAAATTGCCAACCAACGGAATCAATTTTTCTTACTAATTTATTTTCAATTCTTTGGTAAAGGGACTAACGATATACTGACTGAAATTAGTTGGTGAATTTACCAACGGAAATTTCAGCGCCATGTTTCAAAAATTAGTAACAACATTTTTGGGTGTTTACCAACTAATTTTTGGTTGGTAAGTTTAGCAACAAACTAAAATCGGCTAGCAATATTTAGTGACAAGACTTTTAGAATCGAATTAATATAAGTTGAGATTTAGTTGGTAACTTGCCAACCGATTTGATCATTTCCCAAGGAATTTTTTTGTTGGCAATTGGAATTCCTTTTGTAGTGTAAAACCAAGAAGAAGTCTAATACACTTGTCATAAACAATACACTAAACATGAATAAAGTAGTGGGACACTACCCATATAATATTCCAACACAAAAAGTAAAAAAACATAAAAGGAAGTGGTGATCACATTGTCTAACACAATGAGGAAGAACCAAAACCTTACTTCCTTGATAAAAATAAATCTATCCATGAGTGTGAGAATCTATGTTGCTAGACCGTACATTTTATAAGAATTCAGGCAACAGTACAATCAAGTACTAAATATGATGTCTAACATAAACCACATAAACATAAGCATTAGTCAACTTAAGACATAAGGCATAATCAATTTATAATAAGCATGATAGTGGAAGGGAAAACACTTCCTTAAACACCCTTACCTATCCTTATTCAAGTCTTGGGTCATCCGCTTCTAGTCAAGCTTAAGCCTTGCAAGGGGACCGGGTCAGCCAGCCCCACACCCTTACCGATTTGAGATTTGTTTCAACGGATCCAGTGTAAAGGTCTGAGCCTACACCCTAGAAGTTGTTGATACTTGAGATCCATTGTTGGTCCCAATCAAACCCTTGGTCTGGCTAACTACTCAGCAGAAGACTTAAAATCATTAAAACGAGGATTTAAATGAACTTTAAATAACTGCCTCAAAATAATCTTTAGAACATTAAAGGATAAACATTCAACTTTGACAAAATGGACGCTCATGTCTTAACATATGAAATAACAATGGAAAGAAAAAAATGACTACTAATTGTCTATCTATGATACCTCTAACAATTGAGATGGATGTTGGGACATGACCCCAATAATCCTAAAAATTGAAAACTACTAAGCAATGAAAAAAAAGAGATCCTCCAGAAATCAAGGAGGCTTACTACAAACTCTAAAGCTCTTCTAGATCAACGATGCGCTAGATGTTGATATTGATTAGGTAGGTCTGGTTATTATAAGATGTTGGTAAGATACATCATTATATTGAGTGTATGGGTATGCGAGGAGAATTCTAAATAATACATAGGCTTGAAAGGAACTAAAGAACAACCCTGGTCTCAACTCAACTTAATTGTACTCATTTTAATATAAAGCAATGTAAACTAACTACAATATAATGAAAAGATTCAAAACATGGATATCAACTGTGTGTGTTTAGAGATACAGTAGTAACTCTATATGTATGCGAAGATACAATATAACTATGAATTGTATATAAAAATACGAAATACTGCTAAGGAGTTTCTTTATTCGACAACCATCACGTAAGGGTTGTTGTGATGATACAGAGTTTTGCCTTATGGTGCAAGGCCTGTCCTATACCTTTTCGAGGGTTTAGAACTTGACTACTAAGTGGCTCCACTAAGCTATGCTAAAAAGCGCTCAAGGTATCATTTAAAGAGTATGACCCTTTTCTACACATGATGGCTACATTATTTATGAGAGCTGGGAGTTTTCTGAACACTGCCCTATATTAGTGCTCAATACTACTACAAAAATATACTACTAGATCTTATGTTTAAAAACATGCTTCTTTCTGTGGTTTAAGATAATTACTCCAAACTTAGCTCATAGGCTATCTTGGAAATCAAAGTTTCCTCTCTTGTTTAATTTGAAAGAATTTTACCATTTTAACTGAAAACTAGATCAAAGGCTTCTTTGGATATCGATGTTTTCTTTCTTGTTAAAATGAAAAAAAAAATTTACTCTTTGGGAATACTTATTTCCAACATAATATTTTAAAGAAATGAACTTCAACATTTGTTCTTCGCTCAACTCAAAATTAATTCTTAAAACAAAGTTAAAAGGTTTATGAAAGACTTTTGGAAAACTCAATGAACTTCTCTTAACTTGACTCTTAGCTTTCCTTGAATTAAATTATGTATTTAATGTTAATAATCTCATGTTTATTGAGGATTTCATGATGTTTAGAGGTACCTTAGTGTCACGACCAGATTCTAGACCCCAGACGAGACCAGTATCGCTTACCTCTAAGAGGTCGCAGACAAGCCTACTTAGGTCATTCTTAGTTCGTCTAGGTTAATTTTTGCAGAAAATTTGAATGTATTTGTTTCCTAACATGCTTACTAAACATTCTATTACATGTATAATTGTTCACCATCAACCATCTAACATTAAGATCATTATATGAAAGAAATAGTTCGTAGCTGCATTAATGTATACTTGACAAAATGGCACCAATACAAAGTATAAAATGAAATGGGAAATGAAACACTAGTGTAACATGCTCCACTAGCTAAACCCTTCATCTAAGCTAGATAATAACAGTAGACAGCCTCGAAAGCATGAGGGCCTACCAAGTCCGGATGAAAGTTCCACGTCAGGATAGCTGCAATGACATATAGTAAGTTCTAACGTCAACCTGCACCTGTACCTAAAAGTAGATATTTGTATGGAATTCGTACACACTTCTACTAAGTATGCGTATATGCAAGCGCACACCAAGGACATTCATGAGAAAAAATATTTCTTTCCTAACAACATGATACATGGGAAGTCAAGTCAGTGGACTTGCCAAATTTGGATCCGGAAAGTCAATGGACCTCCCAAATTTGGAATTGGAAAGTCATGGCATGAGTGTGACATGCATCATCAAATCTATCATTTTGCAAACAACACATAACATATTTCACATAGCACATATCATAATTAATATAAACACATAACGTTGTTCATATAATTCATTCGTATGACATGAGACATTGAAATCATGGACTTGACATTAAGACTTACCACAAATGAGGGATCAACATATGGGACCTCAACTAAGGAGTCTACTTTGGGAAACACAGAGTCTGCTTTATTCATTCATACGTACTTCATTTCATTTCATTCATGGGCTAGTGTAAACACCAGCTATACTTAGGATGTAGTTTAAGACTTTCATCGGGTTTGTTGTGCAATGACAAAGAATGAACTAATGTCATTACTTGAATGTAACTCACCTCTTGATTATCCTATACTAACACCTTTGGTATCATTCGTTTCATTATGTGCATCATTTGAGGCTGGCCTCATTCATTCATTCGGAACATTAAATTTTTACCCGTCATAGATCATGTGAGCATTATGAAATCCAATGTCATGAAACCCCACACCGAAAAGTGGTGGAATCACCAAGCAAAGTAACCCAAAACATGCTAGCCTACATCGTAATTGAACCCCGCTAAATCCCTATATAGGCAGTATAGGTTCGAAGACTAGGAGATATAAGGAGACCCATACCCGGCATGCCAGAAAGTCTCATCTCATGAGAGTTACGTCAACCTCCGCCCTAAAAGGTCAGTGCCTATCATTCTAGGATGAAGTGTCACACTACCGAAGTTTGCAGAGCTTTGAAAGATAAGGTTCAAATGATGATTGATACAAAGCCCATCCACCTCAAGGATTCTACACCGAATGTTACAATATCATCTTCCAAAAAACAAGGTCAACATGCTGGAAGTTGGTCATGTCTGGGATTGGGAAGAATCTATCTGGGCCCTCGAGACAAAAGGATCCATGACTACCACCACCCAAGCGTTAATAGTAGTACAAATATCAATCCTGGCTTTGATAGAATCTTCTGAAACTCATCGTAATGCCATTTTGAAGGTCCTGGTTGAAGCCTATGTCCCATCTAGTATCACTCATGAAAAGGTAGCCCAAATGATCGGGCAGGTTTTTGCGACTTAAAAAATATCTTTCCACATAGATGAGTTAAACTCGAAAGAACATCCAACAATAAGGTTTGTACATTTCAATTTACTATCAAGACAAGGTGATCACCAAAGCGTTGGTTGACACAGGATCAGGTTTGAATATTTTCCCCTCTAAGCACGTTGAGAAGGTTGGGTATGGATAGTGCGAAAATTAAAACCTAGAAGATGAATGTGAGAACATTTGATGGTTCTCAGAGGGATATAACATTGGACCTGCTCATTGATCATGCCACATTTCCAATAGCTTTCCAAGTCTTGGACATTCCCTCATCACATAACTTATTGTTGGGTAATCTATGGATTCATATGGCTGGAGCAGTTCCTTATACACTTCAACAATGCTTGAAGTTTGAATGGGATTATGAAGAGGTTGTAGTCCAGGAGAAAAAAGATATCTTGTATACGCGATTGAATGAAGAGAGCATATGGATGGCGAGATGTACCATACAGTGGAGCTTGTCGGGAACATTTAAGTGCAACCTTGATTTAGCCAGAAGATCATAGATATGATGGCCTATTTTGGTTTTGAACTTTGGAATGGTTTTGGAGCTGAATTGCAAGGGATAGTCGACCATATACAATTGTTTTTCATTCCACCACTTTTGGCCTGGGATATAAATACACTACCGCGGAGTGGTTGGATTGGCATCTACCTAGAGATGGGTACTATTATATATTGAAGAAACCCCTACCACCGTTGCACTAATCATTTAGATCAGCAGGTTTTATAAGTGACATCATGGATGAGCTTTTAGAAGACATGAAGGGGTTGTCTTTGACTAAAAAAGAATGGAAGGTTTGCAATGTCCTGATCAACGAGGTGGAGAAAGGGGACCTAGCGAAAGCAAGAAGGCACAGATCAATATCAACAAGTGGACCTCAACTCGATCAAGACCTTGTCAGGCATCTGGGTAGCTCTGGAAGATATTTTCTATCAAGTTTTTTAAAATAAAAAAATGAGGTTTCCAATAAACAGTTTTAAATTCCAATTTTTTTGCTACTGCTTTCAAATGCTAATTTTATGCAAATCTGGAGTTTATAATAAAGAAAAATCTTTTCCCATTCATTTAATATCTTATATTTATTTGTGCGTTATGATTTCTCCCATTAAAATCTGTTATAAAAATATATACCGAGTTTCTCATAGATAATAAGGATATTATCGCATGGTCTTATGCAAACATGACAAGACTAAGCACTTCAATCGCAGCCCATCGACTTCCCACCAATCCAGCATGCCCCCCTGTGAAGCAGGAACTTATAAAATACAAGCATGAATTGCGTGTGAAAATCAAAGAAGAAGTATTAAAGCAATTAGATGCCGGAATCCTTCAAGTGACAAAGTATCCAACCTGGCTTGCAAACGTTGTTCCAGTGCCCAAAAAAAGTGGCAAGGTTAGAGTCTGTGTGAATAATCAGGATCTCAACAAGGATAGTCCTAAAGATAACTTTCCATTGCCCAGCATACACATACTGATTGACAATTGTGCTAAGTGTGAAACACAATCATTTGTGGATTGCTTTGCCGGCTATCATAAAATTGAGATGCACAAGGACTATGCTGATTCATGACACCGTGGGGTGTCTAAAATTACAAGGTAATGCCTTTAGGATTAAAGAACGTTGGGCATACGTACTTGAGGAAATTGAATACTTTGTTTCATGACATGATCCACAAGGAAATTGAAGTTTATGTGGATGATGTCATAATCAAGTCAAAGGAAAGTTCAAATCGTGGGGATGACATATTAAAGTTCTTTGCTTGGCTACGCAAGTATAATATGAAGCTAAATCCAACAAAATGTGTCTTTGGTGTTCCTGCTGGAAATCTTTTGGGTTTCATCATCAATCATCGATGTATAGAATTTGATCTATTGAAGATCAAAGTCATTCATGATCTCCCCCGCCAAAGAGTAGAAAGGAGGTAATGAGTTTCTTGGGATGACATAACTTCATTAGCTGCATCATAGCCTAATCTACTGTCAGTTGTTAGCCTATCTGAAAGTTGTTAAAGAAGGATGGTGCGATGAAATGGACAGATGAATGTCAACATACATTTGATAGGATCAAAGATTATCTATCTAACCCTCCTATGTTGGTTCCACCAGATCTCGGTAGGCCATTGTTGTTATACATATTTCTATTGGATAATGCTTTCAGTTGCATCTTGGGGAAACATGATGAAACAGGAAGGACGGAGTAGGTGATATATCACATGAGCAAGAAGTTTACATCATACGAAGCTTGATACTCTCTATTGGAGTGTACTTGTTGTGCCCGAACCTGGGTTGCCCAAAAGTTGCGACATTATGTCTCCTCGCAAACTAATTATATGATTTCAAGGATGGACCCTCTGAATTTTATCTTTCAAAGTCCATGTCCACAGGTAAACTGGCTAAATGGCTGAAATTATTGAGCGATTTTGACATAGTTCATGTTACACAAAAAGCAGCGAAGGCACATGCAATAGCAAATCATATGGCGAAAAATCCCATGGACAATGATTATAGGTCGTTAAAGGTCTACTTTCCGTATGAGGATGTGGATTTTGTGGGGGAAGACATTTCTGAGGAATATGATGGATGGAAGATGTTATTTGATGGAGAAGAAAATTTGAAAGGATCTAGCATCAGAGCTGTTTTGATATCTTCAACCGAACAACATTATCCGGTATCATCGAAACTTAAATTCCTTTGTTCAAATAATATGGCCAAATATGAAGCTTGCATATATGGGCTCCGGCGGCTGATTGATTTGGACGTCCAAGAAATACTAATAATAGGGGATTCAGACCTATTGATTCATCACGTTCGAGGTGATTGGGCAACAAATAATAAAAAGTTGTTACCATACCTGGATTGCGTGCATAGATTCTGCAAAAGGTTTATCAAGACAAAATTTAAACATGTGCCAAGGATCCAAAATGAATTCGCAGACGCCTTAGCCACACTGTTTTCCTTGATTAAACATCCTGATCGTAATTATATTGATCCTATTTACATCCATATGTATGAGCAACCCGCTTATTGTTTCCATGTTGAGGAAGAGTGTGATGGAAGGCCTTGGTACAATGATATTCCAGAATATTGAAGAGTGGTGATTATTGAGAAAATGCTACAGATGTACTAAATCATAAAATTTGGATGTTAGCAACCCAATTCTTTTTAAGTGGAGAAATCCTTTATAGGAGGACTCCTGAATTGGGTTCACTAAGATGTGTCGAAGCTGTAGAGGCTAGCAGGCTAGTTTAATAGATACATGTAGGAGAATGTGTCCCTCTCATTAACAGTTTTACATTAGCAAAGAAATTCTATGATCGGGATATTTTTGGCTACCTATGGAGATTGATTGCATTCTCTATGTCCAAAAATGCCACCAATATCAGACTCATGCATATATGATTCGAGTTCCTCCCAACAAACTCCATGCATGTAGTTCACCTTGGCCATTTGCAGCATGGGGCGTGGATGTCATTGGCTCCATCGAGATAACAACATCTAATGGACACAAAGTCATCCTTGTTGCAATTGAGTCCTTCACCAAGCAGGTCGAAGCCACCTCCCACAAATCAGTGACAAAGAAGGTTGGGGATGATTTTGTTAAAAATAACATTATTTGTACGTTCGGGATTCCTCTGTCAATCATCAGTGACAATGGAACCAACCTAAATAATGATTTTATGAGATCACCGTGTGAGAAGGTCAAGATCAGTGGGCGAAATTGTACAACATATGTACCACAAATTAATGGGGTTGTTGAGAAAACTACTAAGAACATCAAGAGTATACTGTGCAAAATGATCGATAATCAAATACATTTGCATAAAAAGCTACCCTTCACATTGATGGGGTATCGCAGCACAATCAGAGCTTCTATTGGGACCACACCTTACTTTCTAGTATATGGTAATGAAGCTCTGATACCTGATGAAGTAAACATACCGTCTATTAGGATTATTCAGGATGTAGAGTCCAGTGACGCTCAATGGGTACAAGCTCGGGCAAAGAATCTGGAACTAATATATGGAAGAAGAATTAACTCCATTTGTCATAGTCAGCTCTATCAGAATAGAATGGCTAGAGCTTTCAACAAGAAGGTTACCCCCAGACATTTATCACATGGAAAAGTTTTGAAGCGGATTTTCTCAAATCAAGATGAAGCAAAGGGTAAATTCTCACCGAAGTGGCAAGGCCCATACATAATTTCTCGGGTACTGACTGGTGCAACCCTCATACTTATAGAAATGTACGAAGAAGTATGGCACAAACCTTACAACTCTGATTCTGCGAAGAGATATTACATCTAATGTTTGCTTATGCTTTTGTAATTTTGAACTACAATAGACCTGATTTTGTTTAAGAGGGGATATGTAGGCGCTCCTATGGAGTTTTGTCTTATTATGATTAAAATCTCATTTCCCCTCCCTTTTCATTGGTAACTGGGGCAGAATTTTTGAGAGGATCTCAAAAATTCTATCAGAGCTTTATCCTTGCACATCTCGATATTGGGGCAGAATTTTTGAGATGAACTAAAAAATTCCATCAAAAGCACTTCATCTCACAAAGTACCACTGGGGAAGAATTTTAAGAGGGTCTCAAAATTTTTGCAAATCAAGGCTGAGGCAGAATTTTTGAGAGGGCCTCAAAAATTCACAAGCAATAAAGCTACAAATCATCAACAAAGATCGTTCAAGGATTCAACCTCACTTTCGCAAAGTGATAATTTCAATATCTTTAAAAAATTCTATTGTAAGTATTTCTTCAAAGTAGATGCCCAGAGAGGTGTGGATGGTGAGTCAAATGAAGCACACCAGATAGAGCAGATCAACCCCCCTATTTTAAACTCATGAACTTTTATTTGAATGTAGAAAGTACATGCAATATATATACAAAAAGTAGCTTCAACCTCACTTTAAGGATAAACACATAACTATTGAGCTCGACAAAGTATGCTCAAACTTTTACACAAGACGAATGTTTGAGTTACTTTATGCTCACAATCATCTGTTGCATGTGCCTGAAAAAACATTTACCCCAAATTTTATGTGCCCAATATTGCTTGTGCCCGAAACTGCAAGTGCCCGTGATTGCATGGTACTTGAAGAATTGCATTATTGTTTCTGACCCAAATCGCATTGTGCCCGAGAAATGCATATGTTCGATAATTGCATCATATATAAAACTGCATGTGCTCGAACAAATTAAAATCATGTCACAAGGGTCAACATATGACCGAATTACAAATACACTTTATTTTCTCGTTATTTATATTCCTAAGGAATCATAGTCTAAAGACATTATCTTTCATGGCATGCGGATATCATATCATGGCCTAAGGATTTAATTTCTGTCTATCATGCTCCCATGGTATCATAATCTAAAGCCATCATTCTCATGGCCTGCAGACAATATTTTCATAACCTGAGAAATTATTTTGCGTATCATGACCCTAAACATTGTAACATAAGACATCATTTATTAAGGCAAACATTCAAGGTTGATATGAGAAATCACATTATGTTAACATTGACTTTTATTTCAAATATTTTTTCTAATCACTTTATTTAGTCATATTACGATTCATAAATGTGCATATTACAGACAAGATAAATCGCCCTCTGAATTTATGTGTCCATGCGTACATGTCTGTCGCAAACAAAGATTTTGTAAAATTCTTGGCTACTCGCACCGCTCGGGCCACTCAAGTTGCCACTCAAACTATTTTTTGAAAATGTTATTACCAATTTGCTACCTTTTAGGGTCATCCGCCTCATAATAAAACACAAAGTTTATCTGCCCTATAATATGATGCTAGACTCGTCTGCCGTACAATATGATATATAGGCGCATCCTCCTTATAATGGAACATCTAGGTTCGTCCACCTTACAATACGACCTTAAGGCTCATCCGCCATATAATAGGAAACTACGTTCTTCGACCTTATAATACGATATCTAGTCTCGTCCACCGTATAGTAGGATGTTAGGCTTGTCTTCCTTACAATGTAATATCTAGGCTCGTCCGCCTTACAATAGGATGTTAGGCTCGTCCGCCTTACAATAGGATGTTAGGCTCGTTCCCCTTACAATGAGGAATTTAGGCTCGTCCTCCTTACAATGCGACTTTTAGGCTCGTACCCCTTAACGGACATATAGGCTCGTCCGCCTTAAAACGACGTTTAATCTTGTTTGGCTTACAAAAGGACGTGTAGTCATTTTAGAATTTGCAGGTTATCGTGCTCTTCTCGCTTCTCTATCATACTCCTCTCTCTTCCCTATCTATCTCTTATTGCTACTCTATTCTTATCAATTCAAGAAGATATCGTTCCCTTTCAAATAAATTACCACTGTTTCATAATTAAAGAGTTTCATTTGTTCTTGAATCTAGAACATACACACGACCTGATTCTCGTATAACAAGAGATATATATGTGACTTAATACTAAAGTTTCGGTCGTACGCTTTTTCAACTCTACACCATCTCAATTGATCCCACTGACATCTCTTGTCGGTCAGTCAAAATTTGCTACTAAGTCAACCTTGTTTGCCTGCCAATCTCTGACGAAGTAGCAGCCCACCGACACCCTTCTCTCCCGCCAATCCCTCAACCATTCTCTCTTCTCTATTTCCCCTGTTCTCCTCACCTTCCTTTTGTGTCTCCGCCCCTCCTCTCGCCTTGCTCCGGTGAAATACCACCTCCCTTCGTACCTATCTTCTCTTTTCTGGCGAGAGCAACAACAACAGCACTCCAACAACCAGCAACCCTAGCTGGATAGAAACTATAATATAGTAGCGAACTCTAGGGAGGCCTTTTGGAAAATTTGAGTTTGTGGAAAGACGGATATCTTATCTCTTTTTTAATATGTTTATTCATTTCTCTTAATTGCAGGCTGATTTATTTTCTTTCAATGAAAGCATCATGTATGTTTATGTGAAAATCGACATGCATCTTTCTTAAAGTATGTTAATCTGCTGAAATTTGTTCATTGTTGTTAGTTCAAAACATGATGGTATTCTCGTGCATTCAGTCTTATTTTTTTATATTCTTATTGCCGCTAATGAACTTTTATGTTTACTCTATCTCCTAAGTTCAATGATGATTAATCTTATAATCATTATCGCTGGCTATAGTATACCCAAAATAAAGTTCTGTGATAATTCTCGTACCTATTTATTTGGTAATTTTTAGATTGCTTGTAATATCCTACTCAATGTAGTTACGTTCATTATTTGATGCTTACTGGATAATTTCTTATTTTTGGCAAAATTTGATGAAATGTGTTGTATTAATGCGGATCGCTTGGGTTAAACAAGGAGGGATCGGTTTTCCTTAAATTAAATACAGTTTGTCTCCTTTGATAATCTATTCTTTGTAATTGTTGGCCGAATCATACCTTAACAAATTTTGAATTGTTATTTGTATCCTTCCCTGGTGCTTTGAACCAATTTTTCTTCCTTTTAAATATTTTTTTAATTTGAATCAATTAGATCCTTGTTCCTTATTTGTTCGTTTTCCTAGTGACTATATAAGGCCCCCTTCCATTCATTATTTGAACGGACATCCTCACATTGGTTACGTGCTGAAGATACCAAAATATTGGTCTCTCTCTGTTCTAATAAAAATAAATTATTCAGCAATTCGGTAGACTTTAAGGTTCTTCTCTATACTTTCTATTTCACTGTGTTCATTTCTGTCATTTGATCAAGTGTGGATCTTCATTGCTGATATTTTTGCAAACTTAACCGATAGTATTCTTAATTAACATTTGTATTATTTTGCATCCATATATTTATGAAATTTTGTTTTCTACTTTTTTATATATTTTATTTTTTGTTTACTAAATGTTTGTATGTCTTATCTTGTCTAAATAAATATTATCCTGTGTGTAGTGTATTGCTTTCTTTAACAGGTTCTAAACTTGAAGTTCAAGTTGAAAAGTCGCCTTGAGATTATTTATTATTTATTTTAAGTCGTATATTTTTTTTTGATTTGTAATGTTGTATAAACTCTAACTTTAGTAATTATATGAAATATTTGGGGGATCATGTAAGGGGGGAGGGAACTACGCGCTAAATATTTCTTTTAATTTTCTTTTTGTTCTAATACGTGTGGGTTTTAAATATGTCAATGTGGCTAAAATAATGTGTTAGGAATGTATTGGAATATATATTAGTAATTGACTTAAAATAAAAATTAGGTGGTAACTTTGTTAGATTAGTCAACATAGTATGAATATGCGATTAAACTTGCTATGACCTTAAACTTGTAGAGTCATGAATAACATGCTAACATTGTTAAAATTCAGAAATTGACTAATAGTAATTATGAACCATTTCTATTGGTTGTAGATTTGATTTTATTTATTTTAGTATATCATGCCTATAGGTGCTTTGTAATATTTGGACTTTTCAAAAATCTAGAAATCATGTTCATAGGTATATTAATTAATTTACAGTATGTTAAATAAATGAAATAGTTTGCTGCATATTCCTTCTCCATGACCTTTTATCTTTTTATTTGTTCTAATTTATTTGTTTTTATATAGGGTAACTTATGTCACATATAATATTGTTTGTTTATCTATTTGTCTATTTTCTATCTCCTTGCTTGTCCTTTTATCTTTGCTTAATAGTTGTCGTGTTTATTATTTTATCACATAGCTTTAAATGCTTATTAGTTAATAAAAATAAGTGATATATTAATTGTTTAATATTTGTTGTCACATAGTGTTGCATGTTCAACTAATTAAAATAATAAAGTTACTCTAATTGTTTAATATTATCATTTAGTGTTTGTATGCTTAATTAACTGAACAATAAAAATAAATAAAATAGTGTTGATTGTTTATCATTTCTAATCTAGCCTTGCATGCTTACCTTAACAATTAGAATAATGTGAGGTTAATGATTTTATATTTGTTATGCTTAGTATGATTAATTTAATAACTAAATAATGAAGTGAGTTGTTTGTTACTTGTAACCTCCACATAAATTGTATGAGATACAACCGCGACCCATATTGTAGACCTCGAGAGATTCCTAAAACCTTTCCCTCGAGGTAATTTGAAATATTACCCGATCTTTGACTCGTTGACTTTTTTTAGACTTAATTAGATTATATAGATGTCCTAACGCGCCTTAATTCGTTAGGTGACAAATCTTCAAATCAAAAATTTTTTTAGGTCGTGCATCCAAACCCGTTTTTGTGAAAATATGGGTGTGACAGAATGAAAGACTCTGCTGGAGATAATACGCTCTTACCATTACGTGTTTCATGCTTATTTATGTGGTGTATACTTTATTTAGTTATGTCGTTATTTGTTTAGGTGATTACCATGTTAAGTTATTATTTTGTTTCCTTATTTAATGTCTACTTTCCATGTTCCACCCCCTTCCCTCTTCCTTATTTGTTTTTTGGTATGTTTCACACTTTCTCTTTCCCTATTTGTTTACTTACATGTTTAATCCCATACCCTCTTTCCTTATTTGCATGATTCTTTTGGCTTTACCACATTGATCTCCGTTGAGTCAGACTGTTACTTGATCAAGACATTTTTGAAATTTTGGAATCTGAGAGGTTAGTTTTCAAATTCAAGGACTTTGAATTAACCCCAACAATTTAGGAGATAGGTGGGTTTCTGGGTCTCTCTTACAAATAACGGAAAATGATTGTGCCACACAAGTCAATGCCAAGGTCCTTTTTGAAGCTAATAGGCGTGTGTCATGATCAGAGTTTACATTGTCTGAAAGAGGGTGGATTTCTTTAGAGTTCTTGTACTCACGTTTTGGAGACAAGGAAGGCCATAAAAATTTTCACAGAGAATTTGATTGCTCTCCTGCAAAATAGGAAAGATATTGTATTAACACATTCGCTGTCACATTATTAGGATCATTGGTTTTCCCTAGGAAAGAGGAAAAATACACACTAGCTTGTGTTATGTGGTCCTTATGTTGGCTTGAGGTGGGAAGACCATAGTCCCCATGATACTTGCGGAAATCCTAAGACCATTGATTACGTGCACCAAAGGCAAGAGGTAATTCGAGAGGTGTAACTTTGTGTTGCAACTATGGTCTATTGCACACTTCTACTAAAGGTCTAATAAGGTAGACATTGTCGAAGCGACCATGAGGAACATAATTATCAATAATCCTTTAAGGATGAGATATTTTATCCCCTCCCCCCCCCGTGGGAACGAAGGACTGATTCATGTACCTAAGGGAGCGCTTAAGCATTGAAAACCAATGGAAGTGTTATTGATTGAAGCCTCGGAGTGCCATTAAAAGGGTTAATGATCTCTACTTTATCGAGATTATTAGCTTGAACGGTCTGCAATCATACGCACCACTCCGAGTCCTTCGACAATTCGTACAAATCCAAATGATACCTCTACGATCCCATGTGGGCCACCATGGGTATGACTTTGGGGGAGAATACGTCAAGTGAACACCATACTACGAAGATGGGAAAAGGTGGTAACTATAGATGTTCAAGAGCATCGACCCTTCTGCACACCTGAATATTACGTGTGGCTGCTAGAGGACGCAGATCTTGCAGATGTAAGTGAAGAAGGTCTTCCGGGTTTTGGCGATGAAAGGGAAAGAAGATGGGTTGACAACCTTCTCAACACCAATTATGATGTCACCCCAGAAATGAGGGAGCCGATTCTGCCCAACATTGGAGACCAACATAATTGAAGTTTTGTTTAGTCTTTATTCCCATAGGTTATCCCTATTCCTTTAGCTCATTTCTAGTTTTGCTTTAGTTTGATGTAATAAATTTCAAAAAATGAAATTCGTTTTATATATCTAACTCCAAACTCCAATTTACAAATAATGTTTTAATTAATTAAAATGCATCACTTATCTATCATCATAGGACTACCTCTAGCTCAACAAGGTCCCATTAATTTGGGGCATTTATCTCAAACATGTTGTCATTATTATATTATCCTAATCCCTAATATTATTTTCTATTGACTCTATTTTCTCCCATTCCTAAGGTTGATTTATCCTTTATTCCATAACATACACGATCAAAAGGGACCCACTGTTTTTCCTCCTTCTCAAGGAGCAAGATACAAAGACAAGGGTAAAATGGTTGACAACAACAACACCAACCAAAGGTTAGTATTTTTTGCGGGAGGACAGCTTCCAAGTGTTCTTGTCCTAAGAGTTGAGTGCAAATTTTGGAGTTAGAAGTATAGGTAGCACATATGCACGGTTTGGTCAAGTTGTCTATCTCTCTCGGAACCTAGTTTGGAGAAAAAGAAGAGAATTGTTGTTGCACTAACCAAACAACCATGCAAAACAGTACTACGATCAATATATGCTGACCAAAACCCACTTATTCAAATATTCCACTACTTCATGACAAAAACACTGAAATTCCTTTTAAATATTACTAGATGAAAACCAAGCCAATCCTCCTAGAAGTAACTCCAAATACATACCCTTCACATACTCTTGTAAATAACAACCTCAATCCCATAAATGTGAACACCGATCTTGTGGCCCATGACCTCCATGACTCAGAGCCCCACTAAAAGGTCATTATGATCAAAATCCTAACTGAGAGATAAGATAGCTTGGCCAACAGGGTGCAACATATGGAAGGAAGCATGAGGGTATGAAGGCTGAGCTACGAGAATTTGAGCATGCACCCTAATGTAGAATACAAGCTTCCATAGTTTGAGATGTTTAATGGCATTAGGGATCCCAAAGCCCACCTACGAATGTACTGTGACAAACTTATAGTGGTTGGGAGGGACTACAAGATACACATGAAGTTGTTTATACGGAGTCTTACTAGGGAGGCCCTATCATGGTATATTAAGCAAGACCCTCGAAAATAAGTTTAGTGGGTGGACCTGGCAAAAGACTTCATGAAAATGTTTGATTTTAATATAGAAAATGCACCTGACTGTGTTTACATTCAAAACCTAAAGAAGCAACATAGTGAATCCTTAAAGACTACGCCATAGGATGGAGGTTTGAGGTGGGCAGGAACATACCTCCCACGGAGGAATCCCAGATGAAAGACTACTTCATCCTTGCCCAAGAGCCAAAATATTATGACAAGATGATGCTGGGGGCTTAAAAGAGATTTATTAAAATCATCAAATTATGAGAAAGAATAGAGGAAGGCATTAAAAGTCGAACTATCATCAACCTAAAGGCCTTGCAATCCACTAACAAAACCTTGCAATTTGGCGGAATCACTGAAAATCAGAAGAAAATAGGTTCTGTCTCATTGAACCAAGACCCCTTTGAGGTTCAAAGCAATAACCCCACCTCCATCCCATATCCTCATAACAAGTATCCTCAACATCCCTCAGCTCCACCACCTATATCTCCCCAACCCATGCCAATATATTACTAAAATACTCCTCTGAATTATCTTGAAGATTTATATCTTGTCTACATTGCCCGGCCAACATACTTCCATCGCCGCCACCCACTCAAACATGAATTTACCGTAACAGACCTCTATATGAATAGGACCTGTATAAATTTGACCCCTTTGGTTGAACCCATAACCCATCTCTATGAGAGGATGAAGCAGGCTCGCTACGTCACCCCAGTCCGTGCATTACATGTGGATGTCCGCACAAAATGGCACGAACCTAACAAGGTCTGTGGATAACATTCTGGGATGAATGGTCACCCTATCGAAGTTTGTAGATCCTTGAACGATAAGGTTCAAATGCTGATTGATACAAAGGCGATCGAGGTCAAGTAAGATGCACTGAATGTTGCAAATAATTCTCTTCCTAACCAACTGGTCAAGATTGTGGAAGTTGGTGATGTCTAGGATTGGAAAGAATCTATCTAGGCCTTTGAGATAGAATAAACCATGACTACCACCACCCAAGAGCCAATGGTAGTACAAAGACGTGCTCCATTGAGGTTGAGGTCGACACACTAAGAATCCCATTAACTATTTGTAGGGCATCTTCTCCGATTAACCATGATACACATGATGTCCCTTGGGATTACAGCAAAAGAAGGACAAAAATGGAAAAAGTAGACAGTGCAGCATGAGTAACAAAATCCGGAAGAATTTACACCTCTCAAAATTTTGTTCAGGGAAGTTTTAGAAAATCCAAGGCACCATTTGTAGAGCTTGAAGATTAGGGTATATGGAAGAAGGTTCAATCTAATTAGTACTCTATCATTGAGAAGTTGAGAAAAACCCCATCTTAAATATCAATCCTAGCTTTGCTAGAATCTGATGAAACTCATCGGAATGCCCTTTTGAAGGTCATGGGTGAAGCTTATATCCCATCTAGAATCATTCATGGAGAGGTAGACCAAATGGTCGGGCAGGTTTTTGAGACCTACAAAATATCCTACCACAAAGATGAGTTCAACTCAAAAGAACAACTCACAATAAGTCATTGTACATTTCAGTTCAATATCATGATAAGCTGATCACCAAAACGTCAGTTGGTATAGGTTTAGGTTTGAATATTTTCCTCTAAGCACATTGACAAGGTTGGGCATAAATTGTCCAAAAATTCGAACCTGGAAGATGAACGTGACAACATTTGATCGTCAATAGATTCATATGTATGGATCGGTTCAATATACTCTCCACTAATGCTTGAAGTTTAAATGGGATTATGAAGAGAATATATTCTAGGAGAAAAAATACATCATGTATATGCGATTGAAGGAAGAGACCATATCGATGGCGAGTTGTACCATACAGTGGAGCTTGTTGGGAACAATTAAGTGTAGCCTTTGTTTAGCTAGAAGATCATAGATATGATGGCCTACTTTGGTTTAGAGCTTGGGAAAGGTTTTGGAGCTGAATTGTAAAGGATATTCGAACCTATACAACCTGTTCATCACTCAACCACTTGCATGGGATATAAATACACTATCGAGTAGTGGCTTGATTGGCATCCACCAACACATCGGTTATTATCCATTGAAGAAACTCATACCACCATTGCATCAATCATTTCTATGAATAGGTTTCATGGGTGGTATCATGGATGAGTTTTAGAAGAAATGAAGGGGTTGTCTAGTACAAAAGAAGAAGGGAAGGTTTGCAATGTCGGATGAATGAGGTGGAGAAAGGGGACCCTAGTGAAAGAAAAAAGGCGCAGATCAGTATAACCAACTAGATCTCAACTCCATCCAGACCTTGTCCGGCATCAGGGTAGCTCTCGAAGATTTTTTCTATCAAGTAATTTCAAATAAAAAATCAGGAGATTTTCAATTAACAATTTTGGATTCCAATTTTTCTGCTATTTCTTTCTAATGCTAGTTTTATGCAAATCTAGCGTTTATAATCAATAAAGTTCTTTTCCCATTCATTAAATATCTTTATTTTATTTTTGCGTTATTTTTTATCCCATCAAATCTATTATAAAATTTTTTTATTCTAAGACTGTGACATAAAACGAGACTGCAGAACTTAACATTAATGACTTTGGATAAAGTGAAGAAAGTGAAGTCCCCGAGGAGTTAATTATAAGGGTTGAGATATTTTAAGAGAAACCCAATTAAAACATGATGGAAACAGAAGTGGTAAATTTGGTAAATTCATAGATGACACAAGAGACCCGGGTAAGCATCCATATGATAGAAGATTAAAACAAAGAGTATACTAAGTTTCTCATGGAGAATACGAATATTTTTGCATGGTCCTATGCAGACATGACAGGACTAAGCACTTCAATCATAACCCATCTACTTCCCACCGATCAAGAATGTCCCCATGTGAAGCAGAAACTGAGAAAATACAAGCCTTAGTTGAGTTTGAAAATTAAAGAAGGAGTATCAAAAAAATTAGACGTCGAAATCCTTCACATGACAAATTATCCAACCTTGCATGCAAATGTCGTTCTAGTGCCCAAGAAAGACGAGAAGGGTAGAGAATGTGTGGATTATCGGGATCTTAACAAGGTTAGTCTTAAGGATAACATTCCATTGCCCAACATACACACCCTGATTGACAAATGTGCTAAGAATGAAACACAATCATTTGTGGATTTCTTTGCCATCTATAATTAAATTGAGATGCACAAGGACCATGGTGAGAAAATTCCCTTCATTACATCGTTGGGTGTCTACAACTACAAGGTAATGCCTTTTTTATTAAAGAACGTTAGATCTATGTACATTAGGGCAATGAGTTCTTTGTTTAATGACATGATCAACAAGTAAAATGAATTTTATGTGGATGATGTCATTATCAAGTAAATGTAAAGTTCAAATCATTTGGATGACTTTAGAAAGTTCTTTGCGAGGATATGGAAGTATAATCCGTGGATAAATCTAGCAAAATGTGTCTTTGGTGTTCCTGTTGGAAAGACTTTTGGTTTTCATTGTAAGTCGTCGAGGTGTAGAATTGTCTCCATCGAAGATCAAAGAAATTCCTAACCTTTTCCCCCAAAAAAGTAAGAAGGAGGTAATGAGTTTCATGGGACGACTTAACTACATTAGCCTCTTCATATCCCAATCTACTGTCATTTTTTGAGCCTACCTTCAAGGTGTTAAAGAAGGATGTTGTGGTGAAATGGACATAAAAATATCATCATACATTTGACAAGATCAAATATTATAAATCTCCTGTGGTGGTTCCACCAAAGTCCTATACGCCATTGTTGTTATACATATAAGTATCAGATAATGCTTTCAATTGCATATTGGGGAAACATGAGGTAACAGGAAGGAAGGAGTAGGCGATATATTACATGAGCAAGAAGTTCACATCATATAAAGATGTATACTCTCTATTGAAGCGTACTTGTTGTGATCTTACCTGGGTTGCCCCGAAGCTGCGACATTATCTCTCTTTGCACATTACTTATTTGATTTCAAGGATGGACCCTCTGAAATACATATTTCAAATGCCCATGCCCACAGGTAAACTGGATGAATGGAAAATATTATTGAGCAATTTTTACATAGTGTATGTCACACAAAAAGCAGTGAAGGCACAGGCAACAGCACATCATTTGGCGGAAAACCTTGTGGACAATGATTATAGGCCTTTAAAGACCTACTTTCTGGATGAGGATGTGGATTTTGCGGGGGGAAGACATTTCTGAGGAATATTATGGATGGAGGATTTGCTTTGATCGAGCAAAATTATTTAACAGATCTGGCATCAGAGCTATTTTGATCTCCCCAATCCGACGACATTATGTGGTATCAGCAAAACTCAGATTCCTTTGTCAAATAATATGACCAAATATGAAGCTTGCATATGGGAGCTCTAATGGGCGATTGATTGAGACGTCCAAGAATTACCAATAATATGGGGTTCAGACCTATTGATTCATTAAGTACGAGGTGATTGGGCAACTAATAATCAGAAGTTGTTACCATACCTGGGGTGAATGCAAATGTTATGCATAAGGTTCGTCAAGACAGAATTCAAACATCTTCCAAGGATCCAAAATGAATTTGCAGACGCCTTAGCCACTATAGCTTCCGTGATTCAACATAATGATCCATATATAAGCAACCCGCTTTCTGGTTCCATGTTGAGGAAGAGCGTGATGGAAATCCTTGGTACAATGATATTCAAGAATATTTTAAGAGCGGTGAGGATAAAGAAGATGCAATAAATGTACAAAAGCGTACAATTTGGAGGTTATCAATCCAATTGTTTTTAAGTGGACAAACAATTTATTAGAAGACTTCTGACTTAATACTGCTAAGATGCACCGACGCTGGAGAGGCTAGCATGATGGTTGAAGAGATACATGCAGGAACATATGGCCCTCACAAGAACGTTTTTACAATAGCAAAGAAGATTCTAAGATAGGGATATTTTCTGCTAGATACGGAGACAAACTGCATCGTATGTGTCCAAAAATGCCACCAATGTCAGACTCATGTATATATTATTCGAGTTCCTCGCGACGAACTCCATGTCACTAGTTCACCTTGGCCTTTCGCAGCATGGGGCATGGATGTCACTTGCCCCATCGAGCCAACAATATATAATCTATACATGGGTCGAAGCCACCACCCTTAAATAGAGACAAAGAGGTTGTGGATGATTTTGTTAAAAAAAACATTATTTGCAGGTTCGGGATTCTTGAGTCAATCATCAGTGACAACATAACCAAACTAAACAATAATTTGATGAGATCACTGTCTGAGAAGTTCAAGATCAGTCATCGAAATTCTACAACATATACACCACATATGAATGGGGTTGATGATGTATCTACCAAGAACATCAAGAGGATACTGCGCAAGATGATCGATAATCACATAAATTTTTCATAAAAGCTAGCCTTCAAATTTCTGGGGTATCCCACAACAATTAGAACTTCTACTGTGGCCACGCTTTACTTTCTTGTATATGGTAATGAAGTTGTGATACCTGCTGAACTAGAGATATCGTCTATAAGGATTATTCAGGAAGAAGAGTTGAGTGATACTGAATGGGTACAAGTTTGTGTAAAGAATCTAGCACTAACAGATGGAAGAAGAATTAACCCCATTTGTCATGGTCATGTCTGTCAAAATAGAGTGCCAGAGCTTTCCACAAGCAGGTTAGACACAAAAACTACTCACCTGGGCAACTATTTTTGAAGCAAATTTTCCCAAACCAAGATGAATCAAATGGTAAATTCTCACCTACTGGCAAGGCCCATACATAGTCTCTCGAATACTAACATGTGTAGCCCTCATACTTGCATAAACGGACGAAAAAGTTAGGCCCAAACCTATCATCTCAGATTTATTGAAGAAATATTACATATAATGGTTGCTTATACTTTTGTATTTTGGATCTATGTAAGGCCTGATTCCCATTTAAGAGGGGATACATAGGCGCTCCTATGGAGTTTGGTCTAAATATAATGAAAATCTCATTTCCCCTCATTTTTCATTGGTAACTGGGGCAAAATTTTTGAGAGGGTCTAAAAAATTCCATCAAAGCTTTCTCCCTGCGCATCTTGATACTGGGACATAATTTTTGAGACGAATTTAAAAATTCCATCAAAAGCATTTCGTGTCACAAAGCAACACAGGGGTAGAATTTTGAGAGAGTCTCAAACTTTTTGGAAATCAGAGCTGGGTCAGAATTTTTGAGAGGGTCTAAAAAATTCACAAATAATCAAGATACAAATCTTCATCAAAGATCAGAATAACAGATTTGCTACTAAGTCAGATGTTGTAAAGTCTCAAACTAGGTCATGCTCAAGGATTCAATTCAATTTTACAAAGTGATAATTTCAAAATCTTTAAAAATTTCTCTATTTCTATTATAAATATTTCTTAAAAGTAGATGCCTAGAGAGGTGTGGATGGTGAGTCAAAGGAAGCACATCAGACAGAGCAGATCAACTCCCCCCCATTTTAAACTCATGAAATTTGATTTGAATGTAGAAATTACAAGTAATATGTCTACAAAAATCAACTTCACCTCAGTTGAAGAATCAGCACACCACTGTTGAGCCCGACAAAGGACGCTCGACCCTTCCAACAAGGCGAATGTTTTGAGATACTTTGTCCCCGCAATCAACAATTGCATGTGCCTTAAATTGCATTTGCCTGAGATTGCATGTGCTCAATATTAAATGTTCTAATTATTGCATGGTGCCCGAATAATTTCAATATTGCAAGTGCCCCAGATCACATTTTTGCTAAATTCCACGTGCTCGAGATTGCATCGTGCCAAAAGATTGCATTGATCCCAAGAATTGCATTTTGACATATGCTTGAGAATCGCATTATGCCTAAAACCACATGTTCCCAAACAAATTCAACTCAAGTCACAAGGGTCAATAGATTCCCAAATTACAGCTACACTTTCTTTACTCCTTATTTATATTTCCAAGGTGTCATATTCTAAAGGCATAATCTTTCATGGCCTGTAGATATTATATGATGGCATAAATATTAAATTTATGTCTATCATCATCCAAAGGTATCATAGTGAAGGCATTATTATATAACTTACAGACAACATTTTCATGAATTGAGGAATTATTTCTCGTATCATGGATCTAGACATTACAGCCTAAGACATCATTTCCAAAGTCTTAAGTCAAACATTCACAGTTGATTTGGGAATTGCATCATGTTTACATTTACTGTTTATTTATAATATTTGCTCTAATCATTTTATTTAGTCATAGAAAGTCACAAATGTGCATAATACAAGAGAGATCAATCGCCTTTTGAATTACAGTGTCCATGCGTACATGTCTGTCGCAAACAAAGGCTCTATAAAAATCTTGACTAATTGCATCAGATGGGCCACTCAAGGTACCGCTCAGACTACATTGAAGATGTTATAATCAATTTTTTATTATTTAGGCTCGTCAACATCATAATAAGACACGAGGTTCATTTGTCTTATAATGTGACGTTAGGCTCATCATCCTTACAATACGACATTTAGGCACGTTTTCCTTATAATGGGATATCTAGGTTCATCGACCTTACAATGCAACATTAAGTCTCATCCACCTTATCATGTGAAACTAGGTTCTTCGACCATACAATACGACATCTAGGCTCGTCCACCTTAAAATAGAATGCTATGCTCGTCCGCCTTACAATGCGACATCTCGCCTTGTCTTCCTTACAATAGGATGTTAGACTCATTTGCCTTCAATGTGACATTTAGGCTCGTCTGCCTTACAATGCCACATTTAAACTTGTCTGCCTTAAAGGACATTTAGGCTCATCCACCTTAAAACGACATTTAAGCTTGTCCGCCTTACAAATGGATGCGTAGTCATTTTAGAATTTGCAGGTGATCGTGCTTGTCTCGCTTCTCTATCATGCTCTTCTCTCTTCCCTATCTTTCTTTTATTGCTACTCTAATCTTATCCATTAAAGTCGATATCGTGCCTTTTAAATTATCTAACCACACTTTCAATTTTAAAGAGTTTCATTTGCTTTTGAATTTAGAACTACACACAACCTGATTCTCGCAAAACCAAAGATATGAAGGCAGCTTAGTAGAAAAGTCTCGATCCTACCCCTTTTTAAACTCTACATTGTCTCAATTGATCCCACTAACTTCTCTGATCGGTCGGACAATATTAGCTACAAAGTCAACGTTGGTTGCCCGACGATTCATCCTTCATTCTCAAACAACCAAGGGGCAGTTGTTGAAACCTAATTTTGATTGACCCTAAACCATTTTTGGAATGCAATTCAATTAAATTCGTATTTTTAAAAAATATTTTAGTTTATAATTTTTTATATAGAAATTTTATATATAGTATGCTTACTTTATCAAATTATTGTAAATATTATTAAAATATTTTAAAAATTATTACTATATTTTGAAATAGTGAATTTATTCTAATGCTTTAAAATTTCAGTGATTTTAATTACATAAAAATATGTGTAGGCAATACCTAAATATTCTTCAAAATTATTTATATCTTAGCCCAATTTATTTCAATTCTAGTAACTCCAATTCCAATTTTTTTTCAATAATAGTCAATCTTTCATTTCAATTCTAGCCATCTTATTGCAATTTTGGCCATTTTTAAAACCCAAATAAGAGAACCCATCTTTTAATCCTTACCGTTGATCTCATCCTTTAAATCTCGGCTCTCACCTCAACATGAATCAATTGACAACATCAAACCTACACCTTTTCCTGATTTAAAATCTAAAAGACCCCAAACCCTAATTCATTCACTCTCTCCCCCTCTCTCCAGCCGCCCCCTCTCCTGCTCAATTCTTCCTCGCGGAAATCGCCAGCAGGCGAGCCCTTTTCTCTCTCCATTTTGTGGTGACCTCCCCCCCTTTCTCCTCGCCATTCTCCGACGAAGAGAATCCCGGCGACACCCCTCTCTCCCCACACTCCATCCAGCTGCTCTCTCTCTCTCTATCTCTCTCCTGTCTGTTTTCCCCTTCTTCTCCTCTCCTCCCTTTTGTTTCTCCGCCCCTCCTCTCGCCTTGCTCCAAAAAAATGCCACCTCCCTTGATACCTAGCTTCACTTTTCCAGGGACAGCATAGTAGCAGCGCTCCAACATCTATCAACTCTTGCCTGCTCCGGCAAGGCCTTTTGGAAAATTCAAGTTTGCCAAAAGAAGGATCTCTAACAGATCCGTCATTTACATTCACTTTAAATTAATATCTCCCCTTTTAGAATTTTTATTCTTTTCTTTTACATATAGTTTGATTTTAGTTTTTTTATGAAAGTTTCATATATGTTTAAGAAAATTTACATACATCTTGCTTAAAGTATGTCAATCTGTTAAAATTTGTTCATTGTTGTTATTTCAATACATGATGGTATTCCCGTGCATTTAGCCTCATTGTTGTGATATTCTTATTGCTGCTAATGAACTTTAATGTTTAGTCTATCTTTTAAGTTCAATCTTGATTAATCTTATAACCATTGTTGCTGGCTATAATATATCCAAAATTAGCTTCTATGATAAATTCTCGTACCTATTTATATGGTAATTTTTTTCATTGCTTGCAATATCTTACTCCATGTATTTACGTTGATTTATTAATGCTTACAGGCTAATTTTTGCAAATTTTGATGAAATATGTTGTATTAATGCAGATGGCTTAGGTAAAATAATGAGGGATCGATTTTCGTTAAATAAAATAAAATTTGTCTCCTTTGGTAATCTATTCTTTGTAATTGTTGGCCGAATCATGCCTTAACAAATTTTGAATTGTTATTTGTATCCTTCCGTGGTTCTATTGAACCGATTTTGCTTACTTTTAAATAAGGAAAACTTTTATTTGAGCCAATTATTTCCTTGTTCCTTATTTGTTCGTTTTCCTTGTGACTATACAAGCCCCCTTCCCTTCATTATTTGAACGGACAACCTTACATTGATTGCATGATGAAGATACCAAAATATTGTTCTCTCTCTATTCTAATAAAAAAAATTATCAAGCAATTTGGTAAACTTTGAGTCTCTTCTCTATACTTGCTATTTCACTGTGTTTTGTTTCTGTCATTTGATTAAGTGCGGATCTTCATTGCTGATATTTTTGCATACTTAATCGGTTATTATTCTTTATTAGCATTTATATTATTTTGCATTCATATATTTATGTAATTTTTTTCTACTTTTTTATATGTATAATTTATTGTTGAATAAATTTTTGTATGTCTTATCTTTTTTAATAAATATTATCATGTGTGTAGTGTATTGCTTTCTTTAACAGGTTCTGAACTTGAAGTTCAAGTTGAAGAATCTCCTCGAGATTATTTTATTTATGTATTTTTCAACTTGTATTTGTTGTGTACTTTGATTTGTAATGTAGGATAAACTCTCACATTAGTATATATATATATATATATGAAAATAGTTGTGGGGTCGTGTAAGGGGGAGGGAACTACGAGCTAAATATGTCTTATACTTTTCCTTTTGTGCTAATATGTGTGGGTTTTAAATCAGCCTAGGTGACTCAAATAATATATTAGGAAAGCATTAGAATATATCTTAGTAATTGACTTAAAATCAACATTTGGTGGTAACTTTGTTTGATTAGTCAACATAATATGAATATGCTATTACACTTGCTATGACCTTAAACTTGTAGAATCTTGAATAACATGCTAATATTCTTAAGATTATGAAATTGACAAATGATAATTAGAAACCATGTGTATAGGTTGTAGATTTGATTTTTTTATTTTAGGATATCATGCCTATAAGCCATACGCAATATTAGGACGACTTTTCTAACCTTAGCCTGAGACATGACGGCCCAAGTGTATCGGGATGTTGGTCCTAGGGTTGATTCTATTAAGAGAATTATGACTTCTAGATTAAGATACTTTGTGAGGAGGAATCCTCTGGTTTTCCTAGGTTCTAATGTGGGAGAGGATCCCCACAAGTTATTGGATGAGATGTATAAGATAGTGAATGCTAAACAATTTAATAAGATTGGAAAAGAGTAAGTTTCCACCTATCAATTGAAGGACAAGGCCCAAGTTTGGTTCACTCAATGGAAAATCAACAGGCCTATAAAGGCAAGGTATATATATTGGGAATTGTATACAAAATCATTCCTTGGAAGGTTCTTTCCTTGTGAGAAGAGGGAGTGTAAGGTTGAGGAGATAATAAACCTTAGGCAAGGTAGCATGAATGTCGAGGAGTATTCCTTGAAGTTTACCCTATTGTCTAAGCATGCTCCATCATTGGTGTACCACCATAGATATGAGGTGAGTAGGTTTGTTACTGGTTTATCTAACCTAGTTAAGGAAGAGTATCATATGGCGATGCTTCATGATGACATGAACCTTTCTAATCTTATGGTGTATGCTGAATCAATTAAGGAATCAAAACTTAAGAGAAAGACTAAGGATCTGAAAATCTCTAGAAACGATGAGTAAGTTTAACCTAGAGGTTCAAGACGAGAGCTCCAAACAAAGGATTTTCAAGTTCTACTAAGGCTAACAAGAAAGAGGTGATAGATCTCAAGTTTTTAAACCTACTTTCCACAATTGTGGAAAGAAGAATTTTGGGAAGTGTCTAGCCGGTACTAGTGAGTTATATAAGTGTTGAAAAAGTTATTACCAAGTGAAAACGTTCATACTTTTATGTCTAGGGGAATGCAGGCTAAGCAAGCTTCTATTTGTTACAGAAACATGATGCTCCAAGGAAGTATCATTTGTATGCACTTCAAGCCAAATTGGGGAAAGGAGCTAATCAAGATGAATGTACTAGTAAGTTATTGATTTCATATGGTTGTGAATGTTGCATTGAGGTTTCTATATGGACTTTATATTAGTATTTCTTTGGTTTTCTTTTAAGTGGGGGAAGGTATGTTGAAAACTAAGGTCATGAGAGTATATTTGTCTTTTCATTCTATTCCTATTAAAGGTTGAGACCTAGAGTTCCTTGTAGTTTATTTAAGGTTTTGGAGTCTTTAGTGTTAATGAGTTTTACATGGATTCTTTCTTTTATGCATGTTTTTTGTTAATTTCTTGTTAATGATAATAATGAGTTTTCAAAATGTATTCCTCATGTTGATATGCATTTAGTGTGAGTTGACTAAATATTTCATGAGTTGACTTCTTGAACATGTTTAAATGTGTTGTTCCAAGAGTAGCATATTTGTCATAATGATGTTGTCATGAGCATTAATTTATATGGAGAAGGATGTTTTACCAATTAAATGAGAAATGTGAAATTTTGATGCATAATGAGTTTGTAGATGTAGTTCCTACTTGCTTGCATTGCATAAAGTTTTTTTGAGATTATTCATATGGAGTTGATGTTAACTAATATGTTTATGCATTTATATTAATTTTACATGCATGATTATGGGTTTCTAGTCTTGAATTGTTATCCTTAATGTGTGAAAAGTTTCAGTCAAGGAAAAATTCACCCATGTGAGGGATAATGTAACGACCCTAAAACAAACTAGTGAAAGTAGAGCTAACGTTGGTGTATTTGTGTTTTTCATGAGGTTTGATGTTCTATGTAGTCCGGACTCATGGTAGAGGTTTATAAGGATTAGAAGTCAAAGTATGACCCACAAAAGACCCACACTCCAGAGTGTCCTTGAGAATGAACCTAACCCTAGCCGCAAGACCCCAAGGAAACCATCTAGGTTGCCAATTTAGGGTGACCTATACATGGGGTTCACACCTAGTAGGTCCATCCATGCCCCGTGGATGGACCTCATACGCTAGGGCCCCATAGGACTAGACATAGTCCCAATGACGTACCACCAGTGCGTGGGCTTTAACCCATCCACGGCTTGTGGATGAGAGCCATGAATGAGAAATGTTTTACTGGTGAAAGGTTCAGCCAATGTAGGGGTGAATTGGTAAATTCATTAAAGTATTTAAAATTGTATAAAAATTTATTTAGATATTTTAAGGGTATTAAAATATTTTAATCCTCAATTATACTTCATCTTTCAAATCAAAACACTCCTTCCCATAATGTTCTCCCTAGAAACTCCATCGGAGATCAAGGTTAAGTTCAAGCTAGGGTTTTGGATTTCAAGGTGTCTCATCTTCAATTTTTGTGGTTTTTTATATAATAAGTTATTGTGATGCTTCATCTAGATTTAGTCTTCATCGTAGAGTCAATTTTCAAAGATTTCAAACTTTAAGAAAAAACCCAAGTGTTACTAAATCTCATGAGTTCTCTCACCTAACGATTTTAATGTGTTTAATGAAATTATCGGATTGAATTAATATTTGGTTGATAATTTATGATGAAAAACTCCATAGACCCACTCTTTCTCTCAAATCCTCAATTATGCCCTCATGCTGTGAGGTTGTTAACGATGAATTCATGTTAATAAAGTATGACTAAATTGACTTATATCATCAAATAAAATCATTATCTATACACAGTTATGGTGAATTATTATTTTATTTTTTAAATTGTTTATACGATAGTTATGGCCTTGAAGGTAAGTTATGATCAATTTCTTATTGAATTAGAATTGTGAATGTAATGTGTGATCCACTTATGGTTGAAGTTTTTACATGATTCCTATGTGATGGAGTAGAATCGAATGTTAATTTCAATATTATCTCTATAATGCAATATTGAATATCTTTAATTGGTGAGCTAAGACATTTGTTTTTTTCATTGATGAATGTTATCATGAATGAAGTATCTACAATGTAGACTTAGATGCCCTCTTCTTGAAAATAAGAAACTATGTTGAATATAACCTCTTGAATTTGTAGGCTAAGGCATCCTTTTTGTAACATTTCTCAACTAGAAAGACCTAGAAAAGAGTATAACATCTGCAAATACTTACTTTTCAGTGTATAAGGAAATATGGAAATTTTACGTATGTTAAAAGTGAGTTTACGGTAATGTTCGAAAGACCATAACTCGTAGCTCATAATGTGTTAGGACTATTTCCACATATGGTTGTAAAGTTTTCAAATCATCTTTCCAGGGTCGCAGAGTTTTAGTGATATTGAGTTCGTATGAGTGAGCTATTCTCTTTGGAAGTTTGGCCATTGGATGAGTTTGAGTGATTTCGAGTTCGTATGATTGAGTTGTCCTCTTTGGAAGTTGGGATGTTTGATTGAGAAAATGTCCAAATATGAATTTTGAAAGGGTAGTTTTGTCTTTTCCTTACCCAATTGTTTTAATTTTTTTTTTGGTAATTAATTGGGTCTAAATTGATCTTAGTCAATTATTCTTTTACAAAAAAGGTTAGGGTTTTGAGAGATGAGAAAATGAGAGGAGGAGATAAGAAAAGAAGCAAGATTCGCGAAGATCGTTCTACTTTGTTTGTGGATTTCGTCGTGGGTGATCACTACCAGAGATGTGAGACTCTCATATTAATACTCCGAATGTCTAAAACCTAATCTAGGGCCGACACTGAGATTCTAAGAGTCATAACAATATTTTAAAGTCAGTTATAATGTATATAAGTCATTTAGAAAGCTTTAGCATGAAAACGTCAAGAAATGTCCATGACGTTCGGAAACTAGTTCAACAAATTCTAGTATGCCTTAGCCTATTTGACAAAGTTTTAGGACTCAAAATTCAATGAAATTTGGTGTTAAGGTGTCTAACACGTACTAGATTTTGTTTATAGTAGAAACGTCTTGGTACGATTCCGAATGACCAACCAAAGGGTGCTCGAGGAAGACTCTTGTATGTTGGCAAAAAGTTGCCATGAGGAAGTTACCATCAAAGGACTCCAGGTTACAAGGCATTGGTGAATCGATAGGGCGTCATTGACTATGTTGACAAACACTTATGCAATTTGGCTATTGGTCCATTTGGACCAGTCTCTTACACCAACGACGGGAGTGCAGGATGGAAGTGGTAAAGGGTGCGACTGACCTACTGCCCCGTTAGTCAGGGTCTCGTAGGTCATGTCTGTGTTTACTATTTCGTTTAAAGAAATTCATTTAGTTAAATCACGGGTTAATAGAGGACTAATTAAGTTAACTAATGACTTCATAAATACCCCAACCTAATTAAACTAAACCCAACTCTTGTAATTGCTCTTCCTTCTCTCTTCTCTCTTCTCTCTCCCTCACAAAGAAACTCCATACAAGACCAAGAAAAAGACACATATAGGGCTGCATAGGATCAATTTTTATCCATAAAACTTCATCAATTATTAAGGTATGGGATTTCTTTCACTTTTGGGATTCTTTCACCAAAAGGTCCCTCCAAATTGATTTTAAAAAGAATAGTTTTAAATGGGTTTTCTTCTATTACGAAATTGATCTTGTGAGTTTATTTGTTTATGATTCCTTTTGGGTATTATGATTGGATTGTCATGTATTATGATCTAACTACCATCATTCTTGATTAATTGTCCTATTTTGGTTGAAAGATGACTTTTTCCCTTAACCCTTGTTTGTGATCTTGAATTGAGTTATGGTGTATTGATATAATTGGTTTGGTTATAGTCTGAATTACTATTGTATGTTGGTATTATGCCAATTTATGATTATTTTGTAATATTTTGTAATTTAATTATGGTAGTTCTTGTGTAATTCACCCAGTGTGTGAAGTGTATTATGAATCTGACCTATGCCTCTAACCCTAGACTATGAACTAATGATGAATTATTGTGTAGTGATTTAATTGACTTCATTATTGTATTAATTACCATTGAGTTATAATTAGACACCCATTGTTGGATTGAATTGGATGATTGATGGTAAGACTATTATGATAGCTTGTGAAGGAGATTGGGGTAAATCATGTGATCTCAAACCTTTTCTTCAATTACGATTACTTGTGTTTAGTGATCAATTTATACCTTATTATAATATTGTTTAGGGTTGGTATGATGTTAAATTGAAATGTATTGAATTATGTTAATGTGAGGTTATGCTTAAGATGTAATTATATAAGGTTTGTGATGAAATACCTATGTGCTTTACTATGATATAATGATGTTAATGTTCTAATCTCACATATGAGGGTTGTAATGAAATGTGTTCTCATTCAATTCCTATTAGCTATGATTATGACTATATGAGGGGTGGACCTACAACCTAATCTAAGATATGATTATTAATGAAATATATTTAAAAAAGGACTCTAGCTTAGCACCGAGTGAACTAAAGTGAGGAGTGTCGCTTCCTAAATAGGGGAGGTAGGATCACTAATGTAATCATGATATTAGAGACTACAATGCATTTAGAATAAAGAGGGTCCCAACTATATCTCCTAGTTTTTGAAATATGTTGCTAGTGGATCCACGTAGATGCTATGTGTATGTTTTGGTACTACCTTGACAAGTAGTCCACCTTCATTCGGCGTAGGATTCCATGACACCAGATTCCCCATTGGCTCATGTGGTCTATGTCGGTTAAGGTAAGATGTTCCCAAAAGTAAAATTTAGTAATAAAGTGGACTCTAACTAGGATGACTTGAAGGGTTTGACTTAGTCTAGGTAGGGGTATGGGACTCTACCGATACATTGCACAAGTTAGCGTTGAAGGAATCTTAGAAGGATGTTCCTGTTTGATTTTTCTTATAAATGTGAATAATATGTATATGTTGATCTTACAAGTTAGTGACACAATGTGATGTTGATTTCACTTATGAACATGTGATTGGTCTCTATTGTTAAAGTATGATGATGTTCCTTAATTATATAATATGTGAAGTTGAGTATTGTTTATGCTTTTTGTTGAGTTTACTTGGTTAAGTGAGGTTATGGGGCCTTTCTTAGACATTTCATTAGTGGACTTAATTGTAACAACCCTAAAATTGTTATACTAAATAATGTTTAATGAGCCTAGAATACCTACGATTAGATCGAGTTCAAAGAGATTCATGCGCGTACAACCAGACCTCTGAACCCTTGCTACATCCAAGCCAACTAACTTTGGGAGTTAGTTTAGCTACGAAAGGATGGGTCCAGCCATGTAGGGCTCTCAAAAATGAAGATTTACTAGAAGGAGTCTTTACAAGACTTAAAAAGGGAAAATCATAGGTTTGGAGGGTCTAGGGGTAAAATGGTCTTTTTCAAGGCTAAGGGTAGTATCATTATTACCCTAAATATATAATTAATTTTTTCATTAATAAGGTGGAGGTGCATTTTTGGAAGAGAGGGCCAGATATTAGCTCTTAGAGTGAAGTTTTGCTCCACCCAGTTTCAAACCTAGGTGGAAACGATGATTTAAATTGTTTTTTTTAAAGTTGGTAAATTAATGTATTTAATTAATATTTATTATTTATTGTCTGATTTAAAATAAAAGGAAAATCATATTTTTATCATTTAATAAAACCTTATTTGACTAAGTCCTAAACTAGATTCCTAAACATAAGAAAACTATCAACCCTTAAGCTCTCCTCTCTATGGCGTCTCTATAATTCTTTTTACGTTCTCTTTGCAAATATAACATACAAGAACAGAAAATTTACCAATGTTCTTCACACTTGAAGAAGACACAATGAAAAATAATATTAAACGCCAAGAAAAATACGTCAGGCAAAGGTAGGGTTTTCCGTCAAAAGTGTGGTGTTGAAACTTTGTTTTGGACACGAGTGTTGGAGCAGGTTTGGGAAGCAATTTCAAGGTTTGAACTTAATAAAAGGTATGAGTTGTCTTCTCTCTCGGTCCCTTTACGAAGAGACCCCTTAAGGTTCACTATATTCTAATCCGAAAACTAGGATTGTTCCTCTTTGCATGTCCCTTTCACTAACTCCCGTTGATTCGTAGGTTGGGTATGTTTCCTTCTATATATTAGGAATTAAATGTGTTTTCGTGATGACTATGTGTTTGAAATAGTAAGAATGACAATCTATGTTTTCCGAAAATATGTGCATACGTGTGAAATGTTGGTCGTGACCTATGATTCTCAGGTTTAAGGCTAAAAAAGTAATGTTTTTTTTTTGTATTTCCTGTGCACAAACTTTCTTAAATCGTGATGTTCATAAGTGATGCAAAAATGCTGATTTGAGTTTAAACTAATAGTCAAATAGATCCCTGAAAATGCACCTAAAGAACTCATTAAAAACTACTTAAAATGTCTAAACATTTAATTTGAAATAGGTGAGGAACTAGGCTGTAAAAATTTCCAGCATCTTCTTTATGAGTTACGTCAAAGCTAAGGGGATTATCATGCTATGAAAAAATGAATTAAAATATGTTATACCACTGAGGATCGAACCTGTGACCTAACTATGTTAAAAGTCAAGATAGTAAGTAAGCTAAAATAAGGCGGTGAGGGCGATTCAAGCCGTGGTTTTGGCTGGAAAATCAAGTTATGAGAATAAGAAATGAGAGGAGTGGGATTTGAACCCACAACCTCTAAGTTAGACTTAAGGAAATTTAAAGAAAATAAAACTTGAGGAGTGTGGGAATCGAACCCACGACCTCTAGGCAGATTTATAGAATTAAGAGAAAAATAAAGTTAGGCTTTAGGGATTCGATCCCACACAATCATGGTCGACTCAGAAAAAGTCAATGAAAAAGAAATTAAAATAAAAGGGGTTGTGGGGGTTCGATCCCACAACCCCTCTTCCAAGAGATGAAGATTTTAAAGAAAAGAAATTAAAAGGAAATGAATGCGTCGGGCTCGATCTCGGGTCCCCACGCCATGTGGACCAAAATAAAATAAATGAAAAAAATGTAAGTGTTGTCTAAGGAATTTGAAACCCGGTTGCCTTGCCCGAATTTCGTATTGATACATAAGTCATGCATGAATTAAATGTTCAAGAATAATGCTACCTACTTAGGTCGGCAACATAGGTCTTGTACCATATAATCTTAGGAAGACATCAATCACTTAAACGAACTATCAATGAAGCCTCATGCTTTGTATGTACAGACCAATATGTCTCATATACTTTTAAAAATAAGTGAACCTAAGATGTATGTAATGAAATGATTTAACCCTAGAAGGGTTAAGTATGAGTGTAAAAACACTAAATGTCCAAGTGCATTGGCATACGATGAAAAGAATATCATGTAATGAAATGATGAAACCCTAGAAGTGTTAAGTAAGAGTATGAAAAACACAAACGGCCATGTTATTGAAGAGACCATTCTCTTTGAACATTCTAATGAAAGTATTGAGAATAATGTATACTTAATATTAATGATGAGATGAGAAATCATTTATTGAGATATCATGTCCTCATACTAGAATCCATCTTCCATCACATATGACTTGAACGTAATAGAACTTTATACTATGCAAAGATAGGATAGGTATGAGCGGTGATGCCTTCTTTTGGGAAGGGCGGAGGTTCAATCACTCTCATGAGATGAGACTCTCTGGCATGCCGGTATGGATCTCCTTATATCTCTTTGTCTTCGAACCTATCCTACCAATATAGGGATCTAGAGGGGTTCAATTCCCATGTACGCTAGAATGTTTTGGGTTACTTTGAACGGTGATTCCACCTCTTTTCATTGTGGGGGAGACACTGGATTTCACGATGCTCACATAATCTATGTAGGTTAAAGTTAAAGTTCCCAATGAATGAATGAGGCCAGCCTCAAATGATATACATAATGAAATGAAAGATACCAAAGGTGTTAGGATAGGATAATCAAGAAGTGAGATAGACTTTCGTAATGACACTAGGTCATTCTTGATCATTGCACAGCGAACCCGATGAAAGTCTTAAACTACATTGTAGTTATTCCTGGTTTTTACATTAGTTTATGAATGAATAAAATAAAGTACATATGAATGAGTGTAGCAGACTCTGTGTTTGCAAAAGAAGGCTTAATAGTTGAGGTCCCATATGTTTTGTCCTCATTTTTTGGAAGTGTTAATGTTAAGTCCAAAGATTCTATACGCTATATGCAATATGTTATGTGGTATGTGTAAAATGTTATGTGCTAAGTGCCATATGATACGTATGATAATGCATGTTACTCTCATGTGAACAATTTCCCAATCCAATTTGGCAAGTTCACTAACTTTGTAAATCCATATTTGGTAGGTCCTCTAATTTTCCTAATCCAAATTTGGCAAATAGACTTGACTTTCCATAAATTATGTTGTTAGGAAAGAGCTATTCTTACTCATACATCTCGTTGGTGTGTGCTTGCATATATCCATACTTAGTACAAGTGTGTACTAATCCCATACAACTCTATATTTTTTGGTGCATGCACAGGTGGACTCTAGAGCTTACAAGTTGACGTTGCAGCTATCTGGACGTGGTGCTTTCATCCGGACATGGTAGTCCCTCATGCATTGGAGGATGTTTACAATTATTAAAGATGTTAGATGTAGAATTTAGCTAGTGGAGCCTGTTCCACTAGTGTTTCTTTCCACTTTTATTTCAGACTTTATAATGGTGCCGGTTTGGCAAGAATACGTTAAACGCAATTATGAATTGTTCCTTTTATTTGATTATCTCTATATTAAATTATGGATTTGTGAATGCGTATGATGATAAGTTTAAATTTTTTAGCATGAAATATGAAAGCAAAAATTTCAAATTTGCCGCTAAAAATAACCTAGATGATGTAAGAATGACTTATGTAGCGTCTGCGACCTCTAATAGGTCAACGACGCCGGTCTCATCTAGGTTTTAGATTCCGGTTGTGATAAAGTTTGTATCATATCCCTAAGTTAAATTCCGAAGATAATAAGTTCACATCAACCATATTCTGTATTTTCTAAGTCATGGTAGTGAAATGCACACTATTCTGAATTAGAGAATGCACGATGCGTAGGAAAGTTTTCTTGTTTCTGATTTTACAGTGCCTTCACTTGATATCTGATTTCTTGATGTTATAAGAGTGTATAAAATCAATCCTTGTTGTTTTTAGAGAATGAATACTAGGAGAACCATTGGCAGAGTAGAGGAAGAGAAAATGTTGGGGACAATCAGGTTCCACCCCAGGCTCGAATTGAAGGAGTGGCTATGCCGGTTAACCCTGATGAGTTGACTAATGCTGGGTTGCAGGCATCTCTGGCGCCTATGGCACAAGAAATCATTATGCAGTCCCAGGCCATGACTGAGTAGGTCAACCAGCAGAATGTTCAGAGGGAGAAACCACCGGTTCGCAGTATGGCTGACATGCTGAGAGACTTTACGAGGATGAATCCTCTTATTTTCACTAGGTCTAAGATTTTGGAGGATCCTCAGGAGTTTGTGAATGAAGTACATAATATTTTTGTGGCTATGGGGGCCACAGATACTATGAAAACAGAGTTGGCTTCCTATAAACTCAAGGATGTTACACGAACTTTGTGCAAGATGTGGCAAGATAGACAGGTTTTGGGCGGAGTTCCGGTCACTTGGGAGATTTTTAAGACAACCATTCTTGAAAGAGTGTTTCCTAGAGAGATTAGGGAGGACAAGGTTGAGGAGTTTATAAACCTTAAGTAGGGATTCATGATAGTTAGGGAGTATTCCCAGAAGTTTGTTAAATTTTCCAAGTATGCTACTTCTCTTGTATCTAACAGCAGGGATGAGATTAGCAGGTTCCTCACAGGAATCAATGGAGATTTGGAGGAGGAGTGTCAGTTTGCGATGCTCCACGATAACATGGACCTCTCTAGGTTGATGGTGCATGTCTAGTAAGTAGAGGACAGCCGCAAGAAGAAGGGCGTCCATGATGCCAGGAGGCCTAAACCATTATGATGAGAAAAGTTGTAGCAATGAGGGCAACAAGAAAAACTTTGGCGTCCGTGAGCAGCGCAGATTTAAAATGGATAAACTGAGTATAGGGAACTCTAACATTCAGAGGAGTACAACATCTAGAGGAGCAAGACCCGAGCGCAAGAGGGGCAATGGAGGTGAGATGCATCGTCCCACAAAGGATTGTTTTAACTGTCATCGTGATCAAAGTGGAGAGTGCAGACATGGCACTAATGCATGCATCAGTTGCGGTAAGAGGGGCACATGGTTAAAGACTGCCCACAGAAAAGAGGTCAGGATGGAGGTAATGCGCAGCCTAGGCGTAATCCACAGTATGCAGCAGCAGCCGAGCCTCCTAAGTTGAATAGGTTCTACGCCCTGAAGGGCAGGGAGCAGCAGGAGAAGTTTATTGATGTGGTCATAGGTATGATGCAAGTATTTTCAACTTATGTTTATGCTTTACTTGATCAAGGGTCTAAGCTTTCCTTTATAACTAATTTACTTTCTCTCTCACTTTTGGTATATTGTCTGATCTTCTGCATGATCCTATAGTGGTTAGTACACCTTTAGGATAAAATGTATGAACTGATAGAGTATACAAAAATTGCCCAATAGTTTTATCTGGTAAGACTATGTGTACATACTTGGTTGAGTTACCAATGCATGATTATGATGTTATTATTGTCATGGACTGGATTCATTGTTGTTATGCTTGCATGGATTGTCGTAGTAGGGTTGTGAGATTTTGATTCCCTAATAAATAAGAGATAGTCTGGGAGGGGTACAACTCGAGTAATCCTAATATTAGATTTTGAACCATAAAGCCAATAAAATGATGTCCTAGGGGTTATTGTGTCATCTTGTGAGTGTTAATGATTTAGATAATGACATTCCTTCCATAGACTTTAGTGCCTGTAGTGAATGAGTTCCAAGATGTATTTCCTGATGATTTGCCTGGAGGTCCTTCCCTCGAGAGATTGTCTTTGTTATCGACTTAGAACCTGATACTAAACCAATTTCAATTACTCCTTGCAGAATGGCTCCAACATAACTCAAGGTTTTCAAGCTGCAGTTAGAAAATCTCACTGATAAGGGTTTCATTCAGCAAAACATATCTCCTTTGGGGTGCTTCAGTGTTTTTTGTTAAAATTTAGATGGAACCCTTAGAAAGTGTATCGATTATCGGCAGCTCAACAAAGTCACTATCAATAATAAGTATCAACTTCCCTGAATTGATTACTTATTCGACCAACTCCAAAAGTCTAGTTTCTTCTTGATGTTTGATCTTCGATCAGGGTACAATAAACTTAAGGTTAGGGATGAAGATGTTCCAAAGACAACCTTTCGTACCCGTTATGGTCATTACAAGTTTCTAGTTATGTCATTTGGTCTCACTAATTTACTTGCTATTTTAATGGATCTCATGAATAGAGTCTTCCGTGAATACCTTGAGTCTTTCGTCATAGTATTCATTGATGAAATTCTCATCTACTCTATGACCAAGGAAGATCATGAACAACATTTGAGGCTGACCTTGCAGGTACAAAGACAAAATCAGTTGTATGCAAAATTCAGCAAGTGTGAATTCTTGCTTAGATCAATGAGCTCCTTAGGTCTTGTTGTGTACAACAAAGGTGTGGAGGTAGATCCCAAGAAGACTGAGGTTGTTAAGAACTTGCCAAAACCTCTTACTCCAATAGATATCCATAGATTCTTGGGATCGTCTAGTTGTTACCGCATGTTTATAGAGGATTTTTCTTCCATTGCCTCTTTGACGAAGAAGAAAGTCAAGTTTGAGTGGGCGGAGGCTTGTGAGAAGAGTTTCCAGGAGCTTAAGGAGTGACTCACTTCAGACCAGGTGCTTACCTTGCCTAAGTGTGGTGAGAAGTACACTGTTTATTGTGATGCATCTAAGGTTGGCTTGGGTTGTGTTCTTATGTATGGAGGTAAGGTGATAAATTATGCGTCCAAACAACTCCAGGTTCATAAAAAAAATTATCCCACTCATGACCAGGAGTTGGCAGCTATAGTGTTTGCACTAAAATTACGGAGGCACTACTTGAATGGAGTTCATGGGGATGTGTTCATAGACGACAAAAGTCCCTAGTACGTCTTCACACATAGCGAGTTGAATCTACGTCAGCGGAGGTGGTTGGAACTGTTGAAGGACTATGACATGTATGTCAACTACAATCCAGGTAAGGCTAATGTTGTAGCTGACGCTTTGAGTAGGATGAGTATTAGAAGTACATCCCACGTTGAGGATGAGAAGAAGGAGTTAGTGAAAGATATACATAGACTGGCTAAAGTGGGTGTGCGGTTAGTTAACTCTACTAGTGGGGGTGTTTCAGTTCATCCTAGTTCTGAATCATGCTTAGTAGATGAATTCAAGGAGGGTCAGCATCTTGATCCTGTGATTATAAGGCTGAAGACTCAGTGTTGGTTAAGATGAATGAGTCTTTTGCTTTTGGAGATGGTGTCATACTTAGGTACCTGGACATGCTTTATGTACAAGATGCGGATGTTTTGCGGACCAGGATCATTGTAGAGGCTCATGGTTCCAGACATTCCATACATCAAGGTTACACCAAGATATATCCGGATCTTAAGCAGATCTATTGGTGGGATGGAATAAAGAAGGACATTTCACAATATGTGTCCAAATGTTCTAATTGTCAGCTGGTTAAGGCAGAAAATCTTAATCCTGGTGGTCTTACTCAGATTATTGAGGTTCCGACATGGAAATGGGAGGCCATTAATATGTGCTTCGTGGTTGGTCTTTCGAAGACTAGGAGACAGCATGACACCATATGGGTTATCGTGGTCACGATGGCTAAGTCTTCCCACTTTATTCCTGTGAAGTCTACTTATCATTTTAGATAGAGAAGCTCAGTTCACTTCACATTTCTAGAGATCCTTCCAGAAAAGCTTAGGCACACAGATGAAGCTTAGTACTGCCTTTCTTTCTCAGACTGATGGGCAGGCTGGGCGCACCATTCAGACATTAGAGTATATGTTGAGAGCATGTGTGATTGACTTCAGGGTATTAGGGACGACCATATGCCTTTGATAGATTTCTCGTATAATAATAACTATCACTCCAGTATTGGGATGGCACCGTTTCAGGCATTGTATAGTAGGAGGTGTAGGTCTCTAGTTCGGTGGTTCAAGGTTGGAGAGTCATCCATTTTGGGTCAAGAGATCATTCATGAGGCTTTATAGAAGTTCAAGTTAATTAGGAATAGGTTTGCTATTGCATTCAGTCAGTAAAATTCTTATGCAGACAATAGAAAACGACCCTTAGATCTTGATGTTGGTGACCAGGTGTATTTGGAAATATCACCTATGTAGAGGGTGATGAGCTTTGGCAGGAAGGGGAAGTTTAGACCGAGGTATGTTGGGCCATATGAGATCCTACAGCGTGTGGGTGAGGTGGCCTATGAGTTGGCATTTCTTGTGGAGCTAGCTTCTGTTCATCATGTCTTTAATGTCTTTATGTTGAAGAAGTGCCTAGGTGATCCAACGTCCAGTCTACCTGTTGAAGGTTGGGGGTTGATGAAGATTTGTCCTATGAGGATGTACCTGTTGAGATTTTAGACGAACAGGTCAAGCGGCTGAGGAAAAATGAGATTTCCATAGTGAAGTTATTGTTCAGGAATCAAATAGTTGAGGGTGCTACGTGGGAGGTCGAGGCCGATATGAGATCCCGCTACCCTCAACTTTTCAGCCCTTGAGGTTAGACTTCCTATTCTTAAGTCTAAGTTTCCTTATCTCTCCATTCTTCGTTGCTATTGCTTGGTTGTAAATAGTATCTATGTTATGTTTTGACTAGCATTATGCTAGAGAATTTGTTGCTATGCGGGGACGAATGTTTCTAAGGGGGGATAATAATACAACCCTAAAAATTGCTATGCTAAATAATGCTTAATGTATCTAGAATGCCTATGATTAGACCGGGTTCAAAGAGATTGATGCGTGTAGATCTATACTTCTGAAACCTTGCTATATACAATCAAACTACTTGGTTTTTTATTTGAGCTAGAAAAGGTTGGGTCCAGCTCTGTAGTGCTCTCGAATACGAAGATTTACTCGGAGGAGTCTATACCAGACATAAAAAGGGAAAGTCTTAGGTTTGGAGGGTCTAGGGGTAAAATAATCTTTTTCCAGTGTAAGGATAATATTGTAATTACCGTAAATATATAATTCATTATTTAATTAATAATGTGGAGGGACATTTTGGCTCTTAGAGTGAAGTCTTGCTCCACCCGGTTTCGAACTAGGTGTAACAGATGATTTAAATTGTTTTTTATTTAAGTTGGTAAAGAAATTTGATTAATTAATATTTATTATTTTTTGGCTGATTTAAAACAAAATGAAGTCAGAATTTTACCATTAAATAAAACCTTATTTGACTCTGTCCTAAACTATACTACGAAGAATAAGAAAACTCTCATCCCTCACGCTCATGTCTCTCTCACGTATCTATCATTCTCTTTCACGTTCTCTCTGCCAAAATAACGTACAACAACATAAAATTTACCAATGTTCTTCACACTTTAAGAACTCGCAATGAAAACTAAAGTCAAACGCTAAACAAAATATGTTAGGCAAAGGGAGGGTTTTTCGTCGACAGTTTGGTGTTGAAACTTTGTTTTTGACGTGAGTGTTGGAGC
>JAKWIY010003052.1:36678432-37208432 GCA_027704805.1 Solanum corneliomulleri | reverse complement strand
CTTAAAGACTACGCCATAAGATGGAGGTTTGAGGTGGCTAGGGCAATACCTCCCATGGAGGAATCCCAGATGAAAGACTACTTCATCCATGCCCAAGAGCCAAAATATTATGACAGAATGATGCTGGTGGCTGAAATGAGTTTTGCTGAAATCATCAAATTATGCGAAAGAATAGAGGAAGGCATTTAAAGTCGAACTATCATCAACCTGGAGGCCTTGCAATCCACTAACAAAGCCTTGCAATTTGGCGGAATAGCTTAAAATCGGAAGAAAACAGGTTCAGTAATGATGTCTCATGGAACCAAGACCCCTTTGAGGTACCAAGGAACAAACCCACCTCCATCCCATATCCTCATAATCCATACCCTAAACATCCCTCAGCTCCACCACCTATATCTCCCAAGCCCATGACAATATATTACTAAAATACTCCTCCTCATTATCTGGAAGCTTTATATCCTGTCTATATTGCCCAGCCAACATACTTCCATCGCCGCCACCCACTCAAACATGAATTTACCGTAACAGACCTCTATATGAATAGGACCTGTATAAATTTGACCCCTTTGGTTGAACCCATAACCCATCTCTATGAGAGGATGAAGCAGGCTCGCTACGTCACCCCAGTCCGTGCATTACATGTGGATGTCCGCACAAAATGGCACGAACCTAACAAGGTCTGTGGATAACATTCTGGGATGAATGGTCACCCTATCGAAGTTTGTAGATCCTTGAACGATAAGGTTCAAATGCTGATTGATACAAAGGCGATCGAGGTCAAGTAAGATGCACTGAATGTTGCAAATAATTCTCTTCCTAACCAACTGGTCAAGATTGTGGAAGTTGGTGATGTCTAGGATTGGAAAGAATCTATCTAGGCCTTTGAGATAGAATAAACCATGACTACCACCACCCAAGAGCCAATGGTAGTACAAAGACGTGCTCCATTGAGGTTGAGGTCGACACACTAAGAATCCCATTAACTATTTGTAGGGCATCTTCTCCGATTAACCATGATACACATGATGTCCCTTGGGATTACAGCAAAAGAAGGACAAAAATGGAAAAAGTAGACAGTGCAGCATGAGTAACAAAATCCGGAAGAATTTACACCTCTCAAAATTTTGTTCAGGGAAGTTTTAGAAAATCCAAGGCACCATTTGTAGAGCTTGAAGATTAGGGTATATGGAAGAAGGTTCAATCTAATTAGTACTCTATCATTGAGAAGTTGAGAAAAACCCCATCTTAAATATCAATCCTAGCTTTGCTAGAATCTGATGAAACTCATCGGAATGCCCTTTTGAAGGTCATGGGTGAAGCTTATATCCCATCTAGAATCATTCATGGAGAGGTAGACCAAATGGTCGGGCAGGTTTTTGAGACCTACAAAATATCCTACCACAAAGATGAGTTCAACTCAAAAGAACAACTCACAATAAGTCATTGTACATTTCAGTTCAATATCATGATAAGCTGATCACCAAAACGTCAGTTGGTATAGGTTTAGGTTTGAATATTTTCCTCTAAGCACATTGACAAGGTTGGGCATAAATTGTCCAAAAATTCGAACCTGGAAGATGAACGTGACAACATTTGATCGTCAATAGATTCATATGTATGGATCGGTTCAATATACTCTCCACTAATGCTTGAAGTTTAAATGGGATTATGAAGAGAATATATTCTAGGAGAAAAAATACATCATGTATATGCGATTGAAGGAAGAGACCATATCGATGGCGAGTTGTACCATACAGTGGAGCTTGTTGGGAACAATTAAGTGTAGCCTTTGTTTAGCTAGAAGATCATAGATATGATGGCCTACTTTGGTTTAGAGCTTGGGAAAGGTTTTGGAGCTGAATTGTAAAGGATATTCGAACCTATACAACCTGTTCATCACTCAACCACTTGCATGGGATATAAATACACTATCGAGTAGTGGCTTGATTGGCATCCACCAACACATCGGTTATTATCCATTGAAGAAACTCATACCACCATTGCATCAATCATTTCTATGAATAGGTTTCATGGGTGGTATCATGGATGAGTTTTAGAAGAAATGAAGGGGTTGTCTAGTACAAAAGAAGAAGGGAAGGTTTGCAATGTCGGATGAATGAGGTGGAGAAAGGGGACCCTAGTGAAAGAAAAAAGGCGCAGATCAGTATAACCAACTAGATCTCAACTCCATCCAGACCTTGTCCGGCATCAGGGTAGCTCTCGAAGATTTTTTCTATCAAGTAATTTCAAATAAAAAATCAGGAGATTTTCAATTAACAATTTTGGATTCCAATTTTTCTGCTATTTCTTTCTAATGCTAGTTTTATGCAAATCTAGCGTTTATAATCAATAAAGTTCTTTTCCCATTCATTAAATATCTTTATTTTATTTTTGCGTTATTTTTTATCCCATCAAATCTATTATAAAATTTTTTTATTCTAAGACTGTGACATAAAACGAGACTGCAGAACTTAACATTAATGACTTTGGATAAAGTGAAGAAAGTGAAGTCCCCGAGGAGTTAATTATAAGGGTTGAGATATTTTAAGAGAAACCCAATTAAAACATGATGGAAACAGAAGTGGTAAATTTGGTAAATTCATAGATGACACAAGAGACCCGGGTAAGCATCCATATGATAGAAGATTAAAACAAAGAGTATACTAAGTTTCTCATGGAGAATACGAATATTTTTGCATGGTCCTATGCAGACATGACAGGACTAAGCACTTCAATCATAACCCATCTACTTCCCACCGATCAAGAATGTCCCCATGTGAAGCAGAAACTGAGAAAATACAAGCCTTAGTTGAGTTTGAAAATTAAAGAAGGAGTATCAAAAAAATTAGACGTCGAAATCCTTCACATGACAAATTATCCAACCTTGCATGCAAATGTCGTTCTAGTGCCCAAGAAAGACGAGAAGGGTAGAGAATGTGTGGATTATCGGGATCTTAACAAGGTTAGTCTTAAGGATAACATTCCATTGCCCAACATACACACCCTGATTGACAAATGTGCTAAGAATGAAACACAATCATTTGTGGATTTCTTTGCCATCTATAATTAAATTGAGATGCACAAGGACCATGGTGAGAAAATTCCCTTCATTACATCGTTGGGTGTCTACAACTACAAGGTAATGCCTTTTTTATTAAAGAACGTTAGATCTATGTACATTAGGGCAATGAGTTCTTTGTTTAATGACATGATCAACAAGTAAAATGAATTTTATGTGGATGATGTCATTATCAAGTAAATGTAAAGTTCAAATCATTTGGATGACTTTAGAAAGTTCTTTGCGAGGATATGGAAGTATAATCCGTGGATAAATCTAGCAAAATGTGTCTTTGGTGTTCCTGTTGGAAAGACTTTTGGTTTTCATTGTAAGTCGTCGAGGTGTAGAATTGTCTCCATCGAAGATCAAAGAAATTCCTAACCTTTTCCCCCAAAAAAGTAAGAAGGAGGTAATGAGTTTCATGGGACGACTTAACTACATTAGCCTCTTCATATCCCAATCTACTGTCATTTTTTGAGCCTACCTTCAAGGTGTTAAAGAAGGATGTTGTGGTGAAATGGACATAAAAATATCATCATACATTTGACAAGATCAAATATTATAAATCTCCTGTGGTGGTTCCACCAAAGTCCTATACGCCATTGTTGTTATACATATAAGTATCAGATAATGCTTTCAATTGCATATTGGGGAAACATGAGGTAACAGGAAGGAAAGAGTAGGCGATATATTACATGAGCAAGGAGTACACATAATACAAAGCTCTATGCTCTCTATTGAATCGTACTTGTTGTGATCTTACCTGGGTTGCCTAGAAGATGGGACATTATCTACGTTTGCACATTACTTATTTGATTTTATGTATGGACCCTCTGAAATATATATTTCAAAATCCCATTCCCACAGCTAAACTAGCTGAATGAAAAATATTTTTGAGCGACTTTACATAGTGTATGTTACGCAAAAAGCAGTGAAGGCACAAACAATACCAGATCATTTGGCGGAAAATATTGTGGACAATGATTATAGGCCTTTCAAGACCTAGATTCTTGATGAGTATGTCACTTTTGGAGGGGAAGACATTTATGAGGAATATGATGGATGGAGGATTTGCTTTGATCGAGCAAAATTATTTAACAGATCTGGCATCAGAGCTATTTTGATCTCCCCAATCCGACGACATTATGTGGTATCAGCAAAACTCAGATTCCTTTGTCAAATAATATGACCAAATATGAAGCTTGCATATGGGAGCTCTAATGGGCGATTGATTGAGACGTCCAAGAATTACCAATAATATGGGGTTCAGACCTATTGATTCATTAAGTACGAGGTGATTGGGCAACTAATAATCAGAAGTTGTTACCATACCTGGGGTGAATGCAAATGTTATGCATAAGGTTCGTCAAGACAGAATTCAAACATCTTCCAAGGATCCAAAATGAATTTGCAGACGCCTTAGCCACTATAGCTTCCGTGATTCAACATAATGATCCATATATAAGCAACCCGCTTTCTGGTTCCATGTTGAGGAAGAGCGTGATGGAAATCCTTGGTACAATGATATTCAAGAATATTTTAAGAGCGGTGAGGATAAAGAAGATGCAATAAATGTACAAAAGCGTACAATTTGGAGGTTATCAATCCAATTGTTTTTAAGTGGACAAACAATTTATTAGAAGACTTCTGACTTAATACTGCTAAGATGCACCGACGCTGGAGAGGCTAGCATGATGGTTGAAGAGATACATGCAGGAACATATGGCCCTCACAAGAACGTTTTTACAATAGCAAAGAAGATTCTAAGATAGGGATATTTTCTGCTAGATACGGAGACAAACTGCATCGTATGTGTCCAAAAATGCCACCAATGTCAGACTCATGTATATATTATTCGAGTTCCTCGCGACGAACTCCATGTCACTAGTTCACCTTGGCCTTTCGCAGCATGGGGCATGGATGTCACTTGCCCCATCGAGCCAACAATATATAATCTATACATGGGTCGAAGCCACCACCCTTAAATAGAGACAAAGAGGTTGTGGATGATTTTGTTAAAAAAAACATTATTTGCAGGTTCGGGATTCTTGAGTCAATCATCAGTGACAACATAACCAAACTAAACAATAATTTGATGAGATCACTGTCTGAGAAGTTCAAGATCAGTCATCGAAATTCTACAACATATACACCACATATGAATGGGGTTGATGATGTATCTACCAAGAACATCAAGAGGATACTGCGCAAGATGATCGATAATCACATAAATTTTTCATAAAAGCTAGCCTTCAAATTTCTGGGGTATCCCACAACAATTAGAACTTCTACTGTGGCCACGCTTTACTTTCTTGTATATGGTAATGAAGTTGTGATACCTGCTGAACTAGAGATATCGTCTATAAGGATTATTCAGGAAGAAGAGTTGAGTGATACTGAATGGGTACAAGTTTGTGTAAAGAATCTAGCACTAACAGATGGAAGAAGAATTAACCCCATTTGTCATGGTCATGTCTGTCAAAATAGAGTGCCAGAGCTTTCCACAAGCAGGTTAGACACAAAAACTACTCACCTGGGCAACTATTTTTGAAGCAAATTTTCCCAAACCAAGATGAATCAAATGGTAAATTCTCACCTACTGGCAAGGCCCATACATAGTCTCTCGAATACTAACATGTGTAGCCCTCATACTTGCATAAACGGACGAAAAAGTTAGGCCCAAACCTATCATCTCAGATTTATTGAAGAAATATTACATATAATGGTTGCTTATACTTTTGTATTTTGGATCTATGTAAGGCCTGATTCCCATTTAAGAGGGGATACATAGGCGCTCCTATGGAGTTTGGTCTAAATATAATGAAAATCTCATTTCCCCTCATTTTTCATTGGTAACTGGGGCAAAATTTTTGAGAGGGTCTAAAAAATTCCATCAAAGCTTTCTCACTGCGCATCTTGATACTGGGACATAATCTTTTAGATGAACTTAAAAATTCCATCAAAAACATTTTGTCTCACAAAGCAACACTGGGGTAGAATTTTGAGTGAGTCTCAAACTTTTTGCAAATCAAGGCTGGGGCAGAATTTTTGAGAGGATCTAAAAAATTCACAAGCAATCAAGATACAAATCTTCAACAAAGATCAGAATAACAGATTTGCTACTGAGTCAGATATTGTAAAGTCTCAAACTAGGCCATGCTCAAGGATTCAAAATCAATTTTACAAAGTGATAATTTCAAAATCTTTAAAAATTTCTCTATTTCTATAATAAATGTTTCTTCAAAGTAGATGCCTAGAGAGGTGTGGATGGTGAGTAAAAGGAAGCACACAAGCAGAGCAGATCAACTCCACCCCCATCCCCCCATTTTAAACTCATGAACTTTGCTTTGAATGTAGAAAGTACAAGTAATATATATACAAAAAGCAGCTTCAACCTCGCTTGAAGGATCAACACACCACTGTTGAGCCCGACAAAGGACGCTCGACCCTTCCAACAAGGCGAATGTTTGAGCTACTTTGTGCCCGCAATCATCTATTGCATGTGCCTGAAATTGCATTAGCCTGAGATTGCATGTGGCCGATATTGCAAGTGCCCGCGATTGCATAGTGCCCGAATAATTGCATTATTGCATGTGCCCCAGATCGCATTGTGGCTGAATTCCATGTGCTCGAGATTGCATTGTGCCCAAAGATTGCATTGTGCACGAGAATTGCATTTTTGCATATGCCCGAGAATTGCATTATGCCTAAAACCACATGTGCCCAAATAAATTCAGATCAAGTCACAAGGGTCAACAAATTCCCAAATTACATATACACTTTCTTTACTAATTATTTATATTCCTAAGGCGTCATATTATAAAGGCATAATCTTTCATGGCCTGCGGATATCATATCATGGACTAAAGATTTAATTTATGTCTATCATGATCCTAAGGTATCATAGTGAAGGCATTATAATATAACCTGAAGACAACATTTTCATGACTTGAGGAATTATTTTGCGTAACATAGATCTAGACATCACAACCTAAGACATCATTTCCAAAGTCTTAAGTCAAACATTCAAGGTCGATTTGGGATATTGCATAACTTTACATTTACCGTTTATTTAAAATATTTGCTCTAATCATTTTATTTAGTCATAACAATTCACAAATGTGCAGCTTACAAACAAGATCAATCGCCTTTTGAATTACTGTGTACATGCGTACATGTCGGTCGCAAACAAAGGCTCTGTCAAATTCTTAGCTACTTGTATAACATGGGCCACTCAAGCTACCGCTCAGACTATTTTGAAGATGTTATAATCAATTCGCTATCATTTAGGTTGGTCCGCCTCATAATAGGACATGAGGTTTGTCTGCCTTATAATATGACGTTAGGATCATCATCCTTACAATACGACATTTAGGCTCGTTTGCCTTATAATATGACATCTAGGTTCATCAACCTTACAATGCAACATTTAGGCTCATCCACCTTATCATGGGAAACTAGGTTCGTCGATCTTACAATACGACATCTAGGCTCGTCCACCTTACAATAGGATTTTAAGCTCATTCGCCTTACAATGCGACATCTAGGCTTGTCTTCCTTACAATAGGATGTTAGGCTCATCTTCCTTACAATGCTACATTTAGGCTCGTACTCCTTACAATGCGACATTTAGGCTCGTCTGCCTTATAGGACATTTAGTCTCATCCGCCTTAAAACGGCGTTTAGGATTATCCGCCTTACAAAAGGATGCGTAGCCATTTTAGAATTTGCAGGTGATCGTGCTCTTCTCGCTTCTCTATCATGCTCATTTCTCTTCCCTATCTCTCTCTTATTGCTACTCTAATCTTATCCATTCAAGTTGATATCGTGCCTCTTCAAATATCTTAGTTTCATTTGCTTTTGAATTTAGAACTACACACGACCTGATTCTCGCATAACCAGAGATATGTAGGCAGCTTAGTACCAAAGTCTGGGTCGTACCCCTTTTTCAACTCTACATTGTCTCAATTGATCCCATTAACTTCTCTCATCGGTCGGACAAAATCGGCTACAAAGTCAACGTTGGTTGCCCGACGATTCATCCTTCATTCTCAAACAACCAAGCGGCAGTTGTTGAAACCTAACTTGGATTGACCTTTAACCATTTTTAGTAATGCTAATCTACTAAATTCGTTTTTAAAAAAAATATATTTTAGTCGGATTTGCATACAAAATTTTAGATTTAGTATGCTTACTTTATCAAATTATGTAAATATTATTAAAATATTTTGAAAAGTATTAATATATTTCGAAATAATTATATTATTCTAATGCTTTAAAATTTAAGTGATTTTAAATACATAAAAATATCCGTAGTATTTCAATTGGATAGCAATTCCTAAATATTCCTCAAAATTATTTAAATCTTAGCCCAATTTATTTTAATTCTAGTCACTCCAATTCTAATTTTATTTCAATAATAGTCACTCTTTCATTTCAATTCTAGCCATTTTATTGCAATTTAGGCCATTATTCAAACCCAAATCACAAAACCCATCTTTCAATCCTAACCGTTGATCTCATCCTTTAAATCTCGGCTCTCACCTCAACATGATTTAACGGACCGGATCAAACTCACCCTTTTCCTATTTAAAATCTAAGAGACCCCAAACCCTAAATCATTCTCACTCTCTCCCCCTCTCTCCAGCCGCCCCCCTCTCTCACTCCATTCGTTCCCACAGAAATCGCCAGCAGGCGAGCCCTTTTCTCTCTCCCTTCTGGCGACCCCCCCCCCCTCTCCTCGCCAGTCTCTGAAGAAGCAGCATCCCGGCGACACCCCTCTCTCTCCACACTCCCTCGAGCCGCTCTCTCTCTATCTATCTCATGTATGTTTCCCTTTCTTCTCCTCTCCTCCCTTCTGTCTCTCCGCCACTCCTCTCGCCTTGCTCCGACAAAATGCCACCTCCCTTCATACCTATATTCTATTTTCCGGTGACAGCAATAGCAGCACCTCTCCAACATCTAGCAACTGTCACCGGTTAGAACAGTAAAAATGCGACGAGCTCCGGCAAGGCCTTTTGGAAAATTTGAGTTTGCCAAAAGAAGGATCTCTAACAGATCCGTCCGGGTACATTCACTTTAAATTAATATCTGCCCTTTTAGCATTTTTATTCTTTTCTTTTACATGCAGTCTGATTTTAGTTTTTTCTAATGAAAGTTTCATGTACGTTTATGTGAAAATCGACATGCATCTTGCTTAAAGTATGTCAATCTATTAAAATTTGTTCATTGTTGTTAGTTCAAAACATGATAGTATTCTCGTGCATTTAATCTTATTTTTGTGATATTCTTGTTGCTGCTAATGAACTTTTATGTTTAGTCTATCTTATAAGTTCAAACTTGATTAATCTTATAATTATTGTCGCTGGCTATAGTATATCCAAAATTAGCTTCTGTGTTATATTCTCATACCTATTTATATGGTAATCTTTTTGATTGATTGTAATATCTTACTCAATGTATTTACGTTGATTGATTGATGCTTACTAGCTAATTTTGGCAAATTTTGATGAAATATGTTGTATTAATGCGGATGGCTTAGGCAAAATAAGGAGGGATCTATTTTTCTTAAATAAAATAAAATTTGTCTCCTTTGGTAATCTATTCTTGGTAATTGTTGGCCGAATCATGCCTTAACAAATTTTGAATTGTTATTTGTATCCTTCCCTGGTGCTATTGAATCGATTTTGCTTCCTTTTAAATTAGGAAAAAATTTATTTGAATCAATTTTCCTTAAATAAAATAAACTTTGTCTCCTTTTGGTAATCTATTCTTGGTAATTGTTGGCCGAATCATGCCTTAACAAATTTTGAATTGTTATTTGTATCCTTCCCTGGTGCTATTGAATTAATTTTCCTTCCTTTTAAATAAGGAAAAAATCATTTTAATCAATAAGTTCCTTGTTCCTTATTTGTTCGTCTTCCTAGTGACTATATAAGCCCCCCTTCCCTTCATTATTTGAACGGACATCCTCACATTGCTTACTTGCTAAAGATTCCAAAATACTGTTCTTTCTCTATTCTAATTAAAATTAATTATTAAGCAATTCGGTAAACTTTGAGGTTCTTATCTATACTTGTTTTTTCACTGTGTTATTTGATTAAGTGCAGATCTTCATTGCTGATATTTTTGCATATTTAACCGGTTAACATTCTTAATTAGCATTTATATTATTTTGCATCCATATATTTATGCAAGTTTGTTTCTACTTTTTTACATGTATAATTTATTGTTAACTAAATGTTTGTATGTCTTATCTTGTCTTAATAAATATTATCATGTGTGTAGCATATTGCTTTCTTTAATTGGTTCTGAACTTGAAGTTCAAGTTGAAGAGTCTCCTTGAGATTATTTTATTTATATATTTTTCAACTAGTATTTTGTGTATTATGATTTTAATGTTGTATAAACTCTAACTTTAGTATATATATATATATATATATATATATATATATATATATATATATATATGAAAATATTTGGGGGATAGTGTAAGGGGGAGGGAACTACGTGCTAAATATCTCTTTTACTTTTCCTTTTGTGCTAATACGTATGGGTTTTAAATCTGCCTATGTGACTCAAATAATATATTAGGAAAGCATTAGAATATATCTTAGTAATTGACTTAAAATCAACATTTGGTAGTAACTTTGGTTGATTAGACTTGCTATGATCTTAAACTTGTAGAATCTTGAATAACATGTTAATATTGTTAAAATTAAAAAATTGACTAATGATAATTAGAAACCCTGTCTATAGGTTGTAGATTTGATTTTATTTATTTTAGGATATCATGCCTACAGGTGTTATGCAATATTTGGACTTTCAATCATCTAGCAATCACGTTCATAGGTATTATTAATAAATTTTCGGCATGTTAAATAAATAAAATAGTTTGTTGCATATTCCTGCTCCCTGCTAAATAACTCCTGTGATATTATTTTTTCTGCTACCTAAAATAAAGTTAATAAATCTGCTCCTGCTTGTTTAAAATTTAAAATCTGCCCTGATAAAATCATTCCAAATAATTTTTTCTGTACCCAACAAAATTGACTGCCCTAACAATATTTCTTCATTAATAATAATCTTCTTTCTAAGTTAAATCTCTGCATTGTAATTATTTTCAACTAAAAAATATAGTTTCAACATTAATAATAATCTGCTTTCTAAGTTGAATCTCTGCATTGTAATTATTTTCGACTAAAAAATATCGTTTCAACATTAATAACAAATTTGTTACTGTCCTAAAAAATAATCTGATGCGTTAATGTGCTCTAAAAATAGTTTTTTCCTGTATCTACTAATCTTTTACAATCATTCAATAACTATAATTGCATGCTACTTTAAAATAAATTCTTTTTAATAGTTTAATCTACTATTGAATTAACATGCTATTTTCTGCATAATCCCACTTTATTTTGCTATCCTAATAAATTTTTGCCCGAATATTAGTTTTCAGCATCATAAATAATTATTTTGCCACTTGTAATCAATTAATAGATAAATAATTCTTGTATGCTTGATAAAATAAATGAACTTTGAATCGTGTCATAACACTTTGTCCTTGTTAAATTATTTGTCACATATTTTATGAAGTCTATTTATGTGCTTATATGTCGCACATTTCGCATGAGACCTCTGATAATGATGTGTGTGTTATAGCGTGTCTAATAAAATGTAGAGGCGAACTTGAGACTTTATGTGTCAAATGTTGTTCAATATTTTTTGCTTGGTGTCTAGGAGGGCCTTATATTCTACTTTTGTCTAAATAACTTACTAAGTCCAATATTTTTCGGACATTAAGTTGAGACGATTAGACACCTTTTAGGTACGAAATGCATGCGGTGGTGGGTTAGGGATAGTTGTCCCTACAGACATAATGACATCGAATCAAGCTTGAAAAGACAAACCTTTGTTTTCTTTGTCCCTATACCCAATGGTAAATAATAAGAAAAGCCGAGTGTTGATCCAAAAAAGTCTCTCAGAGTCTCCTTTCCCTTTTATTTCTGTATTTGTTTTAACTTAATTATATTTATAGGGTAGCTTCAGTAAAATATAATATTGTTTGCTTATATATTTGTCTATTTTATGTCTCTTCGCTTGACCTTTTATTTTTGCTAAATATTTTTTGTATTTATTATTTTATCACATATCCTTACTTGCTTAATTAATTAATAAAAATAATTGATATCTTAATAGTTTAATATTTGTTGTCACCTAGTGTTGCATGATTAACTAACTAAAATAATAAATTTACTCTAATTTTTTAATATTATCTCTTAGTGTTCGTATGCTTAATTAACTAAATAGTAAAAATAAAGAAAATAGTGTTGATTGTTTATCATTTATAATCTAGCTTTGCATGCTTAACTAATTAAAACAAAGTGACCTTAATTGCTACTTGTAACCACCACATAAATTGAAAGAAATACGACCGGGACCCATATCGTGGACCTTGAGGGATGACTAACACCTTTTCCTCGAGGAAATTTGAACCCTTACCCTGATATCTAGATCGTTGACCTTAGATTGATTTTATTAAGTTAGATAGGTGCCTTAACGCGCCTTAATTCGTTAGGTGGCGACTCTTCAAACCTAAAATCCCAAATGAGTTGTTAGGTCGTTCATCCAAGCCTGTTTTTACGAAAAATGGGGCGCGACATATACCCCTCCCCTTTTAATAAAACTAAAGTTGTTGTTGAAATCAGACACCCAATCGAAAAGAAGAAAATTTGGTTGGGCACTTTTGCCATTTTAGATGAATCTTCTGCAATACACAAGTCTAAGAAAATTAAGTTTGAAGAACTGATCATAGCTATAAAAGCAAAAAAATGATCAAATTTATGAAAAATCAAACAATTTTTTTTACGGGTGATGGATCTAACCAGAATTCATCAATGGATGTTACTAGAAACTCGAATCCATCAAACGGAGTTGAGGAAAAAAGCAAAGAAGAAACTGAGAATGAAACAGATGAAGAAATATTTGACGGGACCTTGATGAAAATTTCAAAGAGCAGCGATATGAAAATGTCACATAAGTTAGGGGTTCTAGTTATTGATAACTATGCATATTTGGTTGGTGAATTTAGTGCTACTATTTGGTTGGTGAATTTAGTGTTACGGATGATCTTAGCATCGATATATAATTTTATGGTCCAAAACAAGAGGGAAAAAAGGTTCAAAATAGCAATTTTAGAACTATTGGGGTGGAGTACAAACCTTAATTTTACGAAAGTTTCAGGGGCTTTAGGTCTTTGTGATTGGATATTCGATATAATATATGTTGTTATGTTACAATAGTTGTTAAATCAATGATTTACTTTTAAATGAATTAAATTAGATTTTTTTAAAAAAATATTATATGGTGATAGTGAAATAAAATTTTGTTTCTCCATAATTATTTAAATTTATTGTCTTTTTATTCTGATGATTATAATTTTTTGATTCTAAGATATTTTTGTTATCATATTATTAATATAACTTGGGAACCCTAGTATACAAGATAACCTCCTTTATTTTTTATTTTGACATTTTCACTTGCAAAATATTGCTTGAAATATCTTTTGTTGAAGTAATAAATTTATAAAAAGATTATTTTTTGTTCTCTTCTTTGTTGAAATAGCCCCCCACCCACAACCTCCCCTTTTTTAAATTACTAAAAATAACATTAAAGGGGAGGTTGTGGGCGGGGGGCTATTTCAACAAAGAAGAGAGTAAAAAATAATCTTTTTATAAATTTATTACTTCAACAAAAAAATATTTCAAGCAATATTTTGCAAGAGAAAATGTCAAAATAAAAAATAAAGGAGGTAATGTTGTATATTAGGGTTCCCAAGTTATATTTATAATATGATAACAAAAATATCTTAGAATCAAAAATATTATAATCATCAAAATAAAAAGACAATAAATATAAACAATTATGGAGAAACAAAATTTCATTTCACCATACAATATTTTTTTTAAAAAAAATCTAATATAATTCATTTAAAAGTAAATCATTGATTTAACAATTATTGTAACATAACATCATATATCATATCGAATATCTAATCACAAAGACCTAAAGCCCCTGAAACTTTCGTAAAATTAAGGCTTGTACCCCACCCCAATAGTTCTAAAATTGCTATTTTGGACCTTTTTTCCCTCTTGTTTTGGACCATAAAATTATATATCGATGCTAAGATCATCCGTAGCACTAAATTCACCAACCAAATAGTAGCACTAAATTCACCAACCAAATATGCATAGTTATCAATAACTAGAACTTATGTGACATTTTCATATCGTTGCTCTTTGACATTTTATCCAAGGTCCCGTCAAATATTCTTCATCTGTTTCATTCTCAGTTTCTTCTTTGCTTTTTTCCTCAACTCCGTTTGATGGATTCGAGTTTCTAGTAACACTCATTGATGAATTCTATTTAGATCCATCACCCTTACAAAAATTTGTTTGATTTTTCAAAAATTTGATAAATTTTTGCTTTTATAGCTATGATCAATTTTTCAAACTCAATTTTCTTAGATTTGTATACTGCATAAGCTTCATCAATAGTGACAAAATTACCCAACAAAATTTCTTCTTTTCTATTGAGTGTCTGATTTCAGCAACAAATTTACGACTTCTTCACTTTCGATCACCAACATGATACAATCTAGCACAATTTTTGTTTGATGTTATTTTTTGAAATTTCATTATTGGAGAAAGTTTATTAAAAGGGGGATGGGGGGGGGGGAGGGAGTAGGGCAATTTCAATTAAAAAAAAAAGTGCATAGAAAAGCAAACTAATAGTTTTAAAATGAGAGCAAAACTTAAACAGGGGCATATATATATATATATATATATATATATATATATATATATATATATATATATATATACTATATATATATATATATATATATATATATATATATATATATTATATATATATATATTCAAATATTCAAATTCTCTGGATAATTTTTACATCTTTGAGAAATTACAGTGTTTGAATTTTTATCACCTCCATATCCAATCTATTAATGTCCTAATTTGACAATGAATATTAAAATCTTCCAATATGATAGAATCAAATAAATTGGCGCAAGGTAGATGAAATTGGGGGTGTGCATCCAATATCTTCTGTGATAAGAAGGTGCTAGCAAAGCTTGAAGGCAAATTTACAAAGTGATAATTAGACTAACTATGTTGTGTAGGGTGGAGAGTTTTCCTGTCAAGAACTCTTATGTTGAGAAGTATGAAGTTGCAGAAATAAGTATTCGTTGATGCATGCGTGTGTATATTAGAAGAAATATGATTAAAATGAGGATATTTGTGAAAATTTGGGAGTGACTTTGCTGGAGGATTTGATGCAAGAAATGAGATTTAGATAGTTCGGACATGTGAATAGGAAATGTCCAGATATCGTAGTGTCGAGGAGTGAGAGGCTAACTACATTTGAATGGTTTAAGGAGAGGTAGAGGCAGACTAGAGAGGAATTGGATAGAGATGATTAGATAAGTCATGTTGCAATTTCAAATTGCATAAAACATGAACTTTAATAAGAGGTTGTGGAATAACACAAATTAGGGTAGATGGTTAATAAGAAGAAGCTAAGGGCATTTTCTTGTCATATGTCGATACTAATATATGTTGTTTATTGCTCCCTTAGTTTTTGGTCCTTCTATTTAGGTTATGATTTATTACCTTGTACTTTGACTATCAGGTTTATTTATTTTTTTAGTTATCCTATTGTTACCTTCTGTTGTTTTTCTTCTATCTTCTCTTTCTTGTACTTTTTTTCTCTGGACTACTTTGAGCTAGTTTTTTCTTGATCTAAGTGTCTATCGAAAACAATATCTCTACCTCAAATACTTCTAAAGTAGATAAGACATCTAGACATGCTACCCCCCCCCCCAGAATCTACTTTGTGAAATTATATTGAATATATCATTATTGTAAGTACCAATTGATAATATTGGTAAGTACAGTAATCACGTGCTATTATAGATTAAAATCTACTAGTAGATATATATATTATATATATATATATATATATAATATATATATATATATATATATATATATATATTACCACAATAATCACGTGCTATAGAGATTAAAATCTACTATATATATATATATATATATATATATATATATATATATATATATATATATGTATGTATGTATACATATACACACTTTACCCTATACCTTTTCCCTCTTTTTTTTTGTTATATTATGACTATATGAAATCGTTTCATTGAAGGAATGCGATACAAAAATATTTTATGAGCTGAGATATTTTATAAGATTCTTTGTTTTTTATATGGGACATATCATCTCTTTGTCTAAATAAATTAGTGAGAGAAAATAATATTGAGACCGACTAATCTTTTTCATCCAAACATAAAGATAAAATAATCTCATATTTTATATATAATAAAATCATTATCTTTATCTCACTGACCAAAGGGACAAAACAAACACCTAAAGGAGGATGAAAGTGTATACATCAATTATTTATATTAAATCAGAAACGTGTATCATTGTATGCATTTAAACTACTATCATTCAATCGTGATTAATTAATAGATAAGTTTACTTCATTTAATTATTTCACTATAATAAGCTAACATGATTTTGTGTTAACATTAAGTGTAAATTTGTTTTAGGGAAAAGGACAAATATATCCTCAAATTATTATAAATGTTATGTCGATATTCTTCTTCATACTTTTGAGACATTAGTTCCCCTACCGCAAAAATACTAGAGCATATATGCCCTTCTCTAACAAAAGACTAAATAACATACTTCATTTAATTATTTCACTATAATAAGCTAACATGATTTTGTGTTAACATTAAGTGTAAATTTGTTTTAGGAAAAAGGACAAATATATCCTCAAATTATTATAAATGTTATGTCGATATCCTTCTTCATACTTTCGGGACATTGGTGCTCCTGCCGTTCAAAAACTAGACCATATATACTCTCTATAGTAATAGAGCTACCCATGTAATAATCTTATCCACCGATCCGACATCGGATCAATGTTATTTAGTCTTTTGTTAGAGAAGGGCATATATGCTCTAGTATTTTTGCAGTAGGGGAACTAATGTCTCAAAAGTATGACAGAAGATATTTGCATGCCATTTACGATTGTCCGGTGGCATATTTTTTATTTTCCCATGAAGCCATGTTGTAATTAAGTACTTGACGTGTAATCACTTTTAATGTTATTCAATTAAGTTAGTAAATTTATCCATGCACCCTTAAACACTTTACTTATTGTATTATTTGGGAAAGGGTTTGAAAAATACTTTCACTCTACCCGAAATCATTGTTACGAGACCAAAAATTTATACAAGACCTTTTACCCCTCCCCCCCCCTCCACCCCCACTATTTAATAGTCTATTTGAAAGGTATATATGTGCCCACGTGGATATGTTACTATTAAATTTGTTCAATATTTATGATGTCCACGTGGGAACATATATAACTTTAAAATACACTATTATAATGCAAGGAGGTAAAAGGTTCTTTCCAAAATTTGATATATATTTTAGACCTTTTATAATATTATTTTTTTATGTTTATCATAAGCACATATATATCTATAACCAACAATAAAAGTTAATTAACTGTTGTATCTATAACTTACTTCATGGATATGAATGATAATGACATTGTTAGATGCTCCTTTTATTTTTATATCAAAACTGAAATCAAATTAAACCTATGCTCATGAAAACATCATCATTTCCATGGAAACTCTGTGCGAAACTAGCCCATTAGCCGGAGGCAGAGCTAAGGGAGAAAGAAATTTATTTAAACTCAATTATTATATCATATTTTATATATAAGATTAAAACACTTTTTAATGTATAGATAATAATATCAACCCCCCCCCCCTATTCTTTTTTTATTATTTATTTTTATGTTTGCTTCAATGTATTTTGAATCTATAGTAGTTTCATGGAGATTATTACTGTTTTGTTATTATAGAAATATTTCAGTTGTTGTTATCTTTGTGTCACGATCAAAAAATGGATGTGATGACAGTCTTTTATTCCACCAAGACAAGCCAGCCTAAAAATGAGCCTTAAAAAAAATTGGACATATATGATGAAGTTAAAAATACTCCTAAAATTGGTTGTCATGTGACAAGCCTCTAATGTGTTATAACAAAATCAAAAGAAAAATACAAGTCTCAAATGACATTGTTCCTAGAATAAACAAAAATCATAAATAAGGAGAAAGAAGGTCTGCTGAGATGACAAGCAACTAACTCAAAAATCTCAACCAAGCCTCGGAAGAGAAGAGAATGATAAGTACAAAAAAAATCAGGCTCATAACTTATAAAAATTGTAGAAGCAAGGGGTGAGTACCAAGTGGTTTGATACTAACAAGTAAACATCTAAACACAAGCTAAAGGGATAGAATATTGGTATTCATTAAACCCCAACTGAACCTCCACAGCTACAACCTACATAAAACCAACCCAACCTAATAGTTCACACTTCACATAGCACATAACTCAATAACAACATTCTAACAATCACTTATTCTCTGCAACAAGCTCAATATTCCTAAATCACAACCTCCATAACTACAAACTGAATAAAACCAGTCCAACCTAACAACTCACAATTTACATAGAACGGAACTCAGCAACAACACTCTAACAATTATATATCCTCAACAACAAGCTCAATATTCCTCAATCACAACCAATCCCAACTACAACCTGTATAAAACCAATCCAACCTAATAGTTCACAATTCACATAGCACACAGCTCAACAACAACACTCTAGCAATTACATATCCTTAGAAACAAGCTCAATATTCATCAATCAAAGTTCCACAGAATGACAGTCACAAGATCAGCAAAACACCATATCATGTTCACTAATAGTAAATATGTGCAATGAAAGTGATGAATGACTGGCCTAGTGATACACACCCGTTGTCTCTCAGTTCGAGACCCATGGGGGACATATCTATCCATACATCCATTGTGGATTGCAACACGATCCTTGATAATAGTAACCATCACAATGTGGGATACGTTCCTAAAAATATAATATCCATCGCGCGCACGATACTCCTTCGAAATTGTGCATCCTCTTTAATTTTATACTCTTTCTCAATTCATATAACACTTATCACAATCAGGTCTCAAACCAATGTAAAAAACATGTTCACACAAATAATGAGAAGATGACCAATTACATAACATTGAACAATTCACAACACATTACACACAAACAATTAATCACATTGCTTTTTTTTTAAACCCCTTTTTTCATCATTAGAATTAATCAATGTGGACAAGTCAACCCATCACCAATTCCCATTAGTTCCAAGCACATATTAAAAGGAAATACACAAAGTCCACACACTTGAAAAGGGTTAAGAAATTCACTTAACTCAATCTGTCAAACAATCACTTCGTGACTTGAGTCTTCCCCTTTCGTTAAAATTCCAATTCAAAACCATCTATTCAAATAAATGACCAATAATAAGATTTCAAAAATAATGTCACGACCCAAATCGAGCCGCGAGTGGCACCCACATTTATCCTCCTATGTGAGCGAACCAACCTATCTAAGCCCCAAATCATTTACCAATAATTGCAACATAATGAACAAAATACAATGCGGAAGACTTAAAACTCATTAATAAAAATCGATTAAATAACTTCTAAAACACAATACTTATCCCCAAAATCTGGAAGTCATCATCACAAGAACATCTATTCTCAAATTACTAAATCTAAGAGTATCTAAGAATCTAAAATAAATAAACCTAGTCCATGCCGGAACTTCAAGGCATCAGGACATGAAGAAGAAGATCCAGTCCAAGCTAGAAGCATTAGCTCACCCTGAAATCTGGTATGTTGAAGACTGGCTAGAGTTGCGGTTGAGTTGAAGACGATGGCACGTTTGCTGCACTCCACAATTAACAAAGAAAAACATACAAGTAGGGGTCTATACAAAACACAAGTACTGAGTAGGTATCATCGGTCAACTCAAAATAGAAAGCAATATATATCCGATAATATCATAAAATCAACTACAATACTCAACAGGTAGCAACAACAAGTACTATAATCATTAATAAGTACGCCAAGTACACCCATGAGGACTCAAGCCTCAATACCATACTCATTTGGGAAATAGGTTCATTAAATTGAGTATATTACATATTTCAAGATTCATTCTCTTTACTATCCTGGTGTCGGAACGTGACACTCCAATCCTCATCATACTATCCTGGTGTCGGAACGTCACACTCCGATCCTCATCATACTATCCTGGTGTCGGAATGTGACACCCGATCCATATACTATCCTGGTGTCGGAACGTGACACTCCGATCCTCATCATACTATCCTGGTGTCGGAACGTGACACCCGATCCATATACAATCCTGGTGTCGGAACGTGACACTCACTCCGATCCTATCATCCTGGTGCCGGAACGTGACACCCGATCCATATACTATCCTGGTGTCGGAACGTGACACTCCGATCTATATACTATCCTGGTGCCGGAACGTGACACCCGATCCACTAACCTCATTCTTTTAGTTCATCAAACCTTCTTTTATACCAAGGCATCATCATTAACAAAGAGGTTTTCAAGATTTAGAATTCAATAGCCTCATCATGCTTATTTTATCACAATTATATAATCACATCATGCAAGCACACAATTAAGCATATAGAAGGGTTTACAATACTACCCAATACATATCATTCGCTATTAAGAGTTTATTATGAAATAGCATAAATCATAACCTACCTCCACCGAAGAATTGTGATCAAGCAAGCTAATCCTCAAAATCTTTACTTTCCTCTTCGTTCCTCTCTCTCTCTCGATCGTTTCTCCCTCTTCTCTCTGTTCTTTCTATTTTTCCTTATTCAAACTCCTCTTCTTTTACCCTAATTAGCATATAATTAAGTATAAAAGACGACAAAAGTAACCCACTAATTAACTCAAGGTTATCTCTTTTAACCCCTAAGTAATTGAATTATTAACATTAACCCACTAACTTTATAATTATAAGCAGGAATAGTCCAAAACGCCCCTTAAAACATTTAACAGAAATCCGAACCAGTCAGGGTTACGCAGCCTGTGACGGCCCGTCGTGCCTGGGACGGTCCGTCCTGCTGCTTCCGTCACAAGGTTCAGAGACTAAATTTCACTAAAGGGTCTGTGACGGCCCGTCATGCCTGTGACGGTCCGTCCTGCCATTTCGTCGCGAAGTTCAGAGAGTCGATCTCAGTACCCAAATTTCAGAATTCTAAGTGTTTTGGAACGAGACCCCCTCGACGGTCCGTCGTGCCCATGACGGTCCGTCGTGGGATCCGTCAACTCAGACAGTTATTACCAGAAAATACTCTACTGCTCAAAACAACTAAACAGGTCGTTAAAAATAACAACATTTATATTATTATATGTCTATCCTAGACCCATGAACTCATCCAAATCAATTAGCAAGATCGTAAATCTTGATGTCAATTGACATGTCAACTCTCATATTTTCAAAAATAAAATCTAGTATTATATTCTAATTTTTCCAATAGCACAAATCTAATAATATTTAAATAATAATACATATAGTGTTTAATTAGATCTATCAATATATCACAATTTTGATAATAATGTGGTGACGTATTCTTTAAAGTTATAGGAAGAGCTAAAGAAAAGAATATGTGTCCAACAACCAACTAATACATCTACTACTTAAATTCCATTATTCCTCGCTTAAATCTCCCAAGGATCACTCACTATACAATGATCACCACCTAATCATTATTCAATGATTGCACTCTGAACCCATTTTTTCACTCATATTCCAGTTTCAAATATATTTTTTTGTCAAAACCACCTTCCTTGATTATCTTTCATAAACAACAACAACAATAACTGAACAAAAACCAGTAAGCTTCCAAGGCTTTACTCCATTGATGAGGCTTGAAGCTTTTACCAAGAAGAAGAAGAAGAATGAAAAGTAAAATTGTTGTATTGAAAAATCATCCTCTACACGTGATCTGTATTGCTTATATAGCAATCAGATGATGCAAAAACAAAATACAAACTAACCAACTAACTCTACACATTAATCGATGTAACAACCTACTAACTTGAAATTACAATAATAGGCCTAACTAACTACTAACTAACTTCAACTTCTAACTAACTTTTGAATAGTTAGTTGCTGCCACTAACTAACTCATCTTCACTTCTTTTACACACTCCCTCAAGCTGATGGGCATAATATTGATCCTCCAAGCTGCCTAGAAGATGCACATGTTGAACTTGGCTCAGCTCTTTTGTCAATATGTCTGCGAGTTGTTGATGTGTGTGAACATAGGCAGTGTCAACTTCTCCTGATTTGATCTTATCTCGGATAAAATGGCAATCTATTTCAACGTGTTTTGTCCTTTCGTGTAACACTGGATTAGCTGCTAGTTTTATAGCTGATTTGCTGTCACTGAAGATTGTAATAGGCAGTTGAACATTCACTCCTAATTCCTTGAACAATCCTAGAAGCCAAGTAATTTCTGAGACTGCTGATGCCATACTTCTGTACTCAGCTTCAGCTGAACTTCTTGAAACAGTTTGTTGTTTCTTTGATTTCCAAGAAACTAAGGACTCTCCAAACTTAATGACATATCCTGTGATGGATCTTCTTGTGTTAGGACAGGCTGCCCAATTAGAATAACACCAGCAAGTAATTATGTTGGTAGGTTCAGAGTGTAACCACACACCTTGACCAACTGAACCTTTCAAATATCTAATCACTCTAGTAGCTGCTTCCATATATGATTTCTTGGGAGATTGCATGAACTGGCTTAGGGTTTGCACTGCATAACTTATGTCTGGCCTGGTGATAGTAGCATATAGCAATTTACCAACCAACCTTTGATATGAAGTAATGTCATGCAGCACATCATCATTAACATAGCCATTTGCTTGATCATGATCTACAGAAGTTAATTCCAAATTGGACTCCATTGGTGTAGTGCAGGTTTAGCACCTGTTAATCCAGCTTCAGCAATAAGTTCCAATATATACTTCCTTTGATCAAAATGATTCCTCCAGGGATCTTAACACTCAATGCCAGGAAAAATTAAGTTCACCTAGTCCTTCAGCTTGAAGTTTTGTCTAGACATGCCTTAACCGCAAGCAATCAATTGTGTGGACTTCTGTGATCAATAGATCATCTACATAAACTAGGACAAGACAATATCTTCTCCCTCCCTTCAGTGTGAACAGTGAGTAGTCATGAGCACTCTGACTAAAACCTGTGGCTTGTAACATTTGTAAGCTTCATGTTCCACTGTCTTGAGGCTTGTTAAGTCCAATAAAGACTTTAACAACTTGCAGACTTTGTTTACACCTGGCTTTGCAAAAACCTTCAGGCATTCATATAGACTTCTTCATCTAAATCACCGTTGTTAAGAAAGCATTATAGACATCCATCTGGTACAATGTCCAGCCCTTTGATACTGCCAATGCAATGACACATCTAAACTGTTACCATCTTTGCTACTGGAGAAAAAGTGTCATGATAATTCAATCCTTCTTGTTGACTGTTCCCTTTGCTACAAGTCTTGCTTTGAACCTTCTATCTCACCATTTGCCTTATACTTAATTTTTATATCCCACTTGGAACCAAGCTGCATACCTTCTGGTAGTTCACTACTTCCCATGTATTATTATCTTCAGAGCTTGATTTCCTGCTTCATAGCATGTATCCCCTTCATCTTGTGAAGCTTGATTGAATTAGTTCTTAGATTACTCTGAAAGTTTACTCAGAAAACTCTACACTCAGTTTAACTTCTCATAATTGATAGCTAGCCATAGGATGTTTAGTGCTACTATGGCCTTAGTAATAGCATAATCTTTCATCCACATTCCTGATGCTTCTTGAAGATCTTCGAACATAAGAGTCAACATGTGATGGTACAACATGAGTATTTTCAGCAACTTCCTCTGTTGTACTTGGTCTAAACATTTGATCTTCTGAAGAATTCTCAGCCTCATTACTCTGACTGTTTTCATGAACTATACTAGTGTCTGCAGGTTCATTATTATCAATCTCAGCTTCAATAATTTGATTTTCTGCTTTCTCTAAGGGTGAACCATGTACATCAACCAATGGATCAAGTTGAGGCCTCACTTTAGCAAAAGGAAATGTTTCTTCATGAAATACCACATCTCTATTCACATGCACTTTAGTAGAGTGAATATCCAACAACACATATCCTTTCTGTAATTCTAGGTACCCCAAGAGAATAGCTGCACTAGCTCTGGCTGAAAATTTATCTCCTTTAGGCACTTTTGTAGCATAACAAAGACAACCTATAACCTTTAGATGAGATAAACTAGGTTGTTTACAATAAATTAACTCATAGGCACTCTTGTTGGAATTGACTGATGATGGTAACCTGTTTATCAAATAAACTGCAGCCTTAATGCAATAACCCCAAAATCTGATAGGTAGATGAGCTTGAAATCTGATTGCTCTTGCAATATTAAGGATGTGTCTGTGCTTTCTTTCAACCACACCATTTTGTTGTGGTGTGTGAGGGCAAATACTCTGATGTAATATTCCCAGATGATTGAACAAATCTCTACACTGTGAATTAAGGAACTCTGTGCCATTATCTGATCGCATAACTTTGACATGAGAATTGAACTGAGTTTTGATCATTGAAAGAAAATTTTTGATAGCTACAATGGTTTCTGATTTTAACTGCAACAAATTAACCCATACAAATCTACTATAGTCATCTACTATAGTCAAGAAGTAATGCTTTCTATCTAGAGTAGGAGTCTTATAAGGTCCCCATAGATCCAAATGAACAACATCAAACATCATGGATGCTCTAGTAGTACTAATAGGAAAAGCAAGTCTAGTTTGCTTAGCCAAAGGACAAACAGGACAATGAGCTGATATTCCATCACCTTTACTGCTTGTATCTATCTTGAGAAGTCTTAATATCTATTGAGATGGATGTCCTAACCTTCTGTGCCATATTTTTGTGGCTTGTATTACAGCTCCTGTAGCTACTATTTCTTGAGCACACTTTATTTCTTCATTTTGTTTAGATGAAAAAATAGCCTTAAAACTGTATAATCCTCCTTCTTCTCTACCAATCCCCTTCACCCTGCCACTGCAGAGGTCCTGAAACACACAAAAGTCAGGGTAAAAAGATACAAAACAATTTAGTTTCTCTTGTAATCTTTGACACTGACAATAGACTGAACTTGAAATCTGGCACATGTAAAACACTTCTGGCCACTTCATTACAAATATAGGTGTTTCACAAATATTGACTGACTGAAACCTTGTCACCTGTTGGAAGATGAACTTGATTCATTTGTGACTTTGTTAATTCATGTCTCCTAGTTAGTAGCTGCTTATTTGCTATGATATGATGAGTTGCACCTGAATCAACAATCCAATCCTGAATAGCAGGATTTGTTATTAAACAAGTTGTAATACCTGCCATATTAACTTGTTTTGTTTCTTGTACATCTTTGTTTAGCATTTCCATTATTTGATTATACTCCTTCTCAGTGAATGTTTGTCCCTTTGGCACCTTCTGCATGTGATTGTTTTCCACCTGATTATTTGATACAGCATTAGGATGATCACAGTGATCATTAGAGATGCTGTTTGCAGCTTGATATCCTCTTCCATATCCACCATTATTTCCTGAACTTTGTCCTCCATATCCATTAAATTGACTTGTGCCTGTACCATTTCTCATGTTTCCATTCCCATTTCCAAAACCTGGTTTCTTCCTTTGTTTCCAGTCACTTGGATAACCAATCAACTTATAGGCAATTATCCTTTGTGTGACCGAGATGCAGTAATCAGTAGTAATCAATTTCTTTCCCTTGTAATGTTCCTTTCTAGCTCCTTGATTCCTGTTAACACTCATCACCATAGAACTGGGTTTCTCAACTACATTATCCATATAACTTGAGTGCTGAATCTCATCTTCTATAATCATAGAAAGCTTGATTCATAGATGGTGTAGTTCCTTTGAGTAGTATTTGTCTCCTAGCCGATCATATGATTCATTTAGGCCACTTAAGAATTGAATCAATCTCATCTGTTCCAAATGATTATTATACTCCTTCGACTGAGAACAAGAACTACATGGATTTGGAACTATAGCATCATACTCATTCCATAGTGTTTTTCAACTTTGAGAAGTAATGAGATACAGAATATGTACCTGTGAGAGAGTGGTGATATCTCTATGTAATTGATAGATCCTTACTCTATCACCTTGTCGAATCTTTCCTTTAGATCATTCCATACTGAGAAAGAATTGTGGCATAACAATGCCACTAAGTATCTCTTCACTGACTGGTTCATCAGCCAAGACAGCACAATAGCATTGCATGTTTCCCATTGCTCATGCAATTCATCTTTGTACAGGGCTTTTGTGCAAGTACCAGTTACAAAACCATACTTCCTCTTCCCTAATAATGCAATTCTCATTGCTCTACTCCAGATTCCAAAATTTTCAGATCCAACCAGCTTAATTGGAACTAACACAGCACTAGAACTATCAGAATTTCCAATGAACAATGGATCATTCTGATCGATCTTCACTCCTACCATATCTGTAGATCTTAAGCTACAGATTATCACCAATTAACAGAGATTTAAACTCCACTAATGATACAGATTACACAGCTCTGATACCATGAACAAAAACCAGTAAGCTTCCATGCCTTTACTCCATTGATGAGGCTTGAAGCTTTTACCAAGAAGAAGAAGAAGAATGAAAAGTAAAATTGTTGTATTGAAAAATCATCCTCTACACGTGATCTGTATTGCTTATATAGCAATCAGATGATGCAAAAACAAAATACAAACTAACCAACTAACTCTACACATTAATCGATGTAACAACCTACTAACTTGAAATTACAATAATAGGCCTAACTAACTACTAACTAACTTCAACTTCTAACTAACTTTTGAATAGTTAGTTGCTGCCACTAACTAACTCATCTTCACTTCTTTTAACAACAACAATTATTATTATTATTATTATTATTATTATTATTATTATTATTATTCTAAACTATCAATTCTAAACAATCGTAGCTTCTCATTAATTAAAAAAGAGACGAACATCTACATCCTTATTATGTTACGGTCATTACCTGTACGAAGTGCATCGACAACAGAGGTGAGTATTTAAAAACTTTCTATGTTTTTATTGGAAGTGTGAATTGGTGCTGCTCACAACAACCAAAATATTTTTCCTTTTATATCTTTTTTTATTCTTTATTTATTTTCCTTTTCGATTATTATATGCAACAAAATAATCTTTTATTAGATATGAAAATCATGTCACTCATTCTTAGAATTCATAACTTATTTATAAAAGGTACTAAAAAGGTCTAATATAAGAAATGAGTAAAATTCATAAAATAATTAAGAGGGTCGTTACATTACCCACCACAAAAAATCATGTTCGTTCTCGAATATAAAGACGGAGAAGGAAGAATAACCAACATTATCAAAACATGAGCGATGCCCTACCACTCGGTGTTCATCTCTCTAAGTGAGCTAATCTTAAGTCCATTCCATCAACATCAACTACTAAGAATTGAATTTTCGAATCAAACATTAAAAGATCAACAAATCACGACTGATTATCAAGCGACAAACTAATTTATGAATCCAATCTAAACTGAAACCCACTGGACCATAACACAACCATTATGACTAATCTTTTTTCATATAACTAAGAAACATTCAAAATTAATACCCACTACAACTAGAATTGAACCTAAACCAACCACCACATACTCATATTGCACTAACCATCATAGATCTGATCAAGATTTCGTTGTTACAACATAATCTATCCACGAGCTTAGGGATCAATCGTTCAAGAAGGGAGGATCAAACTTATCTAACCCTAAGAAGTACAAGATCAAGTAAACACCCCCGAGCGGTACTCTCACATTGCTAGACAAATATAACTATTTATAAAAGCTCTTCTATAAGTTCACAACAGTAAAGTTGTACATGTAGAACTATGATATACTTAAACTATCTCAAACAAGATCAATCCATCATAACTGAAATGGCCATCCATGAATCCTACCATATCAAGAGGACATAAGAGGATCAGTACATTCGATCCACCACTAAGGATTCACCCATAAATGTAAAAACACACTTGGAAATATGCAATAAATCATACTCAAAACCATGTCCTAAACGAAGTAGGTGATAAAAATAAAAAATATACGGAGCCAAGGTCGAACAATAATAAATACTTCTTCCATAGTGCCCATATTAAATATTTCTAATCATTTGACTACACATATTCGATTTATCAAACCCCCTATGGCGTTGCCATAAGTCACCTATCACAATCTAATCAATTTGACCTCACATAACCTCACATAGTCTTACACACCTCATCGTTTTTCACCCAATTCAAAACCCAAACTTCATAAAATTTGTTGATAAACCCCTAGTAAGTATATCGAACCAATTCACATCCACAATCATATTAGAGCTTATATATGAATATTCATACATCCTTCAACTTCGAACCAAGAGTCCATATGAGAGTTTTATTCCTTTACATCCCCTGAGTTTTTCCCATGAAGCAAATATTAAGTACCTTGAACCCTTAAATACACTAGATTTTTTTTTCTTTTGCTAACTTTCTTACCAAACTTATACATTTAACAACAACCCATGACATTTTATCTTCTACTCTAATTTATCACTTTTAAGTAAAACTCTTTCTTAGGTTCTTTAAAATCAAAATCACACACTTTATGACTCAAATCATGTACAAGTCCTTCAAAATGGCTAATATCTGATACAATTGATCATTTCTTAATTTACCAATTCATATCCTATCAAAACTACTACCACGAACATAGACTCACAATGAAAAGTTTAATTCTTGTTTCAACTATGTAGCCCAATCCCATTAGCAATCAACATGAGCTCAGACATTGAATATTTTTATGAATTCATGTGTTGTAACTTATCATTGATCGTCTTTCCATTGACCTTATCATATCATTCGTTAAAAATTCAACCATACTCATTATCAAACCAAAACCACAAAAGAACTTATCATCATACTCGAGATGAACGTCTCTACACTACTTTCATAATTTTATCAAATAGTTTTTAACTAATTTGATGAACCTCTGGCACTATTACCATAACCAGAGAAAAACAGATGAAATCACTGTCTCTAAAACCAATTCTCAATCCCTTTGAAGATTCCTTTTTATTCTTCCTTTTTTTCGAAAACTAAACTACATCCCACTATTTTATTTTCATTATGACTTTAGGTCCTTTCAATTCTTTTCAAGTGACATCCCAATTCCTCATAAAACATTACATACATCTCACTACTCACAGAATAGTAAGCAACAACCTTAGGTATTCGCAGGTCGCTACTACAATATAAAAGTTCGTTTAACCAATAATCCTTATCATATATTTTCATCTCAATCACAATCCATCACAAACTCTTATTACCATTATGTTTGGTAGTCATTGCCATCATTAAAAATTATGCCTTATTATCAATAAGAAACCTTAAACTAACTTATACTAATCAAATCCAATGAACTAACCAAATTTCATATGCACCTTATTACTAAAATCATTAGTTACCTTCACACGAATTTACACATCAAGACTTCCTTTAGCCATTAGTTTGTCATTTCGATATTGATCCACTCCCTCAGAGCTTACAATGAAATCATGACTACTCCTCATTTAGAAACCTCGAGATACACTCCACAAAAAATGTATTAATACCATACCAATAATCCACCACTAATCTCCCCAATAACAATGTTTTAACTCAAGCACATGTAGTAGCAAACTAGTTGATTTCTTAAATATGAATGCAACATTGAATCTAATTATACGAGTATGTGATACAACTTATAACTCTTTAAATGTTAATATTCACACTTGTCAATCGATGTATTCATTTCCATGCCACTAGTGTCACACCGCAAAAATTCATTAAATCCACCACTAGAACATATCATACCTACCATGAATATTGTACCCAAATTGCTCATACATTTTTACCCATCGAATAGATGTAAAATATTACCGAATTCATTGCGTATCTATTCCAATCTATCGTTTTCCTTCATAGGTGAAGGTGATAGTAGAAGTACGCACTCCATAACTCTCACCAAATCATAACCGATACCATTATAGTAGTAGTATCATTACCCTCTTTGATATACACTCAATATACAAAATCATAGTAGAGGTTCTGGCCTCAATTGGCATAACATCATTCGATAAGCAACCCACATATGTTATAACAACTATCCGCATTTTTCAAGGTTACACTATTCATTATCTAGTCATCCTTTTAGTCATTCCACTTTCAATTGTCAAATCACTCAAGATATCACCTATACCACACAAGTACTAATCCCACTACTAAATGATTAGCCTAAAAAATATATCGCTTATGAAGTCCCTTAAATCATTGTTCAACCTAATCATTTTATTTATCCTCAAAGTGAATAATCAAACCATAACCTCACACAATCCCTTAGAATTACTAACATTCTGAATCTGACCACACATAATTTCCATAAGTATATCATTCATCCTTAGTACCATAACAAACATTTGAGCCATACACGACACCAACTACTCACATGAGGAACTATGTAGGAGTCAATGCATAAGTGAGAGTGGATGGAGTGAACCTATAAGAATCCAATTCGACCAAGGATGATGATAGAGATTCAAAGAGTTAAGATTTTTCTTCAGAAGTCACTATAGCCTCTCGAAGAAAAGTAAAATCATTGCCGTAGTGATTCTCAAGACTCTACTTAGACTAGACTTGAATACACGTGAAACTTATTAACTCGGAGCTCTGATACCATTCTGTCATCACCCAAAAATAGATATGATGACACTAGTCTTATTTCACCAAGAGAAGTAAGCTTACAACTAGGCCTTTCAAAAAAAATACAAAAATTCATAATCAAGTTAAAATAAAACGTCAAAACATGGTTGTCACGTGCACAAGTCTCGAATGTGTTATAACAAAATTGAAAGAAAAATACAAGTATCAAATGACATTGTTTATAGAATAGAATAAAATCATAAATAAGGAGAAGAAATGTTTGCTGAGCTGACAAGCACTTACCTCACAAATATCAAAGAAGCCTCGAAAGAGAAGAGAATGACAGGTACAAAAACATACAGGCTCGTAACCTACAAAAATTGTAAAAGCAAGGGGTGAGTACCAAGCCACAAGGTACTCAACAAGTAAACCCCAAACACAAGCTAAGGGATGGAATACGAGTACTCCTTACACTCTAACCAAACCTCCACAACTGCAACTTGCATAAAATCCAGCCCAACCTAACAATTCACACTTCACATAGCACATAGCTCAAAAAAACCATTCTAACAATCACATATTCTCAGCAACAATATCAATATTCCTCAATCACAACCTCCATAACAGCCTGAATAAAATTAGTCCAACCTAACTGTTCAAAATTTACATAGCACACGGCTTAGCAACAACATTCTAACAGTCATATCATCGACAACAAGCTCAATATTCCTCAATCACAACCTCCACAACTTGAACCTACATAAAACAAGTCTAACCTAACAAATGACAATTCACATAACACAGAGCTCAACAACAATACTCTAACAATAACATGTCCTTAGCAGCAAGCTCAATATTCATCTACCAAAGTTGCACAGAAAGACACTCACAAGATCAGCGAAACCATATGAAGTTCACTAATGATAAATGTGTGTAATGTAATGGAATGAAATGTCAAGTATAGTGATGCATGTCTAACCAAATGATACACACCCTCTATCTCTTAGTATGGAACCATGGAGGACATATATGTCCATGCATCCATCGCGGCATGCGATACATACCTTGATAATAGTAATCATCGCGGCACGCGATACGTTCTTTGAAATATATTATCCATCGCGGCGCACAATATTTTTGTCGAAATGGTACATCCTCTTTAGTTTGTTATTCTTTCTCAATTTATATAAAACTTATAACAATCATGTCTCAGAATAATGGGAATGACATGTTCACAAAACAACGAGGAGATGATCAATTTCATACTATTGCACAATTCATAACAACACAATCATGATAGAACATCAACAATGATTCAACAAGTCTTTCAAATCATTCTCCATTCTCAACAAATCACACTCAAACAATTAATCACATTGCCTTTTTTTACCTCTTTTTCATCATTAGCATTTATCAATGTGGACAAGTCAACCCATCACCAAATCTCATTACTTCCAAACACATATTACAAGGAAAAACATGAATTCCATAGACTTAACAAGGGTTCAGAAATACATTAATTGCCTCAATCTATCGAACAATAACTCCAAGACGTGAGTCTTCTCCTTTCATTAAACTTCCAACTCAAAACCACACATGAATTCCATACACTTAACAAGGGTTCAGAAATTCATTAATTGCCTCAATCTATCGAACAATAACTCCAAGACGTGAGTCTTCTCCTTTCATTAAACTTCCAACTCAAAACCATCTATTCAATTAAATGACCACAATAAGATTTCAAAACTAACAACTCCATATTATTACATGTCTAGCCTAGACCCAAGAACTCACTCAAATCAATAAGCAAATCGTAAATCTTGATGTCAATTAACATGTCAACTCTCATATTTTCAAATTACAAAGTCTAGATATATATTCTAGTTTCTCGAATATCATGAATCTAATTATATTCAAATAATACAATACATATAGTATTTAATTAGATATATCTATATATTACAACTTTGATATTAATGTGGTACCATATTTTTAATTGGAGTCAAAGGAAGAAAGAACAAAAAAAATCTGTGTCCAGCAACCAACTAGTACGTCTACTACTTAACTTCCATATTCCTCACTTAAATTTCCCGAGGACCACTCACTGTACAATGATTACAACCTAATCATTATTCAATGATTGCACTTTAAACCCATTTTCTACTCATATTCCAATTTCAAGTATAATTTTTTTTCAAACCCATCTTCTTTGATTATCTTTCATAGCCAATATTAGTAGTAATAATATTATTAATTCTAAAAAATCATAGCTTCTCATTAATTATAAAAGAGATGAACAATTGCATCCTTATTAAGTTACAGTCATTACTTGGACGAAGTGCATCAACGACGGAGGTGGGTATTTCAACCCATTCTAATTTTTTTTCTCGGCTGCGTGAATTGCTGCTGTTCACCACAGCCAACAACATTTTCCTTTTATTTACTTATTATTATTTATTTATTTATTTTCCTTTTCTATATTTATTAGCAAAAAAGAACTTTTATTAAATCCGAGAATCATGTCACTCATTCATATAAGTCATAAATTATTTTTAAAAGCTACTAAAAAGGGCTAATATAAAAATAATGAGTAAAATTTATGAAATGACTAAGAGGGTCGTTACACTTTGATTTGAATCCATTATAACATATTGTTTGTTGACACCCAATTTTGACCGACCTTTAACAATTTTTAGGATTATATTCGACTAAATACGTATTTTATAATTCACTTAAATTTTTAAAGTTTTAGTCAATTTTTCTCAAAAATCATATATTTTAGTATTGTTTACTTTATAAATTTATTATAAATATTATTATATTTTTTAATTTTTAATGAATTTCAAATGTTTAAAATTTAGATAATTTTTAATCATACAAAAATATTTTAATGTATGTAGTATTTTAGTTAAATAGTAATTCCTACACTTTCCTTAAAATTGTTTGAATTCTAGCCTATTCTATTATAATTTCTTTCAATTCTAGCTACTCTAATTAAATTTTATTTCAATCATAGCCCCTCTTTCATTTCAATTCTAGCCATTTTAATTGCAATTGGAGCCATTCCGTATTCAATCCAATCTGATTTCAATACATCTCATCTTTTAATCTCATCCGTCCATCTTTAAAATAAATCCAAAATCGAATCATAGCCCTTTATCTCTTATTAAATCCTACGGTCAAGATTGAATCTCCTATTCTTCCTAAATTCTAATACCCTAAAAGACTAAACCAAAAAAAAAAAACTCACTCTCTCTTCTCCCTTCCCTCTCCTTGGCAGCCGCCACTCTCTCCCTCTCTCTCCAGCGCCGCCCCTCCCTCTTCTCTTTTTTTCCGGCCGGCGAGGCCATCAGCCAGAGGTGGAGACGCCCCTCTGTCGCCACCCCTCTCCTCTGCTCCTGCCTTCTCCCTCTCTCCACCTCCTCATCTTCTTCCCCTCTCTTTCTCCATTCTTTCCGGCGGGAATTTCCACCTCCAAGTGGTGGAAGCCGCCCCTCTTTCCTATCCCCTCTCCTTCGTCTCCCCCTCCTCTTTTTCTCCCCTTCTCTTCCCTTCCCTTCACAGGCAAGAGTAGCGGACGGCTCCGAGCTCCACCGGTCGACCAACCATCACAGGCAGCAACACCGGTGAAGGCGGACAGCGCCGGCGAGGAAGGACGCCGGTAATGTTTTTACCGTCCCTTCTTCTTTATCTTTTCGCTCTTCTCCCTGCAGGTACCATCAGCGAACTCTGGCAGCAACTTCAACGAAGCAAGCTCCGGCATTGTCCGAGCTTTGGATCATGTGATGGATCTGTTAAGATCCGTTTTCGGTATTTTTTTATCCATTATTATTTTGTCTATTCATAGTTCAAGTGATTCAGAAACCTCAATTATATTTTGTTCTTTTTCCAATGCTCGAATGCTAGAATGATATGTATTTGTTCTCCCTAAATTGTTAATTTGTAAATCAAGTTTGCTTAATTATTATGTAGATTATTCGATGAAGGATCAATATTTGTTTATTCGGATATATTTAATTTTCATGAATGCTACTAATTGTAAGTATGTTATTCTATTAAGATTTTTCTTGATTGACTTCTCATACGTATATAATATGTTTAAGTTAATCTGTCAAAATTATATGATAAATCTTCGCTGATTTGATAAATTAGCAAATTTCTGACTTGTTTGTTTTTTGAAAAAATATATTTACTCATTTAAAAATAGTTATTTACTAATTTCATGCTCTTTATTTTAGAAAAATAATATTAATCAGTCCCTCCTTTTCATTAATATTTAGTTTGATCAATTCTTACTTCTTGTCTGTTATGAACACCTTATTTATCTTCGTTATCTTATTTGGTGACTTGTATTTGGTAGAATAATAATAGTTTTTAAAAATCTGATTTTTGGCTCCTTAGAAGTAAGGAAGATATTTAATTGATTCCTTTCCTTAAATTCTGTCAACTTGTGCGTATTACTAATATAGTGAATATTCTTACTTGATTTGCTTGGGTAATAAGAATTTAAATTGATCTGTATATGGTAAAATAATATTTTTTTACTCTTCTTTATTTAAGGAAAAGATATTACTCTCTCTTAATTTATTTTTACTTGCTTATATTTGGTAAAAATAATAAACAAAAAAATTCTGACTTTTGGCTCTCCTTTAAAATAAGGAAAATATATTTAATTGATTCCTTTAAATATTTCTTTTCCTTATTTGTTTTCCTCTCTTTGCTATATAAATAAGATCCCCTCCCTTCATTATTTCAAAAAAAAAAAAAAAACTCATACACTCATTCACTCTAAATCACAAGTTCTCTCATCACTTTTCCTTCTCTCATTGCTCTCTTGCTACTCTAACAATAAATTAAGATTCCGGTAATTATTCAAGTGTTCTTCTTCGCTATTTTGCTACTTTGTTCGAGTAAAAGTTGAATCAATTGTTTTGCATAAACTGGTTAGTATTCTTAACATTTACACTATCTTTACATTCACACATTTGAGTAAAGCAATTGTCTTTTTTTTCTATATGTAGAATTCGTCATTAAACAATTGCATATTGTCTCACCTCGACTAATAAGTGTGATTACTTGTGTAGTTATTTGATTGCTTTGACAGTTTCAAACTTGAAGTTCAAGTTTAAGATTAATTGAAGAAAGATTTATTTATTATTTGAATCTATATATAATATATTTTTCTTATTTTATTTATTCGAATGTTGTAACATTTGTAACCCTAAAGATCATATATATAATTTATTGGGGGATCGTCTAGGGGAGGGGGATTACATGCCTACTTGTTTCATTGTAATTTTAGAAATCATGCCTATAGGTTGTCTTTAACCACCTAGAATATTGTTTGTAGGGCGTTATAATCTAACCAATTTTCAATTTGCTTGACGCTTTTGTTAATAAGTCTTTAAAAAATAATAACTAGATTCCATATTTTTTGAATGTAAAATCACATCATAATAATTTAGTAGGCTGATTAGGTGTTATAACTTTTAGCATGGGTGTTGTCATGCCTAAAGATTAATTTGTTCATATCATTTAGATTTACAAAACATGCATATATGTGTTACTCTTTTTTTTTTTTGAAACCACCTCATGGCTATAGGCTTGTAAATAAACTTAACATATCCATAAAAAAAAAATTTGTTTTGTGCATAATTGAGCCCTACCCCCATAAAAATTAGTTAATATTATTTAATTAGTAATCCTATTTGTCTTCCGCATTCATGATGCAATATTTTTTATGACACTAAATTAGAATCATTTCATGCATTTAACAAATTACTTGGCTTTTAAATATATTCATAGTAAAACCCTTTGCATTAATAAAATTACCACTTTATTGTCCTACTAGTTTTTTTCGTACTTAAAAATTTTGCAACATATTCTTAAAAAGTCATTATTCAATCTTCATTTAAAATTTTGGATTGATTATGACATTGTTTATTTTTGAAATAAATATTAAATAACATATCTCCTCTCCTAACGTATTGTTAGTGGGAAAGTCAAAGGAACATACGAGGTCTGGTTCCAATTTAAAATCCGAACGCGTCCCCGGAAGTACCACCTACCCATGAATTTCAAAAAAAATAATGTGTATTTATAGTAAAGTTTATGTGCCTATGTGAAACTAAATCTTTTAAATCATTTTCAAAAAATATAAAACTATTTTTTTTAAGACCGACCTCAAATCAAAATGTTTCTATGGTGGAGGAGCGCGACAACAATATCGTGGCATCATCCCTATAAAGAAACAACATTTTTTTAAATAAAAAATTCATATTCAAAACTTTCTCAATTTTCAAAACTTTACTTTCGCCACATATAATTGCTAATATTTACAAATTTTGTTTATAACTTAGTCTCTAAGCTTAGATAAAAAAAAATATAAAACTTGATTATTTTTTGTTGCTATCACCTAGCCTTGCATGCTCAAATTAATAAAATTGTATTAATTGTTTTATGTCACTTAGCAATTAAATAATTAATAAATGAAGTGACTTTGATTGCTATTGTAACCCCCACATAGATTGCATGAGATACGGCCGGGACCCACACTTGTGGACCTCGAGGGATGCCTAACACCTTCCCTCGAGGTAATTTGAAACCCTTACCCTAATATGGCTCGTTGACCTTAGTTAGACTTAGTTAGGTTAGATAGTGCCCTAACGCGCCTTAATTCGTTAGGTGGCGACTCTAAACTCGAAAATCCCAAAAGAGTTGTTAGGTCGTGCACAAAGCCCGTTTTCTGCGAAAATGGGACGCGACAGAATGGAGACTCCGCTTGAGATATTAGGTTCTTACCATTACGTGTATCATGCTTATTTATGTTTGGTTTACTTTATATTATTTATTTCATTATTTGCTAGGTGTTCATCGTATTTAGCTATCATTTTGTTGCCTTGTTTACTATGTTCTTTCATGTTCCACCCCTTTTTCATTCTTATTGTTATTACCATGTTTCACATTTCTCTGTTTTCCTTATTTGTTTACTACATTTAATCCCATATCCTCTTTCCTTATTTGCATGACTTTTTTTTTCACACCTTATATGTTTAAATTCCTTTTATTTATTTATTCTTATTTATTTAATGTTTTATAAAATGCTTATATGTTACCACTTTCCAATTTAAATGCTAAGTGTTTATTGCTTTGATAACTGACAATCCGCTCATATTTCCCCCAATTGGGACCCTCTCCTTTTTTTTCTTTTTTCGTGATGTTGTGTCTTTGCACCTCTCACAACTACTCCAATTCTATTCAAATACTCATTATAGAGAGTCGGCATATGCGTGGACGTAACGGATAGTTTTACTACCGCGAAACCACGAGCCTCTCACATAGAATCCCTTTCAAGTCCGCGTCAAGACAACTCTTAGAAGTCCTTGTTAGGTCATACATGCTGCATAAACCCTAGGTGGTTTGACCCTTGGCGTCAATCCATATAATTAGTAGTAACCCTATTGTCTAAAGGGCCCCAACACCCTTTAGACAAATTGCATATCTATGTGTCAATTTGATCATCATATTTTAAATCAAGTCATTATGTCAAAATGGAGTTAAAATCTTTCTTTGACTCTAAACTTCAAATTGGCAGGGTATAACTTGAATCAATTATGTGACCTTATTCTATTAACTGTTATAATTGTCCCACTTTGAGTTTATTGTGTCATTCATTTGATATTATAATTTTGGCTCACTATATAATAACTCGATTTGTGTTTGATTTACTTCTTTGACTAAAGGTTGTCTAGTATTTGGATAATTGGCTCGACTAGTCAATATGAACAATATGACAAATATGTTCAACCTTCGAAAATCATCCCTCTTCTCGTCCACCGGAAAGTACCTTTTGGACCATCTCTCCTCATCCTATGCCTACTCACACCCTCTCTCAACAAAAGGTCTCCAACACGCCTCAACTTTGATGCTTTAGGATATGAGGGAATAGATGAAATAGAGAAGTCTAAGCTAAATGCACTGCAGCGAAAAATGCATGACTTGGAGAAAAAGGTGAATGGAGGATTGAATTCAATACCTACTCATGACCTAAGGTATAAAAATTTATGTCTACACCCAGGAGTTGAATTGCCGTCAGGATTTAAAATTCCAAAATTCAACATGTTCGACGGACGTGGGGATCCAATAGCACATCTCAAAGATTTTTGCTGCAGGCTAGTTGGCTTAGAAAACAATGAACCTCTCCTGATGAGGTTATTTATTCAAAGCTTATCAGGAATAGCCTTCACCTGGTACGTCAAACAAGACTTTGACAAATGACTCGCATGGGAAGACATGACTCGAGACTTTGTGGAACAATACAAGTTTAATAAGAAGGTTGACCCTACAATGTTAAATTTGCTCAAATTGAAGAAATTAAGTCATGAATCTTTTGAGGAATATGTCATACGATGGAGAATGGAAGCCTCCAAGATACGTCACTTACTGCATGAAGAGGAGTTGGTACAAACTCTCATCAGATCGCTTGAGGGTATATACTACAAAACCCTGTTCTTCGCTGGTATTCAAAGTTTTGACAGTCTAATTCGAATTGGAAAAGAGTTAGAATATGGCATTCAGTCTGGAAGAATTGCTGATACACAAATTCCTTTTCAAGTCTTGAAAGACTCATTAGATGAAAGGAACGAAGATGCATCAACCTATGTACCTCCGAAACAAAGAAATGAGAATATTGAGCAAATTCATGCTATTCTTGAGCCTTCCAATCCTCAGGTATCTCAACATAAGGTGAGAAAACCTCGTGTCTTCACTCCCTTAAAGGAAACTTTGACCGACATTTTCCAGAGATTATGGGCTAAAGGACTTCTAAGACCAATAAATGGATGGATTCCTAAACACTCTACTTCAAACTTTGATCTATCCAAAAATTGTGCCTATCATTCAAACATTCAAGGTCATAACACCGAAGAATGTGCAGCATTGAGAAATAAGATTCAGGATATGATTGAAAAGGGAAAAAATTATAGTGCAACAAGGACCACAAAACAACAATTGCAATCCTTTGATGGCGAATACATTCATCGTTCAAGGAGACCCTACAAAGATGTATGTTAGGCACTTGACAAGGAAGCGTAAATCACATCAGAGAAATTAATATGGACAAGACTCTTATGAACAAAGTTGGCTCTATTGTTCTCAGACCTTATGCCCAAAGCTTTCCTCATTCCTTTCATTTTTCCTTGTAATTTTGAACTACGTTTGACCTGATTTCCTTTTGGATACGTAGGCAACCCTTGATGGGTCCGGTCTCTATCAAATAATTTTTTTTCTTTCCCATGGTCATTCAAAACACTTCTTTATAAATTCAAATCTAGGCTAATTGACAATCCATGAACATAATTGACACTTGAATTCGAAGTCGAGCCTTAATATCCAAATACAAGACAATCACTTTCTTTGGAACTTACAATTTTTCTTTGAGTGAAACAGGATCAAAATTCCCCCACTAATAAACTGGGGAAGAATTTTTGAGGAAACCTCAAAAATTTTCACAGAGATATTTAACAAAGTGAGTATATATGTTATACTCTAAACTGGGGCAGAAATTTTTGAGAAATCCTCAAAAATTTCATCACAAGGGAATGCAACTCTAAAGGCAAAACAAGCACAGGTATGACCATCTCTCGCCTTTCGAATTTACGAATTTTCTCTGGATGCAGGAATAAATATATATGAGCGTATTTTCATATTTAAGAGCTACTATGTAAGTCATACTACCCTCAGATTATTTTTTGAAGAGGCTATTATCAACTTTTTTCTACGACTGGCTGAATATATATTTAAGCTCTCCTGCCTTATTATAATACGATATTTAGGTTTTTCCGCCTTACAATAGGATGTTTAGGCTTTTTCGCCTTAAAATGCGATATTTAGGCTCTTCCGCCTTACAATAGGATATTCAGACTTTTCTGCCTTACAATAGGATGTTTAGGCTCTTCCGCCTTACAATAGGATGTTTAGGCTCTTGCGCCTTACAATAAGATATTTAGGCTCTTCCGCCTTACAATAGGATATTTAGGCTCGTCTGCCTTACAATACGATATTTAGGCTCGTCTGCCTTACAATACGATATTTAGACTCGTCGGCCTTACAATACGATATTTAGGCTCGTCTGCCTTACAATACGACATTTAGGCTCGGCTGCCTTACAATACGACATTTAGGCTCTTCCGCCTTACAATAGGATGTTTAGGCTCTTCCGCCTTACAATACGATGTTGAGGCTCGTCTGCCTTACAATACGACATTTAGGCTCGTCTGTCTTACAATACGACATTTAGGCTCTTCCGCCTTACAATAGGATATTTAGGCTCATCTGCCTTACAATACGATGTTTAGGCTCGTCTGCCTTACAATACGACATTTAGGCTCTTCCGCCTTACAATAGGATGTTTAGGCTTTTCCGTCTTAAAATATGATGTTTAGGCTCGTCCGCCTTAAAATGATGTTTAGACTCTCCTTAAAACCAGACATTTTGCTTATATTATTATATGTTTATACTATCAAATATTTTGAAGTTTGACATTATTCTTCAGAGATGGGTTTCAATCCTTCAAGAAGTTAAAGACTTACAAGGCTTGAACTACGTCTCAGACAGATACGTTCCTTATCACCTCTTGTCATTTATCTAGAACTCATATTTTATTACTATTGGTCATACTTTATCTATTTATAAGCTAACGTTTTATCTAGAATTTGCAGATATGATCAATCGCCCCTGATTACAATTATCATGCTATCATCTATCCCAACAAAGACCCTATCAATTCTTTGCTACTCATACTCCGAACCTTGTTCATAGGTTGATAACCTCAATCTATCATGTTCTTCCTGCTTCTCTGTCATGCTCTTCTAACCTCTCAATCTCCTTTTTCTCGCTACTCTAACCTTATCCATTCAAGACGATATCGTGCCTTCTGAATACCTTAGCGCTCATTCAACTTTTAAGAGTTTCATTTGCTCTTGAATGTAGAACTACACACGACTTGATTCTCGTATAACCAGATATATGTAGGCGACTTAAAACCAAAGTCTCGGTCGTACCCTTTTTCAACTCTATATCGTTTAAATTGATCCAACTGACATCTCTCGCCGGTCGGACAAAATCGGCTACTAAGTCAACGTTGGTTGCCTGACAATTCATTCTTTATTCTCAATCAACCAAGGGGCAGCTGTTGAAACCCAATTTTGACCGACCTTTAACAATTTTTAGGATTATATTCGCCTAAATACGTATTTTATAATTTACTTAAAGTTTAAAAGTTTTAGTCAATTTTTCTCAAAAATCATATATTTTAGTATCGTTTAGTTTATAAATTTATTATAAATATTATTATATTTTTTAATTTTTAATGAATTTCAAATGTTTAAAATTTAGATGATTTTTAATCATACAAAAATATTTTAATGTATGTAGTATTTTAGTTAAATAGTAATTCCTACACTTTCCTTAAAATTGTTTAAAAATTCTAGCCTATTCTATTATAATTTCTTTCAATTCTAGCTACTATAATTAAATTTTATTTCAATCATAGCCCCTCTTTCATTTCAATTCTAGCCATTTTAATTGCAATTGGAGCCATTCCGTATTCAATCCAATCTGATTTCAATACATCTCATCTTTTAATCTCATCCGTCCATCTTTAAAATAAATCCAAAATCAAATCATAGCCCTTTATCTCTTATTAAATCCTACGGTCAAGATTGAATCTCCTATTCTTCCTAAATTCTAATACCCTAAAAGACCAAACCAAAAAAAAAAACTCACTCTCTCTTCTCCCTTCCCTCTCCTTGGCAGCCGCCACTCTCTCCCTCTCTCTCCAGCGCCGCCCCTCCCTCTTCTCTTTTTTTCCGGCCGGCGAGGCCATCAGCCAGAGGTGGAGACGCCCCTCTGTCGCCACCCCTCTCCTCTGCTTCCTCACTTCTCCCTCTCTCCACCTCCCTCATCTTCTTCCCCTCTCTTTCTCCATTCTTTCCGGCGGGAATTGCCACATCCAAGTGGTGGAAGCCGACCCTCTTTCCTATCCCCTCTCCTTCGTCTCCCCCTCCTCTCTTCTTTCTCCCCTTCTCCTTCCCTTCCCCTTCACAGGCAATAGTAGCGGACGGCTCCGAGCTCCACCGGTCGAGCAACCATCGCAGGCAGCAGCACCGGTGAAGGCGGACAGCGCCGGCGAGGAAGGACGCCGGTAATGTTTTTACCGTCCCTTCTTCTTTATCTTTTCGCTCTTCTCCATGCAGGTACCATCAGCGAACTCTGGCAGCGACTTCAACGAAGCAAGCTCCGGCATTGTCCGAGCTTTGGATCATGTGATGGATCTGTTAAGATCCGTTTTCGGTATTTTTTTTATCCATTATTATTTTGTCTATTCATAGTTCAAGTTATTCAGATACCTCAATTATATTTTGTTCCTTTTCCAATGCTCGAATGCTAGAATGATATGTATTTGTTCTCCCTAAATTGTTAATTTGTAAATCAAGCTTGCTTAATTATTATGTAGATTATTCGATGAAGGATCAATATTTGTTTATTCAGATATATTTAATTTTCATGAATGCTACTAATTGTAAGTATGCTATTCTATTAAGATTTTTCTTGATTGACTTCTCATACGTGTTATAATATGTTTAAGTTAATCTGTCAAAATTATATGATAAATCTTCGCTGATTTGATAAATTAGCAAATTTCTGACTTGTTTGTTTTTTGAAAAAATATATTTACTCATTTGAAAATAGTTATTTACTAATTTCATGCTCTTTATTTAGAAAAATAATATTAATCAGTCCCTCCTTTTCATTAATATTTAGTTTGATCAATTCTTACTTGTCTGTTTATGACAACCTTATTTATCTTCGTTATCTTATTTGGTGACTTATATTTGTTAGAATAATAATAGTTTTTAAAAATCTGATTTTTGGCTCCTTAGAAGTAAGGAAGATATTTAATTGATTTCTTTCCTTAAATTCTGTCAACTTGTGTGTATTACTAATATAGTGAATATTCTTACTTGATTTGCTTGGGTAATAAGAATTTAAACTGATCTGTATATGGTAAAAATAATATTTTTTACTCTTCTTTATTTAAGGAAAAGATATTACTCTCTCTTAATTTATTTTTACTTGCTTATATTTGGTAAAAATAAAAACAAAAAAATTCTGACTTTTGGCTCTCCTTTAAAATAAGGAAAATATATTTAATTGATTCCTTTAAATATTTCTTTTCCTTATTTGTTTTCCTCTCTTTGCTATAGAAATAAGATCCCCTCCCTTCATTATTTCAAAAAAAAAAAACTCATACACTCATTCACTCTCAATCACAAGTTCTCTCATCACTTTTCCTTCTCTCATTGCTCTCTTGCTACTCTAACAATACATTAAGATTCCGGTAATTATTCAAGTGTTCTTCTTCGCTATTTTGCTACTTTGTTCGAGTAAAAGTTGAATCAATTTGTTTTGCTTAAACTGGTTAGTATTCTTAACATTTACACTATCTTTACATTCACACATTTGAGTAAGCAATTGTCTTTTTTTTTCTATATGTAGAATTCGTCATTATACAATTGCATATTGTCTCACCTCGACTAATAAGTGTGATTACTTGTGTAGTTATTTGATTGCTTTGACAGGTTTCAAACTTGAAGTTCAAGTTGAAGATTAATTGAAGAAAGATTTATTTGTTTATTTGAATATATATATATATATATATATATATATATATATATATATATATATATATATATATATATTTTCTTATTTTATTTATTCGAATGTTGTAACATTTGTAACCCTAAAGATCATATATATAAATTTATTCTGGGGATTGTCTAGGGAGGGGGATTTACATGCCTATTTGTTCATTGTAATTTTTAGAAATCATGCCTATAGGTTTGTCTTTAACCACCTAGAATTATTGTTTGTAGGCGTTATAAGCTAACCAATTTTCAATTTGCTTGACGCTTTTGTTAATAAGTCTTTAAAAAATAATAACTAGATTCCATTAATTTTTGAATGTTAAAATCAAATCATAATAATTTAGTAGGCTGATTAGGTGTTATAACTTTTAGCATTGTCTTGTCATGCCTAAAGATTAATTTGTTCATCTCATTTAGATTTACAAAATCATGCATATATGTGTTACTCTTTTTTTTTGAACACCTAGAAATCATGTCTATAGGCTTGTAAATAACTTTTAACATATCCATAAAAATAAAATTTGTTTGTGCATATTTGAGCCCTCCCCCTAAAATTAGTAAATATTATTTAATTAGTAATCCTATTTGTCTTCCGCATTCATGATGCAATATTTTGTAATGATACTAAATTAGAATCATTTCATGCATTTAACAAATTACTTGGCTTTTAAATGTATTTCATAGTAAAAGCTTTGCATTTAATAAAATTACCACTTTATTGTCCTACTAGTTTTTTTCGTACTTACAAAATTTTGCAACATAATTCTCTTAAAAGTCATTATTCAATCTTCCTTTAAAATTTTTGATTGATTATGACATTGTTTATTTTTGAAATAAATTATAAGCACTATCTCCTAACCTATCGTTAGTGGGAAAGTCAAAGGAACTACGAGGTCTAGTTCCAATTTTAAAATCCGACGCGTCCCCGGAAGTACCACCTACCCATGAATTTCAAAAGAAATTATGTGTATTTATATGTTAATGTTTATGTGCCTATGTGCAAACTAAATCTTTTAAATCATTTTTCAAAAATATAAACTATTGTTTTTTTAAGACCGACCTCAAATCAAAATTGTTTCTATGGTGGAGTAGCGCGATCAACAATATCGTGGCATCATCCCTATAAAGAAACAAACATTTTTTTTAAAATAAAAATTCATATTCAAAACTTGCTCAATTTTCAAAACTTTACTTTCGCACATATTAATTGCTCAATATTTACAAATTTTGTTTATAACTTAGTCTCATATGCTTAAATAAAAAAAAATATAAAACTTGATTATTTATTTATTGCTATCACCTAGCCTTGCATGCTCAAATTAATAAAATTGTATTAATTGTTTTATATCACTTAGCAAGATTAAATAAATTAATAAATGAAGTGACTTTGATTGCTAATTGTAACCCCCACATAGATTGCATGAGATACGGCCGGGACCTACACTTGTGGACCTCGAGTGATGCCTAACACCTTCCCTCGAGGTAATTTGAACCCTTACCCTAATCTCTGGCTCGTTGACCTTAGTTAGACTTAGTAAGGTTAGATAGGTGCCCTAACGCGCCTTAATTCGTTAGGTGGCGACTCTAAACTCGAAAATCCCAAAAGAGTTGTTAGGTCGTGCACAAAACCCGTTTTCTGCAAAAATGGGGCGCGACATTTTTAAAATCCATTTGAGTTTTTGGATCAAACCTAACATGAGCTAACAACAACATGTTCAATGTACATAATTCAAACCTTATATGAGCTAATAACATGTCCAATATAGATATGTAAATTTACTCTTATCTAAGAAGTATCAATAGATCCTTGATTTAAGAAAAATACATTTCAAAGCAATTCAAAAAACGAAATACGGAAGCATAAAAATCAAACTAATAGTAACAAAAACAACATGTATATAGTAGCAGAATAGTAACTATAGAAAAATAATATGATAACCAAAGTAAAAAGAAATAATAGATAGTAATATAAATCAAAGGATAAGTAACTACGGAAGTAAAACTCCAATCATGACTACTAAAATAGAAAGAATAATAAAATAACATACTGCTACCTAAAATTCTTTTACCAAATCAATATACACAAACGCAAATTGTGATAGAAGATTATGTTGGGGCAAAGGAAACAAATAAAAATGCTTGTTGGTATAATCAGTCTTCTTGGACCTTAAAGACAAGTAGATTCATTTAAGCAAAAAAATATTCTTCTTTTCTGGAATTTTTTTTCTTTTGATTTTGTCCATATTTTTTTTTTACGAATTTAATCGAACACAAGTGAAAATCTATTTACTTAAAAGAACTAATTAGGTTGATGTCTAAAATTTAAATTGTGAATGAATAGTTTTTACTTTTAGTACGAATAGAAATAAGAAAGAAACCATGGACAAAAAAAAAAGCATATTCCTTTTAATTTTATTGCTGAAATGTAAAGGAAAAACATATACAGTGATTTTACTCTTGCCTATAAAAATAAAAATAAAAATATTTTCAATTAAATTTTGACTTCATGAAAAAAAATTCAAAGCAATATTTTACAAGTGAAAAAAAATAAAAATGAAAAAGGTAATCTTTCGAATTTACGGGTACCCAAATTATTAATAGATTATGATAACAAAAATATATTAATATCAAAGAAATTATAATCACCAAAGTAAAAACACTAATAATTATTATTATCGAAGAAGAAAAATTTCATTTCACTAACACTATACTAATTTATAAAAAAATAAAATTTAATTCCAACTATTGAGAAGTAAAATATTAATTTAACAATTGTTGTTACATAACAACATAAACAATTTTTTTCAAAAAACCATAGATGATATCGAAAAATTAAACCCAACACCAAAATTTACACCAAATCCTAATTTGATGTTTTGAGCTCTAATCCACACCAATTTTTATATCAAATTTGGTTTAACTGCATGTGAATACATCAAATTTTGTGTAATACTATTCATCACACCAATTTACTTTTTAAATATTTTAATATTATTTTATCATATAAACTTTTAATTAAACATTATATAAATTGTATGTTTTAATTAATCTCTTGAATATTTAATTATTCTTTATGCAATACTTTTATAATATTAATATTAGATATGAAATTTTGCTTTTTTATAGATTAATTTTTCTATATATTACTTTTTAAGAAAAAGTAAATTTATGTTAATTTTACTATAATTATCAATTTCAACAATTTCTAGGGAAATATAAAAAAAATAAAGGAAGAAGAAGGTCATTGTGAACTACGTAATGCATTAGTAGAGCATTTATGGAAACACCATAGTGATCTTGAAAGTTGAATATTTATGTAGAATTTAAAATAATTTTTTTTGATTATGTAATGTTTATTCAATTGTATTTTATTAATGATTTCACTTTTATTTGTATTATCCATTATTATGTATAATATTTTCTAGAAATTTATATTATTTAAAAAGTTATAGTGTAAAATAATATTGTGTTAAACGATTATAAAGGAAATTATATGAATTATATATGGTGAATGTTTTAGAAAGAATTTGTGTTATTACAAGAAAATATAAATGAAATAAGAAATAATCGTATTATAATAAAGAGAAAGAGAAATATTCTTTTTTGGCATAAAATTTGATGCAGTGGATTGAAGTAGATACACCAAATTTGATGTTTAGAAGTTCTCAAATTTCTATTTATGATCCCCCCATCCTCTTTTTTTTTAGACCATAGTTTTACACATATACACTAAGATCATCCAAGACACTAAGTTCACCCAAAAAGTATCCATAATAATCAATAACTAGTTTACTTGTCTTCGCTTCGCGCGGTCCTTAAAACATTACTATATACAAATAAATATTAATTAATATTAAATTTCATAGAAAACATTAATTATAATAAAATATTTTTTGTGATTATGTATTTATATAAAATCATGAAAATATATATTTATTTATTACTAACCTACCATTTGATCTTTTCCATTTCCCTGCTAGTAGTAAGAACTAATACATCATATAAATTAACACACTCTGAATGAGAACTGTAGATAATAAAAAAAATAAAATTTTATATGTAAAATTCTTTCGCCTTATTATCAATACAAGATATAAAGACAAATTTATTTAATACAAGTCTTAAAAAATAAGATAATACACATAGAGGCATATCCTAAAACATGAAGATGAAGTTATGAGGATGAAGATGAATATGAATTTCTAATAAGAAAAAAAAAGACAAATGAATTCCTATCATAGAGAAGAACATTATTTATATATATATATATATATATATATATATACATACATTGATTTATTTATTTATTTTGAAATAAATGAAATATCAATTTTTCTAGATGTGTTATCTGTTTTGGAAGAATGTAAAAAATATACTAGTCCTTTTATTTAATAAATATAACGAAAAAACAATTAAAATTCAATATGAAATAACATAATTATTTCTAAGTTTATAATAAAATTGTTATCCCAGAAAAGATAAAATTATTGCATTTCATTTCACTAATCACCACATAACTATATAAAAGTCTGCAACAAAAAAAAAGTTAAATATTCGCTATACCGTTAATGATAATATATTCTTCAAATTTGTAAGAATCATAGATTTCAATATGAAATTAATATAATTATTTCTAGAATTTAGAATAGTACATTTATTATATATCCCATAAAAGATAAAACTATTACGTATAAACTCACATTTCATTGTACAATCATTCAATAAATATATTTCTAAAATTCATTATAGGGCGTTTAGGTAAATGATAAAATTGTTACGTTTGAAATTTTATTATAATTATATACAATCTTGCAATAAATAATAAGAATAACAAATTTTGATATATATTAATGAAAAGGGAGCCATATGATATTCCACTTCATTTCCTAACAAATAAAATTTTTGTACAATACACTATAATAAACTAATTGATGTGGCAAAAGCAACATAAAAATGTATATATTGCTAAAAAGAGGGGTAATGTCATTCCACTTCATTTCATAACGAACAAAGTCATTTCCAGTAATTTATATTAATATTGTGGCAAAAAAAAATAAAAATATATATATATATATATATATATATATATATATATATATATATATATATATATATATATATATATATTCGAACCTCTTTTGTGTTTTCTGAATAATGTTTCCAATAAAAAGGAGAAAAATTTTATTGTTACTAATATTAAAAATTATTAATAACAATAATAATAAAAATTGAGAAGAAAGTTATTTTAACGATCAGGTTCCATCGTTATAGAAAATCCAATGAGGGAAAATTTTATGTCAAAAAACTTTTTCATAGCATTTGAATTTTTTCCAACCTAGTCTACATTTGGATGACATCATAGTCTTTGAGGTACGGAAAAATTTGGTAATAATCGAGTGAAACATTTATGATTTTGATTGCATGAGTAGTTAGATAACTCGTCAAGAAATCTCGATGACATTAGGGAATTCAATTTGGGTGTGTACAACTCTGATAATTGATCTTTGTGTGGAAGGTATTTTGAAGTGTCGTTGTTTAGAGGTGTGTTGTGAAATGAAGATTTTGTAATTCTTGAGATATTTGTGTCTCGGGAATCCCGCCTTGATGAGCTTTCTCTTGCCCTAGCAGGGCCGCAGTGGCGGGATGGGTGCCGATGTGCCGAGCGAAACGCGACTTAATGCTGTTAATATATCCCTAAATTACCTTCTTTGATACTTTTCAGTTTTAAGAGCTAATTAACAAACCCCAGACGACTTCTACTCATTTTTCACCCTTCTCGAGGCTAAATGTAAGTTTTTCACCCCCCCCCCCCCGAATCTGTTTTTTGATCCGTAAAATGTAATAGAGTGGGTTATTAGTGATGGGGAAAGGTTTTGTTATAGATTCTATGGTGGAAACAACCATAAATTGGGTACTTGGTATCATGGGTATGATTTAGGCTTCATAGAATTGTTAGAAATCTGGGTAATTGGTGAATATGTATTGATTACGATATTGTATTGAATGCTTGTAGACCAAGAACAAGGGGAACGAATCCGAAAAGGGAAGGATCAAGAATCTTAGAGTTTCAAGCTTGTTTTGATGTAAATGATGATTGTGATTCTATAATGGTGTGATGTATCCTTCTTATTGCTTCGTTATGATGCATCTATATATGTGGATGTTGCATTGTTGATTCACATTTGTTGTAAATGAGATAGATGAATGATTATATGCTTTGAATCACTCTTGATTGTATGACTTGAAAGTATACTTATGTTTGTGAATGTGGTGTGTTGATGAATCGGATTGCCACGTTCCGACATAACTAAATGAGACCAATTACCACGTTCCGGTATAAAAATGAGATCGGATTGCCATATATGGCATAATTATGGGATCGGGTACCACAATCTGGTGCACTAACACTTTCAGTTCCATGAGAGGACCAACTACTTGTTATAAATGTGTATTGTTGAAGCATGTCATATTCAATGTTGTATATGTTCGATATATTACATGATTATATTGTTGTATTAACATTTTTATGTTGCACTCAGTAGGATAGCTACGTGATCCTACCAGTAAATGGTGATTGTGTACTGATTATGCACTTGTTCTTATTTTTGTTGAGTAGAGTGCATATTCCCGGCAGCTATTGACAAATCTCGCTTAGAAGATATGTGATCGTTGTTTCAAATTGAAGGGTGAGCTAACATCTTTCAGGCTTCTTTGGATTCTATTTGGGTCTATGTCCACATTTCGTACTTAGACAAGTTTTTAGATCTTTTAAGATAGTCGATGCTATGACCCTTCTTGTTTTAGACTTGGTTATCGTTTAGTAGTTTTGACAAATTGACTTTCAGGTTTTAGGATTTTATTTCCACAATTGTTAAGTTAATACTTTAGAATCCTTGGTGAAGTTTATGAGAACTTCGTATTTAGTTATTTAATCTGCTTCCGTAACTTAAATGTCTTAGTTTTGTGTAGTTGCTTGCTTTTGAATTATAGTGTTGGTTCTCCAATCGGAGGGTTAGTGTGGGTTCCAATCACGACGGTTTGGGTCGTGACAAAGTTGGTACTAAGCCTAGGTTATATGATGTCAATGTACGAAAACAAGTCTAGTAGAGTCTCACACTTCGACCCAGTTTCATGCTCTGTTCTTGGAGAAATATGTGCCTTGAACCTGATTATTGCAAAAAACATGAGTTTATGGCCTTGGATCAAGGTGGTTTGATTGTGGCTACTTATGAGGCCAGGTTCCATGGTTAATCTAAATATGCTACTCAATTGGTGACTAGAGAGGAGAAGAGGATCCACTTATTTATTAGGGGGCTGAATTCTGAGCTGCAAGTATTATTTGTTCATATGACTTTTGCAAGGAGGAGCTCCAATGAAGTGAAAGACTATGTTAAGAAAGGGGAGGGGATGAGGCGAGGCGGTCATGCTAAGGTGTTGGCTAAGAGAGCCAAGAATTCCTGAAATTTTCACGGCTCCTATTCTAGAGGATCCAGTAGACCAACGCTGGTAGCCAAGCCAATTAAGTCCGTTGTGCCCATCTCTACATGTAACTACTCGGAGTTCCATCTTATAATTTTTTAAAATAGCCAGGGAGTCGCCCCTTTGATGGGAAGTATATCATATTTTGATCGTACTTACTACAATTGTACAAAACTTTGATATATGAGGAGAGATTACCCTATCTACGTGTGTTGGACTCCGCCTAACAGTCATCTAGAGAGGTGGTACCTACGGGAAATGGTAATAATGGTAGAGGACGTCCACAAGGTGAGCGAGGACGTAATCAAGACGTGGATGTATAAAAAATTGTAATGTGGTTACAGGTAACATGAAACCAGGCAGGGAGGTAGCTCGAAAATATAATAGGGCTTAACGTTATGCTTTTTCGAGCAAGAATGAGGCAGAGGCGTCTGACGCAGTGATCACATGCATTGTTATTATTTGTGATCGGATGGCTAATGTGTTCGTTTAATTCGGGTTCTACTTATTCTTATGTATCTGTGAGATTCACATAAGAATTTATTATGATTTGTGATGTTCTTGATACCCCTATTCATGTTTCTACCCCCGTTAGAGAGTTAGTCCTATCTTGTTTATGGGTTTTCAGACTTGTGTTGACTATGACTGACTTGACATAATATTAATCATGACTTGGTTTTCCTGCTATTATAATATATTAAATTGTAATACTAAGTCTATTTCTTTAGAAATTCTGAGAAGGAAAGGTTAGAGGGGGAAGGGGTATAGAAGCCTAAGCAAGATAAGATTATATCCTCCATTTGGGCTAATGAATTAGTAGGGCAGGGTTGTTTGGCTTATTTGGCTCATGATAAGGATCGTGAGATTGAGGCTCCATCCATTGGTCTATTCATGTGGAGTCTCAATTTACTAAAGTATTCCCTAATGACTTGCCTGGCATGCCTCCAGATAGAGATATAAATTTCTACAATGATTTAGAGCCTTGTACTCTTGCCATTTCCCTCCCTCCTTATCGCATGGCTCCGACATAATTAAGAGAGCTTAAGCCTCAAATACAACTTTTGCTTGATAAGGTATATATATATTTGACCTAGTGCTTCTCCATGAGGTGCTCCAGTTTTATTTGATAAGAAGAAGGATGGTAGCATGAGAATAGTTATAGATTATCGACAGTTGAATAGGATCATTATTCGAAAAAAGTATCTTTACCACAAATAGACGATCTTTTCGACCAATTTCAAGGGGTAGTAGTTTTCTCTAAGATTGATCTGAGGTCCGGTTAGCATCAATTGAAATTTAGGTCTGAGGATGTGCCCAAGACAGCGCTTAAAACTCTCTATGTGAGTTTTTAGTTATGTATTTTGGTTTGACCAATGTGCTTGCAACATTCATGTGTTTAATGAATAGAGTGTTCAAACTATTTCTTGATTCTTTCATCAGAGTCTTTATTGATGATATCTAGGTTTATTCAAAAAGTGAAGAACAATATGCCGACCATCTTCGTATTTTTCTGGGTACTCTTGAAAAACAAAAACTCTATGCAAAATTTTCTAAGTGCGAATTTCGAGTAAAATCGGTTGCATTTTTTTGGGATGTAGTTTCAAAGGAAAAGGTAATGGTAGACCGTCAAAAGATTGAGGCGGTTAAGAATTGGGTTCGATCAAGTTCAGTAACTGAAGTTAGGAGTTTTGTGTGACTCGCTAGATATTATCGTTGATTTATGAAGAATTTTACTTCCATTACCACTCACATGACCAATTTGGCCAAAAAGGAGATACCATTTGAATGGACTGAAAAATGTGAGAAGAGCTTACAAACGCTCAAGACTCTCTTGATCAACACACCTATCCTAGCATTGCCAGTGGAGGGTAAGGATTTTATTATTTATTATGAAGCTTTAAATTTTGGTTTGGGTGTTGTGCTTATGTAGGGGTAATAATGTTATGGCTTATGTATCTCTTCAACTGAAGGTGCATGAGACAAATTATCCAACACATGATTTGCAGTTGGCAACTATACCGTTTGCTCTTAAAATCAAGCAACATTACCTCTATGGCATTAAGTGTGAAGTGTTTACCAATCATCATAGTTTGCAGCATGTGCTCACTCAAATGGATTTGAATTTGAGACAGCGAAGATGGATGGAGTTACGTAAAGATTATGATGTGACCATTCAATATCATTTGGGCAAGGCTAATGTAGTGGCAAACACTTTGAGTCGAAAAGTGGTGAGTATGGATAGTTTAGCTTGCTTGAATATATCCAACCGACCTTTGGCTAAAGAAATTCAGACCTTAAAAGCTAAGTTCATATAGTTGGGCATCTTAGAAAGAGGTGGGATGTTATCTAGTATTAAAGAGAGGGCCACATTCATGGAGGAGATCAAGGCCAGACAATTTGAAGATGAAGATTTGGAGGAACTTAGAAAGATGATTGCACTTTGTGAGGCACTAGAGAACCCTCTTGATGCGAATGGTCAACTCAATAATTGGAGAATATGTTTCACTAGAGTAGATGTTTTGATTGAGAAGTTGTTGGTAAGGTCTCACAGTTTGTCGTATTCTATTAATCCGTGTGTGACCAAGATGTATAGAGATCTAAAACGGATTTATTGGTGTTCAGGTATGGAGAAAGACATCGTAGAGTTCGTGGCGAAGTGTCAAAATTATCAACAAGTTAAGTATGAACATCAAAGTCCTTTGGGTTTGCTTTAAAGACGTCCAATTCTGTAATGAAAGTGGGAAAGGATATCCATGGACTTCGTGGTTGGATTTCCGAAGACATTGGGGAAGTTAGATTCTTTTTGCCTTATGGTTGATAGATTGACCAAATCATCCCAATTTATTATGGTAAGAATAGATTATAATGTGGAACAATTGTCACAGGTGTATGTGAAAGATATCGTAATGTTACATGGAGTGCCCCTTTCTATCATCTCAGATCATGGTACCCAATTCATATCCATGTTTTGGAGGAAATTGCATGATGAATTGTGCATCCAACTCACTTTTAGTACAACCTTCCATCCGCAGACAGACAGGCAGTCGAGAGGACTATTCAAGTGTTAGAAGACATTATGAGAAATGTGTGATATGTTTTAGAGTGTATTGGGATAATTTCCTACCTTTGTGTAAATTCTCCTATTATAATAGTTAACACTCTGGCCAAACATAGATATGTCACCCTTTTGATGCACTCAATGATAGGGGATGTAGATCACCCATAGGATGGTTCGAGACCGGATATGTGAAACACCGCTTGTGCATGCCCCCATCAATTCCACCATTGGGGGTTGATTTTAGTGAAGGATGTTAAAGATAAGGTGAGGAGTATTCAAGCTAAGCTTCTAGTAGCCCAAAATAGACCAAAAAAAGTATGCAGATCATGACGTAAGATGGCATTTCAATCCGGTGAAAATGTTCTTCTTAAGGTATCACTTAACAAAGGGATGACGAGATTCGGTAAGAGAGGTAAGCTAAGTCCTAGGTACATTGGTCCCTTCAAAATTCTTGAGTGTGTGGGGCCGATAACATATGGATTTGCTATACCTCCTAATCTGTCGAGTGTTCATCTAGTATTTCATCTATCCATGTTGAAGATATATCACGATGATGATGATTACATCATTAAGTGGGACTCAATCGTGCCAAAAAAATACATTCAATCTGAGGAGAAAGAGATTGCAATACTCGAAAGTGATATGCGTAAGCTGGGGACCAAGGATTTTAAGTTCGTGAAGGTTCAATGAAAGCATATTCCAGTTGAAGAAGCTACTTGGGAAACCGAGAAGCACATGCGAGACAAGTATCCTCAATTATTCATCAATTGAGGTACAACTTCATTCCTTCCTTAGCCTATTTGTTTCCTAAGTTTGTCACTCGGGGATGAGTGATGGGAAAATGAGTATCTATTGTAACGACCGAATTCCATCGTTATAAAAAACCAACGATAGAGAAAAAAATTACGGAATTTTTTTTGTTGTATTTGAATTTTTCCTAACCTACTCTAGATTTGGACGAAATCGGAGTCTTTTAGGTATGGGAAAATCTGGTAACAATCGGGTGAAGTATTTATGATTTTGATTGCTGAGTATTTAGATAATTCGTTAAGAAATCTATACGACTTTACGAAATTGAATTTTGGAAATTAATCTTGGCGTGGAAGGTATTTTCGGAGTGTCATTGTTTAGAAGTGTGTTGTGAAATGGAATTTCGAAATTCTTGATATAGATTTTTTTTCTCGAGAATCCCACCTTGGCGGGCATTTCTGCTGCCCTGGGGGCTATTGTGGAGGGTGAGCCGCGACTTGATATCGTTAATATACCCCTAAACGAGCTTATTTGGCACTTTTAAATTTTTAGAGCTAAGGAATGAACCCCAGGCGACTCCTATTCATTTTCACCCTTTTTGAGGCTAAATGTAACCTTTTCAATCCCCGAATCTATTTTTTTATCCATAGAATGTAATCATATGGGTTAATAGTGATGGGGAAGGATTTTGTTATATATTCTATGGTGGAAATAACCCTAAATTAGGTACTTGAATCATGACTATGATCTAGGGTTTACAAAATCTTTAGAAATCTGGGTAATTGGTGAAGGTATTGATTCCCATGTTGTTTGGATTTTTTTAGGACGAAGAACAAGCAGAACAAATTTTGAAAGGGATGGATCAAGACTCTTAGTGTTTCAATCTTGTTTTGAGGTAGGTGATGGTTGTGATTCTATGATGAAGTGATGTATCCTTGTTATTGCTTCATTATGATGCATGTATTTATGAGAATGTTGCATTGTTGATTCACACTTGTTGTAAATAAGATGGACGAATGATTATATGTCATGAATCACTCTTGATTGTAGGACTTGAAAGTAAACTTGTATTTGTGATTGTTGATTCACACTTGTTGTAAATAAGATGGACGAATGATTATATGTCATGAATCACTCTTGATTGTAGGACTTGAAAGTAAACTTGTATTTGTGATTGTGGTGTGTTGATGGATTGGATTGCCACATTCGGACATAACTAACTGGGATAAGATTGTCACGTTTGGGCATTAAAATAGGATCAGATTGTCATGTCCCAACATAACTATGGGATTGGGTACCCCGATCCGTTGCACTGATAGTTTTAGTTTTGGTTCCATGAGAGGACCAACTACTTGCGATAAATGGGTATTGCTGAAGCATGTGATATTCAATGTTGTATATGTTCGATATATTGCATGATTATATTGTTGTATCAAGTTGTTTATGTTGCACTTAGTGGGATAGTTGCGTGATCCTACCAGCACATGGTGGTTGTGTATTGATTCTACACTTGCTCTTATTTTTGTTGAGTATAGGGAATCTTCCGGCAGCTATTGACATACCTCGCTTACAAGATCTGTGATCCTTCTTTCGAAATCAAGGGTGACCTAGCATCTTTCAGGCTGCTTAAGATTCTCTTTGGGTCTATGTCCACATTTGGACTTAGACTAGTTCCTTAGATGCTTTATGATAGTTGGGGTTATGGCCTTTATTGTTCTAGACTTGGTTATCGTTAAGTAGTTTTGGTACATTGACTTTCAGGTTTTAGGTTGTTTATTTCCGCAATCGGTTAGACAGTAGTTTAGAATCCTTGTTGAAGTTTATGAGAACTTTGTATTTAGTTATTTGGCTTTTTTTCGTAACTTAAATGTCTTAGTTTAGTTTAGTTTCTTGGGTTTGGATTGTAGTAGTGGTTCTCCAACTTGAAGGTTAGTGTGGTGTCAATCACGACGGTATGTGTCGTGACAATTATAGAATGAAAAAAGACGAATGTTGTGATTTGGAAATGACTTTCTTTAGTATTTATTGTACTCAAAAAAATTAGTAACATAACACTGCTAAAAAACTGACGGATTTTTATTAATTTCATATAAATGAGCATTAAGTGCGTACTTGGATTATTACTGTAAATATACTTTTATTAGAAATGAAGGGAGGCTACAAGTTTTAATTGGTTTGTTACTGCATTTATTTGCCATGTTTAATTGAGCTTTATGATATCTCTAGTTATCCTTTAAGCACTTAGCTGAAATGAACCAACAAAATGCAATACGCAATTAATTTTTGTCACTTTAATGACCCATTATACTGTAATCCACACAAATAATATGAAAGAAATAATTAATTTTTCTTTGAAGGTTTGAAGAAAAATAAGAAAAAATTCTCAAAATTATGAGGAAAAAAAGGGATAATGTCTAAGTACCTCCTTAACCTATGCCCGAAATTCCAGAGACACACTTATACTATACTGAGGTACTATTACCCCCCTGAACTTATTTTATTAATAATTTTTTACCCCTTTTCGGCCTACGTGGCACTATCTTGTGGGCCAAACGATGGTTGACTTTTTTTTTCAAACTAGTGCTACGTAGGCAAAAAAGGGGTAGAAAATTACTTATAAAATAAGTTCAGGGGGGTAATAGGACTTTAGTATAGTATAAGTGTGTCTCTGGAATTTCGGGCATAGGTTGAGGGGGTACTTGGGTATTTTCCCGGAAAAAAATAAGTAGTAAAATAGGCCAATGAGACATGACACATCGGCGTTTTCATTTTCATATATATATATATATATATATATATATAACAATCTATAGTGCCACTAATCACAGTATTTCATAACCATTTTGCACATTTGAAAGCACCTCTTCAGTGACCTGCCAGCTTCAGAGTTTAAATTACTCATTTATTTGTCTTTTTTCTTTAATTTATTTATATATGTAAAATTACATAAAACTACTACCATAAATTACATTATTTGCAATTTAATATTTTTAGAAAATGTCTTAGTATTTGAGAAAAAAAATTAGTTACTGTTATAAACTAAATATAAAAACTAAGATAATAAGCAAGATGAGAAATAGTATGTGTAGTATTTTCTTTCACTTACTCTTGTCTCTTTCTTTATTACAAGAATAAGGGTATATAGTTGTATGACTTGTGTCCAAAGTGTGATACATGGATATTTTCTTGTCGTTGTAGAAAAATTTCTCATTCGATTTGTTAGCAACAATCGAGTATTGTTAAACACTTTTAATAAAACTGATTGACTTTTGGAATAATTTCAAATGTCAGTATATCCAAATGAAAATATGTAACTTTCATGAGTTCAAACTTCATAATTTTCGGTAATTTCATGATCAATAAACCTGTAGATAAGTGGTAAGAATAAATAATTCATATCGATATTTGATTCACTGTAATATCTCCACCAATAAGAGTGACGTTATATTTTGCATGCATACTAAAAAAATCATTTACCATGAATAATAATGGCAGGACACATAAGTGCACCAATTGCAATATCACATGATACTTTCTAATCATTTGAATGAGATCAAAATTGATCTTTATACAATGCAATCTTATAACCATTGGAGTACTATTTAATGAAATGATTTTATAATTTTTACAAATCCTCTAAGGATTTCAATATAATATTTGATGTCTAACTAGACATTATAATCGTTCATCATGGGTATTAAAATTTTTTATATATTGTCCGACTAAAAGAAACCTCATTGCATCCATCTTAGGAGAATATATCTCAATATAATAATGCCAGGACTTTTGCAAAAATCTTTATTTTTCAATACACAATTCGCACTTTATAATTTTCGATTTTGCTTATCCACAATAATTGAGTTGTACCCCACTGACATTATGGGTGTCTTTGGTATGAAGGAAAATTAATTCTGTGGAAAATTTTTCCTGGAAATCAAGAAGATTATTGACTATTTTCTCATATTTGGTTGATGAGTAGAAAATATTTTTTGAAATATATTTTAATATTTAATTTATAAATGAAAATATTTTTGGGATATATAGAGTAGAAAATAATTTTTGAAATTGAAAATATTTTTAAAAAACAGACTTAAGTTTTCTTTTTTTTTTTTTTTTTTTGGGGGGGGGGGGAAGGGAGGGTTAAGTAGGGGGTGAAAAATAACAAGTTGAATCTGAAAAGATTTTCTAACAACAAACATAATCTTTTTTGGGAGGTTTGGGGGGGGGGGGGGGGGGGGGGAGGGTCGAGGGTAGAGTGAAAAGTAAATAAAAAATTGAAGTTGATTTTTTTTAAAAAAAATAAACATTTTTTTTTTGGGGGGGGGGGTATGTGTGGGGGTGGGGGTGGGTATGGGGTGGGGGGCTAGTAGGAGGGGTGGGTGGGAGGTCGAGGGTCCGGGATGAAAAAATGAAATGTTGAAGTTGAAAATATTCTTTAAGAACAAACTTAAACATATTTTTGGGGGCTGGGCTGGTAGGGGGTGGTGGTGGGGGGTTGGGGAGTCGCGGGTAGCGGTGAGGTGACAATAAAAATTTGCAATTGAAAATATTTTTGAAAAACAAACTTAATTTCTTTGAAGGGGGATGAGGGTTGGCAAGGGGGAGGGTCCTGGGTAGGGGAGGGGCGAGGTAAAAAATAAAACTTTGAAACTGAAAATATATTTTGAAATAAGTTTAAAACTTATATTTCAACCAAATAAATGTAATTTGAAGTTGGAGGAATGTTTTGGAAAATTTTTTCCTCAATATTTTAAGGGAAGTCATTTTTCTTAATTTTGAGAAAAATACGTTGATTTGGAGATAATTGTTCAAAACCTTTAACCCCAAACATGAAAAAATTTGAAAAATATATTCCGAAATATGTTTTCCTTCATACCAAACACACCCTATATCTTGGTAAATGGACAAAATAAATCCAAAATATCACTTTTTTCAAGTGAATAGAAAAATAATTGAATTGTATTTTCTTTGGCCATTAGTTTATATGTCAACTCTTGACAGATTTAATATCAAGATCCTAATCACTATTTATAATTTTTAGCGCCACATTATATTCAAGATATCGTCGACAATTATGTGATATCAATTCTAATGTGACATTACTTATCAAGCTCACTTTATTTTTCAGCATTTTGAGGTACCTGAATTTTTCACAGGTTTTTACAAAGTGTTATATCATGGTGCTTTTTCTAAAGAACTTGCCTCATTTACTGTGACCATCTTGATTATTCGTTCCTTGTCTTCTTCAAGAAGTTTTATCTTTCGAATCAATTAATATATCATGCTTCAGGCGTGCCATGAATTATGTCCGTCAAGGACTTTCATTGGAGCATTTATAACTAGATTATAACATAGGTTTAGAGGTGCATTTGACAATTGACTTAAATTATCTCTTCAAAGAGGATCATAGCATTGATAATTCATTATGTATAACTTATTTTTCAGTTGCTTATATCTGCATATAATGTTAGAAATATAACGTTCACTTAGCCTTATTTGGTGATTCATCTTTGTGCATTCTGTAATAGTGGAGCAATGGACAATGTATCACACATTTAAATTTCTAAATGAGAATTATTTGGTTTCTGGTCCTAAACCAATTATGATAGAGGAACCTTAGTTGCTTGATACATACAAGTGTTGCTATACTTTAAATAACATATATAACACCAAATATCTTTTGGGAATTTTGTTCTCATACGCAATGGTTTAGCTATAACAGGAGGTATATACTTTCTTTTTAAACCAATTGGAAATAAATCAATATCATCACTATAATTTTATAATTTAAAATGTGTTCTTGATTCAATTCAAGCAAACAACCTTTGCAAAATCAAATAGTTGATAATGAAGCACATGTGAACACACATAGATGCATCTATGTAATAGTAAATGGTGCACATGGAGGGTGAACGGGTCCATATTCTCCTTTTTATACATTTTGAAATTTCAGGAAATACAATCTTAACCTTAGCTGATAAATGATAATTTTATAATGAGAACAAACAACATATGAGAATTCTTGAAGAATTTATTTTTTCTTCCATATGTACAACGACATGACTTCTCATTTATTTTAGTATCATATTTGAATAAGAATGGTTATCAACCGGTCATGCCAATTGATATTTATTTCAATAAACTTCTAGTTTATTTTGTTTTTGATTCTATCATTATTGTCATACTTAATTACCACAAACAATATGCAAATATGAATGATTTTTCACGTTAACCAAGTTTGATTGTGCTAATATTAAGATTTTAAATCTTTTCATATTTTTAGTCCCAATTTTTTCGTTTGGCTATTTATTTGAAACTTAATAAGCTTCTTCCGAGGCTTACTACAATGTAAATATCACGAGCAATTTTACTTTTTCTTGTAATCACATATTAACTCACCAAAACTCAAAATTAACATTGAATACCACTACATATTTCATAACATTGCTCATGTGGTTCACATCTCTTTCAAGGAAAAAATTACATTAATATTGTCGTGGTCAAAATCATTACAAGAAGAACTTGTTTCTTGATTTACTTCTGTCGTTAGTATCTCTTTCCTTTTATTTAATATCTGAACAAAATATTTTGAATGCACAGAGATACATTTTTGTGGCAAGAAATTATTTATTTTTTGCCCTTTCAGTAGTTCATACTAAAACATACCATAATATTTGTGATGTACTAAAAGTACTTGACCAAGGATCATTTATACCAAAATACATTTCTTAATTTTTCTCTAGCCATAGGGGTGAGTATTTGTATTTCTTAAATCATACTTGAAGATGTCCTTATTTCTAATTTTCATCATATCTTGACACGATCATTTTTATGAATGACCCACTTTTCATGATACTTAATGCAACTCACATTCTCTTCGATGAATTGACGATAATCATATATACATTCTTCATAATTATTCCTTTCATTAGAAGTCAAGTATGTCGCTGCTTTTTTCATCCTTTACATTGGTAGAGGATTTATAAAATCAAATGAGTTTGCACGTACAGTAACCGTGTGCCCAAATACTTTTCATACCATGACAAAAGAGTGAAGGACAATTTTGAGAACTGATAATGTTTGTTCTTTCACAATGATGAATATTACAATTTTTGTCTCTTGACATCCATATTCATATGTTTAATCACAAAATAACTTGTCATCTTTCAGATATTTAATATATTTCTATCAGATTCACTTCAAAGAACGAAACATATTCAAAAGAAGAGCTTAAAAAATTCTTTGCAAGAGTATATCGATTTGCTCAGTCATCATTATATCATTAATATATTGCATTGGGACTTTAAGCCATTGTCTTATCCATACAAATACATGTTAGGCCAAAATAAGAAGGGCTTGAATCCAAAATATTATTATCTGGCGCATCAAGACTTTAATTGATGTCTTACCCTTCTGGTCCGATGAAATTTGAAAGCACCGTCTTACCTTAGTCAATTACAACATATATAGTCCAAAATAAATTAATGAGTGAGCCTTTATAATATTATTACTTTGTTATTAATAGCACAAATAAATTTAGTCATAATAATATTTCAAAAGATCATATGCAAGTTATTATTTTTTGCTAAACAAAACAAAGTTGATCGTTATAAATGCCTAGAGATAATATTTACAATTTAAAAGTTTTATGAGTAATTCAATTATTGAATTACCAACAAATTAATTCTCAGCATTGATTTCATTTGTTGCTAGTTATGAATTTTTTTTTCTTCAATTGTAATTCATAGATAAAGCAACTTGACACAAATACTAATAATAAAAATAAATAAAACGATACCTCAAAGTTCAAAAATTAAATATACAATTGATAAATGGACCTAATAAAGTCTAAATATCAAATTGTCTCAATGATATGTAACATATTTTATGAATTTCAAAAATTAGATACTCTTTTGTATATATATGCAAATCAGAATTAATGTAATTAGTGTTATGCTAAGTTTTTTAATTGCCAACATATATGACATCTCAATGACATTTCAAAGAATCTTTTATGATAGAAAAGTACTTTTGATGATTCCAAAAAATAAATAAAACACTTCGTCAAATATTAATTTGCTTAACTTTTTAAAGCAACTATAAAACAAGTTATGTTAGTACATATAACATATTGTAAAAATCAAAGAGTAAATGATTAGCTAGTGAAAGATAAACAAGTGTAAAATAATGAATGATGTTGATCAAAGTTAATCTAGATCAGCATAAGAAATTTGAATACCTTTTCCCTTTTATTCTGATATGCATTCTTTTAATAAGCTATATCTCCTCTAAAATTAATTATATATTACTAGGTGATAACCACAACAAAGTATTCATCAAATTAAAAATTCTTGTTATGCACTTTCAGTTTTTCAGAGATTTTTGTGAGTTCAATTCTTTCACCAAAGTTATTAATTAAGTATGTACTAATTATCCTTTCAATATTTAGCTAAAAATTTCATGATAATATTTATGACAATTATATTAGACACATAAAATTTAGACTATCAAATATAAGAAGACTTATATAACAAATTATAATATACTCTATATTATTTATGTTTCGGCTAATGCAATGTCGGAGAGACTCGTAGATGCAGAGATTCGTGTTGATAATGTGATATAAACTAAGTATAAATTAGGATAATAAGAAAGATGAGAAATAATATGCGTACTATTTTCTTTCTCTTATTATTACCTCTTTCTTTTTACAAGAATAGGGTATATATAATGGTATAACTTGTGCACAAAGTGCGATACATGGATATCTTTTTGCCATGCATACGGACATGAAGTATATCAAATGGCTAATTAGTATACATCACATAACATTTTGTGTATATATTAATGTTACAACACTTAACATATTAGGGTGGATATTCAATCTACAACAATTAGGATATATTTGTACATGTATTATTTTATCCAATTTTAGGATTTTAAGGGAAATGAATAATGTCAATTAATTATTTTTACATAAAATAGGTTTTTTTCAATTTTTTTTTTATTAGTTATGATATACTCATAAGCCATAAAGTTATATTTATTTTATTGTGAACCTATGTAATGCACGTGTATTTATACAGAGGACATGAAGTCAACCTGCAAGTCATTTAACGTTGTATTTTGCAACTTTAATTATTTGTACAATTTTCTCAGCAAATTGTATAATCTAGATGCACTTTACTTGAATCGACTAAAATAATAGCTTGCATCATTTAATATTTTTTGGCGTTAGTTATAGTATGACTCTTAAATTAATCTATTTGGATAACGTTTAATAACCAGAAAATTTAAAAATCTATAGTATTATTTTTATTTTAAAATAAACTGATTTTTCAGTTATAATGTATTACATTTAAAAGGCAAAAAATATTTAAAAAATAAAATAATATAGATAAAATATCATTCTGACTAAATTTTCTGGCCAATAAATTTTTTTAATCTATTTGCCCAATTTTATCTTTTATTACTTTCATTTTTATCATGTTTTATGTAAATTCGTGGCCTTTGATCCTTCTTGGTAAATGAACTATGTAGCACTTCTTTTTTAATTGCTAAAGAATTTTTGTGTAGTATGGATAGTAGATAAAAAAATCATTTAACCATGTAAGCCAAAAAAATATTAAACGATGCAAGTTGTCAATTTATTCCACTCAACACTACTTTTAATTTTGTAAAAGGTAGCATATTACTATTTATTTTGTAACTAGTGCATTAACCATTGCTTCGCGCGGTCATTAATAAAACAAATAATTTATAAGTAAATTTGAATAGAAGAGATATTATGCATATAAAAATGTATTTTTATGTATATTTAATAATTTTAGTTGAAGTTTTCAAATAATTTTCAAGAATTTCATCTTACATAAAAATAATATAAAGTAATTATATTCTACAATCAAGACCCAACCCACTAGCTCGTGCGGACAACTATGTACTACCACCTATGTAGGAGAACCCACATATCCCAACAATTTGAATCATGCGAAAATTTGAATAAATGGAATAAATATAATAACGAAATTCTTAATTAAAAAGACTTTAAAACAATATTGAGTAAATACTTGTAAAGTAATTAACACCCCCAAGGATCTAGTCTAAACATGCGCAAGACATGCTAGATGTACTACAACTGGACAAGATAACAAAAGATACAACTCCACCATGCGGAAGGAAGAGTAGAAGTTGTTGGTAATATCAGTACAAACACACGTACAAGTGGACATCATCGGTCAACCCAACGCCACCACATAACATAAGAAAAACACTAGTAAGATCACGAAATAAGCCACCCGCTTCTCCACCTTCTCAAACCACTTACTCACTATGTTCTTGATCATAACCTTACCATTCTAACACATTAACGAACCCCCAATTCCTCCCACACCACTCTAACTAACGGCTCACAACATACTCTTACTTCATTGTTACATTACTCAATCATACTCACATAGTACATTACATGAAAATTCCATACCACTAAACAGAATGCCTAACCCCAAGGTGCAACCCACCTAAACATATTTCATCACATATGCTACCTCTACTTCTCTTTCGCAATTACAATACATGAACAACCATTTTATCCATTACCCATCCATTTAACCCTTTGCCCTTCCACTATACCCCACAACTTTGCTCACGCAAGGAAAATCAAATATACAAAGTTATAACACATACCCACTAACTCATATAAGTCAAGACAACCATATCATCACATGAATATATATGTAACGACCCTAAAAATGAACTAGTGAAACTACAACCTCACATGGATGTGTTTGTGTTTGTCATGAGGTTTGATATTGTTGTATGAAGTCCCGAGTCATGGTTGAGGTGTCCAAGGGTTTGACATAATCCCTATTGTCTCTATAGGAGGACCCTAAGCCTAAACCCAAGACACCAAGGAAACCATCAAGGTTGACAATTTAGGGTGACCTACAAATGGGGTTCATGCCCCGTAGGTCCATCCACACCCTGTGAATGGACTCTATAGGTCAGGGCCCCAAAGGAACAACTTCAGTCCCAAATGTTGGACCACTATTACGCGGCGTCAACCCATTCACAGAGTATTAAACATTTAAACCCTCGTTTATACTTCATCTCCCCCTCCCAAAAAGTTCTCTCTAGAAACTCCATTGGAGATCAAGGTCAAGTTCAAGATAGGGTTGGAGATTCAAGGTGTTTATTCTAATATTTTCATGGGATTTCATCTAATAATGTATGATTATACTTCATATAGGGTTATTCTTCACTCTAGAGTCAATTTTAAAGTATTCAAATTTCAAGAAAACCCCCAAGTTTTACTTAATGTCATGGGTTCTTTCACCAAATGATTTCAAAGTGTTTTTAATGGAATTATATGATTGACTTATTATTTAATTGATGATTTATGATGAAAAATTTCATCGACCCATGACTTATCTCAATTCCTCAATTTTGCCCTAATAAAGTGGGATTGTTTATGATGAATGCATGTTAATGAAGTAGGCCTAAATTCACTTATATTATCAAATTGTATCATCATCTTTACTTAATTATGGTGAACTATCGATGTATTGGTAATGTGAGAGTTATATACTCGAAGGAAAGTTATGATCAATTTCTTATTGAATTCAAATTGTGAATGTGATGTGTCATCCACTTATGGTGGAGGTGTTTACTTGATTCCTATGTGATGGTGTAGAATTGAAGGTTATATCCCTAGTATCTCTCGATGATGCAATATTGAATATCTTGAATTTGTAGGGAAGGCATCCTTTTCTTGTATTTAAGAATGTGATGATGAGTTAAGTAGCTAGAATTGGTAAGCTTAGGTGCCCTCTTCTTGACAAATAGAAATTATGTTGAATATAACCTATTGAATCTGTAGGCTAAGGCATCCTTTTCTTGAATAATGATTATATATTTCCTTAATGTCTTGAATTGGTAGATCTAATGTTGATAGCCTTTTCATAAATTAGTGAATCTATGTCTTGGTTTTGTAGACCTAATGTTTGTAGCCTGCCTATGAAATACTAATGAGGTATTTTAGAGTATGTCTTGAATCGATAGACCTAAAAGGTAGTGTCCTTCCATGATGAGTCTAGAAACCAAAGTAAATGCAAAACCTTGAAGTGGTAGACCTAATGATGGTGGCCTCCTTCTTGTGTAGATTGATGAACCTAGGAGAAGATGACCTAATGGTGGTGGCTATTCCTAGAAAGCTATTCTTATATACTTTGAATCGGTAGATATAATGGTGCTGACCCTTCTTGTTTATGTACTTTGGGTTGGTAGGCCTAATGTGGTATCCCTCTAAAGTACAATGTTGTGATGTGATTGAAATACTCTATGTGAATGTAAGATAAGCACCGAGTGGATAGGGTAAGATAGAAAGTCTCCCAATGTTAGGCTAGGGTTCAAATGAACATCTTCCTATACCATAACTATGTGCCAACATAGGGGTATATACTAGCCAGTGGTCATTTACCAAAGCGAGGATATCATCTAGTATACCTTAGGCAAGTGGACATTCACATTTTCAGTGTGAGAACATAACACTAGATTCCACAACTTAGCTCTCACGGTGTATGTTAGTTCAAGGCTTCTTTTGTGAACTCTAGTTACTTGATAAGTACTACAAAATGTAGGTAGTAATATGGGATGCTATTTACACATGGCACGAGTAGGATTTGAAAGAGCTTTAGTGAGTTCCCTAAGTACTAATGACTAATGTGTGAAAGTCCTCTAATGATGTTATTGAACAATGTTGACTCTTTCTATGCTTAAATGTAAAGATGCATGCTATACTTGAATCGTATCATGAGTCGCTTCCTTATCGTTCCTTATTGTATATGAATGTTCTTGCGTATGGTGACTTCAAAGGATTAGTATTATGTGATGCTACTTACATATTGCACAAGTATGACTTAAGAGTTGTCTTAAGTAATGCTCTTAATGTTCCAAGTTGAGTTATATAATGTTTGTGTTTTTTAAATGCTTCATTGTGTAAAGGTGGAAAGGATGAATAGTGAGTTCATATTTGGTGACCTTAGTGATATGTCTTAGTATGGATGGTGGTATGGGACACTATCCATTCATTGCACAAGGTATACCACAAGGGTCACTTGAGCTGAAGGTCTAAGGTGAAGGTCATGATTTACATGTGATTTTGTTCAAACGTGAAGCTATAACTTGCATGTTGGATTTGTTTTGGTATCATGTCTATTATTCTTATGTTCATGAGTTTCTATAAAAAAAATTACCATATGCATGACTTTCAATAAAATGTGCCCTGTAAAGAATGTTTTTGCATGTTCATCATACTTAGTACATTTTTGTGTGCTAACTCTTATTTCTTCTACATACAAGTGTTGGTAGTGGTAACTAAGTAAATTTTCTTGTTGAAGGTTTGGATTGATTTTCGTGCAAGACTTGGTATGTCTTCATTGATTCGAGGACTAAGAACTCTTATGTTTCATTTTTTGTCACGACTCAAAAATGAACTTGATGTGACTCTTTTTTTTTTCACCAAGACAAGTCAGCCTAAAATCCCATCATTCTGATAAAGTGCGAAAATATACTATTAATAAGAGTCTCATACTTTATATTAATACCGAAATTCATAATCACTTATATACGCCCCCAAAACCTTGTTGTCACGTGCACAAGCCTCTAATGTATTACACAAGATTTGATATAAAAATACAACTCTCACATGACATTGTTTATAATTAGAACAAGATCATAAATAGGATAACAGAGTTTGTTGAGATGACAAATAACTACCTAGAAAATCTCCAAGAAGCCTCTGAAAATAAGAAAAAAGAAAATTTTAAAAAATCGAGACTCATAACCTACAAAAAATTGTAAAAGCAAGGGGTGAGAACCAAACAACACGGTACTCAAAAAGTAAAAGTCTAAACCTAAATTAGTGGAATAAAATATGGTTACTCCTACCACCACAACCGAACCTCCACAACAACCTGCATTAAGTAAACCTAACCTAACAGTTAACAATTTACAAGACATATAACTCAACAACAACACTTTAACAATTTCATAACCTCAGCAACAACACTTGATCAAGTTCACCAAATATCAAGTACTTTTCAACCATCAATAAAAAATTAAATCGTCAAGAATGAATGATGTCGTAGGATGCAATGCAAACATAACACCATGAAATCAGAAGACTTAGAATATCAAGTACTCTCTCAATCACATATACATGATACTCATCGAAAATACACCGAGAGTTCATTACCCATGGGGGATTCACGAGGTCCATATACCAACACAGATGATCTCCACGTGTATGTGCGAAATATCTCAACACACTATCATAAGCCAAACAATCCCAGCACGGACAATCTCCACTCACCCAACTTATAATCAAATTAATCACTTACACGGACGATCTCCACGTGCAAAAATTATAATCACACTTGATCTCAACACGGGCGATCTCCATGTGTTAGACCTTTACTCACAGTCAATCGCATGTCAATTCATGTGCACAATATGATATAAATAGAAGGGGTGATACATCTCAATGAAAATCACCTTAGCTATCACAAGTATAAGGGTTCAATAAACAACACAATCACACATAATAAATCAAGTCATTTTTTCACATTGCCTTTTATTACCCCTTTTACATCATTAGAATTAATCAATGTAAACAAGTTATCCCATAACTGAAACTCATTACCCCCAAACACATATTGCAAAGATATAAACGCATTTCATACACTTAGAAAGGACCTAGAAACCCGCTTGCTTCAAATAGTCAAACAATGACTCCAAAACTTGAGCCCTCCTCTTTCGATTAGGTTTCCAAATTAATGCAATCGATTTAAATAATAAACAATAAGTTTTTAAAACTTAAAACAATCATATTACTATGTGTCTAGCCTAGACCCAAAAAATTTACAAAAACCTAAAATCAAGTTCCTAAAATTTGATGCCAATTATCATGTCGACCCTCATACTTCGATATTTCAAGTTTTGGGTTAAGTTTTTATTCTTTAATACCATAAATATAACGGTATAAGCTAATATTTAATTACCTACCTCAATCTATCGAAACAAAAATATAAGAAATATTTCAAAAATTGGTCAAATAACTTGATAATGCCTAAACCACATTGTCCCAGTATCAAACAATGAAAGTCCTTGTATGCATAACATTAACTAAATATTGATTATCCTATAAGTTATCACAGTCTCCAATGATTGGCTAGTTAGTAGCGTTCATTGCAGTGCAAGGTCATATTACAATAATATTAACTTTAAAAGATTCATTACTAACTTATACAATATAATAATCTAAAGTCCTCTAAGTAACCATTCATCATCCTACTTATGCTATGTATTGAAGGAAATAGAGAGTTGGAAGTTGCACGTGGATGCGCAGTCATTCTAGGTTTGGCGCCGTGGGTGAATTTGCTGCCCATCTTTCCTTCTCAAATTATAATCTAACTAATATATTAAATTTCACTAACTTAAATTAATTATATGGGCTAAATGCTAAGGGTGTTAAATAAATTATAAACTTTGCCTATTAGGTACAAATTAATTAATCATCTAAAAATAACCCTTCAATTAATTAACGATAGTTAAACGAATAGTTCAAAATTCTCAAACCAACTTCACTGACTATCATGACTAACTCAGAGCAACTATCGGGAGAGGTTAAAATAGTATTTTTTTCTTGAAAAATGATCTTCGAGATCATTACAATTTTGATGTAATAGAAATTTAGTAATCTTTTGATTTTAAAGGGTCGTGTGCCTATTATGTTTTGAGATTTGGTCTAAGATGGATATAAGAGACTCTAGTACTCCGCTACTTTATAAATGAGTTTTCTGTGTTGGTTTGATGGTAAAAGTTTTTAATTTCGCACTATATTTTTTTATCTGTGTGATGAATGAATGCTAAGAGGTTTGTACAACACCCCTTCATGGTCAAGTACGCCGAGTCACGTCTAGGGGGTGCTCTCGAGGCGTGACAAACTTGGTATCAGAAACATGAGGTTTTGGAAATAGTTTTTAGGATTGATCTCTCACATGCCACTTAGTAGAGTCTTGTTCATCGATGTCACTCACGACACATGTATGAGCGAGAGGCTACAGGACGTTAAGTTACACATCTTTAATTATTCTTAGAGTCGTGCCTTAGAGTTGAGTTCCATAAGTGTCCTTTTCCTAATCCTTATCTTGTGTTATAGGATATAAATACAAGGGTTGACCAAAGAATAGCGGAAGAGAATATTGTGAATGAGGGAGTTTCTCACAAGGTCTTCAAGATGACGAAGCTCCACAAGGCATTCAAGTTCCGGTTGTTCCCCTGTAGATGACCAATGAATATATTAGGATGACTTTTCTAACCTTAGCCTGAGATATGACGACCAAAGTGAATCGGAATGTGGGGCCTAGGGTTGATTCTATTGAGAGCATTATGACTTCTAGATTAAGAGAATTTATGAGGAGGAATCCTCCGGTTTTTTTAGGTTTTAAGGTGGGAGAGGATACCCATAAGTTATTGGATGAGATGTATAAGATAATGAATGCTATGAAATTTACTCCGATTGAAAAAGAGGAACTTGCCACCTATAAATTTAAAGACATTGCCTAAGTTTGGTTCACTCAATGGAAAATCAATAGGCTTATAAGGGAAAGGTCTATAGATTGGGAATTGTTTAAAAAATCATTCCTTGGAAGGTTCTTTCCCTGTGAGAAGAGGGAGTGTAAGGTTGACGAGTTCATAAACCTTAGGCATGGTAGCGTGAATGTGGAGGAGTATTCCTTGAAGTTTACCCTATTGTCTAAGTATTCTCCATCAGTGGTGTACAAGAATAGATATGAGGTGAGTAGGTTTGTCATCGGTGTATCTAACCTAGTTAAGGAAGAGTGTCATATGGCTATGCTCCATGATGACATGAACATTTCTGTCACGAACCCAAAAATGGGCATGATGACACCCGTCTTATCCCACCAAGCCAAGTCAGCCTAAAACTCAACCATTACAATAAAGTGCGGAAATAAATTATAAGTAACTTAATAAAAACCCCAAAACCTGGTAGTCACGTGTACAAGCCTCTAAAGTATTACAATTGATTCAAAAGAAAAACTCAAGTCTCAAATGAACTTGTTTCTAGAATAGAACAAGATCATTTAAGGAGAAGAAAGTCTGCTGCAATGGAAACAACTACCTCACAAATCTCTAAGAAGCCTCGGAAATGAAGAGAATGACAAGTACAACAAAAATCCAGGCTCATAACTTACAAAAATTTGTAGAAGCAAGGGGTGAGTACCAAACCCCACGATACTCAGCAAGTAAACATCTAAACACAAGCTAAGGGGATGAAATACAGGTACTCCTACCACCCCCAACCGAACCTCCACAACTACAACCTACATTAAAATCAACTCAACCTAACAGCTCACATTACATAGCACGTAGCTCAACAACAACACTTAGACAAATCACATATCCTCAACAACAACACTTCAACAAATTACATATCCTAAACAACTATACTTCAACAAATTACATATCCGCAATAACAAGCTCAATATTGATTAATCACAAGTTCCACAGAAAGGTAACCAGAAGATCAACAAAACACGATATCAAGTTCACTAATGATAAATATGTTCCTGCAATGGAATACAATGTCAAGTATAATGATGCATGTCTGACCTAGTGATACACACCCGCTGTCTCTCAGTCCGGGACCCATGGGGGACATATCTGTCCATGCATCAGTCGCGGCGCACGACACAACCATCAATAATTGTAACCATCGCGGTGCGCGATACGTTCCTCGAAATATAGTATCCATCGCGGCGCGCGATACGTCCCTCAAAATGGTACATCCTTTTTAACTTCTCATTCTTTGTCAATGCACATAACACTTTTCACAATCATGCCTCAAAATAATGCAAATGACATGTTAATACAAAATTAAAGAGGATATCACTATTTTAATAACATTGCACAATTCACAACAACATCAACAATGATTCAACAAGCCTTTCAAACCATTCTCCATCATCAACACATCACACACAACCCATTATTCACATTGCCTTTTACTACCCTTTGTTTTCATCATTAGAATTAATCAATGTGGACAAGTCAACCCATCACCAAGTCCCATTATTCCCAAACATATACCACAAGGAAATACACGCATTCCATACACTTAACAAGAGTTTAGAAATTCATTTGCCTCAAATAATCGAGCAATTACTCCGGTGCTTGAGTCTTTCCTTGTCGTTAGCCTTCCAATTCAATGCAATATATTCAAGTAGATATTCACAATAAGATTTTCAAACTAACAACACTCACATTACTGTGTGTTTAGCCTTGACCTAGAAATTCACTTGGCTTAATCATCAATTTCGTACTCTAGATTTCAAATAACATTTTAACTATCATAATTTTTTCCCAAGTTCCAAGTCTAGGGTAGAGTCTTAGTTCCTCCAATTAGTATAAATTATAGATATTCATACAATACAATACACCTAACATTTAATTACCTATCTCAATATATCAAAACATGAATCATAACATGATAATCCAATAACTTCTAAAAGGAATCGATCCACTAATTCCTAAGACTAGTGACCTTGACCACAAATTAAAGCCTAAAATATTTATAACCTTAATCTAATCTTAATACCTAAGATCATTAAATCGGCATTGTCGCCAAATTTCTATTTCCAACAATTATCCAATCACACACCATTTACCCATAATTAGTTGCAATCACCGTCCAATAATTACCCAAAAACTATTGACAATTGATGCGAATATATTGATTTTCCACTGGAATTGGCATACTGCCAAATGAAGCATTAACATTAAATTCTCCAAAGCTACTTCCAACATATTGTGCAATCACTATATAATTATTAACTATTCATTATCCAATCACTTATAACACTGCGAATAATTTTTTTCTTACATCAAGAACAACACATATGATTTGAATTCTAAATGTATGCTACACTATCCCCCTAATAATAATAATAATAAAATAATACTACTATGACCCTCAATTAATTAGGAAATTCGCTAATCATCTCCAACAATGTCAGATTGAAAATAATTACCTCAAGGTATTGCTCCTATGCGACGGCACCCGAGTATTCCTTCATGTTTTTTTTCAAACTTCTTTGATTTTAGTCGCACGTTTAGGTCAGTTTTCTTCCATCACTTTCTTTTCTTTTCTAAATAATTATGTATTAAAAATAATAATTCCTACTAACCTATTTTAACATTTCAGACTTGACCCGTTATTATTTACAATAAATAAATTACCCACAAATTAATTAATTATAGTCAAATGACTATCCAAAATTATAAACGAATAATTTTTTGATTTCGGGTCATTACATCATTCACCACTAAAACTCATGTTCGTCCTCGAACATATGGAAGAAAAGAAGGATAACTCAAGTATCATAAGTTTAAGTTATGACCTACTAGTCGGTGTTCATCTCTTTATGTGAGCTCCTCCTTAATACAATTTTCATTAAGAACAACTACTAAGAACTAAACTTTCGAATCAAATTTTGGCAGACCTAAAAAAATCACAAGTGATTACTAACCTACAGACAAATTTTGGCAGACCTAAAAAAATCACAAGTGATTACCAACCTACAGACTAAACCATGAACTGAGTCTAAACTCGAACCCACTAGAACTCCACATAATCATCATGAAGAATCTTTTCTTAGATAACCACGGTAACCTTTAGAATCAAAATGTACTACCATAAGAAGTGAACCCGAACCAACTACCACACCCGCATAATGCACAAACCATCACCGATCTTATCAATATTTCATTTTCACAACACAATCCCTTCACGATCTTAAGTTATAACAATATGATCTTTAGATAACGGGTATTCATCAATGGAGAATTAAACTTATCTAACCCAAAGAACAATATCAAGTAAATAACGCTCAAGCAATACATTTCAAAATGTAGATCTCTAATAATACTCTTAGACAGTTGTAACTCTTCATAGTAGGTCTTATATTAAGTTCTCATAAGCAACATTATGCGCGTAGAGTTACTGGTATACTTTCATTAATTCACCCATAACCACATCTATCATAACTGAAATGCCCATGTATGCCCAAGGATCCTACCCTATCAAGAGGACAATAGAGGATCGGTACATCCGATCCACCACTAGGAATTCACCCATAGATGTAGTAACACACGTGAACATATGCCATGAATCATACTCCAAATCATGTCTGGAACAAAATATATGGTCACATAAGAATGTATCGAACCAAAGTCGTATAACACTAAGTAGTTCTTCCAACGTGCCAATATCATACATTTTCATTCATACGACCCTATATCTTAAAATTTCTAGCTATCAATAATCATCAATCTAATATCGATCATAATTACTCACATACTTATTTTATTGAACCACATATGCTCTACACAGTACTTCATTGAGGCTAATACTCTTAATGCCAACAACCATCATAAGTACACCAACCAGTTACTTTACTCTCAAATATTCACTAGTATCAAAGTCTTCTTAGCGAACACATTGTCCCCTCTATAATTTCTAAACTACGGCTCCCATTTTTTTCATGTAAATATTCCATGACATATACAAGTCCCACCTAAGGTTGATAACACAAATTTCAAATCTGATACTACCTTCTTATGGAGATAAACTATTAAATCATACCCACAGTCAAGTCCAAACAAATTTTCACGTACCATGTTTAACTATCATTTCAAATCATCACATATCTCATGCCAACTAAAACAATAATCATAGTCACTCCAATAATTCTATCTTCCATAAGATTATACCATCTACTCACCATCAAAGGCTTATGTAATGCATCATAACAACCTATATCGTCCCATCAAGTAGTTTCAATTCCTTCAAAATCCTCATTATCTAATGTAGAATTGTAGGTCCACTCAGTTAACATCCATTTACATAACCAAATAGAATCCTTCACACGTAGTTGCTTGTCACCTGATCAAAACTCAATCCTTATCAAAGTCGTTGATAACCCCTAGTAAGCCTGTACCGAATCAGTTCACATCTCATAGTAATATCTTAAATTAAAAGGTTAAAATCCACATAACCTTAAATTCTAAACCAAGGGTCTATACAAAGTGTCTTACTCTTTTACCTTTCTTAAATTCTTCTCATGATGCAATTATTACATATTTTAAATAGTTGATATATCAGACTTTTTTTTCTTGCTTACTTGCTTACCTATCTTATCCTTTGACCAACTCATTATATTTTTACATTACCCTCTAAACCAAAACGTTGCATGAAACCCCCCTTAGGTATAACAATCAAAAGTAACCAAATTTACTACTCAAATTATTTTAAGTCCTTCCAAATACTTCATACTAAATGCTATCGATTATTTCTTACCTTACCAATTTATACCTGGACAAAACACACTACCACAAATCTAAATTCACAATGAAAAACTTGAATTTATTCCAACCATGTAACACAACCCCTTTATCTATCAACATTAACTCATATCTTGAAGATTTTTATGAATTCATGTATCTTAGCTTACATTGATCGCCTCTCCATCAACCATATCATACCCTTTGCCAAAACTTTAACCGTACTCATTACCAACTTAAAACCACAAAAAATACATATAATCACACTCGAGTTGAACATCTATATGCACTCCTTTCTCAAGTTTTATCCAATAGTTTTTATTAAATCAATCAGTTGATCTGGTGACACTATATATTATCATAATCAGGGCAAAAAAGATGAAATCACATATCTCTGAATTTAATTATCCACTCTTTCTGAAATCTTTGACCCTTAAAATCTGAGTAATATCCTTCTTCTCATCTCCTTCTAAAGGTTAAACTACATCCCACTAATTCATTCCATTCTGGTTCTAGCTTCTTTCAATTGTATTCGAGTGACATCATAATTCCTCATAAAAATTACCATACTACCATGCTACTCACAAACAGTAGTAAACCATAACTCAGACATTCGAAAGTCACTCTTATCATAAGAAAGTCTTTTAACCAACAAAACTTATCATATAGTTGCAACCTAATTATCATCCATCACAAACTCTGCTTATCACTATGCCTAGTCAGCCCTTATCACTACCACAAAGTCAACCTTTTCATGACATGACATCTCAAACTCAACTATACCAATCGAATTTAACAGACTAACTTAACTTTATATACATTTTCTTACTAAAATTTTCAATTGCCTTCACCCGAGTATACTCATTGGGACTTGCTTTACAGATAAGATAGTCATTCCAATATTAATCTACTCAAATGGAGCTTATGATAAAATCACCACTGCTCATTTAGAATCCTAAGGATACACTTCATAACCTACACACACATTGATATTATACCAAAGATCCACCACTAAAAGCTTTCTTATAAATAATGCTTAACTCATTCGTTCGTAGTAACAAGCTAGTTGGTTTTCAAATATGAATGTAACATAAAATCTTACTATATGAGCATATGATAAAATTGATAGTTTCTTAAGTAGTTATTATTCACACTTAACATTGAGTTATAAATTTTCATATAACACTAGTACCACATCGTGAAATTTCGTTAGATCCATCACTAAAACACATCATACCTCCTGAGAAGATTGTACTCAAATCTCACATATTTCTATTCGTTGAGTGGTTGTAGTACATTACCAAATCCATTTGATCTCTAGTCCAATCGTTATGCACTATTTCATAGATTAGTTCGATAATAGAAGTAACACTCTCCATAACACTAACCAAGTAAACATCGATACTAAGTAGTCATACCATGATTTTCTTAAATATACAAAATCTATAACATCGTAATAGTTCTAACCTCAATTGGTCCATCATGATTCCTATCATTTTCTAAGAAACTCACTCACGTTATGATAACTTTACAAATTGTAGTTTCCAAAGTTACATGTCCTCTATCCAGTCATCCCTTTAATTATTTCACTTTTACTCGTTAAATCACTCTAACATTCTTATATATCACACAAGTACTATTAATTTTACTAAGGTAACTAATCTTACACAACCCTTTCAAATTGTTGAATATTTTAAATCTTACCACACATCTTTTTCTTAATTCCATAGCCTTCACCTTAGTAATAGGTCTAACATTCAAGAAAATACAACACGCCAAATATTCACTTCAGGAACTATGCAGGAGTCATTATATAAATGAGAGAGATCAGAATGAAGTGGCAAAAATCATATTGGACCAAAGACGCATGATAGATATTCAAAAAGTGAAGATTTTTCTAAAAAGTCAATTTAGCCTCTCGAAGATAAGTACAGACGTCTCCGTACTGATCCTTGAGACTCTACTTAGACTCGGCTCGTACAAACGTGACACCTATGAACCTGGGGCTCTGATACCATTTGTCACTTACCCAAAAATGGGCGTGATGACACTCGTCTTATCCCACCAAGACAAGTCAGCCTAAAACTCAACCATTACAATAAAATGCGGAAATAAAATATAAGTAACTTAATAAAACCCCCAAAACCTGGTAGTCACGTGTACAATCCTCTAAAGTATTACAATTGATTTAAAGGGAAAACTCAAGTCTCAAATGAACTTGTTTCTAGAATAGAACAAGATCATAATTAAGGAGAAGAAAGTCTGCTGCGATGGAAAAAACTACCTCATAAATCTCCAAGAAGCCTCATAAAACAAGAGAATGACAAGTACAACAAAAATCCAGGCTCATAACCTACAAAAATTTGTAGAAGCAAGGGGTGAGTACCAAACCACACGGTACTCAGCAAGTAAACCTCTAAATACAAGTAAGGGGATGAAATACGGGTACTCTAACCACCCCGAACCGAACCTCCACAACTACAACCTGCATGAGAATCAACCCAACCTAATAGCTCACAGTTTACATAGCATGTAGCTCAACAACAACACTTAGACAAATTACATATCCTCAACAAGAACACTACAACAAATTACGTATCCTCAACAACAATACTTCAAGAAATTACATATCAACAATAACAAGCTCAATATTGATCAATCACAAGTTCCACAGAAAGGTAATCAGAAGATCAGCAAAACACGATATCAAGTTCACTAATGATAAATATGTGCCATGCAATGGAATACAATGTCAAGTATAATAATGCATGTCTGACCTAGTGATACACACCCGCTGTCTCTCAGTCCGGGACCCATGGGGGACATATCTGTCCATGCATCTATCGTGGCTCACGACACGACCCTCGATAATAGTAACCATCGCGGCGCGCGATACGTCTAAAATGTAGTATCCGTCGTGGCACGCGATACGTCTCTCGAAATGGTACATCCTCTTTAAGTTCTCATTCTTTCTCAATGCACATAACACTTTTTACAATCATGTCTCAAAATAATGCAAATGACATGTTAATACAAAAATAAAGAGGATATCACTATTTTAATAACATTGCACAATTCACAACAACATCAACAATGATTCAACAAACCTTTCAAACCATTCTCCATTATCAACATATCACACACAACCCACTATTCACATTGCCGTTTATTACCCTTTGTTTTCATCATTAGAATTAATCAATGTGAACAAGTCAACTCATCACCAAGTCCCATTACTCCCAAGCATATACCACAAGGATATACACGCATACCATACATTTAGCAAGAGTTTAGAAATTCACTTGCCTCAAATAATCGAGCAATTACTCCGGTGCTTGAGTCTTTCATTGTCATTAGGCTTCCAATTCAATGCAATCTATTCAAGTAGATATTCACAATAAGATTTTCAAACTATTAACACTCACATTACTGTGTGTTTAGAGCCTGTTTGGCTCAGCTTAAAGGCTGATCAAACTGACTTAAAAACTGATTTTTGACTTATTTAGCTCTTTGACAATACTCAAAATAACTTATTTTAAATTAAAAAATACTTATTTTAAGGTAAAAGTTAAAAGCTGGGGTAGGGGTGCTTTATTTTTTTTAGCTTATAAGCTGTTTTAAGTGGACCACATTTTTACCTTTTTGCCCTTAATATTTTTATACAATATCCAAATTACCCACATAACCCTAACATATCTTTCTTCCATTTTTCCCTTTTCACGTTTGGCATAGTTGCTGAACTTTTTCCTGTTCTTCCAATTTGAAGTGAAGATAAACCTTGAAGAAAGTTTTTTCGATTACTTTTTTATTAGCTTTTTTCTTTTCTCTCAATTGATGCCGATAATATATTAAAAATAAAAATTTATATTCCTCTTATAAATAATTTGTGATAATAAAGACATATGTGAATGATAGACAATTATTATTACCTATGGATGAAACTAAAATAAATCTCAAATCGTTCTTTGATCTATTCAAATTATATATCTTTAAAATCTATAATAAGTTTATATTCCTCTTATAAATAATTTATGATGAGAAAGAAATATGTGAATGATAGCAAAATATAATTATTTATGGCTGTAAAATATAAATTAATTAACTTTTATTATGTTAACACCTTTTAAGGGTATTTCAGACTTTTGGATTATAAAAGCTGTTTATCAGCACTTATTTGCCAAACACATCAACAACTTTTTTTTTAACTTCAGCACTTTTATCCAAGCGCATAACTGCTTATTTTAAAGATAAGTTTCAGCACTTTCAAAAGTACTTTTTTAAAGCCGCTTTTATTAAGCCCATCCAAACGGGCCCTTATCCTTGACCTAAAAATTCTCTAGGCTTAATCATCAATTTCATACTCTAGATGTCAAATAACATTTTAACTATCATAATTTTTTTTCCAAGTTCCAAGTCTAGGGTTAAGTCTTAGTTCCTCCAATTAGCATAAATTGTAGATATTCATACAATACAATACACCTGACATTTAATCATCTATCTCAATATATCAAAACTTGAATCATAACATGATAATCCAATAACTTTTAAAAGGAATCGATCCACTAATTTGTAAGACTAGTGACCTTAACCACAAATTAAAGACTAAAATATTTATAACCTTAATCTAATCTTAATACCTAATATCATTAAATTGGCATTGTCGCCAAATTTCTATTTCCAATAATTATCCAACCACACACCATTTTCCCATAATTAGTTGCAATCACCGTCCAATAATTACCCAAAAACTATTGATAATTGATGCCAATATATTGATATTCCACTGGAATCGGCATACTGCCAAATGAAACATTAACATTAAGTTCTCCAAAGCTACTAACAACATATTGTGCAATAACTGTATAATTATTAACTTATCATTATTCAATCACTTATAACACTGCGAATCATTTTTTTCTTAAATCACGAACAACACATATGATTTGAATTCAAAATGTAGGCTACATTACCCCCCTAATAATAATAATAAAATAATAATACTACTATGACCCTCAGTTAATTAGAAAATTCGCTAATCATCTCCAACAATATCTGATTGAAAATTATTACCTCAATGTATTGCTCCTATGCTACGGCGCCAAAGTATTCCTCCATATTTTTTTCAAACTTCTTTGATTTTAGTCGCACGTTTAGGTCATTTTTCTTCCATCACTTTATTCTCTTTTCTAAATAATTATGTATTAAAAATAATAATTCCTACTAAAATATTTTAACATTTCAGACTTGATCCATTATTATTAAAAATAAATAAATTACCCACAAATTAATTAATTATAGTCAAATGACTATCCAAAATTATAAAAGAATAACTTTTTGGTTTCGGGTCATTACAAATTCTAAGCTTATGTTGTATGCTGAATCAATTAAGGCATCAAAACTTAAGAGAAAGAATAAGGATCCGAAGAGCTCTAGAAACGATGAGCAAGTTCAACCTAGAGGTTTAAGATGAGAGCTCTAAACAAAGATTTTTTCAAGTGCTACTAACGCTAATCAACAGAGAGGTGATGTATCTCAAGTTTCTAAACCTACTTTCCACAATTGTGGAAAGAAGCATTTCGGAAATTGTCTAGTCGGTACTAGTGAGTTATATAAGTGTGGAAAAAGTTATAACCAATTGAAAACTTTCATACTTTTACGGCTAGGGGAAGGGAGGCTATGAAAGATTCTATAGTAACCCGAAACTTGTTGCTCCAAGGAAGAATCGTTTCTATGCACTTCAAGCCAAATTGGGGAAAGGAGCTAATCAAAATGAATAAACTGGTAAGTTGTTGATTTCTTATGGTTGTGAATTTTGCACTGAGGTTGCTATATTGACTTTATGTTAGTTTTAGTTGGGGTTTCTCTTAAGTGGGGATGGTATGTTGAAAACTAAGGTCATGAGAGTATTCTTGTCTTTTCATTCTATACCAATTCAAGCTTGAGACTTAGAGTTCCTTGTATCTTGTTTCATGTTTTGGAGTCATTAGTGTTAATGAGTTCTTCATGCTTCTTTATGTTATGCATGTATTTTTGTTAAATTCTTGTTATGATAAAAATGAGTTTTCAAAATGTGTTCATCATGTTGATATGCATTTATTATGAGTTGCCTAAATGTTTCATGAGTTGACTTGTTGAACAAGTTTAAATGTGTTCTTGAAAGATTTTCATATTTTGCCTAATGATTTTGTCATGAGCATGATGTTATATGGAGAAGGAAGTTCCACCAATTAAATGAGAAATGCAAAATTTTAATGCATAATGAGTTTGTAGATGTTGTTCCTACTTGCTTGCATTGCATAAAGTTTTTTGAGCTTATTGATGTGGAGTTGACGTTACCTACTATGTGTTTGCATTTATATTAATTTTACATGCATGATTGTAGGTTTCTACTCTTAAATTTTTACCCTTAATGTGGGTTAAGTGTCAGTCGAGAAAAAATGCTCCCAAGTGGGGGATAATGTAACGACCCTAAAACGAACTAGTGAAACTAGAGCTAACGTCGGTGCGTTTGTGTTTTTCATGAGGTTTGATGTTGTATGTAGTCCTGAGTCATGGTTTATGTTCTAAGGATTACAATTCAAAGTATAACCCACAAAGGACCCCCACTCCTTAGGGTCCTTGAGGAGGAACCGAGCCCTAGCCGCAAAACCCAGTGGAAACCATCTAGGTTGCCAATTCAGGGTGACCTACATATGGGGTTCATGCCCAGTAGGTTCATCCATGCCCCATGGATGGACCTCATAGGATAGGGCCCCAATTGACCAGACTTAGTCCCAAATGACGGACCACCAGTATATGGGCTTTAACCCATCCACGGTCTGTGGATGAGAGCCATGAATGAGAAATGTTTTACTGGTGCAAGGTTCGGCCAATGTAGGGTTGAATTGGAAAATTCACCCAAGTCTTTCAAATTGTATAAAAAGATATTTTTAGATATTTTAAGAATATTAAAATATTTTAATCCTCAGTTAGACTTCATCTCTCAAATCAAAACTCTCCCTCCCAAAAAGTTCTCTCTAGAAACTCCATTGGAGATCAAGGTTAAGTTCAAGCTAGGGTTTGGGATTTCAAGGTGTTTCATATTCAATTTTTGTGTTTTTTCATATAATAAGGTATGGTTATCGTTCATCTAGGTTTAGTCTTCACCCTAGAGTCAATTTCAAAGATTTTAAAGTTCAAGAAAAAACCAAGTGTTACTCCATCTCATGAGTTCTTTAACAAAACGATTTCAATGTGTTTAATGCAATTATATGATTGAATTACTATTTATTTGATGATTTATGATGAAAAACTCCATAAACCCATGATTTCTCTCAAATCCTCAATTCTGTTCTAATGTAGTGAGGTTGTTTATGATATATTCATGTTAATGAAGTATGCCTAAATTGACTTATATCATCAACTTAAATCATTATCTATACTTAGTTATGGTGAATTATTATTTTATTTGTGTATTTTTTATTTGACAGTTATGGACTTGAAGGTAAGTTATGATCAATTTCATATTGAATTAGAATTGTGAATGTGATGTGTGATCCACTTATGGTGGAGGTGTTTACTTGATTCCTATGTCATGGAGTAGAATTGAATGTTATTTCCATAGTATCTCTATAATGCAATATTGAATATCTTAAACTGGTGAGCTAAGACATCTGTTTCTTGTATTGATGCATGTTATCATGAATGAAGTATCTAGAATGTAGCCTTAGATGCACTCTTCTTGAAAATAAGAAACTAAGTTGAATATAACCTCTTGAATCGGTAGGCTAAGACATCCTTTTTGTAACATCTCACGACTAGAAAGAGCTAGAAAAGAGTATAAAATCTGGAAATACTTATTTTTCAGTGTATAAGGAAATATGGAAATTTTAAGTAAGTTAAAAGTGAGATTATGGTAATCTTCGAAAGACCATATATCCTAGCTCAGAATGTGTTAGGACTGTTTTCAGATATGGTTTAAAAGTTTTCAAACCATCTTTCCAGCTCCACAGAGTTTGAGTGATCTCGAGTTCGTATGAGTGAGTTATGCTATTTGGAAGTTGGGCCTTTGGATGAGTTTGAATGATTTCGAGTTCCTATGAGTGAGTTATGCTCTTTTGAAGTTTGGATGTTGGATTAAGAAAATGTCCAAATCTGAATTTTTAAAGGGTAGTTTGGTCCTTTCCTTACCCAATTGTTTTATTTTATTTTTGGGTAATTAATTGGGTCTAAATTGATCTTAGTCAATTTAACCTTTTAAAAAAAAGTTAGGGTTTTGTGAGAATAGAAAAGAGGAGGAGGAGAGAGTAAAAAAAGAAAGATTTGCGAAGATCGATCTAGTTTGATCGTTGATTTCCTCAGGGGTGATCACTACCAGGTATGTGGGACTCTCATTGAATACTTCCTAAGTCTAAAGCCTAATCTAGAGCCTAACATGAGATTCTAAGAGTCTTAAATTTTTTTAAAGTCAATTATAATGTATATAAGTCATTTAGGAAGCTTTAGAATCAAAACGTCAAGAAACATCCATGACGTTTGGAAACTAGTTCAAGAGATGCTAGTATGCCTTAGCCTATATGACTAAGTTTTAAGAGTCAGAATTCTATGAAATTTGGTGGTAAAGTTTCTAACACGTATTAGATTTGGTTTATATTAGAAACTCTTAGGTACGACTCCCAATGACAAACTAAAGGGTGCTTAAGGAAGACTCTTGTCTATTGGCAAAAAGTTGCCAAAAGGAAGTGACCATCAACGAAGTCCAGGCGATGAGGCATTGGTGAATCGACGGGTCGTCACTGCCTCCATCGACCAACACTTAGACATTTTGGCTATTGGTCCATTTTGACCATTCTGTGACACAAACGATGGGTGTGCAGGATGGAAGGGGTCAAGGGCGTCGACTGACCTACGACCCGTCAGTCGGGGTCTCGTAGGTCAGGTCTATGTTTACTATTTCTTTGAAAGTTATTCATTTATTTAAGTAAGGGGTTAAGAGAGGCCTAATTAAGTGAACTAATGACTTCTATAAATACCCCAAACCTAATTAAACTAAACCCAACTGTTACAATTCCCAAAACCCAATTGCTCTTCGTTCTCTCTTTTCTCTCCCTCCCAAAGAAACTCGATAGAAGACAAAGCAAAGGAGTATTATAAGGCTTCAAAGGATCAATTTTTATCCATAAAAATTCATCAATTCGTAGGGGTTTGACTTTGTCTAGGTAGGGGTATAAGATTCAACCGTTACATTGCGCAAGTTAGACTTGAAGGGTGTCTTAGAAGGATGTTCATATATGATTATGCTTATAAATGTGAATAATATGTATATTTTCATCTTACATGTTAATGACACTATGTGATGTTGATTTCACTTATGAACATGTGATTGGTCTCTAATGTTAAAGTATGATGATGTGTCTTAATGATATAATATGTGAAGTTAAAGTACTATTTATGCTTCTTGTTGAGTTTACTTGGTTGAGTGAGGTTATGAGGCCTTACTTGGCCATTTCACTAGTGGACTTAATTGTAACAACCCTAAAACTTGCTATGCTAAATAATGGTTAATGTGTCTAGAATGCCTACGATTAGACCGGGTTCAAAGAGATCAATGCGCGTAGAACCAAACCTCTGAACCCTTGTTACAGCCAAGCCAACTAACTTAGGGAGTTATTTGATCTAGTAAAGGTTGGTTCCATCCATGTGGGGCTCTCGAATATGAAGATTTACTCGAAGGAGTCTTTACCGGACTTAAAAAGGGAAAATCTTAGGTTTGGATGGTCTAGGGGTAAAATGATCTTTTTCCAGGCTAAGGGTAGAATCGTAATTATCCAAAAATATAATTAATTATTTAATTAATAAGGCGGAGGGGCATTTTGGAGAGAGAGGGCCAAAAAGGCTCTTAGAGTGAAGTCTTGCTCCACCCAGGTTTGAACCTAGGTGGAAGCATTGATTTAATTTGTTTTTTTAATTTATGTTTGTAATTAGTGTAATTAATTAATATTTATTATTTTTTATATGATTTAAAATAAAATGGAAAATCATATTTTTACAATTTAATAAAACCTTATTTGACTAAGTCCTAAACTAGACTCCTAAGCCTAAGAATATTCTCATCCCTTACACTCTCCTCTCTCTCACGTCTCTATCATTCTTTTCACGTTCTATCTTCAAAAATAACTTACAAGAACAGAAAATTTACCAAATTTCTTCAAACTTGAAGAACAACGAAAAATAAAATCAAACGCTAAGAAAAATACGTTAGGCAAAGGGAGGGTTTTCCGTCGAAAGTTTGGTGTTGAAACTTGGTTTTGGACGTTATTCTTGGAGCAGGTTTGGGAAGCAACTTCAAGGTTTGAACGTCATAAATGTATGGGTTCTCTTCTCTCTTTGTCCCTTTCCCAAGAGATCCATTATGGTTCAGTATATTCTAAACCGAAAACTAGGATTGTTCCCTTTGCATGTCCCTATCACTAGCTCCCGTTGATTCGTAGGTTGGGTATGTTTGCTAGTGGATATTAGGCATGTAATGTGTTTTCGTGATGAATATATTTTGGAATCGTATGAATGACAATCTATGTTTTCCGAAAGTATGTGCATGTGTGTGAAATGTTGGCCGTGTCCTGTGACTCTCGGTTTAAGGCTTAAAAAATGAAATGTTTTTGGTTGTATTTCATGTGCACAAACATTCTTAAATCGTGATGTTCATAAGTGATGTAAAAATGTTGATTTGAGTGCAAACTAATAGTTAAATGAATTCATAAAAATGCACCTAAAGAACTCACTAAAAACTACTTAATACGTCTACACATTTAATGTGAAAGAGGTGAGGAACTAGGCTGTAAAAACTTCCAGCATCATGTTGATGAGTTTCGGCCAAGCTAAGGGGATTATCCTGCTATGTAAAAATGAATTAAAATATGTGAGGCCACTGAGGATCGAACACATGACTTCACAATGTTAAAAATCATAAGCAAGTAAGTTAAAATAAGGCGGTGAGGGGGATTCGAACCATGGTCTTTGATGGAAAATGAAGTTATGAGAATAAGAAAGGAGAGGAGTGGAATCGGAACCCACAACCTCTTAGTAAGACTAAGGAAATTAAAAGAAAATAAATTTTGAGGCTGTGGGTATCGAACCCACAACCTATAGGCTGATTTAAGGAATTAAAGAGAAAAATAAAGTGAGGCTGTGAGGATTCGATCCCACACCCTCATGGTCAACTCATAAAAAGAAAAGGAAAAATAAATTAAAATAAAAGGGGTTGTTGGGGTTTGATCCCACAACCTCTCAGCTAAGAAAGAGTGATTTTAAAGAAAAGAAATTAAAAGGAAAGGAAGGTGTTGGATCTTGATCTTGGGTCCCCAAGCTGTGTGAACCAAAATAAAATAAATGAAAAAATGTAAGTGTTTTCCAAGGGATTTGAAACCGGGTTCCCTTGCCCAAATTCTATATTAATACATAATTCATACGCGAATTAAATGTTCAAGAATAATGCTGCCTACTTAGATCGGTATCGAGATCTTGGCACATATACAAGATGCACAAGTCTTGTAACATATAATCTTAGGAAGATATGAATAACTTAAACGAACATAAATGAAGCCTCATGGTTTGTATGTTCAGACCAATAAGTCTAGCATACATTTAAATATAAGTGAACCTAAGATGTATGTATTGAAATGATGAAACCCTAGAGAGGTTAAGTACGAGTGTAAACACAACAAATGACCAAGTGCATTGGCATATGATGAAAAGAATATTATGTAATGAAATGATGAAACCCTAGAAGGGTTAAGTAAGAGTGTGAAACACACAAATGGCCAAGTGCATTGGCATATGATGAAATGAACATTCACGTAAAAAGGGGTGAGTGATTATGAAGAGGGAATGTGCTAATGTTAATGAATGCAGTGACAACATGAGAGGAGACTAATGTGAAAGATGCGAGCAATCTCAAATGAGCCTAAGTAAATGTTACCAAAACGTACTCACTTATGAAAGTGTAAAGTGATTGAAGATACCATTCTCTATTAACACTCTAATGAGTGTATTGAGAATAATGTATACTTAATACTAATGATGCGATAAGAAATCATCTATTGTCCTATGATGTCCTCATACTAGAAGCTAGCTTCCATCATGTATAAGTTGGATGTAATGGAACTTTATACTGAGCACCGATAGGCTAGCTATGAGCAGTGATGCCTTCTTTCGGGATGGGCGGAGGTTCACGTAACTCTCATTAGATAAGACTATCTGGCATGCCGGGTATGGGTCTCCTTATATCTCCTAGTATTTGAACCTGTACTGCCAATATAGGGATCTGGCGGGGTTCAATTCCCATGTACGCTAGCATATTTTGGGTCACTTTGTCCGGTTATTCCACCTCTTATCTGTGTGGAGGAGACACTGGATTTCATGATGCTTACATGATCTATGTCGGTTAAAGTTAAAGTTCCCAATGAATGAATGAGGCCAGCCTCAAATGATGAACATAATAAAATGGAAGATACCGAAGGTGTTAGGATAGGATAATCAGGAGGTGAGCTAGACTTAATTTATGACACTAGGTCATTCTTTATCATTGAACATCGAACCCGATGAAAGTCTTAAACTATATTGTAGGTATAGCTAGTGATTACACTAGTTTATAAATGAATTAAATGAAGTACTTATGAATGAATGGAGCAGACTCTGTGTTTGCTAAAGAAGGCTCCCTAGTAGAGGTCCCATATGTTGAGCCCTCATTTTTTGGAAGTGTTAATGTTAAGTCCATGATTCCAAGTCTCATGATATATAAATGAATTAAATGAAAGATTCTATGTGCTATATGCAATATGTTATGTGCTACGTGTAAGATGTTATGTGTTGTGTGCAATATGATATGTATGATGATGCATGTTACTCTGATGGCATGACTTTCCCAATCAAATTTGGCCAGTCCACTGACTTTCGAAATCCAAATTTGGCAGGTCTACTAACTTTTCTAATCCAAATTTGGCATGTCTGCTGACTTGACTTTCCATAAATCATGTTGTCAGGAAAGAGCTATTCTTATTCATACATGTACTTGGTGTGTGCTTGCATATAACCATACTTAGTACAAGTGTGTGCTAATTCCCATACAACTCAATATTTTTAGGTGCATGCACAAGTGGACGCTAGAGCTTACATGTTGACGTTGCAGCTATCCTGACGTGGAGACTTCATCCGTACTTGGTAGTCCCTCATGAATTCGAGGATGTATACTATTATTTAGCTAGTGGAGTATGTTCCACTACTATTTGTTTCAACTTTCATTTCAGACTTTGTATGGTGCCGTTTTCGCAAGAATACGTTTAATGCAATTATGAACTGTTTCTTCCTTTTCATTATCTCTATATTAGATGGTTGATTTGTGAAAGCCTATGATGTTAAGTTTAAAATGCTTAGAATGAAATAAGAAAGCAAAAAGTTCAAATTTTACGCTAAAATTAACCTAGATGAAGTAAGAATGACGTATGTAGGCTTGTCTGCGACCTCTGAGAGGTCAATGACGATGGTATCATCTGGGGTCTAGATTCCGATCGTGAAAAAGTTAGTATCAAAGCCCTAGGTTAAATTCCGAAGATAATAAGTTCACCTCAACTACGTTGAGTAAATTCTAAGTCATGGTAGTGAAGTGCAACCACTATCATGAATTAGAGACTGCATTATGCGTAGGAAAGTTTCCCTTCTTCTAATCTTATCGTGCCTTTTCTTATGTATGATTTCTTGATGTTATGAGCGTGTCTAGAAGAACCATTAGTCAGAGGAGAGAAAGAGCAGCTGTTGGGGACAATCAGGTTCCACCCCAGGCTCCAGCTGAAGGAGTATCTATGCCGGTTAACCTGCTGGGTTGTTTGATGCAGAGGTGAAGGCATCTCTGGCCCAGATGAAACAGACCATAAATATGCAATCCTAGCCCATGATTGAGCAGGTTAATCGGCAGAATGTTCAGAGTTAGAACGCACTGGTTCGCAGTATGAGTGACATGCTGAGAGACTTGACGAGGATGAATCCTCCTACTTTCACTGGGTCTAAGACTTCGGAGGATCCTCAGGAGTTTGTGGATGAGGTGCATAAGTTTGGTGGCTATGGGGCCACAGATACTGAGAAAGCAGAGTTAACTTCCTATCAACTCAAGGATATTGCACAGACTTGGTGCAAGATATGGCAAGATAGTCGAGTTTGGGCGGAGTTTCGATCACTTGGGATCTGTTTAAGACAGCCTTTCTTGAAAGATTCTTTCTCATTGAGATGCGGGAGGAGAAGGTTGAGGAGTTTATCAACCTTAAGAAGGTATCCATGACAACTAGGGAGTATTCCCTGATGTTTGTTAAATTGTCCAGGTATGTTACTTCCCTTGTATCTAACAACAGGAATGAGATGAGCAGGTTGCTCACAGGAATCAATGGAAATTTGGAGGAGGAGCGTCGGTCTGCGATGCTCCACGATAACATAGACCTCTCCAGGTTGATGGTGCATGTCCAGCAAGTAGAGGTCAGCCGGAAGAATAGGGGAGTCCGTGATGCTAGAAGGTCTAAGCCTCATAATCAGGCATGTCGTAGAAATGGGGGAAGTAGGAATAACTTTGGCGTCCGTTAGTAGCCTAGATTTTAAAAGGTGCAACAGAGTTCAAGGAAATCTCACTTTCAGAGGAGTACAACACCTAGAGGAGGCAGACCCGAGCCCAAGAAGGTCAATGGAGGTAAGATGCAACATCCCAGAAAGGACTGTTCTAAGTGTGGCTGTGCTCATAGTGGAGAATGCAGACACGACACTAATGCCTGCTTCGATTGAGGTAAGAGAGGCACATTGTTAAGGACTGTCCACAAAAAAGAGTACACGCTGGAGGTAATGCTCAACCTAGGTCTAATCAACAGGATGCAGCAGCAGCCGAGCCTCCTTAGTGGAACAGGTTCTACACCCTTAAGGGCAGGGAGGAGTCGGAGAAGTCCGCTGATGTGGTCATAGGTATGCTGCAAGTATTCTCAACTATGCTTTACTTGATATAGGGTCTACGCTTTCATTTGTAACTCCTTTACATTATCTCACTTTTGAGATATTGCCTGAAGTTCTGCATGATCCTATAGTGGTTAGTACACCTTTAGGAGAAAATGTTAGAACTGATAGAGTATACAAGGATTGCCCAATAGTTGTATGTGGTAACACTATGTGTGCAGACTTGGTTGAGTTACCAATGCATGATTTTCATGTTATTCTTGGCATGGACTGGCTTCATAGTTGTTATGCTTGCATGAATTCTCGTAGTAGGGTTTTGAGATTTTGTTTCCCTAATGAAGAAGAGCTAATCTGGGAGGGGTACAACTCGAGTTGTCCTAATCCCTTGTTTTCGAACCTTAAAGCAAATAAAATGATGTCAAACGGTTTATTGTATCATCTTGTGAGTGTTAATGATTTAGATAATGACATTCCTTCCATCGACTCAATGCTTATAGTGAATGGGTTCCAAGATGTATTTTCTGATGATTTTCTTGGAGTTCCTCCCCTTCGAGAGATTGACTTTGGTATCGATTTAGAACTCGATACTAAACCAATTTCAATTCCTCTTTACAGAATGGCTCTAGGTGAATTCAAGGAGTTGAAGCTGCAGTTAAAAGATCTCACTTATTAAGGGTTTCATTCAGCCGAGCATATCTCCTTGGGGTGCTCTAGTGTTGTTTGTGAAAAAGAAAGATGGAAACCCTTAGAATATGTATCGATTATCGGCAGCTCAACAAAGTCACTTTCAAGAATAAACATCCATTTCCCAGAATAGATGACTTTTCGACCAACTCCAAGGGTCTAGTTTCTTCTTGAAGATTGATCTTTGTTTAGGGTGCCATACAACTTAGGGTTACGGATGAAGATGTTCCAAAGACAGCCTTTCGTACCCTTTATGGTCATTACAAGTTTCTAGTATCTCATTTGGTCTCACTAATGCACTTGTTGCATTTATGGATCTCATGAACAGAGTCTTCTGTGAATACCTTGACTCTATTGTCATAGTATTCATTAATGACATTCTCATCTACTCTAAGACCAAGGAAGAGCATGAACAACATATGAGTCTAACCATGCAGGTACTTAGACAACATTAGTTGTATGCCAAATTCCACAAGTGTGAATTCTGGCTTAGATCACTGACTTTCCTAGGTCATGTTGTGTCTGACAAAGTTGTGGAGGTAGATCCCAGGAAGATTGAGGTTGTTAAGAACTGGCCAAAACCTCTTACTCCCACAGATATCCGTAGCTTCTTGGGCTTGGGTGGTTATTACCGCAAGTTTGTAGAAGGTTTTTCTTCCATTTCCACTCCACTTACAGTTTTGATGAAGAATAAAGTCAAGTTTCAATGGGCGGAGGCTTGTGAGAAGAGTTTGAAGGAGCTCAAGGACAGACTCACTTCAGCCCCGGTGCTTACCTTGCCTAAGTGTGGTGAGAATTACACTGTTTATTGTGATACATCTAGGGTTGGTTTGGGTTGTGTTCTTATGCAGGGTGATAAGGTGATAGCTTATGCATCCAGACAACTCAAGGTTCATAAAAAGAATTATTCCACTCATGACCTGGAGTTGGCTTCTATGGTGTTTGTACTAAAATTTTGGAGGCATTACTTGTACAGAGTGCATGTGTATGTGTTCATAGACCACAAAAATCTCCAGTACGTGTTCACAAAAAGGGAGTTGAATCTACGTCAGCAGAGGTGGTTGGAACTGTTGAAGGACTATACATGAAAGTCTACTACCATCCAGGTAAGCCTAATATTGTAGCTGATGCTTTGAGTAGGATGGCCATGGGAAGTACGCTTCACATTGAGGATGATAAGAAGGAGTTGGTGAAAGATATACACAGACTGGCTAGACTGGGTGTGCGGTTAGTTAACTCTACTAGTGGGGGTATTTCAGTTCATCCTAGTTCTGAATCATCCTTAGTAGTTGAAGTCAAGGAGGGTCAACATCTTGATCGTGTGATGATGAGCTAAAGGACTCAGTGTTTGTTAAGATGAATGGGTCTTTTTCTTTGGGAGATGACGACATACTTAGTTCCCTGGACAGGCTGTCTGTACCAGATGTGGATGATTTGAAGACCAGGATCATTGCAGAGGCCCATGGTTCTAGATATTCCATACATCCAGGTTCCACCAAGATGTATCATAATCTTAAGCAGATCTATTGGTGGGATATCATGAAGAAGGACATTGCAGAATATGTTGCCAACTGTCCTAATTGTAACCAGGTTAAGGCAGAACATCTTAAGCCTGGTGGTCTTACTCATATTATTGAGGTTTTGACAAGGAAATGAGAGTCCATTAATCTGGGCTTCTTGGTTGGTCTTTCGAAGACTAGGAGACAGCATGAATTCATATGGGTTATCATGGACAATATGACTTAGTTTTCCCACTTTATCTCTGTGAAGTCTACTTAATGTGCTGAGGTTATGCGAGACTTCACGTTGATGAGATTGTGAGATGGAATGGGATTCCTTTGTCTATCATTAAATAGAGGAGCTCATATCATATCACATTTCTTGAGATTTTCCCAAAAGAAATTAGGTGCACAGGTGAAGCTAAGTAACGCCTTTCATCCTCAGACTGATGGGTAGGCAGAGCGCACCATTCAGACATTGGAGGATATGTTAAGGGCATGTGTGATTGACTTCAGGGGTTGCTGGGATTACCATCTACCTTTGTAGAGTTCTCGTATAATAATAGCTATCACTCCAGCATTGGGCTGGCACCGTTTGAGTCACTGTATGGTATGAGGTGTAGGTCTCCACATGGGTGGTTCAAGGTTAGAGAGTCATCCATTTTGGGTCCAGAGATCATTCATGAGGCCTTAGAGAAGGTCAGGGTGATTAGGGACAGGTTGGCTACTGCTTACAGTTTGCAGAAGTCTTATGCAGACAATAGAAAACGACCCTTAGAGTTTGATGTTGGTGACCAGGTCTATTTGAAGATATCACCTATGAAGGGGGTGATAAAGTTTGGCAGGAAGGGGATGTTTAGTCCAAGGTATGTTGGGCCATATGAGATCCTACAGCGTGTGGGTGATGTGGCCTATGAGATGGCATTGATTGCGGAGCTAGTTTCTGTTCATACAGTCTGTCATGTCTGTATGTTGAAGAAGTCTCTAGGTGATCCAACATCTATTCTACCTATTTAAGGTTTGGGGGTTGATGAAGATTTTTTTGTTATGAGGAGGTACGTGTTGAGATTTTAGACAGATAATTCAAGCGGCTGAGGAACAAGGGGATTTCCACAGTAAAGGTATTATGGAGGAATCATCTTGTTGAGGGTGCTACGTGGGAGTCCGAGGCTGATATGAGATCCCGCTACCCTCATCTTTTTAGCCCTTGAGGTTAGACTTCCTATTCTTAAGTCTAAGTTTCCTTATCTCTCCATTCTTTGTTGCTATTTCTTGGTTGTAAATAGTATCTATGTTATGTGTCTACTGGCATTATGCTAGAGAACTAGTAGTGTCATTCGTGGACGAATGTTCATAAGGGAGGATAGAATTCCTACGATTAGACCGGGTTTATAGAGATTGATGCGCGTAGAACCAGACCTCTGAACCCTTTCTAGATCCAATCCAACTAACTTGGGGAGTTAGTTGAGCTAGAAAAAGGTTGGGTGCAGCCATGTAGTGCTCTCAAATACGAATATTTACTCGAAGGAGTTTTTAGCAGACATAAAAAGGGAAAATCTTAGGTTTGTAGGGTTTAGGGGTAAAGTGGTCTTTTTCCAGGCTAAGGGTAGTATCATAATTACCCTAAATACACAATTAATTATTTAATTAATAATGCGGAGGGACATTTTGGGGAGAGAGGTCCGAAAATTGGCTCTTAGAGTGAAATCTTGCTCCACCCAGGTTCGAACCTAGGTTCAAGCGATGATTTATATTATTATTATTATTTAAGTTGGTAAATTAATGTAATTAATTAATAATTATTATTTATTGGCTGATTTAAAATAAAAGGGAAATCAGATTTTTACCATTTAATAAAATCTTATTTGACTACGTCCTAAACTAGACTCCTAAGCGTAAGAATATTCTTATCCCTCACGCTCATGTCTCTCTCACGTCTCTATCATTGTCTTTCACATTCTCTCAGCCAAAAAAGCGTACAAAGAACATATTTACCAAAGTTCTTCACACTTGAATAACTCACAACGAAAAATAAAGTCAAACACTAAGCAAAATACAATAGGCAAAGGGAGGGTTTTCCGTCGACAGTTTGGTGTTGAAATTTTGTTTTGGACATGAGTGTTGGAGCAAGTTTGAGCAGAAACTTCAATGTTTGAATGTCATAAAATATATGGGTTCTCTTATCTATTGGTCTCTTTCCCAAGAGACCTGTTATGGTTCAATATATTCTAATCCGAAAATTTGGATTGTTCCCCGTTGCATGTCCCTGTCATTAGTTCCCGTTGATTCGTAGTTTGGGTATGTTTGCTGATAGATATAAGGCATGTAATGTGTTTTCATGATTAATATGTGCATGAATTTGTGTTTGGAATCGTATGAATGACAATCTATGTTTTCCAAAAATATGTGCATGTGTGTGAAATATTGGTCGTGTCCTATGATTCTCGGGTTTAAGGCTCAGAAAATGTAATGTTTTTGGTTGTATTTCATGTGCACAAACTTTCTTAAATCGTGATGTTTATAAGTGATGTAATAATGCTTATTTGAGTGCAAACTAATTGTCAAATGAATCCATGAAAATGCACCTAAAGAACTCACTAAAAACTACTTAAAACGTCTAAACATTTAATATGAATGAGGTGAGGAACTAGGTTGTAAAAATTTCCAGCATCTTGTTAATGAGTTTCGGCTAAGCAAAGGGGATTATCAGGTTATGTAAAAATGAATTAATATATGTGAGGCCACTGAGGATCGAGCCCGCACTATGTTAAAAATCATGAAAGTAAGTAAGTTAATGAGATGTCGAGGGGGATTCGAACCTTGGTCTTGGCTGGAAAATGAAGTTATGAGAATAAGAAATGAGAGGAGTGGGATTCAAACCCACAACCTCTCAGTAAGACTTAAGGAAATTAAAAGAAAATAAATGTTGAGGCGTGTGGGAATCGAACCCACGACCTCTAGGCTAATTTAAGGAATTAAAGAGAAAAATAAAGTGAGGCTGTGGGGATTCGATCCCACACCCTCATGGTCAACTTAGAGAAAGTCAAGGAAAAAGAAATTAAAATAAAAGGAGATTTGAAACCGGGTTCCCTTTCCCAAATTCGGTATTGATACATAAGTCATACACGTATTAAATGTTCAAGAATAATGCTGCCTACTTAGATCGGTATTGAGATCTTGGCACACATACAAGATGCATAAGTCTGATACCATATAATATTAGGAATATATGAATCACTTAAACGAACTATGAATGAAGCCTCATGTTTGTATGTATTGACCAATAAGTCTAGTATACGTTAAAAAATAAGTGAACCTAAGATGTATGTAATGAAATGATGTAACCCTAGAAGGGTTAATGACGAGTGTAAAACACACTAAATGGGAATGTGCATTGGCATTCGATGAAAAGAATATTATGTAATGAAATGATGAAATCCTAGAAGGGTTAAGTAAGAGTGTGAAACACACAAATGCCCAAGTGAATTGGCATATGATGAAATGAACATTCACGTAAAAAGGGATGAGTAATTATGAAGAGGAAATGTGCTAATGTTAATAAATGCGGTGACAACATGATAAGAGGCTAATGTGAAAGATGAGAGCAATCTCAAATGATCCTAAGTAAATCTCACCAAAACGTACGCACCTATGAGAGTGTAATGTTATTGAAGAGACCATTCTCAGTGAACACTCTAATGAATGTATTGAGAGTAACGTATACTCAACACTAATGATGAGATAGGAAATCATCTATTTGAGCTATGATGTCCTCATACTAGAAGTCAACTTCAATCACGTATTAGTTGAATGTAATGTTACTTTATAATGAGCATCGATAGGCTAGCTATGAATGGTGATACCTTTTTTCGGGAAAGGCGGAGGTTCATGTAACTCTCATGAGATGAGACTGTCCGACATGCGGGGTATGGGTCTCCTTATATCTCTTAGTCTTCGAACCTATACTGCCAATATAGGGATCTGGCGGGGTTCCATTCCCATGTATGCTAGCATGTTTAGGGTCACTTTGGACGATGATTCCACCTCTTTTCGGTGTGGGGAAGACACTGGATTTCATGATTCTCACATGATCTATGTTGGTTAAAGTTAAAGTTCTCAATGAAAGAATGAGGCCATCCTGAAATGATGCACATAATAAAATGAGAGATACCAAATGTGTTAGGATAGTATAATCAAGAGGTGATCTAGACTTAAGTAATGACTGTTGACACCCAATTTTTGACCCGCGCCGGTATAAATTAGTTTCGAGCATCTTAAATTTCTAAACAAGTTAAAATAATTAGTTTTATAAATTTTAAGAAAAAATATATAAAGTTCGCGTTATTTTGAGTAATTTTGTCATTTCTTATAACTTTTAGATAATATATATATTTTACATAACTATATATATAATTAGTATATTTTATGATTATTCAAAAAAAATATATATATTTTAATAAGTATTCTTTTAAACTAATTTAGTTTAAAATTTTAATTATACTTTGAATCACTTTTACGATTATATTACTAAATAAATAAGCTCGTTAATAAATTTATACCAAATTCGTTTTGTTTTAAATCAATTTGCTTATATTAATTTAACTCTTTTTCCCTTTTTATTTGAGTTTGGGCCTCTGCCCTTTTGTTCCAATGGCCCAACACCTTACATTTACTACAGCCCACCTTCATTTATATTAATTCCCAACAGCCCAATATCATTTTTCTCTTCCTCCTCAACCCAATTCCCGCCTGACCCGGTCCCGACCCCAATTCCCAATCCCCTTCTTCTCCCCTCACCCACGCCATTTCCATAAAACAGAAGAAACACCAGCAAACCCAGAAAAACGCAGGGAAAACAGACACCCAAAATGGAAACGCGACCCCCCCACGCTCTCTCCCCCTCGTGTCTCTCCCCGCGCACTCTCCCCACGCTCTCTCCCCCTTCCCTCTTCCCCTGTGCTTCGTCCAAAAGGACCCAGCAACCCCCGATGATTCCCAGCAAAAGACGCCAAAACAGAACTCAAACTCACGCGTCTCCCCACACCATCCTCTTTCTCCCTCTCTCCAGCGCGCGTGGATGAAAGAAAACGCCAATGGAAACCTGCAGCTGCCTCTTTCTCGCAGCCTGCCCTCTCTCGTACGACTTTGCAGCGCTAGACGACGCGAAAAGCGTCCTTCCTCATCCTAGCAGTAGCGGATTTTCGACACGTAGCTCGCTAGTACCACGAAATCATCTCCACCCTCCACCTTGCTCTCAATCCGTTGGAATGGGTTAAAATTTGAAGAATCTTCGAAGCATATTCGTTTTTGTTGGATAAATTTTAAAATTTCAAATTTGAAATGGGTCGAATTCGGTTTTATCCGCCTTCACTTGGAACCCTAATTATTTTCCTACTTAAACCCCCATTCTCGTCAGTTTGGGGGTTGGTTTTCGGATTGGAAAAAATCTGGGTTAGCGATTTTAGGTTTGAGTGTCTAGTTGGACGTTTTTGGTTGGATTTTTATTGGGAAAATCTGGGGTTAGAGATTCTTGTGGGAAAAATTCAGAAAGGTAAAACAGTGGGTCGAAATTTTGGAGAGTTGAAAGTCGAGAGAAAATCCTTGAGCCCCCTTCTGTTTGTTTCCTTTTTATAAGGACTGAAAACGTTACCGAAGGTTGGAGAAATTTCAAAGGGAGTCTGCGAAGTTGTTCGATTTCGCGACCTCGTCTCGATATTCCGTGTTTGCATCTTTCGTCTGAGGGTGGAAGCTCGTTCGTGTTCGCGTGGTGGAGCGACTCACACCTGCTCGTCGACTCCCGTTCGCTGCTCCGAAGAAGGTACGTTTCCCACTTTGATTAGTTTTCATGGAACTCGAAATGTGACCTGTGTTGCTGTAAATAAGATGGCATATCTGTTGGTTTAGCTTGAACTCGAGAACATCGCGTACGATGGCTTATTTTGTTGTGCTTGCCTGCTTGTGTTGATATCTATTTTATTTGAGTTCGTCATGGTGTCATTGCTGTCGCCGTTTCTCTTCAAAGTAGTTTACCGTCTCTTCATTGCCTTTTAGTCATCGTTGGGGGATAAGATTATATAAGGTGTTGCTGTAGCCTAATGTGATTGTGTGAAGTCATTTCTATGATTAGTTTGGTATTTGGATTAACTCTTTGATTCGAATTGTTATGTTCAATCTGCCACCGTTTACTTAGTTACTTTGTTAAATTATGAAACAGCCATCGTTGTGGGCAAGTTGATCTTGCATGATATGTTTCGATTCTAAGTTCTGTCATCGTAGTCTTTGTGAAATTAGCATCTGTATTTTTGACTTCTTAAGGTGATTTTCCACATGTTCTAGCTCTTTCCTCTTCGTTATGCTCGTATATCTTAAAGTATTGTTGTGTGGCATCATTTAGGTTGAAATGATTTACATAGCCTTTAGCATCAATCGTCGGGATGTTGGTTCTGTTATTCTGGTGAACATTTGTGTAGTGTCGCATGTTAAAGAAGCCTTTGTTATGCTTGTATATCGAGATGCATTTGGAAATGCTGCATATCTTTCCTTTATTCATATTTAAAAAAAAAAGAGTTGTGTTTATTTCAGTTATTTGGTTAAAGTGCCGATTCTTATTCTTTGTTTTTGTCGCATGTGAAATTTTCTCGTGAGTCCACTTTGGGATTCCATTCTCCTCCTTGCATTTCGGGAGAGTTTCGAAACTCTCTTTTGTCAAGTCAGCCCATCAAGGCAAAGCATGCCCGATTCGAAGTTCCATGAAGATCAAAGATCGTCGAAGGCATCGGATTAGAAGACCTCTTTATTTCATTTTTTTGTATTTTTATTTGATCTGGGCTTAAGCCCTTGTCGTTTTACTTTCCTATTTATTTTTGTATGCTTAGAGTAGGACAGGTGCGGAAGAAGAATGGATAAAGACCCAAAAAAAATAGGTGGGTCCAAAACTCGGTCAAGGCGAACAGAACCCGAGTTTGGACCCAAGATCTCTCTCTCTCTCTCTCTCCTCTCCCCCTTACTTGTTTCGTATGCTTTTTCTGTGGGTTGTCGTTAGCTTAGGATTAGAAGATCCAAACCCCCCATCGAAATGCCTTTCTATTTTTCAAAGGTAAAACTAAAACTAAGTCTTAAGGCGACAAATATTGCAAACTAAAATTTTTTTTCTGGATAAAAACCTTAAGAAGGTTTAACTTCGAAACAGATTCATAAGTTGCAACAAATATTTCATCTTGTGAACTTCGCCTAAGTTATTTTTAATAAGTTCAAATAACAAAGACTCAAAAACGTTAAGATAAAATAGTCAAATAAGTTAATCGTCGGAAAACCGTATTTAGCGGAGTATCTTAGGTGCCTTAAACACCTTCCTAAGATACTAATAGGAATCCCGAACCCTTAGAATAATTTTCAAAACAATTTTCTGTTTAGTTGTTTTGAAAATAAGTTTTCTTGATTTTTCTTATAAAATTAAGTGGCGACTCTTAAAAGTCGAAAATACCTTTAAAATAAACACTCTTTTCGAAAATCATTTTTTCGATAAAACGGAAATGGCGACTCTGCTGGGGACGGAGGGTTCTAACCTTAAGACTAACTATTTGACTTACTTATAATTAATTGTTTAATTGCTTAGATTACTTAGTTTTTGAATATTGCACTTTTTTTCATTGCATAAATTCCGCCAAACGGCAACTAGTTGCATTAGGAATCGGAAGTTACGCGGCTTACCGCGACTTCTCTCAGAAATACCCCAAGAACTCGTTTGGGAGTATCGAATAAATAGTCGGAATGCGGTCATTCGGCGTTATTCGATAGCTCCACCCCGATGTTTGTCCGACTCGGGTAACCGTCTATTTGAAAACAATTCTAGAAAAGCCTAAGATAGAGCGAAACCAAAACCGAAATTAGGCATCAGCCTAGGACGACTTATTACCCAAGGCGTATTAAGTCCATTTAAGTAGAAAACCACCAAATCGCGTCTAAGGTCTTAGAACTCACGACGCATCATGTTGTTTGACATTCGAATAAATGTATATGTGAAAACCAACTTGGGGGAATCGTTTATTTGGTTTAAACTCACACGTACATCATTCAAATGCCCTAGGCCTACCCTTGGCACAAAGGGGGTCCCCATGCATGATTAGAACACGTTATCTATGTGTGTTTAAATGCTTATGTGTTACGTTTCTTTGAATGAGGATATCGTAAACCCACTTAAAGCCCAGAAATTCCAAAGAATATACAGAAGCTACTATCACAAAATGTCCGACCAAAATTCCCAAGTCTCAAGTTTCTCACACAAAAAATCCATCTTTCATACCACAAATCCTGAATACCGCTCTATCGTCTCAGAAAGGTGAATCACCGCTATGGACAAAGGCAAGAACGTCCAGACGGAGCTTACTCAAGAGGAATTGCGAAGAAAGATCGAGCGAGTCACTCAAGATATTCAGAAGGGATAAGGAGGAAGGACTCAAAGTCGATATGACCACGGCGATCTACAAAGCTGCAGCCGTGACATCGGATGAGGACCTGGCGTCGCAGATAAAAAGAAAGAAGGAGGTTGAGGTGGAAACCGAAAGCTTGAGGAAAAGGTTGAACTTGCTTCGTTTGGAGGTGCCCGAAGTAAAGGCGAGAGAAGCAAAGATAGATATTGAGACCGACGTACTATTGGCTAAAAGTGCGTCGCTCAATAAGGAATTGACGACCCCTGGCAACTTGAAGGGCGGAAAATATCCCGCCCGTGAACAGGGAGCAGACGACAGTGGTCCCGACCAAGAATCAATTGAGGAGGACGATGAGGAGGAAATCATCTACAAACCTCCATTTTCGACTGTTTGAGAGGAAAAGAATGACGCAGCCACGAAACAAGAAATCACCAAATGTTGTCTTCTTGAAATTCCAATGTTGTTTTTCAATTCCCTTGTAATCGCAATGAAAAAACGAATGAAAACATTTCATCCCACCCGAACTACGTTTGGCCTGAATTCTCCTCGTGAGATACGTAGGCAGCCTTTCCCGGCTCGGCCCCTATCGCTGAAATTTTCATTCTCCTCCGCGATACGAAGATATGAAGATAAGATCAACGGGCATCGATAAGCATCTGCAAGAAGACCATAGTTCAACGTGATTCATCCTTCCCGAGATAGCGTTAAACAAACAAATTCCTGTTTGTTCAAAATATATTTCTGTCCTTAATCGTGGGTTAAAATATCCTCAAACGAAGCGACTTATGTGTTTATCTGCTTTCTGTGCGATATTATGTATTTTGTACTCCGAATATGCACTAACAAATTTGCCTTTGAGTTGTTTTACTTCTCAGGTATTTTGAACTGATCTGTGTTGATAAGTTGGTTGATCATCTGTATTTCACAAGTTGATGCAACAGATTGCCGAAATGCAAAGAATGCAAGATTCGTCTCATCCAATCTCATCATTCAACCATTCAAGAGCTGGAAGACCTCCACTCCACTCTCCTCGACCAAAATTTAGGAAGGCTCCTAAAGTATTTACACCATTAAGGGAACCTCAAACTCAACTTTATGAAAGGTTGAAAGCAATGGGAGTCGTTGGACACGACACAGAGAATTGTTCAACTCTGAAGCACAAGATACAAAACATGATCAATAACAACTTGATCAATATTGAGGAAACCACCTGAATGGATGACATATTGGATGCTCAAGAATGAGTACAAGACATTTCTGAACTGATTCATTTGAAGATATTCATCATCAAAGGTCGAGAAACACAATGCGCAACGTTGACCAAAATTTTGCTGTTGAACTCTCAAGAATGAGATACGTAGGCGGCCTATGTCGGCCTCGGTCGTTTCATTATCAACACTTCCTATTTTTGTTAACCCTTGAGAGGGGAACTACGTTTGACCTGACTCCTGCTCCAATGGGATACGTAGGCGCCACAACGGCTCGGTCATATACCCAGTAAGATTTCCATTTCTCTTCATAATGGAAACTGGGACAGAATTTTTGAGAGGATCTCAAAAATTTATTTGAAGTTGGACTTCTTTAACGAGTCTAAAAAGAAGACCAAAATTCTACGGAGATTAGCCTTGGGTGGATCTCAAAAATTACGACAATCTGGTTTGCAACTGGGACAGAATTTTTGAGATGATCTAAAAAATTCTACAAATGTCATTTGTTACTTATTAAGGTAAATTGGGACAAATTTTGAGGAGGGACCTCAAAATTCCAGAGTGAGCAACCTCAGAGTTAACAGAGCAAGTTATAAGAGTTCTTCTATATTGTAGACCGGGACAAATTTTTGGGGAGGGTCCTCAAAATTCCATCAAATATGCCATACAAAGACGGGCTAGCGTGTAAGCCAACAGCAAGAAGGAGCATGGAGACAAACTAACACAAATCAGTCTTTCAAACTAAGAATTTTTCTTTGGATGCAGGAACATTGAAGTCAAAAAATGGCTATATAAAGCTGTCAAGAATGACAAAAGGCGCCACTTGCACCCATCGTGGACTCCTCAACAAAACCTAGAAAATCTTCCATCTCATTTTATCTATATTTCTTTATATTGCCTCAAGTGATTTATAAACAAGTTTCTTCTTATCTAGCAGGAATATTATCGAGCTATCCACCTCGTTACAGTTGGATTATTATCGAGCCGTCCACCTCATTACAGTTGGACTATTATCGAGCCGTCCACCTCGTTACAACTGGACTATTATCGAGCCATCCACCTCGTTACAGTTGGAATATTATCGAGCCGTCCACCTCGTTACAGCTGGACTATTATCGAGACATCCACCTCGTTACAGTTGGACTATTATCGAGCTATCCACCTCGTTACAGTTGGACTATTATCGAGCTATCCACCTCGTTACAGTTGGACTATTATCGAGCATCCACCTCGTTACAGTTGGAATATTATCGAGCCGTCCACCTCGTTACAGTTGGAATATTATCGAGCCGTCCACCTCGTTACAGTTGGAATATTATCGAGCATCCACCTCGTTACAGTTGGAATATTATTGAGCATCCACCTCGTTACAGTCGGAGTATTATCGAGCATCCACCTCGTTACAGTTGGAATATTATCGAGCATCCACCTCGTTACAGTTGGAATATTATCGAGCATCCACCTCGTTACAGTTGGAGTATTATCGAGCATCCACCTCGTTACAGTTGGAATATTATCGAGCATCCACCTTGTTACAGTGGAACATTATCGAGCCATCCACCTCGTTACAGTTGGAACATTATCGAGCCATCCACCTCGTTACAGTGGAACATTATTGAGCCATCCACCTCGTTACAGTTGGAACATTATCGAGCCATCCACCTCGTTAGAGTTTGAACATTATCGAGCCATCCAGGCCTCGTTAAAAATCATGCATTGCGAAAAATCATGCATCGCGTAAAATCATGCATTGCGCAAAAATTATGCATCACGAAAATCATGCATTGCGGGAAAACATGCATTGCGAAAATCATGCATTGCGCAAAAATCATGCATTGCGAAAATCATGCATCGCGAAAATCATGCATTGCGGAAATCATGCATTGTGGAAAAACATGCATCGCGAAAATCATGCGTCGCGAAAATCATGCATTGCGGAAATCATGCATTGCGGAAATCATGCATTGCGGAAAATCATGCATTGCGAAAAGTCATGCATCGCGAAAATCATGCATCGCGAATTTGTAGTTTATATATCGCGAGAAGACTTTATACCTCGCTTGAATTTATGCACGACGACAAGATTTCATGCCTCGTCAAATTTATATATCGCGAGAAGATTTTATGCCTCGCTGAAATTTAGACACGACGAGAGGATTTCATGCCTCGTCAAAATTTATGCATCACGAGAAGGATCCATGCCTCGTTGAAATTTGCACATCGCGAGAAGATTTCATGCCTCGCTGAAAGTTATGCATTGCGAGAGGATTTCATACCTCGCAGGAATTTACGTATCGCGGGAAGATATTCATGCCCCGCAAGAGGACATACACGGATAAAGAAAGAGCAACCTTTATCCATCGGCCTCAACTGCATCTTTTATTTTGATAAAAAAAAAAGGCATCGAAGATGACGACAAAAGAGACATCAATATCACATCAACATTTATTTATTTATTTATTTCGACATCAAGTATAGAGTACATTGAAGCTTATATTGCAGAACACAAGGCATAAGCTTTATTTGCTGGACGCTAGACCGATCGAGTCGACGTCGATTTGAGGAGAACAATGAAGTGTCGACACGGTAAAAAAACACTATCTCCCATCCTAAATGCATTTTTTTTAGCTGACGAGTTTATCTCAGTCTTTGTCGAGAGCATCCAAAAGGATGAATTCTCCAAAAAACCACAGGTGCGAACGACATCAAAAAGCATGCAGCACAACGTGGAACTCTTTCTTAGCAGCGAACTGGGACACAGTCCAAAGAGGAATGTCAAACTCTTAGGACGCGAGCAGAGGAGCGACTTTCACCACAATCGAACCACCCCCTCGAAGCATGCGGGTTTTTTTTCCGTTAGTTCTGTCAGTTTCAGTCTCGCATCCGGAAGTTTTGATTTATCGGAAGCAAGTTTCCAATCTGAGTGACGACACGCCAAGAGCTTTGGAAATAATGTCTGTGTAAGTTCTCGCCACATTCATGGCTAAAGAGGTTACAAGCCTCCTTTTCATACTCGTTAATTTGTCACTTGTCCAAAACCAAAGGTTATCTAGCATAATAGATTTCCTTTTCCACCGATCGAGTCGAACTACACACAGCCTGATTCCGAAGGTTTAAAGGTATGTATGTGGATACAATGTCGAAAACTCGGCTGTATTCCAACATTCGCTCTCGAATTCTATTCTCGAGCATTTCTATACCTTCATAATCCGGTATCGAAGTGGCTTTTGATTTTTTCAAAATCATGCGGTAAATCAAGCTTATCGAACTACAAGTGGCCTTAATTCTCATATAGCCTGAGATATGTAGGAGACCAGTTTTCAAGGGTTCGACCATAATTCCTAAACTCTTTGTCAAGGCCTTAAAAAAAAAACGAATGGGGTTTGTAAAAATTGGCTTGGTCAATTTCATTTTCCTCGAATTGCTTGCATCAATCCGAGTAAAATGAGGGACAGTTGTTGACACCCAATTTTTGACCCGCGCCGGTATAAATTAGTTTCGAGCATCTTAAATTTCTAAACAAGTTAAAATAATTAGTTTTATAAATTTTAAGAAAAAATATATAAAGTTCGCGTTATTTTGAGTAATTTTGTCATTTCTTATAACTTTTAGATAATATATATATTTTACATAACTATATATATAATTAGTATATTTTATGATTATCCAAAAAAAAATATATATATATTTTAATAAGTATTCTATTAAACTAATTTAGTTTAAAATTATAATTATACTTTGAATCACTTTTACGATTATATTACTAAATAAATAAGCTCGTTAATAAATTTATACCAAATTCATTTTGTTTTAAATCAATTTGTTTATATTAATTTAACTCTTTTTCCCTTTTGATTCGAGTTTGGGGCTCTGCCCTTTTGTTCCAATGGCCCAACACCTTACATTTACTCCAGCCCACCTTCATTTATATTAATTCCCAACAGCCCAATATCATTTTTCTCTTCCTCCTCAACCCAATTCCCGCCTGACCCGGTCCCGACCCAAATTCCCAATCCCCTTCTTCTCCCCTCACCCACGCCATTTCCGGAAAACAGAAGAAACACCAGCAAACCCAGAAAAACGCAGGGAAAACAGACACCCAAAATGGAAACGCGACCCCCCCACGCTCTCTCCCCCTCGCGTCTCTCCCCGCGCACTCTCCCCACGCTCTCTCCCCCTTCCCTCTTCCCCTGTGCTTCGTCCAAAAGGACCCAGCAACCCCCGATGATTCCCTGCAAAAGACGTCAAAACAGAAGTCAAACTCACGCGTCTCCCCACACCATCCTCTTTGTCCCTCTCTCCAGCGCGCGTGGATGAAAGAAAACGCCAACGGAAACCTGCAGCTGCCTCTTTCTCGCAGCCTGCCCTCTCTCGTACGACTTTGCAGCGCTAGACGACGCGAAAAACGTCCTTCCTCGTCCTAGCAGTAGCGGATTTGCGACACGTAGCTCGCTAGTACCACGAAATCATCTCCACCCTCCACCTTGCCCTCAATCCGTTGGAATGGGTTAAAATTTGAAGAATCTTCGAAGCATATTCATTTTTGTTGGATAAATTTTGAAATTTCGAATTCAAAATGGGTCGAATTCGGTTTTATCCGCCTTCACTTGGAACCCTAATTATTTTCCTATTTAAACCCCCATTCTCGTCAGTTTGGGGGTTGGTTTTCGGATTGGAAAAAATCTGGGTTAGCGATTTTAGGTTGGAGTGTCTAGTTGGACGTTTTTGGTTGGATTTTTATCGGGAATATATGGGGTTAGAGATTCTTGTGGGAAAAATTCAGAAAGGTAAAACAGTGGGTCGAAATTTTGGAGAGTTGAAAGTCGAGAGAAAATCCTTGAGCCCCCTTCTGTTTGTTTCCTTTTCATAAGGACTGAAAACGTTACCGAAGGTTGGAGAAATTTCAAAGGGAGTCTACGAAGTTGTTCGATTCCGCGACCTCGTCTCGATATTCCGTGTTTGCATCTTTCGTCTGAGGGTGGAAGCTCATTCATATTCGCGTGGTGGAGCGACTCACACCTGCTTGTCAACTCCCGTTCGCTGCTCCGAAGAAGGTACGTTTCCCACTTTGATTAGTTTTTATGGAACTCGAAATGTGACCTGTGTTGCTGTAAATAAGATGGCATATCTGTTGGTTTAGCTTAAACTCGAGAACATCGCGTACGATGGCTTATTTTGTTGTGCTTGCCTGCTTGTGTTGATATCTGTTTTTTTAAGTTCGTCATGGTGTCATTGCTGTCGCTGTTTCTCTTCAAAGTAGTTTACCGTCTCTTCATTGCCTTTTAGTCATCGTTGGGGGATAAGATTATATTAGGTGTTGCTGTAGCCTAATGTGATTGTGTGAAGTCATTTCTATGATTAGTTTGGTATTTGGATTAACTCTTTGATTCGAATTGTTATGTTCAATCTGCCACTGTTTACTTAGTTACTTTGTTATATTATGAAACAGCCATTGTTGTGGGCAAGTTGATCTTGCATGATATGTTTCGATTCTAAGTTCTGTCATCGTAGTCTTTGGGAAATTAGCATCTGTATTTTTGACTTCTTAAGGGATTTTCCACATGTTCTAGCTCTTTCCTCTTCGTTATGCTCGTATATCTTAAAGTATTGTTGTGTGGCATCATTTAGGTTGAAATGATTTACATAGCCTTAAGCATCATTAAAATCGTCGGGATGTTGGTTCTGTTATTCTCGTGAACATTTGTGTAGTGTCGCATGTTAAAGAAGCCTTTGTTATGCTTGTATATTGAGATGCATTTGGAAATGCTGCGTATCTTTCCTTTATTCATATTTCAAAAAAAAAAAAGAGTTGTGTTTATTTCAGTTATTTGGTTAAAGTGCCGATTCTTATTCTTTGTTTTTGTCGCATGTGAAATTTTCTCGTGAGTCCACTTTGGGATTCCATTCTCCTCCTTGCATTTCGGGAGAGTTTCGAAACTCTCTTTTGTCAAGTCAGCCCATCAAGGCAAAGCATGCCCGATTCGAAGTTCCATGAAGATCAAACATCGTCGAAGGCGTCGGATTAGAAGACCTCTTTATTTCATTTTTTTTGTGTTTTTATTTGATCTGGGCATAAGCCCTTGTCGTTTTACTTTCCTATTTATTTTTGTATGCTTAGACTAGGACAGGTGCGGAAGAAGAATGGATAAAGACCCAAAAAAAACAAGTAGGTCCAAAACTCGGTCAAGGCGAACAGAACCCGAGTTTGGACCCAAGATCTCATTCTCTCTCTCTCCCCTCCCCCTTACTTGTTTCGTATGCTTTTTCTGTGGGTTGTCGTTAGCTTAGGTTTAGAAGATCCAAACCCCCCATCGAAATGCCTTTCTATTTTTCAAAGGTAAAACTAAAACTAAGTCTTAAGGCGACGAATATTGGAAACTAAAATTTTTTTTTCTGGATAAAAACCTTAAGAAGGTTTAACTTCGAAACAGATTCGTAAGTTGCAACAAATATTTCAATTTGTGAACTTCGCGTAAGTAATTTTTAATAATTTCAAATAACAAAGATTCGCAAACGTTAGATAAAATAGTCAAATAAGTTAATCGTCGGAAAACCGTATTTAGCGGAGTATCTTAGGTGCCTTAAACACCTTCCTAAGATACTAATAGGAATCCCGAACCCTTAGAATAATTTTCAAAACAATTTTCTGTTTAGTTGTTCTAAAAATAAGTTTTCTTGATTTTTCTTAAAAAATTAAGTGGCGAATCTTAAAAGTCGAAAATACCTTTAAAATAAACACTCTTTTCGAAAATCATTTTTTCGACAAAACGATGACACTAGGTCATTCTTGATCATTGCACATCGAACTAGATGAAGGTCTTAAACTACATTCTCTGTATAGCAGGTGTTCACACTAGTTTATGAATGAATAAAATAAAGTACATATGAATGAATGAAGCAGACTATATGTTTGCTAGATAAGGCTCCTTGGTTGAGGTCCCATATGTTGAGCCCTCATTTTTGGGAAGTCTTAATGTTAAGTCCATGATTCCAATGTCTCATGGCATATGAATGAATTATATGAAAGATTCTATGTGCTATCTGCAATATGTTATGTGTTATGTGTAAGATATTATGTGTTGTGTGCAATATGATACGTATGATGATGCATGTTACTCTCATGTAATGACTTTCCTAATCCAATTTTGCAAGTACAATGACATTCCAAATTGAAATTCGGCAGGTCCACTAACTTTCCTAATCCAAATTTTGCAAGTCTACTGACTTGACTTTCCATAAATCATATTATTAGGAAAGAGCTATTATTACTCATGCATGTCCTTGGTGTGTGCTTGTATATGTCAATCTTAGTACAAATGTGTACTAATCCCATAAAACTCTATATTTTTAGGTGCAGGCATAGGTGGATGCTAGAGCTTACAGGTTCATGTTGCATCTATCCAGACGTGGAGCTTTTATCCAGACTTTGTAGGCCCTCATGCGTTCGAGGATGTTATTATCTAGATTAGATGTAGGCTTTATCTAGTTGAGCATGTTCCACTAGTGGTTCTTTCCACTTTCATTTCAGACTTTGTATATGTGCTGTTTTGGCAAGAAAATGTTTAATGCAATTATGAACTGTTTCTTTCATTTTATTATCTCTATATAAGATGGTTGATTTGTCAATGACTGTTAAGTACAAAAATTTTAACATGAAATAAGAAAACAAAAATTTCAAATTTTCCACTAAAATTAACCTAGGTGAAGTAATAATGACGTCTGTAGTCTTGTCTGCGACCTTTGAGAGGTGAACAACACCGGTCTCGTCCGGGGTCTAGATTCCGATCGTGACATTAATAGGGGTGTACGATTGATGGTATTGATTTGGTTATGATGTTATAAACTCTTATTCATGCTTGTTGATATTATGACTTGATGATAGACTTATCTTGATTATGTGCTTAATTATGTTGAAATGCATGTTCGACTTGACTAGACTTAGTATTGTTGGTCTTTTCATGTACATGGTCTTTACTTAATGAAAAGGTGATATTGACTTATATTGGTTCTTTATTGTGCATAAGGCTTTTTAAAGTAAATTAACATGATTTAGCGAAATGTCTTTTTTTAACATGATTTCTATATGGTATGTGCATATGGTCCTATACTTATTACAAGTGATGTGCTAACCCCGTTTCTTCCATTTTCCCCAACATTTTGGGTTCCGACTGTAAAAAGGTTCTGTGATGACATTTGAAAAAAACTGGATCCTCATTCTCCAAGTTGGGTAGGTCCTCACAATATGGACAATAGTGCCAGTTTCTACCATTGGATGTTTCTTAGTCTTTAAGACACTTTGTTTATTATCTTTCGTGTGAGTAGTATGATTGTATAGCCTATATGCGGCTTTATTGCTATTGATGTATGGGCTATGCATAATTGTTATACTTTTGTTTAGATGGTTTAATATGAGACATTCATTTTAAGAGTATATTATGTATCTTATATATATATGTGCCATAAAAGTAGAAGACTATGTATTCTTCCTATACAAATGGTCTATGTATACTCGCTACTAATATATTATGTGTAAGAGAGAGGTCTAAGTAAACTTCATGAAGTAGTCTAGATGATTTTTTTAATTTTTTGCCTTTTTAACCTATGAAATGTAATGATCAATGCTGAAAGGTTAGTCTTAGTCCTCGTAGAGGACAACAACACCGGTTACTTCTACGAGGTGTTCTGTGGATGTGACAAACTTGGTTTTAGAGCATGGGTTTGAATATACCTAGAAAGGATGTCTCATTAAACTATGTCTACGTAGATTCTTATTCATAATTGTCAAACGCTCCACACTTATGAATGAGAGACTCTGTGTTGATTAGAAACTCTCTCTCATTTTATTGTATTTTTATGTCGTTCCTCTAGAGTATTATTATGTGATTTCACCTAAACCTTGTATCTTGTTTATAGGTATGAATACTCGAAGAGCATCTGCTAGAAGGTCTGAGGAAAAATGGCTAATGTGGGAGATCAAGACAACCAAGTGCATCCACTTGAAGTAGCTATGGCTGATCAAGTTCCGGTTATTCCTCCACCGATGACCGATGGAGATATAAAGGCGATTTTTCTCATTTTAACTCAAGCCATGACCTCTCAAGCTAATGCCGTCAGTTCTCAAGTTCAAGCTATGATGTACGAAATCAATCGGGAGGTTGGACCTAGAATTCCTCAACTTGCTAACACTATGGCCTTTCGTTTGACAGACTTTACTAGGATGAATCCACCGATGTTCTTTGCGTCAAATGGCGATGAGGACCCTCAAGATTTCCTCAATGAGGTCTATAAGATTCTCTATGCCGTAGGTGTGACCTCAATTGAGAAGGCTGAGTTGGCGGCCTATCAACTCAAGGATATGACCCAAACTTGGTATGTGCAATGGAGAGATAATAGGGAACTAAGAGGTGGCGCGGTGACTTGGAAGATCTTCAAGAAGGCTTTTCTTGATAGGTTCTTTCCTAACCATATGAGGGAATCTAAGGTGGAAGAATTCTTTAACATTCGCTAAGGATGTATGAGTGTACTTGACTTCTCTTTGAAGTTTACTAAGTTGTCTAATTATGATCCATCCTTAGTTTCAAACCCAAGGGATAATATGATTCATTTTGTTACGGGGGTGTTCGATGACTTGGTTGAAAAATTTGATTCGGCTATGCTACACAATAATATGAATATCTATCCTCTCGTGGTTTATGATCAACAAGTGTAAGAACTAGGTTAAGGAGAAAAAGAGTAGGGAGCTAATAAGGACAAGTATTATGAAGGTGATTCATATAAGGGTGGGTTTGATATTCAAGGCAAGCCTAGGTTCAAGAAGAGATTATTTAGTTAGGTTCCTACAAAATTTACCAAGGCTCGTGATGTAGGGTGTCTAACCCTAAGTCTCAAAAGGAAAGAGGTAATAACTCACTAATAAAGAAACCAACTTGTTGAAAGTGTGGCAAGAAGCGCTATGGTGATTGTTTGGTTGGGACGAACAATTTCTTTGGGGTTGGCAAAAATGGACACAAGGTAAAGGATTGCCAAAATTTGAAGGGACAAGACAAAGAAGTGGAAATGTTCAAGCTAGTGGTTCTAATGTGGATGCTCCAAAGAAGAATCCGTTTTATCAACTTCGCTCAACAGGTGAACAAGAGAATTCTCCGGATGTGGTGACCGGTATGTTAGAAGTCTTCTCTATTGATGTCTATGCTTTAATTGATTCGGGTGCTACATTATGTTTTGTTACTCCCTTGATAGCTAGAAAGATTGACATTTTACGTGATATCTTAAATGACCCTTTCCTGGTAACTACCACGGTAGGTGAGTCGGTTGTTGCAAGGAGGGTATATAGAAATTTTCCTATAATGTTTCCCAATAGAGTTACTTATGTTGAATTAGTTGAACTTCATATGGTCAATTTTGATGTCATCTTTGTTATGGATTTGTTGAATGATTGTTTTGCTTCCATTGTTTGTAGAACAAGAATTTTCATGTTTAATTTTCCGAATGAACCTATTTTAGAGTGGAAGGGGGGAAAATCTATTCCTAGAGGTCGTATAATCTCTTGTCTTTAGACTTGTAAATGATCTCAAAAGGGTAATTATATCATATTGTAAGAGTCAAAGATTTCGACTCCAAAAATCTTCTGATTGAGCTAGTCCCCGTAGTAAGGGAATTTCAGGAGGTCTTTCGTAATGATCTACCCTGAATCCCTCCTGAACGGGAAATTGAGTTTTGTATTGATTACTACCTGATACCCACCCCATTTAAGTTCCTCCTTATCGAATGGCTGTGTCGAAATTGAAAGAGTTGAAGGCTCAACTCAAAGACTTACTAGACAAGGGCTTCATTTGACCTTGTATTTCTCCATGGGTTGCACCAGTTTTATTTGTGAAGAAGAAGGATGGGTCCCTTAGAATGTTCATTGATTATCACCAACTCAATAAAGTCACTATTAAGAACAAGTATCCTCTCCTTTGGATGGACGACTTGTTTTATTAACTCAAGGGGCAAGCTACTTTGTAAGATTGATTTGAGATCGGGGTATCACCAACTTAAGGTGAGAGGTGAGGATATACCAAAAAAAGCATTTCGGACTAGATATGTTCACTATGAGTTCTTAGTAATCTCCTTTGGTCTCACTAATGCCCCGACGACATTTATGGACGTCATGAATAGGGTGTTTCAAAGTTAAATTCAAATAATGAGGGTGGAAACATAGATCATTTAAGGGTAGTGTTACAAGTGCTTAAGGAGAACCAACTGTTTGTCAAGAATAGAAAGTGTGAGTTTTGGTTGAGGTCAGTGACATTTCTTGGTCATGTCATCTTTAGTGAGGGAGTTGAGGTTGATCTATGGAAAACCGAGGCAGTTAAGAATTGTTCAAGACTATTGATTGCAACCGACATTAGGAGCTTTTCGGGTCTAGATAGGATACTATAGCAGGTTAGTGGATGGTTTTGCGTCCATTGCATCTCCCTCGACTACTTTCACCCAAAAGAGTTTAAAATTTGAGTGGTCGGAGGCATGTGAAAGAAGCTTCAAATCTTGAAAGAGCGGCTTACCTCCGCTTCATTGTTTACTTTACCAGAGGGTACTAAGGGCTTCGTTTTATATTGTGATGCATCCTGAGTGGGCTTGGGGTGTGTGCTTATGAAACATGAGAAACTAGTAGCTTATGCTTCGAGACAACTTAAGGCGCATGAGAAGAATCATCCGACTCATGGCCTTGAGTTAGTCGCTATGGTGTTTGCCTTGAAAATATGGAGGCATTATTTGTATGGTGTGAATATTGATGTGTATACCGACCACAAGAGTCTCCAATATGTGTTTACTCAAAAGGAGTTGAATCTCCGAGAAAGAAGGTGGTTGGAATTATTGAAGGATTATGACATGAGTGTTCTCTACCACCCCGACAAGGCCAATGTAGTTACGGATAGTCTAAGTCAAATGAATGTGGGTAGTGTGTCTCGTTTGAATGAATTTAAGAAAGACCTAGTGAAAGATGTTCATAAGTGTGCTCGTTTGGGTGTTAGACTGGAAGATGCTCCGAATGGTGGCTTCATGGTCCATCAGAACTCCGAATCATCCTTGGTGGATGACTTGATGTCTAAGCAACACCTTGATCAATCATTGATGGATTTGAAAAAATTGATTCTTAGTAAGCTTAATGGGTCATTTTTCTTGGGGGGGGGACGGTGTCATGAGGAATCAAGGAAAGTTCTGTGTGCCCAAGGTTGATGACTTAAGAAACCGGATTCTTGAAGAAGCCCATGGTCCATGTTATTCCATTCATCCGGGATCTAAAAAGATGTATCATGACTTTAGAGAAGTGTTTTGGTGGGAGGGATTGAAAGGGGGCATGCCGGAGATTGTTGCAAAATGTCCAAATTGCCAACAAGTGAAAGATGAACACCAAAAAACTGGTGGTTTACTCCAAGAAATCCAAGTTCCAACTTGGAAGTGGGATGACATAAATATGGATTTAATGGTAGGTTTTCCTCGGACACAAAAACAATATGAATCTATATGGATAGTTGTGGATACGTTGACCAAATCCGCTCATTTTATTCTCGTCAAGTCCACGTACTCGGTGGAGGATTATGCAAAGATCTTCATAGATGAAATTATGTGTTGCCAGGGTATTTTATTATCCATCATATCGGATTGGGGTGCACAATTGTTTTGGAGGTCATTTCAAAAAGGGTTGGGTACCAAGGTGAAGCTAAACACCGCTTTTCATCCCCAAATGGACGGTCAAGCGATAGGTACTATTCAAACCCTAGAGGATATGTTTAGAGATTGTCTAATTGATTTCAAGGGAAATTCAGATAAGCCCTTGCTTTTGGATGAATTTTCTTACAACAATATTGATCATTCATTTATGTCTATGGCTCCTTATGAAGACTTGTATGGAAGGAGATGTAGGTCTCCCATTGGATGGTTTGAAGTGGGTGAGTCTTCACTATGGACTCAATTTGAGATTATGTTGTGCATTTTGTTATATTGTGCCTTCATGAATTGTATTAAGCAAGTTGGTATGTGTTGAAGAAAACATTAGTGTAGTAAGTGAGCATGAAAGTTGAACTTATATGAGTTGAAAATGATGTTTTGACTTGCATTGTGAAAAGGATTTTGTATTATATTGATTTTGATTATGCCTCGTTTTTGGTATGTTGTTGTTGGCTAGGCTGCCAGTCTTGATTCTATTCCTTCCTTTTAAGGTAATTTTAGTGTCATTCAAGGACGAATGTTACGAAGGAGGGGATAATGTAATACTTTGAAAGTCTAAAGCCTAATCTAGAGCCTAACATGATAGTCTAATAGTTGAAACACTATTTTATAGTCAACTATAATGTATATAATTCATTTAGGAAGCTTTATAATCAAAACGTCAAGAAACGTCCGTGACATCCGGAAACTAGTCCAAGAGGTGCTAGTGTGCCTTAACCTATTTAACTAATTTTTCGGAGTCAGAATTAAATGAAATTTTGTGGTAAGGTGTCTAACAAGTATTAGATTTGGTTTATAGTTGAAACATAATGGTAAGACTCCCCAAGGACCAGCCAAAGGGTCCTTGATGAGGATCCTTGCCTTTTGGCAAAAAGCTTCCAAGAGGCAGTGACCATCAACGGACTATATGCGACGAGGCATTGGTAAATCGATGGGGAGTCGACTGTCCATTTGGACCAGTATCTGACACCAACGATGGGTGTGCAGGATGGAACGCGTCAAGGGCGTCGACTGACCTATGGCCGGTCAGTTGGGGTCTCATAGGTCAGGTGTGTGTTGACTGTTTCATTTTAAGTAATTCATTTAGTTAATTAAGGGTTAATTAATTATTTAGGGGTTAAGGGAGGCCCAATTAATTTAACTATTGACTTCTACAAAATACCCCAAACCTAATTAAACTAAACCCAACTTTTTTAGTTCCCAAAACCCAATTACTCTTCCTTCCCTCTATGCTCTCTCTCCCAAAGAAATTCCATAGAAGGACAAGCAAACGAGGGATCTAGGGTCGAAAATGATCAATCTTTCTCCATCACACTTCATCAATCAGTAATTTATGGGATTCTTTCACTTTTGGGATTCTTTCCCCAAAGGGTTCCTCTAAATTGATTTAAAAAAGAAGAGTTTTAGATGGGTTTTCTTCTATTACGAAATTGATCTTGTGAATTGTTTGTTTATGATTCCTTTTGGTTTTTATTGGTAGATTAACATGTATTATGATTCAAGTACAATACTTCTTGATGAATTGGCCTAGTTTGTGGAAAGATGACCTTTTCCCCTTAACCCTAGGCTGTGATCTTGAATTGAGTTATGTAGTATTCATAGACTTGGCATGGATATTGTGTGAATTAATATTGTTTGTTGTTAGTATGCCAATTTATGAGTATATTGTGATATTTTGTAAACCAATTATGGTGGTTCTTGACTAATTAACCTAGGGTGTGCAGTAGATTATGAATTTGACCTAACTCTCTAAACTTAGGCTATGAACTATTTATGAATTTTTGTGTAGTGATTTAGTTGACTTCATTATTGAATTAATTATCATTGAGTGATGATATTATACCCATTGTTTGGTTGAATAGGATGGTTGATGGTAAGACTATGATGATGGCTTGTGAAGGAGATTTGAGTAAGTCTTGTGATCTCACACCTTTAATTCAATTATGATTACTTGTGTTTGCCGATGAACTTATATGAAGTATATCTTATGATAATATTGATTAGGGTTGGTATGATGTTGAATTGAAATGTCTTGAATTATGTGATTGTGACATTATGCTTAAGATGTATTGATATAAGGTTGGTGATGAAGTACCTATGTGCGTTACTATGATATAATGAAGTTAATGAGCTAATCTCACATATGAGGGTTGTAATGAATGACGTTCTCATGCAATTCATTTTCAGATACGACTATGATTATGACTATGCAAGGGGTAGAGACATTTCAAAAGGGACTCTAGATTAGCACCGAGTGAACTAGAGTGAGGAGTGTCCCTTCCCGAATAGGGGAAGTAAGATCATTAATGAACTCATGATATTGGAGACTAAAATACATGTAGCATAAAGAGGGTAATTATATCTCCTAATTCTTGAATATGTTGCCCCCATATGAATACTATCTAGTGGATCCATGTAGATGGTATGTTTATATTTTGGTACAACATTGGTAAGTAGTCAACCTTCCTTCAGAGTAGGGTTCCATGACACCGGATTCCACATTGGCTCATGTGGTCTATGTCGGTTAAGGCAATATGTTCTCAAAATTAAAACAAAGTAATAAAGTGGAATCTAACTAGGATGACTTGAGAGGTTTGACTTATTGTAGATAGGGGTATGAGACTCTACCTATACATTGCACTAGTTAGCCTTGAAGGTAGTCTTAGAAGGATGTTCTCATATGATTATGCTTATGAATTGGAATTATGTGTATATGTTGATCTTACACGTTAATGACACTATTTGATGTCGATTTCACGTATGAACATGTGATTGGTCTCTATTGTAAAAGTATGATGATGTTTACTCATAATGATATAATATGTGCAGTTGAGTATTGTTTATTCTTCTTGTTGAGTTTACCTGGTTGAGTGAGATTATGGGGCCTTAATTGGCCATTGCACTAGTGGACTTAATAGGGGTGTATGAGTTATTGTCTTGCTTTGGTTATGATGTTATAAACTCTTATCCATGCTTGTTGATATTATGACTTGATGATAAAGTTGTCTTGATTATGTTCTTAATTATGTTGAAATGCAGGTTCACTTCACTAGACTTAGTATTGTTGGTCTTGTGATGTACTTGGTCTTAACTTAATGAAGATATGCTATTGACTTGTATTGGTTCTTGATTGTGCATAAGGATTTTCAAAGTAAATTAGCATCATTTCAATGTGGTATGTGCATATGGTCCTATACTTAGTACAGGTGATGTGCTAACCTTGTTCCTCCCTTTTTCCCCAACATTTTATGTTCCAGACGTTGAAGGGTTCGTGTGACATTTGAAGAAGACTTGGATCCTCATTCTCCAAGTTGGGTAGGTCCTCACCACTTCGAGGACAATGCCACTTTCTCCCATTAGATGTGGCTTAGTCTTAAAGACACTTTGTTCATTCTCTTTCATTTGAGTACTATGATTGTATAGCCTATATGTTGCTTTATTGGTATTGATATTTGGGCTATGCCCAATTGTTATACTCTTGTTTAAATGGTTTGATATGAGACATTCGTTTTGAGGGTATGTTTTGTCTCTTATATATATATATATATATATATATATATATATATATATATATAATATATATATATATATATATATATATATATATATATATATTCCATAAAGTAGGAAATATGTATTCTTCCTAAACAAAGGTTCTATGTATACACGCTACTAATATATTATGTGTAAGAGAGAGGTCTAAGTGAACCTAATTAAGTAGTTTAGATGAAAAGTTTTAAATTTTTTGAGTTTTTAACCTATGAACTGTATGGACAAATGCTAAGATGTTAGTGTTATGCTCCCTTGATGTGACACTTATAATGTTGGGGTCATTCTCCCACGTTCCAAGCATGTTAGTTTAAGTTTAGTTTTGTTTTAAAAGTATCAGAATATTGATGTATTGATATCCATTCTTGAATTCATGTGTTGTTACTCGATTTAGCCTGAATTGGGATGTTTTGAATATACTAGGTTGTGTTATAAGGTCATTTTGGGTTAGTTTCTTAGGTTAATTTGTTGGTTTTATGTATCTAGAAGTAATTTAAGAAAATAAACGAGTTAGGGTGTATTGGGGAAGAAAAATGAAGATAAAATTTCTACGGGCCAAATTGAGAGTGGACACGCCTCGCACACCTTAAATTTATTTTTGAAATTCTTAGCTCCGCATCACAGACTTGACATTTTCAGAACCAGAATTTAAATATGCCTCCGCGTCGCAGACCCACCTCCAAATCTTGATTTTCAGTATTTTCTCATGTTTAGCTATCTAAAATCATTTCTAAACAACATGATATCCTTACAAACACAAATTATAACGCTTGAATCCATAATTCCATTGAAGGATCAGCTAAGAGTCAAGTCAAGATCAGTTAAGAGTTAAGTTAAGATCATATAAGAATCAAGTCAAGAGCAGATAAGATCAATGTAAAGAGAAGTGAAGAGTTAAGTTAAGATAAGTTCTTCAAGTTTTCAAAAGTCTTTCACAAATGTTTTAACCTTGTTTTAAGACTTAATTTTTAAGTGTAGTAAAGAGTAAAGTTGAAGTTCTTTTCTTCAAAGATGTTCTTTTCTTCAAAAAAGAGTCTTTCACATTTTTAATCATCTCACAAATTGATATAGCTAGTTAGAAGCTTAGAAGTTGAAATAGTAAGTTTTGGGAAAATTTAAATTAGGAAATTTTCTTAAGTTAGGAAAAAGTGAGTTTTTGGTCAACTTCAAACGGTCATAACTCCTAGCTCAGGATGAGTTAGAGGTATTTCATGATATGGTTGGAAATCCCATGGAGATATCTTTCCAACACCACTGTGCTTGCGCGATTTAAATTTCGTATGAGTGAGATATGCCTTTCGAAAGTTAGGATTTTGGATTAAGGATAGTCCAATCGGAATGTGGGAAGGGCAAAGTTGTCTTTTCCTTACCCAATTATTTTATTTCGTTTTTGTGTAATACATTAGGGTCTAAACTGATTTCATTCAGTTGATGCTTTTACAAAACAAGTTAGAGTTTTAAGAGAAGAGAAAAGAAGGGGAGAAAGGAGAAAAGAAGCAGGAATGTTCAAGATCGTCGATGTTCGACTTGTGTAAATCTTCGGAGGTGATCCCTAATAAAGTATGTGAGATCTTTCTGTGTTTCATTTTTTCACCCAAATACTAATTTGATTCAATTGAACAAGTTAGAGTAGATTGGATGATTAACATTGATATTTTGACAAACAATTATCAAATTAGTTATTGAATGGGTAGTAGCATGTTATAGTTGATTTGGTTCGTGTTTACGGGCTGTTTAACTAGTCTAAACTAATGGGTATTGAGTATATTATTGATATTAAGTTTTTGGGGGAAGATCCATGGAATATTGGAAGGTTTAAAGTTGAAAACAGAGAAGAAAAGTCGAAACGCGCGTCTGTAGGGCCTTGGTGCGCCGCACCTCTCATAGCCCTACTGAACAGTGTCTCTCTGTATGGCTTGGGGCGGCGCACTAGCCAGAGCGCCCCAAATTGGCCTCTGAAGTTTTGGGCCTTGCACCGCACGCCCCGCAAATAGCGAAGGACGCCACTTAACCCCATTCATTCCCCATCTTTTCGTACTAGTTCCTAAGTGATGTACCCACATTTGCTATTTAATTCAAATTCTCTAAGGTACATATATACTTCATGAAATCATCCATAAAGATGAGATCATGAACCTTGAATCCATAATACAACTAAAGGAAAGTTTGGATCAAATTCTAAGAAGCGAAGAGTTAAGTCTAAAGATGAAAAAGTAAGACAAAGTAAAGTTTCCTAAAGTTCTAAGAGTCTTATTTAAACGTTTTAACTGTCTTAAGGCTCAAGTCTCGAGTTAAACAAAGAGTAAATGTTGAAGTCTTTCCTTCAAAGAAGTATAAGGGAACTAAGTATTTCCCTAAAGAGTCGAAGTTCATCTTTTAAAGAAATATAAGGGAGCTAAATATTTCCCGAAGAGTCGTTTCAAAACTCAAGTTTCAAGATAAATAAAGAGTAAAGAGTTAAGTTGAAGTTCTTTTCTTCAAAAGTATAGGGATACTAACCATCCCCAAAGAGATTTTGAAATCTTTTCACCTTTAAAAGGGACTCTATGTTTTCCAAAGAGCCTTCGTACTAGTTTTTAGAAAAAATTATAGCTTTATAAAATGAAGAAAGAACGGAAACTATGATTTCCAAGAGAGACTTTTTAAAGTTAAGTTTTGGGCGCTAATCTCAAATAACAGAATCGGTATGTTTTTAAAACATAAGATCCAATATATTTTTGGTAGAAGTATTAAGCACCAATGTGGGGATGCGAGTTTCACATCAACTCAAGTGTCCATGAAAAAATGTAGCCATCATGGGTAGAAAAGGCTCATACCTTTTATATGAATACGTTTCACAGTTTAATAATGTATACATTAGGCAGTTCTTATCCTATACTCTGGCAAGTTTAGGATGGTCCTTGGCAGTGAGAGGTAAAATGGTGTATCATCACTATAATTATTAAGTGATGGTTGTCGGTTAGAGAAATTCCCACAGTAGTATTTGCATGGTCCTTCAAGAGTTTCTTTTTAGTATGAGTGGGGCATGAGACTTCATTCATGCATTGCACGAGTAGACTTTGAGAGAAATCACAATATATTTTATTTTTTATTAAGATTATGAGTTTACATCAGAATATTTTGTATTTTTACATACATATTAGAGTTATTGGTATTTTTGCATATATAGAGTTGAAAACCATGTTTTAAGCATCTTTTCTTTATAGTAAGCACGTCTTTAAACTCCTATATAATGAAATGAGTAGTGATAATGAGTTACTTATTCATATGTTGAGTAGAGCCAAGATAGGTATTCTTTCTCACTCCTTTTAAAGTCTATGATGTTTTATCATTCCAACTCGCATAGTCGTACATTCAATGTACTTATGTCACTTGGTCTTCATTGTATAATGATGCAAACAAAAAAAACTAGGATCGACATTCTAGCACAATGTCGATCTAATGAGCAGTTAAGAATTAGTTGGTGAGCCTTCCATTATTCCGGAAGACATCTTTACCTTTTAGTTCTTTTCTTTCAGTTTCCAATTGTTAGGATAATAGGGGGCCCTGACTCTACAACCATCTTTAATTTAAAAGCATCATAGACAGATAAAGTAAGTTCTTTAGTCATTTCATATCTCTTGTAAACGATAAGACTTGAGTTGTCATATTGGGATAAGTATTATTTTAAAGTTATTTCTTTAGTTAAGTCTTCTGCTGAATTATTTAAGCCAGGAAAAGGGTTATCTTGGGGCCTACAATGGTCTCTGAGTGTAGACACGTCTAGTGTGTCGGCTTGGGGTGTTACACATTTTGATAAAAGGAAAGTGAGATATTCAAAGAGTATTCGAGCTAGTTTTAAAAAATAGATTAATAACTTTCTAAAAGAAAAAGCAGAAAACTGAGATTTCCAAGATAGACATTGATATAAGTTTTTGAGCACTTATCTTAAATCAAAGAAAAAGTTATTTTTAAAACATATGAGCTAAATATAATTTTGGGAGTAGTATTGAGCACCGAGATAGGGATGCGAGTTCATATTAGCTCAAGTCTTTATAAACCATGTAGTCATCATGGATAGAAAATGGTTATAGTTTTTATATGAACCATTTCACAATAGACTAGTGGATCCACGTAATAGTTCATGTCCTATACCCAGGAAGGAGTTGGATGGCCCGACAACGTGCATCTAATAATTTTGTGTAATCACTATAGCTATTAAGTGATTGTTTTCAGTTAGAGAATCTCCAACAATAGTAATTTTGTCACGACCCAAATCGGGGCCGTGACTGGCACCCACATTTACCCTCCTATGTGAGCGAACCAACCAATCTAACCTTTAACATTTTAATACAGTATCAACAAAAGAAATGCGGAAGACTTAAACTCATTAATAAAAACAATTCAAAACTCTTATTATTATCCCCAAAATCTGGAAGTCATCATCACAAGAACATCTATAATCAAATTACTAAACTAAGAATGTCTAAGAAGCTAAAACAAGTAAAAGCTAGTCCATGCCGGAAGTTCAAGGCATCAAGACTTGAAGAAGAAGATCCAGTCCAAGCTAGACGCGTTAGCTCACCCTGAATTTCCGAAGGTAGTGAGGACTGGCTAGATCTACTGTTGAGTTGAAGTTGACGGAACGTTTGCTGCATTACACAAATAACAACGAAGAAAACATAAAAGTAGGGGGTCAGTACAACCACAAGTACTGAGTAGATATCATCGGCCAACTCAAAATAGGGAACAATATATATCAATAATAATGTAAATCAACTACAATACTCAACATGTAGCAATAACAATATTAATTCATCAATAAATACAACCGAGTTCACACATGAGGACTCAAGCCTCAATACCATACTCATTTGGGAATTAAGTTCATTTAGATTGAGTATATTATCATCTTTCAAGATTCATTATCTTTCTTCCTCTTGTGTCGGTACGTGACACTCCGATCCCCTACCACTATGTGTCGGTACGTGACACTCCGATCCCCTATATGTGTCGGAACGTGACACTCCGATCCCCTATATGTGTCGGAACGTGACACTCCGATCCCCTATATGTGTCGGAACGTGACACTCCGATCCCCTAATTCTACGTGTCGGTTCGTGACACCCGTCCCACTAATACTATGTGTTGGAACGTGACACTCCGATCCACTAACCTCATTCTATCCGTTCATCAAGCCTTCTCTATACCAAGGCATCATCAATCCCATCACTTTAATTCATCAAGCCTTCTTTTATACCAAGGCATCATCATTAATAACATAGATTAAAGTTTCTTTCAAGATTTGGGATTAGATAGTTTTCATCATGCTTGTCTTATCAAAATCACATAATCATATTCATGCAAGCATACAATTAAGCATATAGCAGGGTTTACAACACAATCAATACATATCATTCACTATTAAGAGTTCACTACGAATATCGTAAAAGAACCATAACCTACCTCCACCGAAGAATTGGAATCAACAAGTAATTTCCCAAGCTTTGATATTCTTCTTCCTCGTTCGACTCTCTCTCTCAATCGATCAATCTATCTCTCTCTTTTCTTTTCCCTTTTTCTTATTCAAACCCTCCTTCTTTTACCCTAATTAACTTATAATTAAGTGTAAAAGATGGCAAGAATACCCCACTAACTAACCCAAAGTTACCTCTTTTATCCCTCAAGAATTGGAGTTATTAATATAAACCCTCAATCTTTATAATTAAGGAAAGAATAGTCCAAAACGACCCTTAAAACGTGTAGAGGAATCCTATTCTGCCTGGGATTTGCGCAACCTGTGACAGGCCGTCGTGCCGGCGACGGTCCGTCACGATGGTCGTCGCAGCCTCCCAAAATCCAGGTGAACTGTGACGGCCCGTCACACTAGTGACGGCCCGTCACACTAGTGACGGTCCGTCCTGCACCTCCGTCCTGACTGTCAGAAACTCGTTTCTTGTACCAAATTCTCAAAAGTTGAAGTGTTTTGCAACGGGAACTTACGACGGTTCGTCGTGGATGTGACGGCACGTCCTGCAGGTCCGTCACAATTAACAGAGAGTCGATTTTCAGTATCCAATTTCAGAATTCTAAGTATGCTGAAACGATGCACCCTCGACGGGCCGTCGTGCCTATGACGGTCCGTCGCAGTGCCCGTGGTCTTGGCCAGTTTTTTCCAGAATTAAAATCTGCTGCTCAAAACGACTAAACAGGTGGTTACAAATTCTATGGTTTCTCAAGCGTTCTGCTTAGAATGAATGGGGGTATGAGACTTCATACATGCATTGCACAAGTAGACTTTGAGAGGAAGCATTGTATGCCTTTATGATATTATGATTATGAGTTGACATCATGTTTTAAAAAGTTTTCCTTTTTCTTTATATTGCACTTATTTTAAATTGCTTTATTACAAAATGAGTTAAGTTAAGTATTGATGAGTAGAGAAGAGCCAAGGTCAGTGTTTATTTCATAATCTCTTCCCAACGTATGTTGTTTTCGAATTCCAACTCCCATACTTGTACATTAAACATATTGATATCAGTTGGCCTGCATTGTATTATGATGCAGACGCTGGTAACTAGGATTGGCATCCATCTCACTGTTGATCCAGTGAGTAGTTCACTCTCTATTTGTGAGCCTCCTTGCTTTTTCGGGGATTCATTTTTATTGCATTCAGTATCAATTGTAGTTTATTAGGATGTTGTGGGGTTTGTCAAAACAACCATCTCAGTTTTAGAGGTTGCATAGATAGACTGTATAATATTAGTCCTTTGAGTCTTTTCATTATCCCTTATTAAGTACTAAGTCTTGAGTTTTCATTTTGGCTAATATAAATCTTTTATATTTAAAAAGTTCTAAGTTATCCTTTAAAAACTTGAGTAATTTCATTATAATCATTGTATTAATGTTTTAGGTCTTTCGCTGAGTTCGTAAGCCATACTAAGGGTTTGCTTGGGACCCGAAATGGTCTTTGAGTGCTAGTCCCACGTAGGGTGTAGGCTCGGGGTGTGACACTTTTCTTTAAATGAATATTGTTTTATGTCTTGAATTGGTAGATCTAATATTGATGCTCTCTTCATAAATGAATGGGGTATTTTAGACTATATCTTGAACCGATAGAGGAAAAGGTTGTGTCCCTTAATGATGAGTCTAGGAACCAAATTAAATGTAAAACCTTGATGTGGTATACCTAATGGTGGATGCCTTCTTCTTGTGTGGAATTATGAACCTAGGAGATATAGAACTCATGGTGGGGGCTCTTTCTAGGAAGATCAATGAGCTATCCTTATATACCTTGAATTGGTAGACCTAATGGTGATGATACTTCATGTGTATGTACTTTGGTTCGGCTTTCCTAATGTTAGGAGTCCTCTTAAGTCGATTTGATGTGATTGAAATACTCTATGGGAATGTAGGTTAAGCACCGAGTGGGTAGGATAAGATAAAAACTCTCACAATGTTAGGCTAGGGTTCCAATGAACATCTTCCTATCCAATAACTATGTGCCAACATAGGGTATATACTAGCAAGTGGTCATTTACCAAAACTAGGATATCACCTAGTCTACCTTAGGCAAGTGGACATTCTCTTTTAGGTGTGGGAGCAAAACATTGGATCCTATGACCTGGGTCTCATGGTCTATGTTGGTTAAACACTTATTCCCATCATGTTAGATCTGCACTCTAGTTACTTGATAAGTACTACAAAATGTAGTAGTAGTATGGGATGATATCTAAAAATGGCATGAGTAAGCATTGAAAGGGATTTAGTAAGTTCCCTAAGTCTTAATGACTAATGTGTGAAAGTCCTCTAAGTGATGCTATTAAACAATGTTGACTCTTATAGGCTAAAATGTAAAGATGCATTTTATACTTTGATTTTGTCATGAGTTGCTTCCTTATCATGACTTATTGTATATGAATGTACTTTCTTAGGGTGACTTCAAAGGAGTACTTGGTGTGAGTAGTATTATGTGATGCTACTTGCACATTGCACAAATATTACATAGGGGTTGTCATAAATAAAGCTCCTAATATGCCAAGTTGACTTATGTAATTTTTGTGTCTCTTAAATGCTTCATTGTTTAAAGGTGGAAAGGGTGAATAGTGAGTAAACTTTTGATGACTTTAGTGATAGTACTTAGTGTGAATGGTAGTATGTGACACTATTCATACGTTGCACAATGTATACCATAAGGGTTTCTTGAGTTGAAGGTCTAAGGTGCATATAATAGTTTACACGTGATTTTGTTCAAATGTGTTAAGTTATAACTTGCATATTGAGTTCGTTTTAATATCATGTCTATTATGCTTATGTTCATGAGTAACTAAAAAAAAATTACATATCATTAATTTCAACAAAATATCCCATTTAAAATTTTTTTTTGCATTCTCCTCACACTTAGTACATTTTTGTGTGCTAACCTATATTTCTTCATGTTTTTACAACAAATGTAGGTTGTGGTACCTAAGTGGATTCTCTAGTTGAAGACTTTTATTTCTATTCCTCCAATAATTGTTATGTCCTCATAAATTCTAGAACAAAGAACTCTTATGTTTCATTTTGATGTAATACACATGTAGTAATCTTTTGATTGTAGAGGTGTGTGTCCATATTTAGTTTTGAGATTGGGTCTATGATGGCCATTTGAGACTCTAATATTGGGCTGCTGTATAAATGAGTTTTCAGTTTTTTTATTGAGAAATGTTTCTAATTCCACACTATTTTTTATACATATGTGACGAATAAATGCCGAAGGCTTGCACAAGACCCCTTCGATGTAAATTATGTCGTGCCAAGTCTAGGTGGTGCTCTCAGGGCGTGAAAATAATAGAACATATTACAATAACATCGACACGAAGAACAACAAAACATTTCACATTACTCAAGCTACACAATTATGTCCAGTTGTTGGTCCTCTCATGAAACCCAAACCCAAACTGTTAGCATATTTGAACGTGGTACCCTATCCCATGGTTTTGACGGAACGTGACTATCTGATCCCATATTTTATGTTGGAACATGGCAATTATATCCCAATTAGTTATGTCGTAACATGGCAATCCGATCCTAGTTAGTTATGCCAAAATGTTGCAATCCAATCAAGTTAATTATGTCGAAATGTGGAAATCCGATTCCAAATAATTATGCCGGAATGTGCAATCCAATTACAGTTAGTTATATTAGAACGGAAAAATTTGATCCATAAACAAACCACAGTTACAAATACAATTATACTCTCAAGTTATAAAATAAAGAAGTAATACGTCGCATATAGCAATTTGCCTATCCCATTTACAACATGTATAATCAATAATGAAACATTTATATACATACAATTATCATAATTAAGTAAGAACACACATACACCACAAAATCATATAATCACATCTATCACCTACAAAGGGTAACTCGCCACGCATATCATGCAAACCCTAATTTGACCATACTCAACATCAACTCATCTCCTAAGGCTTATTTATAGGGTTTTAATAACACTTCATTTAGTGCACGAATCCCTATGCATAATCCTATCATCCATTTACATATATTACCCAATGAGCAAGATTTAAACCACTCAATGAATAAGAACCTAGCCTACCCGCGCATCAAGCAGTTGCATGGAATTCTTGATTTTGTTTGAAATTTTTCTAGCTCACGAAGGTGAATTTGGACATGATTGTAACATCGCATAACTTGAATTCACTAAGAGTGATCTAAGAAACCAATAATAATCATTTTGGGAATATGGAGGGAAATCTGGAAAATTTCCAACTTTTAAAAAGTGAGTTTTGGTCATTTTCAAATGACCATAACTTCCAGATAAGGAGAAGTTTGGATGAGTTCTTTATATGGTTAGAAAGCACTTGGGAATATATTTACAACGCTGTTGAGTTTGCGAAAATCCAATGTTGTATGAAGGAGATATGCCTTTTGGAAGTTGAGTTGTTGAGCTGAGGAAAATCCAATCTAGATTTAGTAAGGGTAAAGTTGTCTTTTCACCCTAGTATTTCCTAATTACTTTTTAGGTTATATTAGAGGTAAAACCAAGTTGCAAATCAATTTTAGAAAAAAGTAAGAATGCTTAGAGCTTGGTAGAAAAGAGAAAAGAAGAGACAGATCATGAATTCTCCAAGAACGCCAAGATAGTTGCGTTGATTTCATCGGGGGTGATCCCTATCGATGTATGTGAGATCATTCGATGTTGGTTACTATCACCCACACCCAATTTTAATCAATTTATCAAGTTGTAGTATATGTAATGATGAATGTGGGAGTTCTTGATGAAAATTCATTAAATTCTTGTTGGTTGAATTGTAGTGGATCTGAAGTAGATTTGATTCATGTTTCTTGACTATTTTTGGGTCTAATATGTTTAGTAATGAAGTATTTAGAGATCCTAAATATTTGGGGTGGGATTCATGGAAGATTGGGGTGCGCCTCAAGACTAACTCTGTCCATCATGCCCCGGTGCGCTACGCCAGCCAAAGAACATGAGAACAGTGTCTCTTCATCAGGCTCTGGCGCTCCGCGCCTCTCAAAGCGTCAAGGCCACTTGAAGACCCCGTTCTTTCCCTATCATTTAATACAAGTTCTCAGTGATGTACCTATCATTCTTCATTGATTTCAATACTCTAAAGTACATCTAAACATCATGAAATCATCCATAAACATGAGATCATGATCCTTTAATCCATAATACAATTTAAGGGAAGTTAATATCAAAGTCAAAGAGGTTAAGAGTCAAGTCTAAAAGTTAAGAAGCAAGTCGAACTAAGATCCTAAAACATTCGATAGTCTAAGACAAACATTTTAACTTTGTTTTAACGTTCAAGAAATGAGTTGAATAAAGAGTAAAAGAGTTGAATTAATTCTCAAAAGTTATAGGGGAACTTAGTATTACCAAAGAGAAATAAAATGTTTTCACATTTAAAAAAGCAGGGAAACTATGATTTCCAAGAGAGCTTTTAAAAGCTATGTTTTGAGCACTAATCCCAAAATCATAGAATCTGTATGTTTTAAGAACATAAGAGCCAGTATATATATATATATATATATATATAATATATATATATATATATATATATATATATATATATATATATATGGTCATACTTTTTAGATGAACCCTTCTCATAATTTACAAGTGGATCCATTAGGTAGTTCATGTCTTATACTTTCACAAGGTTAAGATAGTCGGGCAACGTGGATGGAGTAACATTGTATCATCACTATAGCTCTTCAGTGATTGTTGTTGTTAGAGAAGTTCCCACAAAAGTTTTGTACTTTCATATACATTAGTTATTAGTATTTTTACATACATCACAAATACCATTTGTACACTTGTATACATGAAGAGTTTATAGAATGTTTTCACATAGCATTTGCTTATATTGCAATTACTTTTAAACTGTGTATATTGAATAAGAGTTAATAGAATATTAATTGGACAGAGCCAAGGTAAGTGTTCTTTCTTATTCCTCTTCAAGCTTAAGTGTTGATTAGCATTCAAACTTACATTTTGTATATTCAATGTACGCATCGTATCATGATGCAGATGCATGTAACGAGAATCGACATCCAGCGTACCGTTGATATTAAGCACTTTAGAGTCAGTTGGTGAGTCTCTTTGCATCCCGGAGGACACATCATATAGCTTTCTATATTAGTTCAATAGAATTTGGTGGGGCTTATCCCAACATTCATCTCAGTCAGTTCAAGAGATTCATAGACAGTTAGCAGTTCAGTAGTCTTTACATTTTCTTTCTTTATGTTAAAGACATGGGTTTCCATTTTGGACAACTTGAATTTTTTAATTTTTAAAACATTTCAGATAGTATTACTACTCTGTTCAGTTAAGTTATTTTATCCTTAGAAGTTTGATTGTTGTCTTCAGCTGAGTTAAGTAAGCCAAACCAAAGGTTCGCTCGAGGCCAACAATGGTCACAAAGTGCAAGTCCCACCCATGTTATGGGATCGGGGCGTGAAAACTTAGTATGATATGACAGAGTTCAAGAGTCCTAGGAAGTCTACGAACTCGTGTTTGTAGAACCTTCATCGTTGGTGTGATGTGCACCACATCTACGATTAGGAGGCTACAACATTTAGGAACATCTCACTACTTCACATTCTTTTCAAGGATCATCATGCCTCTAGGATGAATATTCATAGTTCAACTAGCTAGATGAAATATTGAGGAGAAAGAGTTACCAAATGCACCGGATGTGCAACCCCATGGAGAGGTTACCAATGCTGTGTTCTTGGAAGCTATTCAGATGCTTAGTCGAGTAGTAACCAACAAAGTCAGGCAATAGAGAGGAGCACGACAAGAAGGTTCTGACACCTCGAGGGTTCATGAGTTTTTGAGAATAAATCATCCTATTTTCACCGTATCAAACTCTACTAATATTCCTGAAAACTTTGTGGAAGAATTGAAGAAAGTGTCTGGGTGGTGCATCTGGTTAATACTAAGATGGTTGAATTAGATGCATATAAACTGAAGAGTGTTGCTAGAACCTTGTTTGATCAATGGAAGGATGGCAGAGGTGAGAATACACCACCTCCAAGTTGGACTTGTTTCGAAGAAGCCTTCTTGGGGAGGTTATTTCCTCGAGAATTGAAGGAATCAAATGATGGTAGTTCCTTACTTTTAAACAAGAATCCATGAGTGTTCGTGAGTATGGCTTATAGTTCACCCAACTGTCTCTCTATGCTTTGGAGATGATTAAGGATATGAGGAGTAAGATGAGTTTGTTTGTCGTCATTTGGTCATGCTTATAGAAGAAATGTAGGGATACAATGTTTATTGGTGAGATGGAAGAATCCAGACTTATGGTCTATGTGCAACAAGTTAAAGAGGAGAAGCTGAGGGAAAGAGAGGAATACAAAAACAAGAAAGTGAAGACTGGGAATGAGTCTTGGCAGCAGAAAGTGGTTCAAGTCTACCAGTCCAATCCAAGGTAGTGTGGAACAAGTAGGTAGTGGAATTTCTGCATGTGGTAAATTTGGTAAAACCCACATTGGTAGATGTCATGATGGCTAGACAAGTTGTTGTAAGAGTGGTCAAGAGGTTCACTTCATAAGAGAGTTCCCTAAGAATAAGCAAAGTGATGGAATCCGAGCAATAAAGCTCAATCTTCATCAGTTTCACCACCTGATAGGGCTGTACCTAGAGGAGCCACTTCTGGTACTGGCGAAGGGGAAAATTGTCTCTCTGCAATCACTAGCCACCAAGAGCAAGAGAACTCTCCAGATGTTGTTACATGTATGATCAAAGTAATTACTTTTGATGTTTATGGTTTATTGACTGAGGATCAAGTTTATCCTTTGTAACTCCTTATGTTGCAAATCAGTTTGAGATTCTTCGAGAAAAACTATGTGAACCCTTCTGTGTTTCTACACGGGTTGGGGAGTCTATTCTAGCGGCAATAATTTTATCGTGATTGTCCTATTTCCATCGATCACAAAAGTACCATGGCTTATTTAATAGAGTTAGAAATGATAGGTTTTGATGTCATTCTAGGTATGGACTTTCTCCATGCCTGTTATGAATCAATAGACTACTGAACTCGAGTTTTCAAGTTTAGAATTACTAATGAGTCAATGATAGAGTGGACTAGTAATTCAGCAGTGCCTAACGGTGGTTTCATTTTATTCCGTATGGCGAGGAAGTTAGTTTAAAAAGGGTGTATCTATAACTTAGTCTGTGTTATTGACTCAAGTGTTGAGGTACCTTCCCATCATATAGTGCCAATAATCCATGAGTTTCCAGAACTCTTTTGTGATGATCTATCTGTATCCCTTCCGAAACAGAGATAGAGTTTGGCATAGACATCATCCTGAATGCTCGTCCTATCTTTATTATGCAATACATAATGGCACCAAAAGAGTTGAAAGAGATAAAACAACAATTGAAAGATTTTCTAGATAAAGCTTTCATTCGACCAAGTGTTTCACCTAGGGCACTCCGATCTTGTTTGTGTGGAAGAACGATGGTTCCATTAGGATCTGTATAGACTACCGACAATATAATAAGGTTATTATTTAAAATAAATATCCTATTTTAAGGATATACAATTTTTTTGATCAAGTTCAAAGTGCTTCTTGTTTTGCGAAGATTGACCTAAGATCAGGCTATAATAAGTTAAAGTAAAGGAATATGATATTTCAAAGACAACTTTTAGAACAAGGTGTGGGCATTATAAATTATTTGTTATGTCCTTTGGTTTGACAAATGCACCTGCAGCGTTCACGAATCTTAAGAACAGAGTCTTCAAACCTTATTTAGATATATTTGTCATCGTATTCATTGATGACATACTGGTGTATTCAAGGAATGAAGATGATCATGCTAGTCACCTCAGGTTTGTTCTGCAGACTTTGAAGGATAAGGAGTTATATTCCAACTTCTCAGAGTGTGAGTTTTGCCTTATGTCTGTGGCATTCTTGGATCACATTATTTCTGGTGATGGGATAAGAGTTCATAATCAAAGATAAAAGTAATACGGAGTTCGCCTAGACTCACATCTCCAACAGACATAAGGAGTTTCTTGGGTTTAGCTTGCTATTATAGGAGATTTGTTGAAGGATTCTCACCTATCTCATCTTTTTTGACCAAGATAACTTAGAAGATAGTCAAGTTTCAGTGATCTTAACCTTACCAGAGTTACTCATGGTTTTTTTTATGTATTTTGATGCGTCAAGAGTTGGATTGGGATGTATGTTGACGCACAATAGCAAGGTTATAGCTTATTCCTCCAGATAGTTGAAAGTTCATGAAAAGAATTATCCAACTGATGACTTAGAATTGGCTGCAGTTGTTTTTGCTTTAAAGATATGGCGTCACTACTTGTAAGGTGGTCATGTTAACATATTCACTGATCACAAGAGACTCCAATATATATTCACTCAGTAGGATCTAAATCTCAGACAGAGGAGGTGGTTAGAATTACTCAAAGATTATGATATGATTATTTACCATTCAGGTAAGGCTAACATGGTTGTTGATTACTCAAGCAAGTTTTTCATGGGTAGTACCACCCTGTTGAAGAAGAAAAAAGGGAGTTAGCTAATGATGTGCAGAGACTCACACGTCTGGGAGTTCGAATTATGGATTCCACCAAAGGAGGGATTGTGGTGACTAATGGGGGTGAATCATCACTAGTGTCATAAGTGAAAGAGAAACAAGACAAAGATCCCATTTTTTTAATTTTGAGGAAAGAGTTCATAAGCAAAGAGTATTGTCTTTTGAACAAAGAGGAGATGGTTTGCTAAAGTACCAAGGCCAATTATGTGTACCTAAGGTGGACGGACTCCAAGAGTGGATATTGGAAGAGACTCATAGCTCTAGATATTCCATTCATCTAGGTTTCACAAAGATGTACCGCGATTTGAGAGAGATATATTGGTGGGAAGGCATGGAGAAAAATATTGCTGAGTTTGTTACCAAGTACTTACATTGCCTGCAAGTGAAAGTAGAACACCAAAGGCTAAAGGTTTGGCTCAGAATATAGAACTTCTGGAATGGAACTGGAAGATTATTAACATGGATTTCATCACAGGCCTGCCAAGATCTCGTAGGTCACATGACTCCATATGGATGGTTGATAGAATGACAAAACCAGCCCATTTCTTGCCGGTAAGACTATCTATTTGGCAGAGGATTATGCTAACTTGTACCTTCAAGAAGTTGTAAGACTATGGATTTGCAGTCTCCATTATTTTAGATAGAGGTGCACAATTTACTACATAGTTTTGCAAATCCTTCAAGAAATGTATGGGTTTTAAGGTGATCTTAAGCATTGTTTTTTCATCCTCAGATGGATGGACAAGCATAACATACTATCCAGACTTTGGAGGATATGTTGAGAGATTGTGTGATCGATTTGGAATACAGTTGAGATGATCACATACCTCTCATTGAGTTCACATACAAAAGTAGTTACCATTCGAGCATCCAAATGGCTCCCTATGAATCTCTTCGTGGGAGAAGATGAAGATTTCCGATTGGGCAGTTTGAAGTTGGTAAAGCGGGGTTGATATGACCAAATATAGTTCACCAAGCTATGGAGAAGCTAAAGTGATTCAAGAAAGGTTGAAATATATATATATATATATATATATATATATATATATATATATATATATATATATATATATATATATATTTGGAGTAGTATTGAGCACCTATGTGGGGATTCGAGTTCATATTAACTCAAGTCTCCACAAAAACCATGTAGTCATCACCGGTAGATAAGGGTCATACGTTTTAAATGAACCCTTCTCACATTTTACTAGTGGATCCATTAGGCAGTTCATGTCCTATACTCTGGCAAGGTTAGGATGGTCGGCCAGCCTTGATCGAGTAACGTTGTAGCATCACTATAGCTTTTTAGTGATGGTTATCGGTTAGAGAAGCTCCTATAGAATTATTGAATTTTCATATACATTAGTTATTTGTATTTTTACATATGTGACAAATATCATTTGTATACTTGTATACATTTAGAGTTTATAGCATTTTTTCAGGAAGCATTTCTTTATATTGCAATTACTTTCAAACTCATATGCTAAATAAAAGTTAGATAGATCATTAGTTGAGCAGAGACAAGGTAAGTGTTATTTCTTATTCCTTTTCAAGCTTAAGTGTTGTTTAAAATTCCAACTTGCATGCTCGTGCATTCAATGTACTCATGTAAGTTAACCTGTATCGTATCATGATGTAGATGCGAGTAACGAGGATCGACATCTAGCTCACCATTCATCTAGTTCAGAACTTCAGAGTTAGTTGGTGAGCCACTTTGCATTCCAGAGGACACGTGTGATTGCTTTCTAGATTAGTTCAATAGAATGTTGTGGATTTCCCCCCAACATTCATCTCAAATAGTTTAGAGATTTCATAGACAATTAGTAGTTAAGTAGTCTTTACATTTTCATTCTTTATGTGAAAGACTTGGATTATCGTTTTAGCCTGTTTGAATGTTTAAACTTTTAAAACGTTTTAGATAATATTACTATTCAATTTAGTTAAGTTCTTTTATCCTTATAAGTGTGATTGTTGTCTTCTGCTGAGTTAAGTAAGCTAGGTCAAGGATTCGCTCGAGTCCATCAATGATCACCGAGTGCCAGAAATTCCCAGGTTGTAGGCTCGGGGCGTGAGAATGAATCCTAAGATTTTGCCATCCTCAAGCTAGAAATTTTCTTATCCTTTCTTCAGAAACTTTATGTACTTGTATTATTTCAATTATATAACTGTCACTATTTTTCAAAGTTAAAAAAAAAAGAGAGAAATAAGTCAATATTCTCTTAAAGAATAGACAATAATTGGTCTTGTTAAATATAATTATATACTTTTAATGTAAATAAGTAATGGTTACAATTCAATAGTGAGTAATTTTTTGAAACTTCTACATTCCAATTAACTTTAACGAAGAATAATGATTTTTATTATGTGAAAAAAATAAATTATGTTCTTGTTCTTACAAAGTCAATCAACTAATTTTTATTATAATTTCAAAACATTATCGAGCATGTAAGCCAAAATGAACTCAAACAATGGTGATCCGAAATACCCGCTTCTTATATTTATTTTATATTTAGGTTGTTAACCTAGAAAATATATGTATTTGACTAAATATACATATTTCATCTCTTTTTTTGAATTTTAGAGATAAATATAGTACTAATTTATAACCCCCTCTATAAAACAAACTTATACTTAGTTAATTAATACTTTATGTCATTCATTTGTGTTGTTAAATTTGACTTTATTCATGTCGATCTTTTCGTCCTCCTCTAACAAAATATGAAATGTAATTATTTTTAGGGAATTGAATTTTAGAGAAAAACAATAAACAGTAGAACTTGACCTATATGATGAAAACGTAAGTTATAACCTTTCTTTTTAATATCAATAACAATGATTGTGTCTCAATATTTTCAAATGATATAAATGTTTCTTCTTTGTGTATGTAAACTCTTTTAGAATTACTACATCATCTCTCCTTCCATGTTATTTGTATTATTCCTTTAAACATTGAAATTTTATTACTATATGACTTTTAACATAATTAAGTTAATAACTGAATCGAGAAAATATTTATAAATAGAAGAATTTCACCCATAATTAAAAAAAATTCATGAGTAAGTGATATATTACTAGGATCTACTCTGGTGTTTTGCAATACTATTTGTACCAAATGAAAGTATAGAGTTACAACAATAAGATTTTCCTATAAAAATTAAACTTAAGAAGAACCATCAATATTCACAAGAAGGAAAGAAATAACACAAAGCACATATCCATGGAACTTTAATAATTCATATTAAAAATAAAAAGGAAAAATTAAATCAACACACAATTGTCGAAAATCTTGTCATATCCACTTCGCAAACCTATCAACTCTTTTTTCTTCAAGTCAGACAAAAGCAAAGACTAATAACTCTTGTTGATATTTACTTCACAAATCTATCACTATTTAAAATCTTTCTTCATATAAACATTCAATTAAAGAGGAACAATAGAGATACATAACGAAAAAAAAAGAGAGAAAAGTAATAGTTCAATAAACATATCATTAAAAATTCAAGGATAAGGAAATCAATACATAATTATCTAAGCTTTCGTCAATATCACTTCACAAGCCTATCACTATTCAAATGTTTTCTTCTTCTCTTTTCAAGCCAAATAAAAGCATAAATATAATACTAAATGAAAATGAAAGGATAACTTTAATTTTGGGTAGAATGAAACAAAAAATATAAATTAATATAAAAAATGGAGGGATACCATAAGGTATTTTCACTTCTATATTTAATATTTAAGGGTTATGAATATGAACAGTTGAAAATTATGAGAGTTATAACATTATGCATATTATACCTAATAAAAAAGATATATTGTAGTCGATAAGGTTATGAAAATGAAAAGTTAAAAATTATGATAATTAAGAATATATGCATATTATATCTTAAAAGAAGATACATTATAGAGGGAGGTGAAAAGTTGAGTAATTGTGTGTAAAGTCTTTTTGAGATAATAACAATATAAATAAAAATACTCGGAAAAAAAAGAAGATAAATATGAATAGAGGTCATAGAGAGGTGTCACATCACCTTCTCTATATTCCTCCTTTTTATATATACTAGGAATTTGACCGCTTTCCACATATAAGAAATATATATTTAAAATATTATAAAAAAATCAATTATAGAAATAAGAAATATTGAAAAATTAAAATACAAATATTTTGGTAGAATTAGAGCATGAATGGATTACATTTTTATTATCAAATATTTTTCAAAATTAAAAGACTATTTTATTAATAAAACAAATTCATATATTATGATGTTAATACATAAAATTTGCATAAACATATTTATGGACTTCGATTTTTTTTCTTATTTTTTTCAAATTATAAATTAAATATCCGATGAATCTTCCTTTAATTCGAAAAAAAATTAAATGATGAAACTAAAAAAGGAGGAAAAGGAGACAAATATTTCTATTTAATTTCTTCTTTGATATTTGATCCTTTGTAAATCCTCGTTTTTTCTCTTATTCATCACTGTCTAAATAATTATTTTTCTTTATTTTTAATTAGCATCTAAATAAACCTTTATTGCTAATTTTCGTACATATATTATATTATTAGAATAATTCTTTAGAAGTTGAAAAAATGAACATATTTAACTGGTTCTTCACCATAATAAATTCCTAACAATTGCGTATTTCCATACTTAATATGCATTTCTTTTGGAGCCATGAATAATAAATTAAATGTTTGTTGGCGTAGTTAGTTGTGTTCTAACAAAATTACAAATAACTAATTTAAGCCCAAATGGTAATGTAAATTACTATTAATTAAAAAATTACAAGAACCTAAATTAATTTTTTTCAAAAGAGAACATATGAAAAAGTAAGTAGAAAGAGAAAATAACAACACATTTTTGTCAAGTCCTTAATTAAAAAAACAGAGATGATAAAAAATCAAATTGTGACGACCGGGGAGCGCACCCCCCACCCCACCCTAGATGTTACTGGCGTCTTCATTCTCGTAGAGGACTTAGACAAGCCCTTAGCATTCATCATAGCATGTATCATCGAATAAACATGCAGAAAAATTTAAAAATTTTACGTTGGAAGTTCACTTTGCTTCATATATGATAATAGAATATAAATTCGTCACTTTATACCATCAGAAAATTGGAATACGGAAATTTGGGACTTAGACCTTACATCAACAAAGACTCTCAAATTAGGAAATACAATGTGACTCCAACATAAGCAAATAATTAAAAGCTGGATCATAGGGGTCTTGTCCTTGGACATGAGGACTCACCAACTTTGAGAAACAAGTTCCAAGTATCCTTGAAAAGCGACCTTGATTGTTCAATGACCCTAACCTACATTTTTTGGGAAAAAGGGTAGAAAATATGGGTTAGTACATTACACGTACTAAGTAGGGCTTCTATGCATAAAAATCATCAATGCATGTAGAAAAGGATATTTCGGTCAAAACATGTTTTTTACCAAGTAAATTCAATATACACATGAAGTAAGCATCTTAAGATTACCCAACATTATATCAACCCAACATATAGAAATCCCAAGAAATACTTGTTTAGTGCAAAGAATAGAATCTTATAACTCTATTCAAAACTAATTATCACATATAGCAACCTACTTCGTACATACATTCAAAAGGTCATATTTAATCATAACTTACTTATTCATAAAGATAGTATATAGCTTAACATACATAAGTCATAATCAACATAATCAAAAAAGAACACGACTACAACGTTCCATTAGGATTTCATAAGTGCAATGTGCAAGAAAAGTCACATACCCTCCCTCACACTATGTAGAGACTCCTCAAGAAAATCCCTAACGAGAGTTTACATATTTCCTTTATTCATTTACTTTTATATTAGGGAAATAGGTTGTAATAACCGACATTATACCATGTGATCTACATGGATCCGGAGTTCTACTCCCACACCGAAAAGATTTACCAAAGGTGTAACCGTTCGTATATAGCTATCTAGGTGGCTCCACTAAGCTAGAGTCCAATGTGCGCACATAATTATGTGTCCAGTAGATTGTTACTAGAAACCCTAACTTGCTAGACGTGGGGGCTTTCATCTCATGAGACAACATATACATTAGTCAATTTCCATATTCATCATCTTCAATAATTCACCATATCAATCCAAGGTTTTTATGAAATTGGTGAAGAGCATGGGTCAATAGGAATCTTGGGTGAATAACAATAATTAACCATTATATGCTTCAAAACATCAATTGATCATAATCCCTCATAATTGCTTCATAATTTTATTTTTAAAAGAAGACTCATGTGTAGAGAAAAACACTATATTTGGGGAAGTTATAAAACATATTTGTAGGGACCTCATGGGAAATTGAATAGGAAGAGTGAAAGAAACCATACCTTAACCAAGACTTTAGCTAGGAATTTGACTAGAAAACTTGGGTACTTGGTCTTTTTCTTCAAGCTTCAATGCTTCTTCAATGGAGGTTGAGTAGAGAGAGGATTTAGAGAGAAGTGGAAAAAATTTGGATTTCTGTCTGGGGTTTTGATTTGGGTGGGTAAATGTGGTGTAAAACTTAGTTATAATCAATATAAACCCTCATTTTGTTGTTATTGTTCTCATTCTTCTTCTTCTTGTTGTTGTTCTCGTTGTTATTATTGTTGTTGCTGTTATTATTCTCGTTGTTGTTCTCGTTCTTGTTGTTATTCTCGTTGTTGTTGTTGGTGGTGGTGGTGGTGTTGTTGTTGTTGTTGTTGTTATTTTTATTGTTGTTGTTGTTCTCATTATTGTTGTCGTTCTTGTTATTGTTGTAGTAGTAGTTTTTATTGTTGTTCTCGTTGTTGATCTCGTTCTTCTTGTTGTTGTTATTGTTCTTGTTCTTGTTTTTGTTGTTGTTCTCGTTGTTGTTTTTCTTATTGTTCTTGTTGTTATTCCCGTTCATGTTGTTGTTGTTATAGTTCTTGTCGTTATTGTTGTTGTGGTTGTTGTTGTTCTAGTTCTAGTTCTTGTTATTGTTGTTTTTCTTTTTATTGTTGTTGGTGTTATTGTTGTTGTTGTTGTTATTGTTGTTGTTGTCGTTCTTGTTGTTGTAGTTGTTGTAGTTGTTGTTGTTATCATTTTTGTTGTTGTGGTTGTTGTTCTCATTGTTGTTGTCATTCTTGTTGTTTTTATTGTTCTTGTTCTTGTTGTTCTTGTTATTCTTGTTGTAGTTCTTGTTGTTGTTTTAGTTGTTGTTCTCGTTCTTGTTGTTGTTGTTGTTGTTCTTGTTGTTGTTGTTGTTATCATTGTTGTTGTTCTCGTTGTTGTTCTCATTCTTCTTCTTCTTCTTGTTGTTGTCCTTAAGGACTTGCAAAACTATCATCAAATAGTTCATATCTTCATCCTCACTCTTAAAGTATATCAAGATGTCGTCAATAAAAACAATCACAAACAAATCAAGATAACATCCAAAAACTCGATTCATGCGGGCCATGAATGCCACCGGTGAATTTGTGAGACTAAAAGGCATCACTAAGTATTAAAAATAACCATACCTAGTTCAGAACGCCGTCTTTGGAATATAAACACCTCTAACCCTTAGTTGGTGATAACCCAACCTCAAGTCAATTTTCGAAAAGTAACTCTCTCCTTGGTGTTGGTCAAAGAAATCATCAATCCTAGGGAGTAAATACTTATTCTTTATTGTGACCTTTTTCAATTGCCGGTAGTCAATTCAATTGGAAAAGACCCATTTTTCTTTCTCACAAATGACACCGGAGCACCACATGGAGATATGCTTGGTTGAATAAAACCCTTATCTAGAAAATCATTGAGTTGAGACTTTAATTTATTCATATTGGTCAGGGCTATTCGGTAAACAGGGATTAAGATGGGTTTTGTATCCGTCAATAAGTCAATATCGAAATCTATTTCCCATTCGGGTGGAATTCTGGGTAAGTCATCAAGAAAGACTTTCGGAAAATTCTTCACTACGGGGTCCAATTCTAATTGAGAAGCCTCGGACTCAAGATCCTTGTCGCTCACAACGTGATAGAGACATCCTTTAGAAATCAACTTAAAATCTTTAAGATACGAAATAATTTGACTTTTTGGAGCTAAGTTTTGCCCATTCCGTTCCAACACGGGTTCATCAGGATATTTAAACCTATTTAACTGAGTTCTACAATCTATTGAAGAAAAAACATGCATATAGCCAATTAATCCACAATATAACATCAAATTCAAACATGTCAACTTCAACCAAATCAACCAATTTGACTCTAGTGGGCAATGAAATGGGACAACCCCTATAAACTCTTTTAGCAACTAAAGAATCACCCACCAGGGTAGAGATCGAAAAGGGTTCATCTAAGACATCGGGATGCATATGAAATTTCATAGCCACTAAAGAAGTTAAAGAATACAAATTGGCAACGGTATCCAGCAATGCATAGACATTAAAATTGAAAATACTTGCCACATACCGGTAACAACATCCAGAGATCTATCTAGATCACCTCGTGATTGGAGAGCATAAATGTTATTCTTCTTAGGAGCGTCGGGATTGGGAGCAATTTATTGTGGTTGAGAATTTTCTATTCCTTGAGCCTTTAACATAGGGCAGTCCCTATTTGTGTGTCCACTCTTACCACAACTATAGAAATTACCCGTGCCAACTAGACTATTTCCTTCACATTTTCTATCACAATTTGCACAAATTGTCTTCTCAATATAAGAACCAACACCTTTTGCTTCTTGTGAATTAGGGTTAGACACTTTACCTTTGTTTACCCTTGGAGTATAAGGAGGACCTTGATTGGAAAACCTTCTCTTTAACCTTGGCTTATATTGAACCCCAAATCTAGTCTTGGAAGAGTTCCCATCTTCGGTCGTTGTTCTCTTCAATTCCCTACCCACTTGCTTAAGCTTTTGCTCCTCAATTTGTTCAGCATGAACCATGAGACGCGAATTTTCGAAACTAGGAATCAATATAGTATGATCATGTTTGTATAATTGAGTGACCTTGATGCTATACTCCTTCAGACTCATACCCCCTTGACGAAGATTGATGAATTCTTTCATTTTCCTCTCCCTTAATTCCAAGTGAAAGAACCTAACAACAAAATTCGTCTTGAAGGAAGCAAAACTAACCGGACCTTCTCTAACGGGTCTCTCCTCCTTACATTATTCATACAAAACTTAAGCCACATCATTAAGTTTATAGGTGGCTAATTCAACCTTTTCTTGATAAGACATACACATAGACTATAGCACCTTGAACACTTCATCAATGAACCTATTCGGGTCATCCTCCACTTTGGATTCAAAGAAAGTAGGGGGATTCATCTCGTGAAATCCCTAATCCTAGAAAAAGTAGTGCTAGCATTGGGGTTCACTTGCACACTAGTATGCCTAGCAACTTGAGTGTATAACACTTGAGTCAAGCTATTAATAACTTCCCTTATCTCAACATTAGACATAGCCCCATCTTCAATAGGAAATTGAGGGTTTTTAGGAGCTTGAGGAGGAATCGTCTCATTCACATTTTCCTCCTCGGTGTTTTGAGCATTGTTCCTTCTAGCATTAATTTCCTATAAGCACAAGAAAAGGATTAGAAGAAATTACTAGGTAGATTTAAGGCTCTTAGGCAAGACAAAGGAATAACAAAAGAGTGAACGTTCCAAAGTATCTCATACTTTCATTCATAACTGTGGCGCGCCTCACACCCATGAACAAGATTCCACTTGACGTGGTATTTTGTGGAATAAATCCTACATTATTTTAAACCTTATACTTTCATACCAATTTTGCAACGACCTGGGAGAGCCCCCTAGACGTTATTAGCGTCTTCGACCTCGAATAGGACGTAGAAAGCCCTTAGCATTTGTCATAAAATGTATCATAGAATAAAAATGCGGAACAATTTAACCCTTTTACTTAGAAAGTTCACTTTGCTTCATATATGAAAATAGAATCTAAATTCGCCACTTCATACCATGTAAAAATAGGAATATAGAAACTTGGAACTTAACCTTTAAATAAACAAAGAGTCCAGAATTAGGAAATACAAGAATGTCTCCAACATAAGCAAAGAACTAAAAGTTGGATCATAAGGGTCTTGTCCTCTGACATAAGGATTCACCAACTTGGAGAAGAAAGTTCCAAGTATCCTTGAAAAGCGACATAGATTCCTCAATGGCCCGAACCTACATTATTTTGGAAAAATAAAAGAAAATATGGGTTAGTACATTACACGTACTAATATAGTTTCTATGAATAAAAATCATCAATGCATGTAAAAAGGACATTTTAGTCAAAACATATATTTTACCAAGTAAATCCAATATACACATGAAGTAAGCATCATAACCTAACCCAACATGATATCAACCCAACATGTAGGCAACTCAAGCAATACTTATGCAATAAGAAAATTAGAACCCCATAACCCTATTCAAGGCTTAGAACCACATTAAGAAACCTACTTTGCACATACATTTGTAATATCATTTTTCATCATAACTTACATTATTCATAAAGATCATACATAGCTTAACATACATGAGTCATAATCAACATAATCACAAAAGAACAGGACTAGGACCATCCCTTAGGATCCCACAAGTTCAATGTGTAAGAGAAGTCACATACCCTCCCTCAGACTATCGAGAAAAACCCTCAAGAAAATCCCTAATGAGAATTCATACATTTTTTATATTCATTTACTTTTACATAGAGCTGTCAATATGCGCTAGGCCTGTTGGGCGGGCATGGCCTAACCCGGGATTTAATAGGGCTGGACTAAAATTTTTGGAGCCCATTTAAGAAAAGAGCTTTTTAGCCCGGCCTGAATAAGCCTACTCATTTGGGGAGCTTGAGAAATATCGGTAGGGCCGGCCCGTGGGCCAATAAAAATTAATTAAAAATATAATATAACAATAAAATTTAAAAATAAAGAGAGTCCAAAATCAAAACAATTAGTTTAATATTTCTATTTACATATTTATACTTATAGTTTTAAAAAATTAATAAATATCAAGGAAAATGTACAAGTACCCCCTAGACTATGACCAAAATCCTAGAGACACACCTTAATTAAACTAAGGTCCTATCACCCCCCTGAACTTTTTTTTTTTTGTAATTTTATACACCTTTTGTCTTATGTGACACTCGAAATATTATGAAGGTACTTGTGCATTTTCCATAAATATTATAAAGATAATTTTATTTGTGAATTAGATTAACAAGTAGTGACATTAAGGTCTCATTTGTTTCCATTAAGATTAAGACATATGAATTTGAATACACGCTTAAATATTAAGATATGCATTAAGATCTAGATGTGTAAATTTGAATAAACATCTGAATATTAAAATATTGTCTCTGAACTTGAACACTAAATTATTAGGACAGTTTCTTTTCAATATATGAATGCACATATGAAATTATACATTATATCAATAAAATATTATCAAAACCTTGTTCGTAAAATAGTTTTTTTTCATATAAAATAATATTTTGAATATTTTTAACCGTAATAGGGTAATATGATTTATCTTTTAAGAACTCAACATCAAGTAACATCATTAGTATGAACATTTTTTGCACTCAAAATACTTTGAGAATCTTATATAATGCAATTTAAAATAGTTTATATAGAGTAGTAAATATATAGTTTAGAAGAATATTTTATTTTATTTTATTGTAGAATTTTTTTTATCGATCAAATAACTAATACTTTCTTATTTTTTGAAACTGTGCTAAACGTTATATCATGGGAGTGCTTATCAATTCAAATATATTGATTAATTTATGAAAGTAAAAGATGTATATTAAGTTAATAGGAATAAAGGAAATTATAATGGCAAGCATGTAATTAAATATTAATTAAATAAGAAAACAATTTTTATGAGTTGTTCTGATTTAGTTGTGTTAACTTTCACGTTTTTTTTTATTCTTCTAATGTCACATTTTCTGTTAATTCTGTTACTTTGTATTTTTTGCACATAGTAAGTTAGGAATATATTCTGTTAGTAAATGAGTTGTAATAGTTAGTGGAAGATTAGAGTTAGTTAGGAATGCAATAGTGAAATAGAATATGCACCATTTTGTAAATAAAGGAAGAAGTGTAAGATCCATGTGCAATGAGAAAATATAACTTCCTTCCTTCTTCTTCAATTCCGTTTGTTCTTAGAAGCTTTAATGGAGTTTTTCCAAATTTGTTACTAGAATTTTACATGGTATCAAAGCTGATTATACTAGTAATCTAGTAAGACAAAGATGAAGTAGATCAGAATAGTGTAGAGTTGTGAAGAAGACAACAATGACGGTAGAAAGAATTGATCCAATTGATCCTCTTTATATAGGTCCATCAGATGCTTCAAGTGCAGTTCTAATTCCTATTAAACTCACAGAACCTGAAAATTATGGAGTATGGAGTAGATCAATGAGAATTGCTTTGACACGAAAGAGGTAAATTGGATTTGTTACAGGAGCTTGCAGTAGATCTTTGTATCGAGATGAATTACATGAGCAGTGGGAAACATGCAATTGTATTGTCATGGTTGGTGAATGCAGTTAGTGAAGATCTTCTAAGTGGAATAGTGTATGATACTAGTGCTTATACAGTTTGGCAAGACTTGAAAGAGAGGTTCGACAAAGTCAATCTAATGAGAATTTATCAGCTGCACAATGAAATAAACACACTCTCACAAGGTACTGATTGTGTTTCATCTTACTATACTAAATTGAAGAAATTGCGGGGGGGAATTTGATGCACTTGTACCCTCTCCTAGTTGTGCATATGAAAAATCCAAAGAAAATGTAGATCATATGTATCAGCTTAGACTAATTCAATTTCATAGTGGTTTTAATGACTCGTATGAACAGGCTAAGAGGCAGATTTTGCTAAAAGGTGTTACTCCTACTATTAATCAAGCCTATGCCATGATTATAGAGAATGAACTATAACAACAAACTGCTTGTGTAACCATTGCTAATAAGGTACCTGATGTAGTAGCTATGAATGTTAATAGAGGGAACCATTATAATCAAGGAAGTCAGAATCATAAGGGAAGAAGATGTGAACATTGTTAGTAAACTAGGCACACTAAGGAGAAGTGTTACAGATTAATTGGTTATCCAGCTGATTGGAAACACAGAAAAAAATTTGGTTTCAATAATTCAAGGTCAGGTCAAATGCATTCTTCATCTGGAGGAAATAGCTACAACTATGCTGGAGAAGCTAACAATTATCCAAAGAGAATTCTGGAGAAGCTTCTTCTAGTCATCATGAAGTAAACAATGCTTTTGTTGCTAGAGGACATGCATTCACTGATGGAGAATATAAACAATTAATGGACATGTTAGGGAAAGATAAGAAGGAAATGAAGCAGGCCAACATGACAGGTATGGCAAATTGTTTTTCATCTTATGTTGCCTCTCATTGTTGGATAGTAGACTCTGGTACCTCTCATCATATTACAACAAATGAGCATTTGCTGAAAAAATAGTAAATGTACAACTAGTTCTCATCAAGACAAGGTGAACTTACCTATAGGTAATAAGGCCTCTATAACACACATAGGAGAAACATATTTGTTTAACAATGAAGTGATCAAAGATGTATGTTGTGTACCTGAGTTTAAGTTCAGCCTATTGTTTATATCACAGTTAACCAAGGAACTGTCTTGTTTGGTTTCCTTTTACCCTTAATTCTGTAAATTTCAGGATCTTTACACTTGCAGGGTGAAGGGGATTGGTAGGGAAGAAGGGAGCCTGTACATATTCATAAATGATTCTGGCATGAAGGGCAAATGTGAAACTCAAAATCCTCAGAAAATTGTTGCAGAGGTATCATTAGAAGATTGTGAATTGTGGCATAGAAGGCTTGGTCATCCTTCAAATCAAGTACTACATGGTTTAGAACTATTACATAATAATAAAGACATTGATTTACTTACTAGTTGCTCAGTCTGTCCATTAGCTAAGCAAACTAGATTGTCATTTCCTATCAGTGCATCAAAAACCTCTAAGTGTTTTGAATTTGTACACATGGATCTTTGGGGACCATATAAGGTTCCCACATTTGATAAGAAATAATATTTCTTTACAATTGATGATGATTGCAACAGATATACTTGGGTACATTTATTACAGCTTAAATCTAAAACTATAGTAGCTATAAAGAATTTCTTTATATTGATAAAGAATCAGTTTGGGCACATCATCAAGACAGTAAGGTCAGACAATGGAACAGAGTTTTTCAACTCTCAGTGCAAAGAGTTGTTTATAAGCCTTGGCATTATACATCAAAGTAGTTGTCCACACACACAACAACAAAATGGTGTAGTGGAGAGGAAGCATAGACCCATACTGAATGTAACTAGAGCCATCAGATTTCAATCTTGGATGCCACTTAGATTCTGATGAATTTGTCTTCAAGCTGCTGTTTATTTGATTAACAGATTACCATCATAAATTCTTCATAACAAAAGTCCATATGAAATAATATTCTCTAAGCCTCCTAATATCAGCCATTTGAGAGTTATAGGCTGTCTTGGTTATGCTTCTGTTATTCCTAGAAATGACAAGTTTTTAGAAAGAGCAAAACCTTTGATCATGATGGGATATTCAGAAACTCAGAAGGGTTATTTGTTGATGGATTTACACACTAAGAAATTCCCAGTCAATAGAGATGTTGTATTTCAAGAACACATCATTCCTTTTGCCACTTCAAAACTTTCACAGGCACCTGTTAATGACTTATTACGTGATAGCGTTGAAGAAGATAATGATTCAGAAGGTACAACAACTGAGGATTGTGTACATGCAGACACACAGATTTCCACCAGTTTGAATGATGTTTCTAATAAGATGTTGCATATTCAGAATGAAGAGATGTTAATTCAAGACTCAGCTATTGATACAGTAGAACCATTACCTCTAGTTTCTACTAGAAAATCATCTAGACATACCAAACCTCCCATATGGATGAAGGATTATATGGCTCCTTCTATTGTACATAATAGTATATATCCTCTTGCAAACCATCTTAGTTATGATCATGTGTCATCAAAATATCATAGCTACTTGGCAAAATTTTCAGATTCAGTAGAACCTCAAACATTTGGTCAAGCTAGCAAAGATCCAAGATGGATTGAGGCCATGAAGTTAGAAATTAAAGCTCTTGAAGATAACAAGACATGGTTAGTCAACAAGAAGGATTGGATTATCATGATACATTTTCACCAGTTGCAAAAATGGTAACCGTTAGAAGTGTTACTGCAGTAGCTGTTTCTAAAGGATGGTTTCTTTACCAAATGGATGTGTACAATGCCTTTTTACAAGAAGATTTGGATGAGGAAGTATATATGGAGATGCCTGAAGGTTTCAGATCTCAGGGGTCAACCAATGTTTGTAAATTGCTTAAATCCTTGTATGGACTCAAGCAAGCATCTAGACAATGGAATATCAAATTGACCAACACCTTATTATCTGCAAGCTTCATCCAAAGTTCTCATGATTATTCACTGTTCACCTTGAAGAAGCGAGAGGGGATGGTTATTGTCTTGATCTATGTTGTTGATTTACTCATTACTGGTAATAATGAGTTATTAATCACAGAAGCAAAAGAAGCATTGCATCAGAAGTTTAAACTCAAAGATTTAGGATAACTCAAATATTTTTCATGGGAATTGAGGTGTTAAGGTCCAAAACATGTGTTATCTTGAATAAGGAAATACATATTAGAGCTTATTTCTGATACAGGATTGAGTGGATGTAAACACACCATTAGGAACCAACTTGAGGTTGACATCAGTAGAATTTGATCAGACTACTGGACTACAAGGGGATGATGCACTAATAGATAATTCAGTTTATCAAAGATAAGTGGGGAAATTAATGTATGCTACGATTACAATACTTGACATTAGCTATGTCGTGCAAACACTAAGTCAGTTTAGGCAACATCCAAAAAGGTCTCATTGGGAAGCAGCTATCAGAGTGGTGATATACTTGAAAGGAATAGTTTGTCAGGGCATATGGCTAAAGGCTCAGTCAGCCAGAACATTAACATGCTGGTGTGATTCATACATGGCTGCTTGTCCTAATACTAGGAGATTAGTAACAGACTATATAGTAAAATTTGGAGATTCTTTAGTGTCTTGGAAGTCTAAGAAACAACAGACAGTGTCTAGAAGTTCACCTGAAGCTGACTACAGAAGTATGGCTTCAGTAGTAGAAGAAGTGACATGGTTGATAGGGTTGTTCAATGAGCTCAATGTGTTCATTCAAATGCCAATCAAAATATGGAGTGATAGCAAATCTGCTATTCAATTAGCTACAAATCCTGTGTTCCATGAAAGAACCAATCACATCGAAATAGATTGTCATTTTATTAGAGATAAACTTAAGACTGGATTAATTCAAACAGAGTATGTACACACTCATCAACAAGTTGCTGATCTATTAACAAAAGGGTTAAGTCAGGCTCAACATCTTCATTTGTTAGGCAAGCTAGGTGTGCTTAACGTATTGCACCCTTCAGCTTGAGGGGGAGTGTTAACTTTCACGTTTTTCTGTTATTCTTCTAATGTCACATTTTCTATTAATTCTGTTACATTTTATTGTATGCACATAGTTTGTTAGGAATATATTCTGTTAGTAAATGGGTGTAATTGTTAGTGGAAGATTAGAGTAGGTTAGGAATGCAATAGTGAAACAGAATCTGCAAATTTTGTATATAAAGGAACACGAGTAAGATCCATGTGTAATGAGAAAATATAACTTCCTTCTTCTTCAATTTAGTTTGTTCTTAGAAGCTTTAATGGAGTTTTTTCAAGTTCTTTACTAGAATTTTACAAGTTGAATAAGATAGGAGTCTTATTTTTTAGTCTGAATAGTGTTAAGGGTGTGTTACAGATCTGATTCATTCAGATATATCCAGACCCATTAAGAGACTTTTGAGAAATAAAAAAAAAACGAACTTAATGAACTGAATCTTAATAATTAAGATCCAGTTCTTAAAAAAAATACATGAGGCAAATCTGAATGATTAAAATTCAAAAAGAAATGAGGTCTAACATAATGTAATATTGTTTTGTCGATATTGATGATAATATTTTTAAATTATAAGTTTTAATTTAATAATTATAAAAAAAATATAATTTTTAAAAAGTGGGCTGGCCCGGAAAGCTTGTAGCCCACGTAATTGTGGGATGGGCCGACCATTTTGTGACCCACACAAAAATGGGCTAGCCCGGCCTGACCCGTAAAATGTCAAAAGCATGTATGGTTTAACCCGAATGGGCTGGGCTAGCCCATATTGACAGCTCTACTTTTACATTAGGGAAAGAGGTTTCAATAACCGACATTAGACCATGTGAGCTACATGTAATCCGGTGTTTTACTCCCACACCAAAAAGAGAGGGTTAACACTTTCCTAAGGTGTAACCGTTCATACATAGGGTTTCCATCTAGGTGGATCCCCTAAGCAAGTGTCCTATTTGGGCACATATTGTTACTAGAAATCCTAACTTTCTAGACATGGGGTTTCCATATCTGTAGACAACACATACATTGGGAATCCAAACTTGCAAAAAGTGAGGAAACCCATATGGGGAGCCGGACTTACTAAACGCGAGACCCCTATCTCATTAACATGCCCTTCCGGTGCTATGAAGCTATTCCCTTTAATAATCATCTTTAGTCATCAATTAAGTTCACATTATCCTATTCTAAACCCTTATGTAAACATCTCATCATAACATCTCATAGATGATCATCAGTGAGAACTATCCTTTCACTTTAGAACTACTAGCAAGTGAGTAAACCTTTCACTTTATTAATTCATTATAATTATGAGAACTAGATTTCAATCATATAACCATAATAAAATTAAATATATGCATACATCATAGATAATTGAAGTGTATAGGGTTAAAGATGACGAAAACTTGTCGTCTACACCACAACAACACATTAGCGACAATATTATTACTATCTAAGTAACTCCTCTTTCATAGCTGAGTTCAAGAATGAATAAACATTCATAACAGATTGTCCATCATGAGAATTCAATCACCCAAGAATTCATAATCAATACACAAAACAAGGTAATTCAAGAAGCAATAACATAACTAATATCAATGTAGGCAATTGTCATATTCATCATCTTCAACTGTTAACCATATTAATTGAAGGTTTTTATGAAATTGGGGAAGAACATGGGTCCATGGGAATCTTGGTTGAATAAAAAGAAATAACCATCATTATATACTTTAACATTGATTCAAAATGAATTAACCATCATAATTCCTCACAATTGATTCATAATGTTGTTTCTCAATGAAGACCCATGTGTAGAGAAACACCCTAGATTTGGGGATGTTAGAAAACAACTTTGAAGGGACCTCTTGTGGAAAGGAATCCAAAGAGTGAAAGAAATCACACCTTAATAAAGACTTCAGCCACGAATTTGAGTAAAAAACTTAAGGATTTGGTCTTCTTCTTCAAGCTTCAATGCTTCTTCAATGGAGGATGAGTAGAGAGAGAATTTAGAGAGAAGTGTGACAAATTCGGATTTCAATTTAGGGTTTTGATTTGGGTGGGTAAATGTGGGGTAAAACTGATTTAAAAACAATATTTAACCCTCCCCTAAAATATCCAAAATATCCTTCACTTAATTTGACCTTTTTATGCCTGCTGCCTTGGGCAACTTGTTGGCCAATAGTTAGGTCCTCCTCACAGACGCCTAGGTTGGTCATTGGGGGTCAGACCCTGATTTTTTTTGCCCTATATACATTATTTTAGCTATTCAAAGTATTTTTAAAAGTTTGAATTGATACGACACTCCCGAACCTTTACAATACCTAAGGATGTTTACTAGTTGAATTTCACTAGTTTTTGGACATTATGGTCGTCCTTTGAATATTTAGGCTCTAATACTTCTAAATTGATTTTACTACACTAGTATATGTCTGGAAACATCACCTAAGACATTATTTAATAGGTGAGGCTCTAGTCTATGTCATAGAATTTCTGGGTTGTTATACATATAATCAATGAAATTATTTTTGAGATTTTATCAGACACCCCTTCTATCCTTATCTAAGACCCTTTTCATGGAGTCAAACGATAGTTTTCAGAAATTATTTTTGAGATTATAAAATTATGTCTTCTAGTTTATTCCAACACTCAAAGTGTAACAACCCTGAAAATGGATATACTAAGTGATAGTTAATGTGTCACAAATGTCTATGATTAGACCAGGGTTCACACGGATTGATGCGCGTAGAACCTGACATCGGAACCCTTGCTACATCTAAGCCAACTAACTTGGGGGAGTTATTTGATCTAGTAAACGTTGAGTCCAACCACGTAGGACTCTCGAATACATGATTTTACTCGAAGGAGTCTTTACCAGACTTAAAAAGAGAAAATCATAGGTTTGGAGGGTCTACGAGTAAACTGGTCTTTTTCCAGGCTAAGGGTAGTATCGTAATTACCCTAAATATATAATTAATTATTTATTTAATAAGGTTGAGGGTAAAATTGGGGATAGAGAGACGAAAAGGAGATCTTGAAGTTAAGTCTTGCTCCACCCGGGATCGAACCTAGGTGGAAGCAATATATTGATGTGATTTTTATTTAAGCTATTGAATTAATGTAATTAATAAATAATTATTATTCATTAGATGATTTAAAATAAAATAAAAATCTGATTTTTATTAAATAATTAAAACCCTATTGACTAAGTCCTAAAACTACACGCCTAAACCTTTATAACTACAACTCTCTCTCACGTTTATCTCTCCCGTCACACGCTCAGTCTCTCTTACTCTTTCATTAATCTCTTCCAAAATAAGATACAAAATCAGAAAAATAAACCAAGTTTTTCACACTTGAAGAACTCACACGAAATCACAAGAAAACAAACGTTAATCGCACACTCGGCAAGGAAGATTGTCATTCGAGTGGAGTTGACATTGAGGAGGCTTAGACATTTTCTTAGGAGGATTTTTTGGGCATCAATTCAAGGGTTTAACGTCAAAAAGGTATGGGTTTTGTTCTCTCTTGGTCCTTTTCCCAAGAGACCCATTAAAATTCAGTCAAATCTATCCAAAAACTAGGATTGTTCCCGTTGCATGTCCCTCTCACTAGATCCCATTAATTCATACGTTGGGTAAATTTGCTGGTATATATTAGGCATGTAATGTGTTTTCGTGTTGAATATGTTCATGAATGTTGTTTGGAATAGTATGAATGACAACCTATGTTTTTCCGAAAAATATGTGTATGTGTGTACAATGTATCCGTGACTCCTTTTGTTTGAGGTTCAAAAATAACATGTTATGGTTGTGTTCTTATGTGCACAAACTTATATAAATCGTGATGTTCATAAGTGATGTAAATATGCTGATGTGAGTGCAATTCTTTATCTCATGAAATCTTGAAAATGGACCTAAAGACCTCACTAAAAAAGTACTTAAAATGGCTAAACATTTAATGTGAAAGAAGTGATAAAATAGGCTGCAAAAATTTCCAGTAACTTCTTAATGAGTTTCATCCAAGCTAAGGAGAATTTAATGCTATGAAAAAATAAACTAAAATATGTGAGATCACTAGGGATTGAACCCGTAAGCTAACCATGTTGAAAATCAATGAAATAAGGTGAGAAAAAGGGAATATGGCATGTGGGACTCCAACCTATGACCTTGGCTGGAAAATGAACAATTAAAATAAAAGAAATGAAAGGAGTGGGATTTCAACCCAAAACCTCTCATACATTAAAGGAGAAAGGAAAAAAATTAAAAAAGAAAAATAATGAGAGGAGTTGGATTCAAACCCATGACATGTCGCATAGTAAAGGAGAAAGGAAAAATGAAAACAAAAGTAATGTGAAGCATGGGATTCGAACCTACGACCTCTTAGCCACGTCTAAGGAGAATTAAAAATGCAAATAAAAGAAATGTGAGGCGTGAGAATTGAACCCACAACATCTAGGCAGTAAAGGAGAATTACAATAAAAATAAAGTGAGGTTGTGGGGATTTGATACCACAACCTCATTGTCAATGCGAGATAGTTCAGGAGAAACAAATAAATAAATAAAAGGGGATGTGAGGCTTCGAACCCACAACCCCTCGGCCAAAAGGTGAGAGTTTAAAGAAAAAGAAATTAAAAGAAAATGAGGTTGTGGGGGTTCGATCCCACATCGTCTCAATCCCATTGAGCAAAAATGGAAGAGAAAACTAAGGGAAAAATAAAATGAAGGTTTTGGGCTCAATCTGTGGTCCCAATTTCATGAGGACTATAAATAAAATTAATGAAAAATGTAATATTTTCCAAAGGGTTCGAACTTGGGTTTCCTTGCCCAAACTTCCGTATTGATACATAAATCATGCGTGAATTACATGTTCAAGAATAATGTCACCTACATAGATCGAAATCGAGATCTTGGCATACATACAAGATACATAGGTCATGTACCACATAATCTTAGGACGATATGAGTCAGCTAACAAACTATGAATGAAGCCTCATGGCTTGTATGTATAGACCCATAAGTCTAGCATACATTTAAAATAAGTGAACCTAAGATGCATATGACGAAATAAAGTGACCCTCGAAGGTTTAAGTACGAGTGTAAAACACACTAAATGTCCAAGTGCATTGGCATACAATGAAATGATTTTATATGCAATCAAATGATGAAACCCTAGAAGGGTTAAGTAAGAGTAACACACAAATGGCCAAGTGCATTTGGAATATGATGAAATAAACATTCACGTAAAAAGGGGTGAGTAATTACGAAGAGCAAATGTGCTAATGTTAATGAATGTGGTAGCAACATGATATGAGGCTAATGTAGAAAATTAGAGCAATCTCAAATGAGCCTAAGTAAATGTTACCAAAACGTACTCACCTATGAGAGTGTAAAGTTAATGAAGAGACCAGTCTCAATGAACACTCGAATGAAAGTATTGAGATTAACACACTTAATACTAATGATAAGATGAGAAATCATCTATTGAGCTATGATGTCCTCATATTAGAAGCCAGCTTCCACGACGTATGAGTTGAATGAAATGGAACTCTATAATGAGCACTGATAGACTAGCTATGAGCGGTATGCCTTCTTTCGGAAAGGGCGTAGGTTCACGTAACTCTGATGAGATGAAACTGTCTGGCATGCCGGGTATGGGTCTCCATATATCTCCTAGTCTTCGTACCTATACTTCCTATATAGGGATTTGGCGGGGTCTAATTACCATGTATGCTAGACATGTTTTTTGTCACTTTGGACGGTGATTCAACCACTTTTTGGTGTGGGGTTTCATGACATTGGATTTCATGATGTTCACATGATCTATGTCGGGTAAAGTTAAAGTTCCCAATGAATGAATGAGGCCAGCCTCAAATGATGCACATAATGAAACGAATGATACCAAAGGTATTAGTATAGGATAATTAAGAGGTGAATTAGATTCAAGTAATGACATTTGGTCATTCTTTGTCATTGCACAACAAACCCGATGAATGTCTTAAACTACATCCTAGGTATAGCTGGTGTTTACACTGGCCCATGAATGAAATGAAATGAACTACGTATGAGTGAATAAAGCAGACTCTGTGTTTGCTAAAGTAGACTCCCTAGTTGAGGTCCCATATGTTTAGCCCTCATTTTTTTGTAAGTCTTAATGTCAATTCCATGATTCCAATGTCTCATGGAATACGAATGAATGATATGAACAACGTTATGTGTCATATGAATTATGATATCTGCTATGTGAAATATGTTATGTGCTATTTATGAAATTATAAATTTGATGATGCATATTACACTCATGACATGACTTTCCAAATCAAAATTTGGCAGGTCCATTGACTTTCCTGATCAAAATTTGGCAAGTCCACTAAGTTGACTTCCACTAAATCATGTTGTAAAGAAAGAGCTATTCTTTCTCATGCATGTCCTTGGTATGTGCTTGCATATACCCATAATTAGTACAAGTGTGTACTAATTCCATACAAATATCTACTTTTAGTTGCAGGCTCAGGTGGACGTTAGATCCTACAGTACGATGTTACAACTATACGGACGTGGAGATTGCATTCAAACTTGGTAGGCACTCATGCTTTCGAGGTTGTCTACTGTTCTTATCTAGATTAGATGTAGGCTTTATCTAGTGGAGCATGTTCCATTATTGTTTAATTTCCCATTTCATTTCATACTTTGTATTGGTGCCGTTTCGGCAAGTATACATTTAATGCAGCTACGAACTATTTCTTTCATTTGATGATCTTAATGTTAGATGGTTGATGGTTAACAATTATACATTTAATAGAATGTCTAGTAATCACGTTCGAAAACAAAAAGTTTCAAATTTTTCACAAAAATTAACCTAGACGAACTAAGAATGACGTAAGTAGGCTTGTTTGTGACCTCGGAGAGGTCAACGATGCCGGTCCCGTCTGGGGTCTAGACTCCGGTCGTGACAAAGTTGGTATCAGAGCACTAGGTTAAAATTTGAGAATAATAAGTTCACATCAACAACATTGAGTAGTTTCTAAGTCATGGTAGTGAAGTGCACCACTATCCTGGGTTAGTTACCGAATGATGCGTAGGAAAATTTCCCTTCTTTTGATAATATCGTGCCTTTCTTAATGTTTGATTTCTTGGTTTTATGAGAGTCCCAAACATCTATCCTTATTGTTTTCATAGAATGAATACTAGGAGGAGTGTTGATTAGAGGGAAGAGGAGCAGTTGCTGGGAACAATCAAGTTCCACCTCAGGATCCAGCTGAAGCAGTGACTATGTCGGTTACAGCTGGGTTGACTGATGCAGAGGTGTGGACATCTCTTGCCCAGATTGCACAGGCCATCATTATGTAGGCCCAGCCATGACTGCCCAGGTAAACCGGAAGAATGTTGAGAGGGAGAAACCACCAGTGCATAGCATGGTTGACTGGCTGAGAGACTTGACGAGGATGAATCCTCCTATTTTAACATGGTCTAAGACTTCAGAGGATCCCAGTAATTTGTGGATGAGGTGAATAAGATTTTGGTTGCTATGGGGGCCCCAGATACTGAGAAAGCAGAGTTGGCTTCCTATCAACTCAAGGATGTTGCACAGATTTGGTGCAAGATGTAGTAGGATAGCCAAGCTTTGGGCGGAGTTTCGGTCCCTTGGGAGCTATTTAAGACAACCTTCCTGGAGAGATTTTTCCCTACGTAGATGAGGGAGGCAAAGGTTTAGGAGTTTATCAACCTTAAACAGGGATCGATGACAGCCACGGAGTATTTCCTGAAGTTTGTGAAATTATCCAGGTATGCCACTTCTCTGGTGTCTAACATCAGAGACGAGATGAGTAGATTTTTTATAGCAATTGTTGAGGATCTCGAGGAGGAGTGTAGGGCATCTATGTTGCATGAAAGCATGGACCTTTCTAGTATTATGGTGCATGTCCAGCAAGTGGAGGAAAGAAGAAAGAGGAAACACACTAGGGCAGGGAACATGTCAAGGCAAGCTGAGGAGAATTTTTAAAGGAAGAGTGTACTTAAATCAGGGATAAGCCCAGGTATAATAAGGGACTCTTACACCAAGGGGAGTCAAGTTCATCCAAGGGTCTTCATGATAGGAAATTCAGTCCAGAGTTAAGAGAAACAATGAAGTAGATACACCTTATGAGAGACCACCTTGCAGGAAGAGTGGCAAACAACATGGAGGAGAGTGTATGATGGGCACTAATACTTGTTATAGTTGTGGCAAATCGGGTCACATGGTGAAGGACTATCCGATTATGAGAAGTAAAAAACAAGTGAAGGAGAGAGTTCAGTCTAATTGTCCAAGTGAAGAGGCCCTTAGGAGGCAACGAGTCTTCGCACTAAGTCTAGGGGTCCAGAAGAAGGCACTTCTGGTGCAGTCTCGGGTGAGTAACATTAATTAGTCCTTCATGTATTAGACTATGTATGGTGTTTACGCATTAGTATGAGGTTAATATGTTTGAGTCATCATGTTTGTTGCTTAATTATATGACTTATATGTTTAATTATATTGTATTCTATAATGAGACTAGTTTAGGAAAGAGTTCCTTAGTCTATTAATGTAAAGCTACTAGTTGGCTTCAATGATGTGCACCATCATTTTATTATGTGAATCAGATATTCACCAATTGGGAGTATTGAATTGCCTATGTATGCATACGTCGTATAGATGACTTACTCATTGTTAGTAAAGAGTAGTGACATTCCGGGACGAATGTTCCTAAGGGGGGTATAATCTAACAACCCTAAAAATGGATATACTAAGTAAAAATTAATGTGTCAAGAATGCCTATGATTAGTCTAGGGTTCACACGGATTGATGCGCGTAGAACCAGACTTCCGAACACTTGCTACATCCAAGCCAACTAACTTGGGGAGTTATTTGAGCTATGAAAGGTTGGGTCCAACCATGTATGACTCTCGAAAATGAAGATTTTACTCGAAGGAGTCTTTACCGGACTTAAAAATAGGAAATCTTAGGTTAAGAGGGTCTAGGGGTAAAATGGTCCTTTTCCAGGCTAAGGGTGGTATCTTAATTACCCTAAATATATAATTAGTAATTTATTTAAAAAGGTGAAGGGACAAATTAGGGAGAGAGACGAAATGGAGCTCTTGCAGTTAAGTCTTGCTCCACCCGGGTTCGAACCTAGGTGGAAGCAATGAAGTAATGTAATTTTTATTTAATATATTGAATTAATGTAATTAATTAATAATTATTATTCATTAGTTGATTTAAAATAAAATAAAATCATATTTTTATTAAATAAACGAAACCCTATTGACTATGTCCTAAAACTAGACTCCTAAACCTCCTATAACTCCAACTCTCTCTCACGTGTATCTCTCCCTTCACACGTTCAATCTCTCTTACTCATTCATAAAAAAATTCTCTGCCAAAATAACATACAAAAGCAAAAAATAAACCAAGTTCTTCACACTTGAAGAACTCACACGAAATCACAAGAAAACAAACGTTAACCACTCACTAGGCTAAGATAGGTTGTCATTAGAGTAGAATTGACAGTGAGGAGGCTTAGACGTATTCTTGGGAGGAGTTTTTGGGAAGCAAGTCAAGGGTTTAACGTCAAAAAGGTATGGGTTTTCTTCTCTCTTGGTCCCTTTCCCAAGAGACCCCTTAAGATTCAGTCAAATCTAATCTGAAAACTAGGATTGTTCCCGTTGAATGTCCCTGTCACTAGCTCCCGTTGATTCATTGGATGGGTATGTTTGCTGGTAGATATTGGGAATGTAATCTGTTTTCGTGTTTAATATGTTCATGAATGTTGTTTGGAATAGTATGAATGACAACCTATGTTTTTCCGAAAAGATGTGTATGTGTGTACAATATAGCCTTGACTCCTATGGTTTGAGGTTCAAAAATAACATGTTATGGTTGTGTTCTTATGTGCCCAAACTTATATAAATCGTGATGTTCATAAGTGATGTAAATATGTTGATTTGAGTGCAATTCTTTATCGAATGAAATCTTGAAAATGCACCTAAAGAACTCACTAAAAAACTACTTAAAACGTCTAAACGTTTAATGTGAAAGAAGTGATAAAATAGGCTGCAAAAACTTCCAGCAGCTTGTTAATGAGTTCCGACCAAGCAAAGGAGAATTTCATGCTTTGAAAAATGTACTAAAATATGTGAGATCACAGGGGATTGAACCTGTGACTTCACCATGTTGAAAATCAATGAAATAAGGTGAGGAAAAGGGAATATGGCATGTGGGACTCGAACCTATGACCTTGTCTTGAAAATGAAAAATGAAAGGAAAAGAAATGAGAGGAGTGGGATTCAACCCACAACCTCTCAGACAATAAAGGAGAAAGGGAAAAAAATGAAAAAAGAAAAGAAATGAGAGGAGTGGATTCGAACCCACAAACTGTCAGGCAGTAAAGGAGAAAGGAAAAATTAAAAGAAAAGGAATGTGAGGCGTGAGATTCGAACCCACAACGAAAATTAAAAATGCAAATAAAAGAAATGTGAGGCGTGGAAATGAACCCACAACTTGTAGGTAGTAAAAGAGAATTACAAGAAAAGAAAGTGAGGTGTTGGGGGTTTGATCCCACAACCTCATTCTCAATGCGAGATAGTTAAGGAGAGATAAATAAAGAAATAAAAGGGGTTGTGGGGTTTCAAACCCACAACCCCTCGGCAAAAAGGAGAGAGTTTAAAGAAAAAGAAATTAAAAGAAAATGAGGTTGTGGGTGTTCGATCCCGCATCCTCTCGATCCCATTGAGCGAAAAATGAAGAGAAAGACTAAGAGAAAAATAAAATGAAGGTGTTAGGGCTCGATCTAGGGTCCCAATGTTACCATGACTATAAATAAAATCAATGAAAAAGTAAGAGTTGTCCAAGGGGTTCAAACTTGGGTTCCCTTGCCCAAATTTCCTTTTGATACATAAATCATACATGAATTACATGTTCAAGAATAATGCCACCCACTTAATTCGAAATCGAGATCTTGGCATACATACAACATACATAAGTCTTGTACCACATAATTTTAGGAATATATGAGTCACCTAACGAACAATAAATGAAGCCTCATGGCTTGAATGTAAAGACCCATTAGACTAGCATATGTTTAAAAATAGTTGAACCTAAGATGTATGTAATGAAATGAAGTAACCTAGAAGGGTTAAGTACTAGTGTAAAACAAACTAAATTGCCAAGTGCATTGGAATATGATGAAGCGATTATTATTTGCAATCAAATGATGAAACCCTACTAGGGATAAGTAAGAGTAACACACAAATGGCCAAGTGCATTGGCATATGATGAAATGAACCTCCATGTAAAAAGGGATGAGTAATTACGAAGAGCAAATGTGCTAATGGTAATGAATGTGGTAAAAAAATGATATGAGGCTAATGTAGAAGATGAGAGCAATCTCAAATGAGCCTAAGTAAATGTTACCAAAACATACTCACCTATGTTAGTGTAAAGTTAATGAAGAGACCAGTCTCTATGAGCACTCGAATGAAAGTATTGAGATCAACACACTTAATACTAATTATAAGATGAGAAATCATTAAAGTAATCCTTATACTCAAACTGAAATCGTTGTGTGAAAAATTAGGATTTTGTTTTGAAGTGAGGACACTAGTTGCAGTACCCGAAATATTAGAACCTCGGTGAGAAATTGAAGAGGATAGGTGTTAATGAATAGTGAGTCTGTGTCATGGTCTGATTCCACAAAATTCAAGCCTAATAGTGATAGCATGCATAAATATGATGAGATTGATCGGGATTTGATAGCCAAATGATTGCGAAGGATAAAACATGGATACTATTGTACAAAGATTTTGTATTGAGTCATAGTGCGTCGCTTAAGGACAAACAAGGAAATTAAGTTGAGGGTGTTGATATACCGTGGTTTGACGGTATTAATACTTTTTCCTTAAGATTAGTGTGTCCAAAATCCTTTTTGTGCTAATATTTATATAAGTTTCTCTTTATTTGCAGGAAATCTGTCTGAAAGATGAATGCGGAGGTTTTTGAGCAAGAAATACAGAAAAGTACCACCTACGGAGCTTGTGACAGTTCGTCGTGCCCGTGACGGTCCGTAGGTGGCATAGTGCAGCTGCTGAAGGAAGATGGGGAAGTCTGACCAAGTGTGGGGTTACGGAGTGTGTGACGAATCGTCGTAGCCATGACGGTCCGTACTGTTGGTTCGTCATGAAGTTTAGAGAAGAAGTCCAGTACCCAAATTCCAAGAGTTCAAGTGTTTTGGAATGGAGACCCTCGACGGACACGGTGTGCCTATGACGATCCTTCATACCTGCCGTCGAGGGTAACGAAGAGAGCAGCAGAAGAAATTGCACAAGTATGGGACGACGGAGTCCATTACGGTCCGTCGTGACCACGACGATCCGTCGCGAGGTCCGTTGACCCAGCCGCGTTTTGACAGATTTCCAACAAATAGAATCCTTATTTAATTAGGTTTTTATTTTTTATAAATAGTTCAAAAAACCTCGTTTTTGAGGTTAGACCCTGGATTATTGTTAGACTCTGGATTATTTGAAATTGATTGTTGGTGATTTTGCTTGATTAATCAAGTGAACTTCTAGATTTTACTCTTTTTCTCATTGAAGTAAGTGCATGAATTCTTATATTATATATTTTGAATATTGTGATTATGAATATGAGTAACTAAACACCATAACTAGGGTTGTGGGAACCATAGGCGAATAATGAGGTAAAACCTAACTAAAATAACAATTCTAGAATAGTGTCTTGCATGTATTGATAATTCTTTCGCTTAGAAGTCTTTATAACGGATGGCCAACGTTAGAATTCACCTTAATGCTACTTTCTGGAACAAGGAGGTAGATAATAGGAAAAGAATCATCAACATAGATTTAGTGTATACCATCTAATAGGCTAGTATTGATTGGTACGAGATAATAACTTAGTTAAATATCGAATATGATGCTTAATATGAGGTAAAGGTAAGGGTTAGTATAGAACACACGTAGCCGGACCAAGGTGCGGAGTGAAACTTTCTAGATGCCGGACCAAGGATTTAGAAATACATAACTTATCACTTTGCATGCAAGATACTAGGAAAGAATTGTTATAGTTAGAATTATCAAGTTATGAACCTGTGGGGAACACCTAAACCCTAGTTACTTTTATAAATTGATTAAACTCCAACATTTGAAGCCGTTAGTTGTCTCTTTTAATTTTGCTAGTTATTTTCATTTATTTAGAAATAAAAGAACCCCCCTCTTATCATTTTGCTTTCCAAGGAAGTAATTGACTGAAAAATAGTAATAATATATTGAAGTTAAGTCTAAACTATTTTCCTCGTGGGAACGATCCCAACCTCATTAGTTTGGTTATTTACTTGACACGACCATTTTACTTATTATTTGAGAAGTAAGTTTGAGCATATCAAATTTCCATGATATTTTACCTTATATTTTAAATAAAAACTTTAAGATAAGTACTTTTTTGGCCCTTTAACAATATAAAGAAACAAATACTATGATCCAAACCGTGTATATGTCATTCCAATTGCTCAATACACCACACATTAATTATTTCTTACCTTGAATATATCTACTATCACGAATATAGAGGTGTGATGAGAACTTGAATCATGATTCAAACTGTGTAGACTAGTTCCATTATATATCAACAAGAGCTCATAAATTTAAGGTCTTTATGAATTCATGTATTTTAGCTTATCAATGATCACCTCTTCATCAATCTTATTGTATCCTTCATTAAAATCCAATTGTACTAGTTACCAAACATGAAACTAGAAGAACTTATCACCATACTCGAGTCAAACGTCTGTAGACTTCTTTCTCAAATCTTATCCAATAACTTTTAGTTGATATGCATGACGTATGACACTATCATAATAATCTAGGCAAAATAGATGCCACATGTTTCTAAATCAATTTATCCAATCTTTCTGAAGATACATATTTAGCTTTTTCAATCAAAGTAAAAATTGTTTTCTTCACCTGCTTCCAAAGGATACACTATATCCAACTAATCCTTTCCAATTATTACTCTAGTTCCTTTCAATTCTATTTTGATTGGTGTCTTAGCAACTCCTACAATTTTCCATGTAACCATGCTACTTCCCAAATAATAGTAAACGACAAACTTAGATGCTCACAAGTCATCATTACAATACCAAAATTCTTTTAACCGACCATCCTTGTCATATACCTATGTCCTAATCACAATCCATCACAAATTCTTATTACCATTATGCTCAGTTAGCCTTTGCCATCATCACGAAGTCAACATTCTCAACGACATGACACCTCAAACCCAATTATACCAATAAAATACAAAAGAGTCACTCAATCTTGTATGCCCTTTCTTAGTAAAATTCTTAATTACCTTCACACAAGTATACTCGTTTGGTCTACTTTTACCTATAAGCCTGTCATCTTAATATTAATCTACTTTCATGGAGCTTACGATAAAAATCACCACTCAGTTAAAATCTTAGAGATACACTTCATAATCTAAAGACATCAATATCGTACCAAAGGTACACCACTAAACGATTCCTTATAAATAATAATTAACTCTTTATGTGTAGTAATAAGCTAGTTGGTTTTTCAAATGTGAATAAAACATTAAATCTCATTATATGAGCATGTGATACAAATGATAACTCTTTATGTAGTTAGTAATCATACTTGACATCACCATATTCATTTCCATATGCCACCAGTACCACCTTGTGAAATCTGTTATAGAGAATGTTTTACCCAAATAGACTAAAATTTTTGTTCCTCATTAAGTATCTAATATTCATTATCGAATCTTTTCGGTCTCTCGTCCAAAGCGATATGCATCAATAACAAGATTAACATATTCTATAACTCTAAACAAGTAAGAATCGGTACCATTATAGTAGTCGTATTATGACCCTTATTTTATATATCCACTCAATCTATGAAAGATTTCAACTTTGATTGGTGCAATATCATTCTCGAAGCAACCCATATATGTTATGACAACTATACCAACTGTACTTTCAAAGTTACATTGTTCGTTATGTAGCCTCCCCTTTAATCATTTCACTTGTAATTATCAAACCGTTCCATATATTGTATATATACCACACAAAAACTATTCATTGTACTAGGGTAACTAACCTTACATAACCCCTTCAAATTTTTGAACATTCTAAATCTAACCCCACATCGTTTCAATAAGTACATCACTTCAACCTTATACCCGATCTAACGTCTCAATCATACAATATATCAACTACACACATGAGGAACTACGCACGAGTCATCACATAATACATAGATAGAGTGGAATGAAGTGATAAAACTTAGAACATATAAAGGATGCACGATAGAGTTTCAAAAAGTGAAGATTTTTTTAAAAGTCACTATAGCCTCTCGAAGATAAGTACAGATAACGATCCTCGAGACTCTACTTAGACTCGTCTTGTATACACGTGAGACCTATGAACCTGGGAATCTAATACCATTTTGTCACGATCCAGTAATGGACGTGATGACACTCGTCTTATCCCACCAAGACAAGTTAGCCTAAAACTCATCTATTACAATAAAAGGCATAAAATTTACTATCAACTTAAAATTATATCCCCAAAATCTGGTTGTCACGTGTACAAGCCTCTAAAGTATTACAATTGAATCAAAATAAACTAGAAGTCTCATTTGATATTTTTTATAGAGTAGAATAAAATCATAAAAAGAAGTAAGAAGGTCCGTTGAGATGACAAACAACTACCTCACAATTCTGCAAGAAGTCTCGGAGAAGAAGAGAATATATCACAAAGGTCCGGATAGTAACCTAAAAAAATCATAGAAGCAAGGGGTGAGTACAACGGTAAACAGCTGGTAAACCTCTAAACATTAGTTAAAGGGAACAGAATATGGGTACTTATTACACCCTATCCAAACCTCCGAACTACAAGCTGCATAAAACCAACACAACCTAACAATTCACAATTTACAATCACATAACTCAACAACAAATTTCTAACAATCATATCATCAACAACAAGATCAAGTTCACCAATAATAAAGAAGTGTAATGCAACAAAATGCAATGTCTATTATAGTGATGTATGTCTGCCCTAAAGATATACACCCGTTGTCTCTCAATTCGGGATCCATGGGGTACATACCTATCTATGCATCTATCACGGCGTGCAATATGATACTTCATAATGATTATCATCGCGGTGTGCGATACGTCCTTCAAAATATAATATCCATTGCGGCGCGCGATACGTCTTTCGAAATGGTACATCCTCATATCAAATAACATTTATCAACATTATGTCTTAAAGTCAATGGAAATGACATATTTCACAACAACACAACCAATATACAACATCAATAATGATTCAACAAGCCTTTCAAAGCATTCTCCATTCTCAACACATCACACACAAACAATTAATAACATTGCATGTTATTACCCCTTTTTCATCATTAGAATTAAACAATGTAGACAAGTCAACCAATCACAAATTTTCATTACTCCCAAACATATGTTACAAGAAAACACACGCATTCCATACTCTTAACAAGGACTCAGAAAATCACTTGCCTCAAATAGTACAACAATGACTCAAGAGCCTTCACTTTTCTTTGAGCTTCCAAACCAATGCAATCAATCCAAATATTTAATCACGATAAGATTTCAAAACTAACCACACCCATATTACTATAAGTTTAGTCTAGACTAAAAAACTTACACAAACCTTAAAGTAATTCCTAAATTTTGATGTCAATTATCATGTCAACCTCATGTTTCTAAATTTCAAGCCTAAGATTATATTCCAAATTCTCCAATATCATAATTCTAATAGTATTCATATAATAAATTCCCTCTATATTCAATTATCTACCTTAAGATATCAAAACTTGAATTTTAATGTGATAATTTAAGAAAATTTAATCCAAAGTCAAGTTATGTAAATAAATTACATCTAAATCACACTTCCTTTTGACCAACCCTCTGCCGCCATTCACCCACAACAAACAAAATTATAACTTCCTTATCCATTACACAATAAACACCTTAGCCATATATTAACCCACTAATAAAAATTACGATCTTTACCAAATTTAAAGCCATTGATAAAAGCAGTAGAACAATTTAACCCTTTGGTGTTAATAATTTCACAAATAATTGTATAAATTAATTCTACCCACTGTAGAAGATCAAATTTCTTACCTAGTTCAAACGTATGGTTCCTCTTTATCGATGCAACGTTGTCTCTCTTCTTCTTTTTTTCTTTCGCACTATGTTATATAGTATATTTTTTTTGTTTCTACGTGACTGCTGCTAACAACAACCACAACTTTTGACTTCCTTTTTTCTTTTAGGCATAGCCCTTTTCCTTTTTGTTATTAGTCATTATTATTATTTTTTAATATTCTTTTTATTAAAAACCCTCTTTAGGCTTTGTACATTTTATTTATTTTTATTATTGAATAGAACTTAAATAAATCTTAATTTATTTTAAAAATTATAACACTCATTCAAGTTATAAATTATTTATAAAAATTATTAAAAGGATTAAACTTATAAAAATGGGTAAAATTCATAAAAAGACTAAGAGGCTCGTTCATAGGGCTATTTCAATAAAAAGTGCGTAGAAAAGCAAATCGAGCATTCAAAAATGAGAGCGATATTTATATATATATATATATATATATATATATATATATATATAATATATATATATATATATATATATATATATATATATGCACACACTGTTGACACTCAGTTTTGATCGATCTTTAACTATTTTTAGGAATGTTATTCTATTATATTCCTATTTATAAAAAAATATTATAGTTAAAAATTTTAGTCGATTTTGCATAAAAAGTTTATATTTAGTATGCTTACTTTATCAAATTATTGGAAATATTATTAAAATATTTTAGAAATTATTAATAAACTTCAAAATAATTATTTTATTCAAATACTTTAAAATTTCAGTGATTTTAGTTGTACAAAATATGTGTAGTATTTCAATTGGATAACAATTCCTAAAATTTTCTCAAAATTATTTAAATCTTAGCCTATTTTATTCCAATTTATTTTAGATCTAGTCACTCCGATCCAAATTTTATTTCAATAGTAGTCACTGTTTTATTTCAATCCTAGACAATTTTATTGCAATTTTGGCCAATATTCATACCCAAACCAGAGGACCCATCTTTTAATCTTGACAGTTGATCTCATATTTTAAATCTCGGCCTCTCATATCAACATGAATCAACGGACCGAATTAAATCTACCCCTATTCCTAATTTAATATCTAAAAGACCCCAAACCCGAATTCATTCTCACTCTCTCTCAAGCCGCCCTCTCTCTTTCTCCATTCATTTCAGTGGAAATCGCCAGCGGCGAGACCTTTACTCTCTCCCTTTTTTTTGGAGGCCCACCTCTCTCCTCGCCATTCTCCGACGAAGCAGAAGCCCGGCGACACCCAGCGGCAAGACCTTTTCTCTCTCTTTTTTTTTTGTAGGCCCACCTCTCTCCTCGCCATTCTCCAACGAAGCAGAAGCCCGGCGTTACCCCTCTCTTCCATCACTCCCTCCATCCTATCTCTATCTCTGTCCTATCTATTTCCCCCTCTTCTCCTCTCCTCCTTTCTGTCTCTTCGCCCCTCCTCTCGCCTTGCTCCGGCAAAACGCCTCCTCCCTACGTACCTATCTTCTCTTTTCCAGCGACAGCAAGAGCAGCAACGCTTCAACAACCAGCAGCTCCGGCCGGATAGAAACAACAACAAAGCAGCGAGCTCCGACGAGGCCTTTTGGAAATTTTGAGTTTATCAAAAGATGGTTCCCGTTCGGGTACATTCACTTTAAGTTAATATCTCCCCTTTTAGCATTTTATTCTTTTCTTTTACCTGCAGTTTGATTTCAGTTTTTTTTTTTAATGAAAGTTTCATGTATGTTTATGAGAAAATCGATATGCATCTTGCTTAAAGAATGTTAATCTACTGAAATTTGTTCATTGTTGTTAGTTCAAAACATGATGGTATTTTGGTTCATTTAGTCTTATTTTTGTGATATTCTTATTGCTGCTAAAGAACTTTTGTGTTTAGTTTATCTCCTAAGTTCAATCTTGATCGATCTTATAATCATTGTCAGTGGCTATAGTATATCCAAACTTAGCTTCCGTGATAAATTCTCATACCTATTTATTTGGTAATTTTTTTGATTGCTTTTAATATCTTAATCAATGTATTTACATTGATTGATTGATGCTTACTGGATAGTTTTTTATTTTAGGCTAAATTTGATGAAATTTGTTATATATTATGCAGATTGCTTAGGTAAAATAAGGAGGAATCGGTTTTCCTTGAATAAAACAAAATTTGTCTCCTTTGGTAATTTATTCCTTGTAATTGTTGACTGAATCATGCCTTAGCAAATTTTGAATTGTTATTTGTTTCCTTCCCTAGTGCTATTGGACCTGTTTTGCTTCCTTTTAATTAAGTAAAAATTTTATTTGAATCAATTAGTTCCCTCTTCCTTATTTGTTCATTTTTCTAGTGACTATATAAGACTCTCTTTCCTTCATTATTTGAACGGGCATCCTCACATTGTTTACGTGCTGAAGAGACCAACATATTGTTAGGTTGTCGAGCCTGATTAATATATATAACTGTTTATTCTCTGTAACAAAAAATATTCTGATTTATTAATATAAATATACCTCACCGCCGTGGAAGTTTACTCACAGGGTGTTACCACGAAATATTGGGTTTTCTCTTTCTCTCTCTAGATCTCTCATCTCTTTCTCTTGAAAGTTCTTGTGTTCTTCATTCATAAGTGTGTGTGCATGAATTCTATCCTAACAACTGGTATCAGAGCTAAGGAGATTCAACACGATCACTGAAGATGGATAGTTCAAATCTTGGAATCGAGAAGTTTGATGGATCTGATTTCAATTTCTGGAAGATGCAGATCGAAGATTATCTGTACCAGAAATATCTTCACAAACTGTTGACCGGGGTAAAGCGAGAATCCATGACGGAGGAGAAGTGGAACCTTAAGGATTGCCAGGACCTAGGGTTGATCCGGTTGACTTTGTCAAGAAACGTGGCGTTCAACATCGTGAAGGAGAAGACTACGTCCGGTCTGTTGAAGGCACTGTCAAACATGTATGAAAAACCATCGGCAATGAACAAAGTATATTTGATGTGTATATTGTTCAATTTACAGATGTCTGAGAATGGATCCGTTTCTGATCATATAAACGAGTTCAATATGATTGTGAGTCAAGTCAATTCTGTGGATATTAATTTCGAAGATGAAATTAAGGAGTTGATGTTGATGTCATCTCTGCCCGAGTTTTGGGATACTGTTGTTGCCACGATTAGCAGTTCCAATGGATCTGAGAAACTGAAGTTTGATGATATCCGTGATGTTTTTCTTAGCGAAAGTATTCGCAAAGAAGAAGTAGGAGATTCATCGGGCAGTACTCTCAGCGTTGACCGAAGGGGGAGAATTAAGATGAAAGGCCAAAATCAACATGGTCGATAAAAATCAAAAAATCCAGGAAAATCCCTGAACAGATCAAACGTGACTTATTAGGAACTGTAGAGAAAAAGGGCAATTTCGGACGAACTTACAAAGCCAAAGAAGAAACAAAATCAGAAATTTGGACATGACAATGATTCTGTAAATTCAACAGAAGATATTGGGGATGCTTTAATCCTTAGTGAAACAGCCGGGTTGAATCAAGGATTTTGGATTCTGGTGCATCTTTTCATTCCTCTCCAAGCAAGGAGTTGTTCCAAAAATTCAAATCTGGAAATTTTGGAAAGGTGTATCTTGCTGACAATAAAGCCTTGGAGATTGAAGAAAAGGGGGACATTTGCATAAGACCACCTCGGGAAACCAGTGGACATTGGAGGATGTCAGATATATTCCTAGGCTCAAGAAAATCTGATCTCTGTTGGTCAGTTGGATAGTACGGGAGATGCAGCAGAGTTTGGGAAAGGTTCGTGGAAGATTGTGAAAGGTACTATGGTAGTAGCTCGTGGCACCAGATATGGAGCCTTGTGCACCACTGCAAGGTGTATTAACATGGCCGTTGTTGCTGAAGGTGCTTCCGGTTCATGTCTGTGGCACCACAGAATTGGACACATGAGTGATAAAGGAATGAAGATGCTGGTTGCAAAAGGAGCATAAGAGGGTCTGAAGTCTGTTGATATGGGTCTTTGCGAGAGCTGTGTTATGGGCAAACAGAAAAGAGTAAGCTTCACAAAGACTCCTAGAGAGCCAAAGAAAGTGCAGTTGGAAATGGTCCATACAGATGTTTGGGGACCATCTTCAGTATCATCACTTGGAGGATCTTGATTCTATGTTACCTTCATTGATGATTTCAGCAGGAAGGTATGGGTTTACTTCTTGAAGCATAAGTCAGATGTGTTTGCAACTTTCAAGAAGTGGAAAGCTGAAGTTGAGAATCAGACCGGTTTGAAAGTCAAATGCCTAAGGTCTGACAATGGATGAGAGTATGACAAATCAGAGTTCAAGGCATTTTGTAGGGAATCAGATTGATGAGAACAGTTCCTAGTAAGGCAAGGCAGAATGGAATTGCTGAGAGGATGAACAGAACATTGAATGAGCGTGCAAGGACTGTGGGCTGCCCAAAACATTTTTGGCGGATGCTGTGAGCACAGCTGCATACTTGATCAACAGGGGACCATCACTTCCTTTAGGGTTCAAGATTCCAGAGGAGGTGTGGACAGGAAAAGAACTCAAGTGCTCACACTTGAGGACTTTTGGTTGCACTGCTTATGTTCATGTTGATCCAGAAAAGAGAGATAAGCTTGATGCCAAGGTTGTGAAATGTTACTTCATAGGCTATGGTTCTGATTTGTTTGGTTACAGGTTTTGGGACGACAAGAACAGAAAGATCCTAAGACATTGTGACGTGACATTTGATGAGTCTGTTATGTACAAGGACAGAGAGCAGAAGGTTCTAGAGGTTAGAAAGAAAGTGAGAGTTGAGGTTGAGTTGGAGAAGAGTAACCCCAGAGATGTCGAATCAGATACTCAACCAACTCCTACAGAAAAATCTGAAGTGGAGAAAGCTACACCTGAGCAGGTGTTAAGTAGATCATCCAGAACCATCATGGCAACAGATAGGTATTCACCTTCATTACACTATCTATTGCTAACTGATGAGGGGGAAGTAGAGTCTTTTGATGAGGCCCTACAGGTGGAGGATTCGATCAAGTGGGAGCAAGCCATGGATGATGAGATAAGTTCACTTGAGAAGAACGACACATGGGTGTTGACTGAGTTACATACAAGGAAGAGAGCTTTGCTGAACAAGTGGGTGTTCAAAATCAAGACTGAACCAGATGGCAAAAGAAGGTTCAAGGCTCGTTTAGTAGTTAAAGGATATTCAGAAAGGAAAGGTATTGATTATGCTGAATATTTTCTCCTATTGTGAAGTTAACCTCTATTCGAATTCTGTTGAGTATTGTTGCATCGGAGAATTTGCATCTAGAGCAAATGGATGTAAAAACAACGTTTTTACATGGAGATCTAGGCAAAGAGATCTATATGCAGAAACCGGAAGGATTTGTGGTTCCAGGCAAGGACACATGGTGTGCAAGCTCACCAGGTGCTTGTATGGACTAAAGCAAGCACCAAGGCAATGGTACAAGAAATTTGACTCCTTCATGATCAAGAGTGGATTCTGCAAAGCTGAAAAGGATCCTTGTTGTTACTTCAAGAAATACACTGATTCATATGTCTTTCTACTCTTGTATGTGGATGATATGTTGATTGCAGGATCTAGTATGAGGGAGATTAACAATCTGAAGACAAGGTTGTCTGCAGCATTTGAAATGAAAGATTTGGGTCCAACGAAGCAGATTTTGGGGATGAAGATTTCTCGGGATAGATCTGTTGGCACTTTAAATTTATCTCAGGAGTTGTACATTGAGAAGGTGCTGAGCAGATTTAGGGTTAATGATGCTAAACCCAGGACTACTCCATTGGCAAATAACTTTAAATTGTCAAAGGAGAAGTCACCCAAGAGTGCCGAGGAGCGTGATCACATGGCACTTGTTCCATATGCTTCATAAGTTGGTAGTTTGATATATGCTATGGTTTGCACTAGACCTGATATAGCACATGTAGTGGGAGTTGTTAGCAGGTACATGGCGAAGCCTAGGAAAGAGCATTGCGAAGCTGTGAAGTGGCTTCTGAGATATTTGAGAGGTACATCCATTACTTCACTTTGTTTTGGCAAAGGCAATGTGACTCTACAGGGTTTTGTGGATGTTGATCTTGGTGGGAATGTTGACTCGAGCAAGAGTACATCCGGGTACATTTACACCATAGGTGGAACAACAGTAAGTTAGATGTCCAAGCTTCAGAAGTGTGTTTCTCTTTCATTTACTGAAGCTAAGTATGTGGCAATAGCTGAAGCTGGGAAAGAGATGATATGGCTGGCAGATTATCTTGAGGAATTGGGCAAGAAGCAGATCGAGAAGATTCTTTACTCAGATAGCTAGAGTACCATACAGTTGGTCTATCATTCGAAGACAAAGCACATCAGATGGCAATACCATTTCACTCGCAGGGCAGTGGAGGATGGTGATATGTGCTTGGAGAAGATAGAGGGTACAAAGAACTCGACAGACATGTTGACGAAATGTGTTGATGTTGGGAAACTAGGTTATGAAAAACCTCGGTTGGTCTTCTGAAGGTGTTTCTACAGATGTTGCGGTGCTGTAAAAATGTTGATGATGAAGAGTTTTTGTTGAGAATGTATATTTTTTGATGACTTAGTCTCCAAGTGGGAGAATTGTTAGGTTGTAAAGCCTGATTAATATATATAACTGTTTATTCTTTGTAACAAAAAATACTCTGATTTATTAATATAAATATACCTCACCGCCGTGGAAGTTTATTCACGGGGTATTACCACGAAATATTGAGTTTTCTCTCTCTCTCTCTAGATCTCTCATCTCTTTCTATTGAAAGTTCTTGTGTTCTTCATTCATCGAGTGTGTGTGCGTGAATTCGATCCTAACACATATTGTTCTCTCTATTCTAAAAAAAATAAATTATTAAGCAATTCGGTAAACTTTGAGGTTCTTCTCTATAGTTGATATTTCACTGTATAAGTGTCTGTGATTTGATTAAGTGTGGATCTTCATTGCTAATACATCTGCCTACTTAACCGAATATTATTCTTAATTAGCATTTATATTATTTTGCATCCATATATTTATGTAAGTTTGTTTTCTACTTTTTTTATATGTGTAATTTATTGATAACTAAATGTTTGAATGTCTTATCTTATCTAAATTAATATTATCATGTATGTAGTGTATTGCTTTCTTCAACAGTATCTGAACTTGAAGTTCAAGTTGAAGAGTCGCCTCGAGATTATTTTGTTTTTGTATTTTTAACTCTTATTTGTTATGTATTTTGATTTGTAATGTTGTATAAAAGATCTAATTCTAGTATATACATGAAAATATTTGGGGGATCGTCTAAGGGGTGGAGGGAACTACGTGCTAAATATCTCTTTTACTTTTCTTTTCTTGCTAATACGTGTGGGTTGGGTTTTAAATCTGCCTATGTGGCTCTAATAATTAATTAGGCAATTAGTAGAATATATCTTAGTAATTGACTTAAATCAATATTTGGTTGTAACTTTGTTTGATTAGTCAACATAATATGAATATGCCATTAAACTTATTATAACCTTTAACTTGTAGAATCTTAAATAACATAATAATATTGTTTAAATTTAGAAATTGACTAATAATAATTAGAAATCATTACTATATTTTAGAATATCATACTTACATGTTATATGCAATATTTGGACTTTTCAATCATCTAGAAAACATGTTCAGATCTATTATTAATTAATTTACAATATGTTAAATAAATGAATAGTTTGCTTCATATTTGTGCTCTAAATAACTCCTGTGATATATTTCTGCTACCTATATAAAGTTAATAAACCGGCTCCTGCATGTTTAAAATTTAAAATCTACCCTGATAAAATCTTTCCAAATAATGAATTTTTGCATCTAACAAAATTGACGACCTAAAAATATTTCTGCATTAATAATAATATGCTTTCTAAATTAGATATCTGCATTGTCATTATTTTCTGATAAAAATATAGATTCGACATTAATAACCAATTTGTCACTGTCCTAAAAAATAATCTCATGCATTAATCTGCTCTAAAAAATAGTTTTTCCTACATCTGCAAATCATTTAAAATCAGTCAATAACGATAATTGCACGCTACTTTAAAATACACTCTTTTTAATAGTTTACTCTACTTTTGCATTAACATGCTCTTTTTTTGTAAAATCTCACTTTATTTTTGCTATCCTAATAAATTTTTGCCCAAATATTAGTTTTCCGCATCATGAATAATTATTTTTCCACTTGTAATCAATTAAAAGATAAATAATTCTCGCATGCTTCATTAATAAAATAAATGAACTTTGCATCGTGTCATAACACTTTCACACTGATGTGTGTGTGATAGCATGTCTAATAAAATGTAGAGGCGAACTTGGGATTTTTCGTATCGAATGTTGTCCAATATTTTTTGCTTGATGTCTAGGAGAGCCTTAAATTTTATTTTTTTCCGTAAATAACCCTACTAAGTCCAATGCCTCTTGAACATTAAGTTAGGACAATTATGCACCCTTGAGGTACCAAATGTATACTGTGGTAGGGTAGAGGTGGTTGGCCCTACGGAGATGATGTCATTGACTCAGCCTTGAATAGACAAATCTTGGTTTTGTCGTCCCTATACGGAAGCCTATCGAAAACATAAAAGAAAAGTCGAGTGTTGATCAAAAAAAGACTATCAGAGTTTCCCTTCCCTTTTACCCCCTTATTTATTTTAATTTAATTAGATTATTTGGGGTAGCTTATGCAATATATAATATTGTTTGCTTGTCTATCTGTCTATTTTTTGTCTCCTTGCTTGTCCTTTATCTTTGCTTAATATTTGTTGTGTTTATTATTTTATCGCATAGGCTTACATGCATAATTAATTCATTAAAATAATTGATATCTTAATTGTTTAATATTGTTGTCACCTAGTGTTGCATGTTTAACTAATTAAAATAATAAAGTTATTCTAATTGTTTAATATTATCACTTAGAGTTCGTATGCTTAATTAACTATATAATAAAAATAAATAAAATAGTGTTGATTGTTTATCATTTATAATCTAGCCTTGCATGCTTGACTACCCAATTAAAATAATGTGAGCTTAATTATTTTATATTTGTTGTCACTTAGTAAGGAAGATTAATTTAATAACTAAATAATGAAGTGACCTTATTTATTACTTGTAACCCCAACATAAATTGAATAAGATACGGTCGAGACCTATATTTGTGGACCTCGAGAGATGCCTACATGTTCTCTCGAGTTAATTTGAAAACTTATCCTGATCTCTGGCTCGTTGACCGTTGTTAGATTTAATTAGGTTAGATAAGTGCCCTAACGCGTCTTAATTCGTCAAACAACGACTCTTCAAACCAAAAAGAGTTGTTAGGTTGTGCATCCAAACCTGTTTTTGCGAAAAAATGGGGCGCTACAAAATGACGAATTTGCCGGGGATATTAGTTTCTTACATTACGTATTTCATGCTTATTTATGTGGAGTTTACTTTATTTGGTTATATCATTATTTGTTTAGGTGATTTCCACGTTTAGTTATTATTTTGTTTCCTTATTTATTTTATACTTTCCATGTCCCACCCCTTTCCTTCTTCCGTATTTGTTTATTGTCATGTTTCACCTTTCCCTCTCCACTATTTGTTTACTTGCATGTTTAATCCCATACCTTCTTTGCTAATTTGCATGATTTAATATTTTCATAGTATACTTTCCTTTACTTACGCTTATTTATTTCTTTATTTCTTTATCGCTTTTACAAAAAAGCCTATGTGTTACTGATTTCCACCTAAGTGATAAATGTTACTTCTTTGATAACTGACATTCCGGTCAAACTTCCCCAATTGGAACCCTCTTCCATTTTTGTAATTTTTATTGTGATATTGTGACTTTTCACCTCTCACAACTACTCCATTTCTCTTCAAATGTCTGTTATAGAGAGTCGGCATATGCCTGGACGAAAAGTATAGTTTTACTACTTCAAAACCATGAGCCTCTCGCATAGAATATCTTTCAACTCTAGGTGCGTTGACCTTTGACGTCAATCCACATAATTAGCAGCCATCCTATTGTCTAAAGGGCCCCAACACCTTTTAGATAAATTGCATATTTATGTGTCAATGTGATCATAGTAATTAAATCAAACAAACTTTGTCAAAATAGAGTTTAGAAATCGATTGTTGTTTTGTTTTCACAGTAGTGGTATACCCTCATTTCCCCAACACACAAATGGTGGTCAAAGTGAATCCTACCCTGAAGGTTTGGTGGAGAGATATTCAGAGAAACCAAGAGTTAGAGGCAAATGAACTACTAGGTGGCCTTACCGCTTTGATCTCCTTCGAGTCAGACCGTTACATGATCAAGGCATTGTTGAAATTTTGGGAACCTCAGAAGTTAGTTTACAATTTTAGTACTTTGAGCTAACCCCAACATTTGAGGATATTTGTAGGTTTCTTGGTCTCTTTTACAAAGTATGGGAAATGATTGTGCCACACAAGCTAACACCAAGGACCTTTTGAAGCAAATGGGCATGTATCATGATACGAGTTTACTTTATATGAATGAGGGGTGGATTTATTTAGAATTCCTGTACTTACGTTTTGGAGATGAGAAAGGCCATAAAAACTTTCACAGAGAATTTGCTTGCTCTCCTGCAAAATGGAAAATATATCGTGTTAGTGCATTCGCCGTCGCATTATTTGGCTCATTGGTTTTCCTAGTGAAAGAGGAAAAAATCCACACTAGCTTGTGTTGTGTGGTCCGTATGTTGGATTGAGGTGGGAATCCCATAGTCCCCATGATACCTGCGGAAATTCTAAGAGCATTGATTACGTTCACCAAAGGCATGAGGTAATTCGAGGGGTGTAACTTTCTGTTGCCACTCTGGGCTATTAAACACTTCTACCAAAGGTCTAATAAGGTAGACATCTAACCATAGGGAACAAAATTAACAATCATCTTTTAAGGATGAAATATTTTTATTTCCCTGTGGGAACGCAGGACTATTTCATGTACTTAAGGGAGCGCTCAACCATTAAAATTCAAAGGAAGTATTATTGGTTGAAGTCTCAGCATGCCATGGGTAATGATCTCTACTTTAACGAAATTATTGTCTTCAATGTGTGCAACTACACGCATCACTCCGAGTCCTTTGATAATTCAGAAAAATCCAAATGATACCTCTATGAACCCACATGGGCCATAATGGTATGGCTTTGGGACAGAAATACCGTCAGTAAACACCATACTACGAAGATGGGAAAAGGTGGTAACTATCGATGTTCAAGCGCATCGACCCATCTGCACACTTAAATATTTTGTGTTGCTTCTAGAGCACGCAGAGCATATAAATTTGAGTGAAGTATTCAGGGTTTTAACTATGAAAGGGAAAGAAGATGGGCTCGCAACCTTCTCAACGCCAATTATGATGTCACCCCAGAACTGAGGCAGTAGATTGTGTCTAACATGGAAGACCAGCATCATTGAAGTTTTTTTTGGTCTTTATTTCTGTTATCCCTAGCATTTAGCTGATTTGTACTTTCATTTTAGTTTGATGTAATAAATTTCAATAAATGAAATTTGTTTTATTTCTCTAATTCTAAACTCCAGTTGACAAATAAGGATTGAATTAATTATTATGCATCACTTATATGTCGTCTTAGGCCTACCTCTGGCTCAACGAGGTCCCATGCACTTAGGGAGTTTATTTAAAACAACATGTTGTCATTATCATATTATCCTATTCCCCTAACATCATTTCAGTTGACTCTATTATTTTACCCATCCCTAAGGTTTATATGTTCTTCATTCTAGCACATAGACGATAAAAATGGACCCCCCTTTCTCCTCCTTCTGAAAAAGCAAACTACAAATACAAGTGTAAAATGGTTGACGACAACAACACCAATGAAAGGTTATAAACTTCTGAGGGAGGATAGTTTCCAAGTGATCTTGTCCTAAGACTTGACTCAACATTTTGGAGTTAGAAGAAGAGGTAGTGCATATACACGATCTGAACAAGTTCTATATCTCTCTTAGAACCTAGTTTAGAGCAAATGTAGATAATCCTCATCAAACTAACCAAACAACCACGCCAAACAATCATCCGATCAATATATCCCGACCCGAAGCCACTCATCAAAATATCTTTCCACCATTTCACCCTCAAAACAACCAAATTTCTTTTCGCTATTACTATCAGCAAACCGAGCAAACCCTCCCAGAAACAACTCCAAATTCAAATCCTTCATATACTCTTGGAAACAACAACCTCTATCCCATGTCTGTGGAAACCGCTCTTGTGACCCATGACCTCCACGAATAAGAGACCCACCAAAAGGATTTTATGATAAAAACCTTGACCGAGAGATTAGATAGCTTGGCCAACAGGGTGCAACATGTGGAATGGAGCATTAGGGTAGGAAGGCTGAGCTACGAGAATTTGTGCATGCACCCTGATGTAGAACTTTTGAAGGATACAAGATTTCATAGTTTGAGATGATTAATAGAGCTGGGGATCCCAAAGCCCACCTAAGAATGTATTGTGACAAACTTGTAGGGGTTGGGAGAGACGAGAAGATACTCATAAAGTTGTTCATGAGTAGTCTCACTAGGGAGGCCGTATCATGGTATATTGATCAAGACCCTCGAAAATGGGTTGAGTGGGTGGACCTGGCAACAAACTTCATGAACATGTTTGGTTTTGATGTAGAAAATTCATATGAGTGGTTCCACCTTAAAAACCTAAAGAAGAAACGTAGCAAATCCTTTATAGACTATGCCATAAGATAAAGGTTTGAGGCAGCTAGGGCCAGACCTCCCATGGAGGAATCTCAGATGAAAGACTATTTCATCTAGGCCCAAGATCCACAATATTATGACAAGATGATGCTGGTGACTGAAAAGAGTTTTGCTAAAATCATCAAATTAGGCAAAAGAATAGAGGAGCGCGTAAAAAATGGGATTATCATCAACCTAGAGGCCTTGTAAGCCATTAACAATGCACTGCAATCTGGTGGAATAGCATAAAATCGAAAGAAAAAAGGTTCCATAATGATGGCTCATGGAACCAAGACCTCTTTGACGTACCAAGCAACAAACCCACCTCCATCCCTATATCCTCATACTTCATACGCTCAACATCCCTCAGCTCCATCACCTGTATATCCCAAACCCATGCCAATATATTACAAAAATACTCCACCCCATTATCCGCAAGCTGCATATCCCTTCTATAATTCCCAACCAACATACTTTTGAACTCCTCCACCCATTCAAACACGAAATTACTAAACACTCACTCTCAGAACAAATTCACACTCATCCATATATATTGCCATAAGCTTGCACTATTTTCAGTGCTTTAAGTTCGCTGTACAACTCTTAGGATCACGATAGGACTTTCTTAGCTTGTAACATAGGCTCAAGGTCAGGTAGGGTATATTTAGGTATATTTTGGTGACTTTTTGCCCTCCTTGACATGTCGGCTAAACATACCATTTTCTATCATTTTATTTTGCCCAGTTTCTTATATTCTTTCACATTGCTATTTTCCCTTTTTTCTTCATTTGTGTAAGTGACTCTCTTCTTTTCTTGCTTGTATTTCTTGTATATATATATATATATATTACTTTTATTTCAACTAATTCTTGAGTCACTTTACTTTTGTTCTTTATCTCTCTTTGTTCTTTCAACCCCACTTTCCAGAGCATTCCTCATAATAGCCACCCTCAACTCATGGCTTTGGCATGAGTCAAATTACACAATACCCAAAGTTGGTTTAGAGCCATGAAAAGGGTTGTTTACTGCATTAGACACCCTCAACTTATACTTTTGGCATAAGCTGAGGTGCACATGTCCAAGGAGCGACCAGGGCCAACACATTATTCTCAAAAAAGATCAGTTAGGGTGAAAAAGAAAGGTCTAGTTTAATCTCAAATCATTTGGATCAAAGAACGATAAATTTCATTTGGTTTTCTTTTATTTAGGCTAAAAATGGGTTATATTGAATGAGGGCCTATGATCCTTTCGTAATTGTCTATTACAACTTACTTTTAGTAGGACTAACCAGGCAAGTTCTAGCTCAGTACAAATAGTGGACAATCCAAATCTTCCTCACACTCACTTGACATCTCATTACTCTACCAGATTATCAGACACCTAGTTTGAATTTTAGTTTTAGGCTCATGCAGTGGTGTATCTCTATGTCATGCTTAGAGCCACACATTTATAAATTCCTATGTCTAGTGATGCATCATTTTCCATTTTATCGGGATATCATTTTAGCCATCATGATTAAGAATTAAACTATGTACACAAGATATAGACATGCCGGTTCAATATAAAAAGTAATCGGCCTCTTGAGGAAAAAGAACACAAGCAAGAAAACCCCAAAAGAGGATAGTGAATTGGGATACTCAGACTTCACCGTAGTACTCACTTTCCATTTACCCCACCCCCAACAAAAAGACATGCAATTGTCCCCAATGCATCAAAAAATTGAAATACTAGAGTGGTAGGTGAAGCAAACCTGGGGCGCAAAACGCCGACGATCAGCAAGCTGGTGGGTCTGGTTCCCCGGAACCCACTACCTCTGTAATCTGGACAGCCTCAGTAGTGTCCTCAGCATTAACAGCACTATCAGCAGTACCTCCTGCTATCTCCATATTTCTGGAGCTAGACGCCCCAGCAGCTAAATCTCCTGCTCTTATTTGACGTGCCTCCTCATCATGAAGCGAAACTCTCCTCGCAGTCTCTATCTTATGTCACTCCTTCTTCTGTGCTTGAGCTTCATCCTCCTCTCAACCCCTATGCATGTTGGCATACTCTCGAGGGAGAGTTGGTGGAAACTCTGAAGTGGCGAATAGGGACGCCATCACTATGTCTTCAGCAGGCTCTACCGAAGGGGCCTCAGACTCAGGAACCCTAGCCTCTAAGATCATGTCAATGTCTGTGCATAGACTATCGACCGTAGCCTGAAGGATCAACACATCCACCTGAGGGGTTGTTCGGGCTAACACCCGCAACTCAAAAGCGTCCAAGCGTTGATGAACCTCAGCGATCTTCCGATCTGTGTGCTGGACCATTCTCCTCTCCAAGCGCTCTTCTTCCTCACCAGTAGACTTCTGCATCCAAGGCTGAATGTGATGCAGAAGTGTATACATCTGTGCCTCTAATTTTGGGACCCTAGCAAGCGGGACCAGAGCGGGGAAAGGGGCTGAAAGAGAGGAGCTCGGGGCAGTGCTACTATCCAGGATAGACTCAAGCGGGATAGTGTCAGTGGAAGCCGCCTACATAGACGTGCGGGCCTGTGCTACCATATCAGCAAGATTGTCACCAAGTGGAGGCAACTCTGGACGGGGACCTCTGCGTGGATCAAACTCATTGGTCTCATCCCTGATGAGGCCGATATCAACAGTGCCCAGCGGGGTCTTGAGCTTAGCAACGTGCCATATAGGCATGCCTGCGAACCTGCATAGAGAAAATATCATGCACGGGAAAGGGTAGGTAGTTCTGACCTTAAAATCTCTCTTGTGCATGAATGCCTGTAGAAGCCAAGAAAAATCCACCTCAAATTCGGCTATCATCGCCGCCATCAATACTGCTCAATCCCATGTGACTATATTATCAGCGGCTGTGGGGGAAAGGCAGTGGCGGACAATCACCACAATAACTTTGTCGTGAAGGTCAGGTTGGCCTTCTTGATGGCTCCCTTCGGCTCGATCAACTAGTCAAAACCCTCTCCATCAACGTATAAATGCAGAGCCATCCACCTTTTGGTGGTCTCTCTCAGCGATGGCTCACGCAGGAATTGGCCATCTTTGACAATCTGCTATCGGTAGTCAAACTCGGCGGTGAGAGGGGTCCGTTTGGCATCAACATTTTGCTATATAGACACTGGAGGATGGCAGGCAAGGAGATATCAACCTGAATGCTACGTACTCGGAACTACTCCAGTGCGGCCTGTTTGGCTGGGGAAGCCCACCTATCAATCTATTATCAGAGAGTCGCTACGTATGAGACGTAGAACTCTAGGACCAACTCTACACTATAATGTCCCAACGGACGCACTGTCCACTCCAGTCAATGTCTGGTGAATAGATTGTGGATCTCTGGAATCGTCGGGAGACTTCCCGTAAGGACCCTCTGCTCCAATGTAAGTGTCCTAGTCATGACTCTTTGTCATTCAAGAACTTTGCATCGGAATAGACTTGATACTGCCCGTCGACAAACTACCGGTTGGGTTGGTCGGTAACCGGGGTGAGAGAACGAGTTGGTGAACTGGGTGTGGATTCCGAACTGTCGGCCTCATCAGAACAAGCAGATTCTGCAGCGGTGGCGGGTGCGGGAACCTCAGCAAATCCGGAGGCTTCCTCCGACCATGAAACACCTAAGGAGCCAGATGCTCCTTCTTCATTAGTAGCTGACCTAGAAGGTGTGCCGGTCAGTGTGCGCTCCTCATCAGAATGGGAGGCAGTGACTACGCTGGACGCCACCTTTTTCGATGTGGCTCTGGCAGCACGTGCAGCTTGGGATGGAGTGAAAGTGCCTGGGGGCACGTACTCGGGGTCACGCTCATCATCAGAGCCAATGACCAGGCGGGCAGACGGGGCGACAGACATTGATCGCCCGCGTGCGTAGACTCGATCTTGTTTTGGTGCCATAATAGGTAGTACCTGTAATGAATCAATATAAGTACTAAAAGGAGTAGACAATACAAGAAAAACCACATAAAATAAATAAAAGAGTTAGGATGTAATGACATTTCTATAGTAACAATGAAACACGACGGGCCAGGTTACGGCCGTCGTGAGTATGACGGACTTTCATGGGGTCCGTCGTGTCTTACTTAAACTTTGTTTATATGGAGAACCCTGAAGGAGAGTCCCTGACAAGTATGACGGTATATGCAGGACGGACTATCACAGGTACGACGGTCCGTCGTAGGTGTCCGTCAGAGGACACTTGAAAAAAAATATGGATACCCTTAGTAGAGGGGTCTCTGACCATCACAACGGTCATGCAGAACGGACCGTCGAGGGTATGATGCTCCTTCATAGTTGTCCATAAGAGGACACTTAGAAAAAGTATAGAGACCCTTAAGAGAGGGGTCTCTAACTATCATAATGGTTATGTGGGATGGACCGTCGTGGGTATGACGGTCCGTCGTAGCTGTCCGTTTGAGGACACTTAGAAAAATAGAGAGAGACCCTTAGGACTAGGGTCTCTGACAACCAGAATGGTTGTGCTGAACGAACAATCGTGGGAACGACGGTCCGTCGCATATGGCTATTGGTGGACACTGGAGAAAATTGGACAGTGGGGTGGTAGGGCTATTGGAATGGACCCAATGACGGTCCGTTGTGGGTATGACGGTTCGTCATCTGGGTCTCGTTTTGTAACTCAGTGACAGACTAGGGATGCCCCATTCATCCCATATGACCCAAATCAAATTGGTAGTGTTTTAACCTAGATTTATCTAACCCAAATACCTGGTAAACTAGCAAAGCTAAAGCACCTATTTTTAGAGTTTTAACACGGCAATTTCAAGGATTTTCAACCTACGCCAGACAGAATTTTATTAAAGAATGAACAGATCAAGAAGAACAAGGCTAATACTAATTGATAAACAATAATGCAATATAAATTAGTAGAAATTAGAGACACATATCTGAGAATTTTAGAAAAACAAGAATGAAAGGTACTTGGTGATCAAGTAGAGACCTACAACAGCAGCTCCGACTAGTAGATGATGAATTTTAGGAATTTGGAGAATTTGGGGAAAATGATTGGTTGTAAGAGAGAGGGGTTATGATATTTGGAAGTTCAAAAGGGAGGGAAATGGAGAAAGAGTGAAGGAATGGGGTGAAATGAAGGGTGGGGGTTTTAAATGTTGAATTTTAAAAAAAACCCAGTCGGGTCGGGTCGGGTACGCTTTATAAATGAAGCAACGATTCCCCGACGACGCTTCGTCTCAGTTGTGATGGTACGTCGTTGGTTCCGTCGCATGTGCTCTAATTTGAAAATAACAAAAAGACGTACCTTGCACGACAGATTCGTGCGACGGTCTGTCACATGCACAACGATCCGTCGATGTATCCGTCAGTGAATGCTACAGAGTAATTTTCTGCAGAATTTCCTGGTGATGTGCCTGCAAATTCAAAACCCATTAGTAGAAAATGCTACCATTACTAGAAATAAAAACTATAAGTATTGGGTTGTGTAACGACCTGTTTAGTCGTTTTGAGCAGCAGATTTTATTTCTGGAAAATTGGCTGAAACGACGGAACCCACGACGGACCGTCACAGGCACGACGGACCGTCGCAGGGTCTCGTTTCAATATACTTAGAAATTCTGAAATTGGGTACTGAAAATCGACTCTCTGAACTTCGTATTGGACTTGCAGGACGGACCGTCACAAGTGTGACGGACCGTCACAGTGTCCTTGGTGAAAAATAGAGTTCTGGCCCCTTACGATGACCTGCGTGACGGACCGTCGCAGGCACAACGGCGCGTCACAGGTTGCGCGAATCCCAGGCAGAATCGGATTTCTTTACACGTTTTAAGGGACGTTTTGGACTATTCTTTCCTTAATTATAGATTTCGTGTGTTTATATTAATAACTCAAATTCTTGAGGGATAAAAGAGGTAACTTTGGGTTAATTAGTGGGGTATTATTGTCATCTTTTACACTTAATTATATGTTAATTAGGGTAAAAGAAAGAGGGTTTGAATAAAGAAAATAGAAAGAACAAAGAGAGAGAGAGAGATTGATCGATCAAGAGGCAGAGGGAATATCAAAGCTTGGGAAATTGCTTGTTGATTCCAATTCTTCGGTGGAGGTAGGTTATAGTTTTTACGATATTCGTAGTGAACTCTTAATAGTGAATGATATGTATTGGTGGTATTGTAAACCTGTCTATATGCTTAATTGTATGCTTGCATGAATATGATTATGTGATTTTGATAAAACAAGCATGATGAAAACCATTGAATCCCAAATCTTGAAAGAAACTTTAATGTATGTTATTAATGATGATGCCTTGGTATAAAAGAAGGCTTGATGAATTAAAGTAATGGGATTGATGATGCCTTGGTATAGAGAAGGCTTGATGAACGGATAGAATGAGGTAGTGGATCAGAGTGTCACGTTCCGACACATAGTATTAGTGGATCGGAGTGTCACGTTCCGACACATAGTATTAGTGGATCGGAGTGTCACGTTCCGACACATAGTATTAGTGGGACGGGTGTCACGAACCGACACGTAGAATTAGGGGATCAGAGTGTCACGTACCGACACATATAGGGGATCGGAGTGTCACGTACCGACACATATAGGGGATCGGAGTGTCACGTACCGACACATATAGGGGATCGGGTGTCACGAACCGACACGTAGAATTAGGGGATTGGAGTGTCACGTACCGACACATAGTGGTAGGGGATCGGAGTGTCACGTACCGACACAAGAGGAAGAAAGATAATGAATCTTGAAAGATGATAAATATACTCAATCAAATAAACTTAATTCCCAAATGAGTATGGTATTGAGGCTTGAGCCCTCATGGATGAACTTGATGGTACTTGTTGATGATTATAGTAATTGTTGTTGCTACATGTTGAGTATTGTTGTCGATTTACAATATTATTTGATATATATTATCTTCTATTTTGAGTTGGCCGATGATATCTACTCAGTACTTGTGGTTGTACTGACCCCCTACTTTTATGTTCTCTTCTTTGTTATTTGTGGAATGCAGCAAACGTTCCGTCAACTTCAACTCAGCAGTAATTCTAGCCAGTCTTCACTACATCGGAAATTCAGGGTGAGCTAATGCTTCTAGCTTGGACTGGATCTTCTTCTCTAAGTCTTGATGCCTTGACTTCCGGCATGGACTAGCTTCTTATGTATTTTTAGCTTCTTAGACATTTTTAGTTAGTAATTTGGTTATAGATTTTCTTGTGATGATGACTTCCAGATTTTGGGGATATTAATAATAGTTTTGAATTGTTTTAAGTCTTCCGCATTATTTTCTGTTGATATACATTGAAATGTTAAGGTTTAGATTGGTTGGTTCGCTCACATAGGAGGGTAAATGTGGGTGCCAGTCGCGGCCCGATTTGGGTCGTGACAAACTTGGTATCAGAGCATTAGGTTCGTTGGTCTCATCAAACAAGAACGAGTCTAGTAGAGTCTTAAGGAACGGTAGGGGGACGCCTTTACTTTTCTTTGAGAGGCTATAGGACTTTAGGAAAATTTCATTCTTTCTTTCGTGCTACTACTTGAGTCCAATTGGTATCTAGGTGATACAAATTGGTATCTGACCATCTTCACTCTATTTCGCAGATGGTTAGAACTAGAGCAACGACCGCATCAGCAGCAACAATGGCACGGCAAGGAACGTCTCAGCCAGCCACTGGGGCTGTGGCTCGAGGAAGAGCAGCGGCAAGAGGCCGTGGAAGAGGTCGTGGGAGTACTTCCTCTAGAGGAAGAGGACGAGCCCCTAGCCCATCTGATACTAGGGCGGTGACTCCTCCACCGACCGAGGAGGTGATAAGATAGGGTGAGGAAGGGGAGAATGAACAAGTGCAAAATGAGGAATTGCCACCCCAACCTACCCCAGAGATGATCAATCGGGTTCTTGCTTATCTTAGCGGGATATCTGATCAGGGTCAGACACCTCCAGTGGTTTCTGCACCAACACCTCCAGTTTCAGAGATAAGACATGCGGCTGCTATGGCTCCCCGCATGGATGCATCATTGGAGATAGGCACATTTCCACGTCTGACTACTGGGCGTATAATGACAAATGATCAGCATGAACTTTTCAGTAAGTTCTTAAAATTGAAACCTCTAGTCTTCAAGGGTGCAGAATCTGAGGATGCTTACGATTTCCTGGTTGATTGTCATGAGCTACTACACAAGATGGGTATCGTAGAACGGTTTGGCGTGGAGTTCGTGAGTTATCAGTTTCAAGGGAACGCCAAAATGTGGTGGCGGTCACATGTTGAGTGTCAACCAACAGAGGCACCACCTATGACTTGGGCATCGTTCTCTAGCTTGTTTATGGAAAAGTATATCCCAAGGACTTTGAGAGATAGAAAAAGGGATGAGTTCTTGAGTCTAGAGCAAGGTAGGATGACGGTTAACGCATATGAGGCCAAATTCCGTGCATTATCCAGGTATGCCACCCAACTTTGTTTCAGTCCACAAGAACGGATTCGCTGTTTTGTGAAGGGGTTGAGGTCAGAGTTGCGGATTTCGGCCTTACAGGTAGCGGCAACGGCAAAATCCTTCCAAGAGGTGGTAGACTTTGTGATAGAGGTGGAAGGAGTGAATCCAGACAACTTCACCACGACATCGACATCGAAAAGGTTTCGAAAGGGAGGTGAGTTCAATGGTTCCTACTCTAGAGGACAGAGTTCCGGAGGTTACTCAGTTCGACCAATTCAGTCTTCACTACAGACTGTAGTTGGGGGTCCACCTTAGAACGGTCAACACTACTCCGAGAGACCTATGCCTGACTCCAGAGAGTGTTATGGATGTGGGGAGATTGGACATATTAGGAGGAATTGTCCAAAACAGAGTTACAGAACCCCAATAGCTAGAGGTAGAGGTGGTCATGGTAGAGGCCGCTTTTCTGGAGGACGTGGTGGTCGAGGTAATAGTGGTCACCACAACGGCAGAGGTGATGGGCAAACTGGAGCCACTACGACACAACATGGTAGGGGCAACGGACAGACTGGTGATAGGGCCCATTGTTACGCTTTCCTTGGGAGATCTGAAGCGGAGGCGTCTGATGCTGTTATCACAGGTAATCTTTTGGTTTGTGATTGCATGGCATCTGTATTATTTGACCCTGGCTCCACGATTTCATATGTATCTTCCTCATTTACTAATGGTCTAAATTTACATTGTGAATTACTTAACACGCCTATTCGTGTTTCTACTCCGGTGGGTGAGTCTGTCGTAGTTGAAAAGGTATATAGGTCTTGTTTGGTGAACTTTGTGGGGAGCAACACTTATGTAGATTTGGTTATCTTAGAAATGATTGATTTTGATGTAATTCTGGGTATGACTTGGCTTTCTCTGAATTTTGCGATTTTTGATTGTAATGCTAAAACGGTGACATTAGCCAAGCCTGGGACAGACCCGTTAGTGTGGGAGGGGGACTACACTTCCAATCCGGTGCGTATCGTGTCCTTTCTTCGTGCGAAGAAAATGGTTAGTAAAGGGTGTTTAGCTTTCTTGGCACATCTCAAGGATGACACTACTCAAGTACCCTCGATTGAGTCGGTTTCGGTTTCGGTAGCCGTGAGTTTTTGGATGTGTTCCCTGCAGATCTTCCTGGTATGCCACCAGATAGGGATATTGACTTCTGTATCAATCTTGAACCGGGTACTCGCCCCATTTCTATACCCCCTTATAGTATGGCTCCCGCGGAGTTAAGAGAGTTAAAGGCACAACTTCAAGAGTTGTTGAGAAAAGGCTTCATTAGACCAAGTGCATCTCCTTGGGGTGCTCCGGTTTTGTTTGTGAAGAAGAAGGATGGGAGTTTTCGGATGTGCATAGACTACCAGCAGTTGAACAAGGTAACTATTAAGAACAAGTATCCTCTTCCTCGCATTGATGACTTATTCGATCAACTACAAGGTGCTTGTGTCTTCTCGAAGATCGACTTGAGATCTGGTTATCATCAATTGAAAATACGGGCAGCGGATGTGCCAAAGACTGCTTTCCGAACTAGGTATGGGCATTATGAATTCGTAGTGATGTCTTTCGGTCTTACAAATGCCCCCGCTGCTTTCATGAGCTTGGTGAATGAGATTTTTAAGCCATATTTGGATCTCTTTGTGATCGTATTTATTGATGATATACTGATATACTCTAAAAGTAAGAAGGAACATGAGGAGCATTTGAGAATTGTATTGGAAATGTTGAGGGAGAAAAAGCTTTATGCCAAGTTCTCTAAGTGTGAGTTTTGGGTAGATGCAGTGTCCTTCTTGGGGCATGTAGTTTCTAAGGATGGAGTGATGGTGGATCCTTCTAAGATTGAGACAGTGAAGAATTGGGTAAGACCCACTAATGTGTCAGAAATATGGAGTTTTGTTGGGTTAGCTAGCTACTACCGCCGATTTGTCAAGGGATTCTCTTCTATTGCTTCCCAACTGACGAACTTGACTAAGCAAAATGTTCCATTTGTATGGTCGGATGAGTGTGAGGAAAGCTTTCAGAAACTCAAGACTTTGTTGACTACCGCGCCTATCCTTACCTTGCCAGTAAAGGGTAAGAACTTCATTGTCTATTGTGATGCATCCTATTCGGGTTTGGGTGCAGTGCTAATGCAAGAAAGAATGTGATTGCTTATGCTTCAAGACAATTAAAAGTGCATGAACGTAACTATCCAACTCATGACTTGGAATTGGCCGCGGTAGTGTTTGCATTAAAGCAATGGAGGCATATTTATTTATGGGGTTAAGTGTGAAATCTATACGGATCATCGTAGTCTACAGTATGTCTTTACTCAGAAAGATTTGAACTTGAGACAAAGGAGATGGATGGAACTACTGAAGGACTACGACATCACTATTTTGTATCATCCGGGGAAGGCGAATGTTGTGGCAGATGCCTTGAGTAGAAAGGCGGGAAGCATGGGAAGTCTAGTTCATTTGCAAGCTTCTAGACGCCCATTGGCTAGAGAAGTGCAGATTCTGGCTAACGACCTTATGAGATTAGAAATAAATGAGAAGGGAGGATTTTTAGCTTGTATGGAGGCAAGATCCTCCTTCCTTGACAGGATTAAGGGGAAGCAGTTTGATGATGATAAATTGATCCGGATTCGAGATAAAGTGTTGCAAGGAGAGGCTAAAGAAGCAACAATCGATGAGGAAGGTGTTTTGAGGATTAAGGGAAGGGTATGTGTACTCCGCGTCGATAATTTGATCAACACTATTCTGACAGAGGCTCATAGTACAAGGTATTCTATACATCCGGGTGCAACCAAGATGTATCGCGACCTAAAGCAACACTTTTGGTGGAGTAGAATGAAGCGCGATATTGTTGACTTTATTGCCAAATGTCCAAACTGTCAACAAGTAAAGTATGAACACCAGAGGCCCGGAGGAACGCTTCAGAGAATGCCCATTCCTGAATGGAAGTGGGAGAGAATCGCAATGGACTTTGTGGTTAGTCTTCCAAAGACAATGGGTAAGTATGACTCCATTTGGGTGATTGTTGATAGGTTAACTAAGTCTGCTCATTTTGTTCAGGTCAAGGTGACCTACAATGCAGAGAAGTTAGCCAAAATCTACATCTCAGAAATTGTTCGATTGCATGGAGTTCCACTTTCCATCATATCAGATAGAGGTACGCAGTTTACTTCTAAGTTTTGGAGAACGTTGCATGCTGAATTAGGTACTAGGTTAGACCTTAGTACTGCGTTTCACCCTCAGACTGATGGTCAGTCTGAGCGAACTATTCAAGTGTTGGAGGATATGCTTCGTGCATGCGTGATAGAGTTTGGTGGCCATTGGGATAGCTTCTTACCTTTGGCAGAGTTTTCATACAATAATAGCTATCACTCCAGTATTGATATGGCTCCATTTGAAGCATTGTATGGGAGGAGGTGTAGATCTCCCATTGGTTGGTTTGATGCATTTGAGGTTAGACCTTGGGGTACTGAACTCTTAAGGGATTCGTTAGATAAGGTGAAGTGCATTCAAGAAAAGCTTCTAGCGGCGCAAAGTAGACAAAAGGAGTATGCAGACCGAAAGGTTAGAGACTTGGAGTTCATGGAAGGTGAACAAGTCTTGTTGAAGGTTTCACCCATGAAAGGGGTGATGCGGTTCGGAAAAAGGGGTAAGTTAAGTCCAAGGTATATTGGACCATTTGAGGTACTAAAGCGAGTAGGGGAGGTGGCTTATGAATTATCCTTACCTCCAGGGTTGTCCGGAGCGCATCCGGTATTTCATGTGTCCATGTTGAAAAGATACCATGGGGATGGAAACTATATCATCCGTTGGGATTCAGTTTTGCTTGATGAGAATTTGACTTATAAGGAGGAACCCGTTGCTATTTTAGATAGAGAGGTTCGCAAGTTGAGGTCGAGAGAGATTACATCCATCAAAGTTCAATGGAAGAATCGACCGGTTGAAGAGGCTACATGGGAGAAGGAGGCAGATATGCAAGAAAAATACCCACACCTGTTTACAGATTCAGGTACTTCTTTTGATCGTTCGGGGACGAACGATGGGTAAATTGGTATCTATTGTAACGACCTGTTTAGTCGTTTTGAGCAGCAGATTTTATTTCTGGAAAATTGGCTGAAACGACGGAACCCACGACGGACCGTCACAAGCACGACGGACCGTCGCAGGGTCTCGTTTCAATATACTTAGAAATTCTGAAATTGGGTACTGAAAATCGACTCTCTGAACTTCGTAACGGACTTGCAGGACGGACCGTCACAAGTGTGACGGACCGTCATAGTGTCCTTGGTGAAAAATAGAGTTCTGGCCCCTTACGACGACCTGCGTGACGGACCATCGCAGGCACGACGGCCCGTCACAGGTTGTGCGAATCCCAGGCAGAATCGGATTTCTTTACACGTTTTAAGGGACGTTTTGGACTATTCTTTCCTTAATTATAGATTTCGTGGGTTTATATTAATAACTCAAATTCTTGAGGGATAAAAGAGGTAACTTTGGGTTAATTAGTGGGGTATTATTGTCATCTTTTACACTTAATTATATGTTAATTAGGGTAAAAGAAAGAGGGTTTGAATAAAGAAAATAGAAAGAACAAAGAGAGAGAGATTGATCGATCAAGAGGCAGAGGGAATATCAAAGCTTGGGAAATTGCTTGTTGATTCCAATTCATCGGTGGAGGTAGGTTATGGTTTTTACGATATTCGTAGTGAACTCTTAATAGTGAATGATATGTATTGGTGGTATTTTAAACCTGTCTATATGCTTAATTGTATGCTTGCATGAATATGATTATGTGATTTTGATAAAACAAGCATGATGAAAACCATTGAATCCCAAATCTTGAAAGAAACTTTAATCTATGTTATTAATGATGATGCCTTGGTATAAAAGAAGGCTTGATGAATTAAAGTAATGGGATTGATGATGCCTTGGTATAGAGAAGGCTTGATGAACGGATAGAATGAGGTAGTGGATCGGAGTGTCACGTTCCGACACATAGTATTAGTGGATCGGAGTGTCACGTTCCGACACATAGTATTAGTGGATCGGAGTGTCATGTTCCGACACATAGTATTAGTGGGACGGGTGTCACGAACCGACACGTAGAATTAGGGGATCGGAGTGTCACGTACCGACACATATAGGGGATCGGAGTGTCACGTACCGACACATATAGGGGATCGGAGTGTCACGTACCGACACATATAGGGGATCGGAGTGTCACGTACCGACACATATAGGGGATCGGGTGTCACGAACCGACACGTAGAATTAGGGGATCGGAGTGTCACGTACCGACACATAGTGGTAGAGGATCGGAGTGTCACGTACCGACACAAGAGGAAGAAAGATAATGAATCTTGAAAGATGATAAATATACTCAATCTAATAAACTTAATTCCCAAATGAGTATGGTATTGAGGCTTGAGCCCTCATGGATGAACTTGATGGTACTTGTTGATGATTATAGTACTTGTTGTTGCTACATGTTGAGTATTGTAGTCGATTTACAATATTACTTGATATATATTATCTTCTATTTTGAGTTGGCCGATGATATCTACTCAGTACTTGTGGTTGTACTGACCCCCTACTTTTATGTTCTCTTCTTTGTTATTTGTGGAATGCAGCAAATGTTCCGTCAACTTCAACTCAGCAGTAATTCTAGCCAGTCTTCACTACATCGGAAATTCAGGGTGAGCTAATGCTTCTAGCTTGGACTGGATATTCTTCTCCAAGTCTTGATGCCTTGACTTCCGGCATGGACTAGCTTTCTATGTATTTTTAGCTTCTTAGACATTTTTAGTTAGTAATTTGGTTATAGATGTTCTTGTGATGATGACTTCCAGATTTTGGGGATATTAATAATAGTTTTGAATTGTTTTAAGTCTTCCGCATTATTTTCTGTTGATATACATTGAAATGTTAAGGTTTAGATTGGTTGGTTCGCTCACATAGGAGGGTAAATGTGGGTGCCAGTCGCGGCCCGATTTGGGTCGTGACAGGTTGCCTCCCAAAAAGTGCCTGATTTAACGTCGCGGCACGACTTAGGACACTTGATTACTCAGCTTTCATCAAGATGGTATGCCTCTATCACTTCATTCACCGATGCATTATGCCCAAAATAGAGTTTAATTCGTTCTCTATTCAGCTTAAACCGCACTCTCTCCTTGGTTTTTAACTCTACTTCTCCCTGAGGGAATACTTGGGTAATCAAGTAAGGGCCAATCCGTTTGGAATTGAGCTTGCCCGGAAGCCAATGCAACCTTGAAATGTCTAACAGCACCAAATCCCCAACCATAAACTCTCATTTTTCACTTTTTAGGTCATTATCCTTCTTCATCTTTTCTTTATGGGATATAGCAGATACCGATTGGAGCTCACAACTCTGCCTCATGGACCTACAAATGTTTAAGGTCGCTTATTCATTGTTCAATCGGAATTTCATCTGCCCCTTTTCCATATCAACTAAGGCTCTACATGTAGCAAGGAATTGCCTCCCAGGAGTAATAGACACTTCAAAATCGACTTCACAATAAAGAATAACAAAATCTGCCGGAAATATGAACGACTCCTCTTTTACTAGCACATTGTGGAGTATCCCTATAGGCCTTTTCAGTTTTCGATCAGCCATCAGTAGCCGCACCGCAGTGGGCTTTGGGCCACCCAAATCCAACTTCTTGTAAATCGAGAGGGGCATGAGATTTATGATTGCCCCCAGATCACATAATGCTTTCGCAAAATATAATGACCCGATTGTACAAGGAATAGTAAACGCACCCGAATCTTCTTTCTTTTGTACAAGACATCTTGTACTAATAGCACTACAATGCTGCATTCGATCATCATCCTCAAAAGTGACCGATCTTTTCTTCGTAACCAAGTCTTTCATAAACTTGGCATAACCGGGCATTTGTTTTAGAGCTTCTACCAAAGGGACATTGATAGAAAGCTGCTTCAGCATTGTCATAAAACGCCGATATTTACCATCCTCAGTCTTTTTCACTAATCTCTAAGGAAAGGGGGGTCTAGGCATGGGAATTACCTTTATAGGGACTTCTGCATCTTTTCCAGTGCTATCTTCTGCTTCACCACTACCCTCTACCACCTTATCATTATCCTTTCTCACCTTTTTCTCATTAGACGGCATAGGTGGGTCAATGGTTTGCTTACCACCCCGAGTAGTGATTGCCATACAGTGTGCATCATTTTTCGAATTTTGGACAGTATTGCTAGGAAGAGTGCCCAGTTGCCGTGTGTTCACAGTCACAGATAATTGGGCCATTTGCAACTCGATATTCTTAATCGATATTGCATGTGTATCGAATTTTTGCCCAATACCCGCTAAATCACTCCTTGACTCTTTAATGTGCTCATCACTAGCATTGAATCTCCTCTTCATTTTGTGCAACATATCCTCAACTCACGCCATACTATCTCCACCATCCTTAAGAGTAACATCACGATTTCGAGGAGGAACATAGGGCCTATTCCTATCATGAAACCCCGATCTAATCTTACACGTGCGAGGACAGTCCTCTGAATAGAGTCCATTGCATCCCACAATAATCGACGGGAAGCCCTCGTACATTTACTGTTACCATCGTTACCCCTGTTGAAGTTGTTGTTGCGGTTGTAGTTTCCATCTCGGACATAATGACCCTCACGGTTATAGTTACCATAGTTCCGACCTTGGTTCCCTTGACCTTGGCGCCAATTCTCCTGATTAGAGCCTTGGGCACTTGGTCGGAAACCCCCCGTCTACTCATTTACCGCATAGGAATCCTCCGCATAATAACATTCATCATTAGGTGGTGGTGGTTTAGACAAGTAGTTAACTGCATTTATCTTTTCTGCACCCCCAGTAATATATTTTAGTACCAACCCAAGCCCAGTTCTCATCTGAGCCATTTCTTCAGAATCTCTTCTGTTTCTGGGTTGTGAGTGGACTGCACTGCGAAGGTATTTCTCCCGGTATCTGACTTCCTAGTACTCCAAGCTTTATTATTCCGAGAGATTTTCTCTAATTTCTCAGCAATCTCAGCATAAGGACACTCCCCATAAGATCCACCTGCTATAGTGTCCAACACCGCTTTATTATTATCATCTTGTCCCCGATAGAAGTATTCCTTCAATGACTCATCATCTATGCGGTGATTGGGTACGCTTCTAAAAAACAAGGTAAATCTATCCAATGAACTACTAATTTACTCTCCTGGTAGTGCCACAAAGTTGTTCACTCTGTCTTTATGATTTAGTTTCTTGAAGACCGGGTAGAAGCATGCTAAGAAAACGACCCTTAGTTGGTTCCAAGTGAAAATTGAGTTGCAAGGGAGCTCAGTGAACCATATAGCAGCCTCTCCCGTCAGTGAGAGAGGAAACACTCTTAGCCCTATTAAATCCATGTCCAAGTAAGGCTTCCCTACACAACTTTTACACACTGCCCTAACCTTAGCTATATGGGCATACGGATCCTCAAAAGTAAGCCCTGAAAATAAACCTCTGGCACTGAGCATTTACATCGGGCTACTAGTTACCACAAAGGTGTGGCCTGGTGGTAGAGAAGGCAAGACAAGTGGCCTATCGGAGTCTTCTATATTGTCATAGCCTCTGTAGTATTCTTGGGGCCGTGGAGCGGGATTTTGTCCCCTCTGTTGGTATTCACCCGGATCATCGGGTAACAACTGACCATGAACATCAACCGGAGCTGGGATGTTCTGGTTTGGATCATCATCATTATTTCCCAAGTTTCGATTCATGTTGCGTAGTGTACGCTCTAATTCGTGATCATAGAGAAACAAGGGTTCGCTTCCTCTCCGTGTATTTGGCATACTAGGAGGATGGTTCTGCAAGAATCAAAAACAATAAAACAAAGTAAAATCAATAAAATATCAACTAAACTATAGTAATAAGTTTAATTTGATATAAAAGCTACTTTCCCCTGCAGCGGCGCCAAAATTTGATACGCTCAAACTTACTTCTCAAATATGAAGTAAAGCGGTCGTGTCAAGTAAATAACCCAACTAATGAGGTTAGGATCGTTCCCACGAGGAAAATAGTTTAGACTTAATTCAATATATTATTACTATTGTTCAGTCAATTACTTCCTTGGAAAACAAAAATGATAAAAGGGGGGTTTTTTATTTCTAAATAAACGAAAATAACTAGCGAAATTAAAAGAGACAACTAACGGCTTCAAATGTTGGAGTTTAATCAATTAATAAAGGTAACTAGCGTTTACGTGTTTCCCACAGGTTCATAAGGTGATAATTCTAACTATAACAATTCTTTCTTAGTATCTTGCATGCAAAGTGAGAAGTTATGTATTTCTAAATCCTTGGTCCGGCATCTAGAAAATTTCACTCCGCACCTTGGTCCGACTATGTGTGTTTCTATACTAACCCTTACCTTTACCTCATATTAAGCATCATATTCGATATTTGACTAAGTTATTATCGTGTACCAATCAATACTAGCCTTTTATATATTATACACTAAATCTATGTTGATAATTCTTTTCATATCATCTACCTCCTATGTCCGCAAAGTAGCATTAAGGCGAGTTCTAACGTTGGTCATCCGTTAAAAAGACTTCTAAGCGAAAGAATTATCAATACATGCAAGACACTATTCTAGAATTGTTATTTTAGTTAGGTTTTGCCTCATTATTCGCCTATGGTTCCCACAACCCTAGTTATGGAGTTTAGTTACCCATATTCATAATCACAATATTCAAATATATAATATAAGAATTCATGCACTTACTTCAATGAGAAAGAGTAAAATCCAGAAGTTCACTTGATTAATCAACAAAAATCACTAACAATCAATTGCAAATAATACAGATTCTAACAATAATCAAGGGTCTAACCTCAAAAATGAGATTTTTCGAACTATTTATACAAAATAAAAACCTAATTAAATAAGGACTCTATTTGTTGGAAATCTGTCAAAACGTTGTTGGGTCGACGAACCTCGCGACGGATCGTCGCGGTCACGACGGACCATCATCGAAACCATCATCCCATACTTGTGCAATTTCTTCTGCTGCTCTCTTCATTACCCTCGACGGTAGGTATGAAGGATCGTCATAGGCACAACGGTCTGTCGAGGGTCCGTTCCAAAACACTTGAACTCTTGGAATTTGGGTACTGGACTACTTCTCTAAACTTCATGACGAACCAGCAGTACGGACCATCATGGCTACGAAGATCCGTCACGCACTCTGTAACCCCACACTTGGTCAAACTTCCCCATCTTGCTTCAGCAGCTGTACTACGACGATTCGTCACTCTGCATTCATCTTTTAGACAGATTTCCTGCAAATAAAGAGAAACTAATATAAAAATTTGCACAAAAAGGCTTTTGGACACACTTAACTATGGAAAAAGTATTAATAATACCGTGAAACCACGGTATATCAGTTGTTGGTCAAAGGATAAGATCGGTAAGCGAGACAGCGAAAGGAAAGGAGTCTAGTGTATTGAAGAGTTCAAGGTACTTAACATTTGCAGCATGAAAAGAATATAAGAGATGTAAAGGAATAAGACCTCTCATATAGGCTCTTGATTTGAAGATCAAAGTTGAATGGATTTTCATATATAGATTTTAAATTGAACATGGATGTGATTGGTTATGTATAGACTTACTAGGATTTAATCATCGACTTTTATAAAAATTGAGTTTTGATTTAGTGACTAGCACTGATGTGTGAAGATTCTAGGTGGTTATGTCGAGCTTGACTGTTCAAAATATGATAGGTAACTTATGGATATTCAACAGTCTGGACCTACAGTTCTACATGGTTAATTAGAATTTTGAGGGGATTGAATATACTTTGTTGATGGGACGATATAGACTATTATGATATTTTACATACGCATTTGATGGTAGGTAGAGGTTATGAGCTTATAGTATACATAAATATCGGAGTGACCAGTGGTGTCTTTTTTGTTTTGGCATGAGGTATATAATGGCTTGAAGGATAGTTGAAACTTGCTATGTGAGTGGTCGAGTGATGTTGAAAATGGGTGTGATTCAATTATCGTACCGCGATAAAAAATAAGTATTTTTAGATTTGAAATTATTATCAGTTTGGGTACCCGTGTTTGTCATGAAATGGTTAAATGAAAAGAAAGAGAGCCATAGTTTAAAATGTTAAAAGCTACAATGTGTTTATGAAATTTCTGATATTAATGACAGTTTGAGAGTATGGTAAATGGTTGATGTGGTTATGATGTTTGTTAGTATTAAGAGTGTTGGCTTTAATGGAGTATTATGAGAAGTATGCTGCATTTGATGAATCAAGTAGTTGTTATATAATAATGAGGATTTGACGTGGTTGATTGTGGGTGACTAAAAAATTAAAGGGAGGGAGTTATTTGAATGGAATGTTTGATATGGGCACTATGGTAAAAATATATTGTGTTATTCAATATTTGATATGTACATTTTTATGTCGACCACCTACTTCATTTTATACATGATTGGGAGTATGATTCATTTCGTATATCCACGTGTGTTCTACATCAATGGGTGAATCGATAGTGGTGGATCGGATGTATCAGTCCTCTTTTGTCCTGTTGATAGGGTAGGATCTTTCAGGCAGACTTGGTTATTTCAATTATGATAGATTTGATGTTGTTTGGGATAGTTAAAGTATAGCACTATTTCTACCTACCTTGCTTATGAGAACTTATAGAAGATCTTCAGTGAATAATTACAGTTATATGACAATATTGTTAAAGGTTCTGCATCCTAGAATGTATCGCTTGTTGGGTGTTTACTTGATCTTGTGTTTCTTTGGGTTAGACAAATTTGATTCTCCCTTGATTATTACTTGATATCTAAAGATCATATTTTCATAACTTAAGTCCATGAAAAAATTGTGTTGTGAGAATGGAATCGTGATAAAATTTGTGATGGTTAAAGTATTATGGGTATCTAGTGATTCGTTCAAGTTCACTTCTAGTTTCAGACAATATTGATTTCTTGTGGTTAATTATGAATAATATTCTCCATGAAGATTGTGGTATGGGCTAGTGTGTTTTGGTTCAAATTTGATTCATGGTTTAGTTTGTGGCTTGGTAAATTGATTCGCAAATCTGTCAAAGCGCAATTCGAAAGCTCAGTTCTCAATAGTTGATCATTATGGAATGGTTTTAAGGAGGAGCTCACTTGAAAAGATGAACACCGATTAGTAGGTTATAACTCAAGCTTTTGATAGCATCAGTTATCCTTCTTTTGCCTTCTTTATGTTTGAGGACGAACAAGGTTTATACTGATGGATAATGTAACGACCCTTTTAGTCGTTTTATGAATTCTATCCATTTTTCTAAGTTTAATCCTTTTAGTTGTTTTTTATGAATAATTTATGACGTGTGGGAATTAGTGTTATAATTTTTAAAATAAATTAAGAGTTATTTAAGTTTTATTAAATAATAAAAAGAAAATAAATTTAGTAAGACTAAAAAGGGGTTTTATGAAAAAGAAAATTAAAAAAATAATAATAATAACTAAAAACAAAAAGGAAAAGGACTATGCCAAATTATAAAGAAAAAAGGAAGTTAAAAGTTGTTCTTGTTGTTAGCAGCAGCACTCACGCAAAAAAAAAAATCTATATTACGTAGTGCAACAAAAAAAGAAGAAGAAAGGCAATGCTGCATCGATAAAGAGGAACCATATGTTTGAATAAGTAAGAAATTTGATCTTCTATATTGGGTAGAATTAATTTATATAAATATTTGTGAATTATTAACACCAAAGAGTTAAATTGTTAAAGTGCTTTTATCATTTGGTTTTAAATTTATTTAAGATCGAATCTTCTATTGGTGGGGTAATGTATGGCTAAGGTGTTTAGTGTGTAAGGAATAAGAAAGTTATAATTTTGTTTGCAGTGAGTGAATGGTGGCAGAGTGTTGGTCAAAAGGAAGTGTTATTTAGATGTAATTTCTTTACATAACTTTGACATTGAATTTTCTTAAATAATCACATTAAAATTTACGTTTTGATATATTAAGGTAGATAATTGAATATAAACGGAATTATTATATGAATACTATTAGAATAATGATATTGGAGAATTTGGAATATAACCATAGGCTTGAAATTTAGAAATATGAGGGTTGACATGATAATTGACATCAAAATTTAGAAACTGATTTTAGTTTTTTGTAAGTTTTTTAGTCTAGACTAAACTTATAGTAATATGGGTGTGGTTAGTTTTGAAATCTTATTGTGATTAAATATTTGGATGGATTGCATTGGTTTGGAAGCTCAACGAAAAGTGAAGGCTCTTGAGTCATTGTTCGACTATTTGAGACAAGTGGATTTCTAAGTCCCTGTTAGAGTATGGAATGCGGTGTTTTTCTGTAAACATATGTTGGGAGTAATGAAAATTGTGATTGGTTGACTTGTCTACATTGATTAATTCTAATGATGAAAAAGGGGTAATAACATGCAATGTGATTAATTGTTTGTGTGTGATGTGTTGAGAATGGAGAATGCTTTGAAAGGCTTGTTGAATCATTATTAATGTTGTATATTGGTTGTGTTGTTGTGAATTGTGCATTATAATGAAAATGATCATCTCCTCATAATTTATGGGAAATATGTCATTTCCATTCACTTTGAGACATAATGGTGATAAATGTTATTTGATATGAGGATGTACCATTTCGAAAGACGTATCGCGCGCCGCGATAGATATATATTTTGAGTGACGTATCGCAAGCCGTGATCGTAACCATTATCAAGGGTCGTATATCACGCCGCGATGGATGCATGGACAGATATGTTCCCCATTGGTCTCAGACTGAGAGACGCGGGTGTGTAACATTAGGTCAAACATGCATCATTATACTTGACATTGCACTTCATTGCATTACACTTCTTTATTATTGGTGAACATGATCTTGTGTGTTGCTGATCTTGTGAGTGCCTTTTTGTGAAACATGTGATTGATGAGTATTGATTTTTTTATTGAAGATATGAAATTGTTAGAGTTTTGTTGTTGAGGATATGATTATTAGAAAGTTGTTGAGTTATGTGCTTGTAAATTGTGAACTGTTAGATTGGGCTAGTTTTATGCAGGTTGTAGTGTGGAGGTTCGGATATGGTGTAAAAAGTACCCGTATCTTGTTCCTTTAACTCGTTTTTAGAGGTTTACTTGTTGAGTACAGTGTGGTTTGGTACTCACCTTTGCTTCTACAATTTTTTTGTAGGTTACTAGCATGGACCTTTGTGATTATATTCTCTTCTTTTCCAAGGCTTCTTATAGAATTGTGAGGTAGTTGTTTGTCATCTCGACAGACCTTCTTACTCCTTTTTATGATTTTGTTCTACTCTAGAAACAATGTGATATGAGACTTATATTTTCTTTTTATTCAATTGTTATGCTTTAGAGGCATGTAAATGTGACAACCAGGTTTTTAGGTATAATTTACGTTGATAGTAAATTTTCCGCACTTCATTGTAACAGATGAGTTTTAGGCTAACTTGTCTTGGTGGGATAAGACTAGTGTCATCACGTCCATTTTTGGGTCGTGAAAACCTACCCCCTCTCCGCCCTTCCCCACTTTTACCCCCCCCCCCCTCCTTCCCATTTTAATAAAACTTTCTTCAATAATGAAATTTCAAAAAATAACATCAAACAAAATGTGCTAGATTGTAATGGTGATCGAAAATGAAGAAGTGGTAAACTTTGTTGCTGAATTCAGACACCCAATCAAAAAGAAGAAAATTCGGCTGGATACTATTGCCACTAGTGATATTTTTATTATCATATTATAAATATCATTTGAGAATCCTAGTCTACAAGATACCTCTTTTATTTTATTTTGTCATTTTCACTAGCAAAATATTGCTTGAAATATTTTTTGTTGAAGTAATAAATTTATGAAATGATTGCTTTTTTACTCTCTTCTGTATTGTTTTGGTGTTCGAAAGAACAAGAATGATAAATAGCGCTTCAACAAATATAATACATATCTACGAAATTATAGGTATGAGATAAAATTCGTCACTAACTGTTCAGTTTTAGTGACAAAACTTATTTTTCGTACTTGAATTTATGAGATAGATAGTTTTAGTGACAAAACATCAAAATTCATAGAAAAAATTTGTCTGAAATTTCCCGCTAAAAAATAAATTGGCGCGATTTATTGGATATTGTTTGTAACAAATCTAAAGTTAGTAGTGACACATTATTTCATCACTAATGATGTATGTAATTCGTGATATTTAATAGGTTAAACATTTAATTTCACGAACGCATCAATTTCGTTAATCTAAACATAAGTTATTTTTATTAAAAAAAATAGGCAGAGACCAAGCCTGATAAATTTTATAAGACTAAAAGCGAAAGACCAAACTTGATAAAATATTATGATAGTTAAGGACTACATCCGATAAATATATAGTTATAAAACTATTTTAGACCTACTACAATAGTTAAAGGACCATTTATGACATTTTCTCTTCATATTTACAATTCACAACTGACAAAAAGAATAAAAACAAGTGTTTCACAAGAAATAGACAGATTTCATTTATTAATTTGCGAGGAAAAAAATTAAAATCAACGAATTTGGTCAATTTTATAAAAGTAAAAAAAAATTAAGCTCATCAAGTTTCTTAAATTACGCAATCAAGAAATGGATCATTTAAATAATACAATCCAGGATATAAGTACCGTGAGTGGGCACTATTCTACCACTACATCACAGATATTGTTGGTTTAAAACCTTTCATTTTTTATTTTATACACTTTAATAGATAAAGACAATAAAAAAAAATTCTCATGTTTTGGTGCTGATTTTTGTGCGTGTATATCGGTTTTGTGATTCGTAAATTGTACAGACTAAGTCGATCTATTTGCTTCAATCTAAAAATTGTACATTTTTAGTAGTGATTTCACGTACGTATAGCAACTCTACAAAAATAAGAGAGACTTACAAACTTAGACTTTGCAAATATGTGAAATATTTCATGCATTTCTATTAAACTTTAAAATTTGTGTGAAACAAACTTCAAAATTAAAGCACAAATGAAAGATATTAACCAAAAAGATTTCAAATATATTATTATAAAGTACTATAATTATGACTATCAATGTTTTTTAAATCAATTTATTGATCGAAACAAATGGATTATTAAATTTTTTTAATTAAATCGAAAGTTTAATTTTACAATAATTTATAATGCTACTAAATAATTTTATTTTTAAAAAAAAATAAAAAATGACAGATTCGTACTGAATATGCTTAGAGATATTTTCAAAATATACAATCTAATAAAATAACTACCTCTACATAGACCATATTTTAAAGCTACAGTCGTATTGCCTTCTAATCATATACAAAATTATAAACTAACTGTACAAATTAATACACTTGTATATATATGTATGTAAATGGTGTTTATATACACTCTAATATTGGTATATATAATTAAACAACAAATAAACTAATAAATTGTAGATAATTTTTAAATAAGGTGTTTATATACACTCTAATATTGGTGTATATAATTAAACAACAAATAAACTAATAAATTGTAGATAATTTTTAAATAAGGTGTCTGTATTTTTTCAGTCATCACACGTGTTGTCATCCAATTTTAACCCTATGAAATTCGTATAAATTATCGAGCATCTTTAATTTCAAATTTATTTTGAAAAATTCGAAAGTATATTAAATGTTTTCTCTAAATAGGTTTGTTAGTTTTCATAAATAATTATTTAATTTTGTGTGCGTTTATGTGTGTGTGTATATATATTTAACCTAAAAATTATGTTTTGTACAAATATGTAGATACTTCCTTTACATTAGTTAACATTTTTTTAATTTTAAATATTAAATAATTATGTCATCATATTTATTTTGTCTTGTTTAAATTAAGAACCTCAAATAATTAATCGATAAATTTTCGTCTTGTTACAATTTCGATTGAATTTAGGTAATTGGTCTGACTTAGCTTTATTAATCTTATTTGACTAAATGTCTAATGCTATTCGACCACTGAATTCAACTAAATTTACAATCATCTAACCATATTTTAAAATCCTCATTTCCTCTCAGCAAAATATATATACATCTACACACACACTCAAACATCTAAATCACACCCATATATCTTTACTTGCATCTCATTACACTATCTATCTTTTTCTTCACATTTAACTATGTCCTTCACCTCCAAAAAATAGTCGGATCTTGCGCAAAGACCACCAGATAAATGTCTATTTATTTCCACCTCCCTCACCTCCACGTCTCTTTCCCCCTTATTACGAGTCACACCAAGTTAGTTCTCCACAACTTGCATTAAAAAAGATGAGAGGAACTCGAGATATCATTGGATTTAAGTTTTGTGCGAATGATTTCCCGATCAACAGCCTCCAAAACATCTCTATTCCAAACATCAATATTAAAAGGTAACCATATCCCTCTTTTTTTCCTTCTTTTCATGATTACTTTTTCCTTATTCTTACCTACTATTTCTCCTCTCAATTTTATTTTTCAAATTTTCAAATTTTCTACTCGAATTTCCCCCAAAATGTCCCTATCCCTTATAAATAACATCTCTTATTTGGAAATAGGCTTTGAATCCTCAAAAGAACATATCTTTTTTTCAAAGTGTTGTGTCAATTATGTGTCGTTGCCACTTTATTATGACCGACCTATAATTGAAAAAACAGCGGATGTCAAGATGGGAGATCTTAACAAGCCATTTCGGTTCAATGGTAACCATTTCAAGAGATGGAAGGGTAAAATATTTTTCTACTTAAGTCTTCTCAATGTTTCTTATATATTAACCGAAAAGAATCCAAATAAAGAAGACATCGGCACTATGAATGATGATGAAACTATTTCTCATCTAGAGAAAGTGAAAAAGTACGATGGTGATTCCTATAAGTGTCAGTATTATCTTCTTAATTTTCTGTCTGATAATTTTTATGATTATTATGATAAAACTTACTCTAGTTCAAAGAAAATTTGGAAGGCATTGCAGAGTAAGTATGATACCGAAGAGGCTGGAGCGAAAAAATATGCAGCTAGTAGATTTTTATTGTTTCCAAATGGTGGACAACAAATCAGTGATAGATAGAGCTCAAGACTTCATCATGATTATTGGAGAGCTTATGTCCGAAGAAGTTAAAATTGGAGATAACCTTATTGTTTGTGTCATAGTGGATAAACTTCCATCTTCATGGAAGGAATTTCAAAAAACTATATGTCACAAACAAAAGGAAACCTCTCTTGACACCATAATAATGAAAATTCATATGGAAGAAGAAGCAAGGGGCCAAGATACACTTTTACAAACAGAAGAGAACAACATCACATCGAAGGTAAATTTAATTACTTCGAATAATGCTACTCTTGAAACTCACAAAAATACTTCTTTAAAGCCTAAGAAGAAAAAATTCAAGAAAAATAATGGTAGACCTCCCAAGAAAAATAATGGTGAAAATCACCAAGCACAAAATCAACAAGTTCAAGAAAAGGGACCATGCTTTGTTTGTGGCAAGAGTGGGCATATTGCTCGATTTTGTATATTCCAGAAACGTGGTCCTAACCCTCAGGAAAATGTTACCGAAGAACCTTTTGTGGCGGTGATTACCGACATAAATATGGTTGAGAATGTTGATGGATGGTGGGCTGATTTTTGTGCAAACCGTCATGTCTGTTATGACAAAGACTTAATTTAAAAAATATACTAATTTTGAGGAGCCCAAAACCATCATGCTTGGTGATTTTCAAATTACTCAAGTGTTTGGAAAGGGAGATGTTGAATTGTGTTTTACTTCTGGAATGATATTAACATTGAAAGATGTACTTTATACTCCTTCTATGAGAAAAAATTTGATGTCTAGTTTTCTTCTTAATAAAGTAGGCTTTAAACAGATTATTCAATTTGATCAATATGTAATAGTGAAGAAAGATATTTTTGTGTGGAAGGGGTATGCATGTGATGGGATGTTTAAGTTGAATGTTGAAATGAATAAAACTTCTACTTCTGTTTATATGCTTTCTTCTACTAATTTTTGGCATGCTCGTTTATGTCATATTAATGATCGTTATGTTAAAATCATGAGTAGTTTAGGATTAATCCCAATGGTTAAAAAGAATTTTTAAAAGTGTGAGGCTTGTAGTAAAGCCAAGATCACTAAAAGGCCTCATTTTCAAGTTGAAAGAAAAACTGATTTGTTAGAATTAGATCATACTCATATTTGTGAACTTGGTGGAATTCTAACTCGTGGAGGTAATAGATATTTTATCACTTTCATTTATGATTTTTATAAGTAAAATATGTTTACTTGATGAAAACTAAAAGTGATGCTTTTAAAAATTTCAAAATTTATCTCAATGAGGTTGAAAATCAGTTTGGATGAAAAAATAAAAAGAATTAGAAGTGATAAAGGCCGTGAATATGAATCAAATGAGTTTAATTCTTTTGTTAGATCATTGGGAATAATTCATGAAACTACTCATCCTTATTTTGCTTCGTCTAATGGAGTAGCAGAAAGGAAAAATAGAACTTTGGTTGAATTGACTAATGTCATGCATATTGAGTCACATGCACCTTTAAATTTTTGGGGCGAAGCTATCTTAACTGCTTGCTATGTGTTGAATAGTGTGCCGCATAAAAAGTATAAATTGACACATTTTGAATTGTGGAAAGGTAATAAGCCAAGTTTGGGATATCTAAGAGTTTGGGGTTGTCTAGCCTTTGTGAGACTAATGGATCCCAAGATTACAAAGTTGGGTAAGAAAGTTACTACTTGTGATTTTCTTGGTTATGCTTCAAATAGTACAACCTATAGATTTTTTAATCTTGAAGATAATATAATAATAGAATCTGGTGATGCTATTTTTCATGAAAATAAATTTCCTTTTGATACTAAAAATAGTGGGGGTCAAAGGATTGAACAAAATATTTTGTCACTGCCTAGTTCTTCTACTTCAACTTTGAAAAATAAAGAAGTTGGTGATTTTGAGTTAAGAAGAAGTAAATAGGTAGAGAAGAAAAAGATTTTGGTCCTGATTTTTATGTGTTTAATGTTGGAAATGATCCTCTAACTTTGAATGAAGCATTATCTTCACATGATTCTATTTTTTGGAAAGAGGCTATAAATGATGAAATGGAATCTCTAATTTCTAATAGAACTTGGAAGTTAGTTGATTTACCACTGGGTTGTAAAACAATTGGTTGCAAATAAGTCTTAAGGAAAAAGTTGAAACCGGATGGTTCTATTGATAAATACAAGGCTAGGCTAGTTACAAAAGGTTTTAAACAACTAGAAGGCCTAGATTTTTTTTGATACTTTTTCTCCGGTAACAAGAATTACATCCATTAGACTTTTAGTTGATATGGTTGCAATTTTTGAGTTGCAAATTCATCAAATGGATGTAAAAATTGTTTTTCTAAATGGAGACCTAAATGAAGAAATTTATATGGACAAACCCGAGTGTTTTGTTGAAGCAGGCCAAGAAGCAAAGTATGTAAACTTACTAAATCCCTATGTGGCTTGAAACAGGCACCAAAGCAATGACATGAAAAAGTTTGATTCCTGCATGATTGAAAATGGTTTTAAACAAATGAGTGTGATAAGTGCATATATCATAAGTCTTGGAATAATTCACATGTGATCATTTGCCTATACGTTGATGATTTGTTAATCTTTGTCTCTAAAATGAATGTTATTGATAAAGCTAAAAATGTTCTTAGAAGCCATTTTGATATGAAAGATCTTGGTGAGGCAAATTTTATTCTTGGAATAAAAATAACAAGAACATGTCAGTGGATTTTCCTTGACCACTCACATTATGTTGAGAAAATTTGAAAAAAAATATAACTTTCAAGATTGCAAGCATGTTTCTACTCCTTTTGATTCAAGTGTTCACTTATTTTCTGTTGAAAGTGAAAATGATGTAATAAATCAAAAGGAATATGCTAGTATAATCGAAAGTTTGAGATATGTGACTGATTGCACTAGGCCTGATATTGCATATGCAGTAGGAGTACTTGGCAGGTTTACAATCAAGCCAGGTAATGAACATTGACATGTTTTAACAAGAGTTATGAGATATTTGATTGGAACGAAAAATTAGGTTTGCTCTTTGAAAAATATCCTGTTGTACTTGAAGGCTTTTGTGATGCAGATTGGAACACTTTGTCTGGTGATTCCTATTATACCACTAGTAATGTCTTTACTTTAGGTGGTGGTGCTGTTTGTTGGAGATCAAAAAAGCAAACTATAATTACTAACTCTACCATGGAGGCTGAACTAATTACTTTATCTTCAGCTAGTGAGGAAGCCAATTGGTTAAGAGATTTTTTGTTTCAAATTCCTTATTTTGAAAAACCAATTCCTCCTATTTTAATTCATTGTGATAGCACCGGTGCAAATTGGTAGAGTTCAAAACCGTTATACAACGGTAAATCCAGACCTATAAGGAGGAAACACAGTAATGTAAGATCGTATTTGACAAATGAACTACTAATGTTGATTATGTCAAATCTTGTGATAATCTTGCAGATCCTCTAACGAAGGCCTTAACAAGAGAAAAGGTCTAGAGCACATCGAGGGGGATGGGATTGAAGCCTACAAATCCTTGAGTCATATATAAGAAAATCCAACCTGGGGACTAGAGATCCTATAACCAGGTTCAAAGGGAAAACAAATCATATGATGACTTGTTGTGAAAAATGCACTATTTTTTTCGTCCCTATGATGTGAGTGCATTATTTCCTGTAGTTTGTGAAGGTTGAGTTGATAAAATTCTTAATGAATATCTTTAGCCCGTATGGGTGGAGTATTAATATTACAAGAGCACTCTCAACAGATTTCACCTATGTGATGTGTGGAAGTAGGTTGCTTCCTATGAGAATGGGGCTTATTCTGAAATGCACTCATGAAATCAGGATAGCACATGGACATAACGTGCTGGGTGTTAAAGCTCATGTCAACACCTTGATTATTATGTGTGAGCAGTGATATTTTATATCTCTTAAGCAGTCATAGTTCAAGTCTGAGACCACTACAACTCTGGAGTAAAAGTTACTGTTTCACTAAGTGGAGGTTCAATGCAGAGCACACCTTCATTATGCATAGTAGTCTTCCTTCAATTGATATACTCTCTTATCTAAATATTAAAATGAGTGGGGTATTGTTAGGTTATTAGCATTTTAATATTAATATTTAACATGTTAAATTTCTTTATTTGGAGTTATAAGAATGACCATGAGTAGGCATTTGTGTTTTAAACTACCAATTTAATCATGCTATGCATCTTTGACTTTGTAGCCATGTATTCATTGTGAGATAAAAACATTCCAATAAACATTGGAATGAGTAACTTCTACATCATCCATTATCATTGGTTATCCATCACTTTGTTTCATTCTTAATTCCTACATTACTCTTTGTAACCTATGTAACTCCTTTGTAACCTATGTAACCTATGAAACTCCTAAGGCCATTATCTTCACAATTTACTATCTCCATGATCTTCTAATTCAATGATAGGAAGACTTATTGTAGTATAAATATTGGTGGTCTTCATTTGGTTTAGAACACACAAAACACAAGAGAAAACAAAGAGTGAAAGAGTTAGTCTAAAAGAGAATTCTTATTAGTTGAAGGAAGGTGTTGTTTTTTGGAGAGCTTTGGACTCAATTCATGTCCAGAGTTGTTGAGTTATACTTTGTGAAGGTTGTTATCCTGGAGGGGACATGTCAAAGAGGACTACTGCTGGACCGGTGAAAACATTTGCTTCAGTGGGCTTGAATCTCTTTAAAGAGAGTAAGATATCCGCGCCTCAGCCTGAAGAGATTAATTTCTTCATTTTATTTTCAATTGTAATCTTGCAATTTTATTACCTTGTAAGTTTTTTCACTAACAAATATCAATACAACAAATATAATATATAACAATGAAATTATAGCTACAACATGAAATTGATTAGTAATTGTTCAGTTTTAGTGACAGAAAGTACTTTGCATTTTTAAATATTACTAATACTATTATATAGAAGTGTGAAGATAGGACAATCAAGGGCATAATTGTAAATATAGCGTAAAGTAAGTGTAAAGTTATAAGCAAAGTAGTATGAGTAATTGTCTTTCCGTAACTCTAGAAGCATCCATTAACAATCTCGTCTGTTACAAAAAAGACACAACACCATTTCTACAAGAAACTCTTCATCTTCTTGTCAACGGATGCAACTCTTCATCTTCTTCTCAACGGTGAGTTTATGATGCTTATAATTTTTCGTAATATTTCTTCCTTTATTCTTACCTTTTTCCCCATATTTTTATCTTTCTTCACGCTTTTGATGTCATGTCATATGGGTGTTCCAACAACATCTTCCGGGGATAGTGTTGTATGCATTTCTTAAACATATTAAAGTGAAGAGATTGAGTCTTTCGGAAAGAATCAAATATGGAAACTTGTTCCATTGGCTTTGTTTGAATGTTGATTGGATATCTAAAGGGAATTGTAAGGTGAAAATATGATTTAGATTCTTTTTTACTATCAAAATAAAGTGGCACTAGTCCATCTATTTTTTGCATTCAAGCATACTAATATTTTTATGATGAAGATTTTAATGGAGAGAGGATAACATATTGCTATATCAGGAATGCTTAAAAAGTTGCTCTAGAACACCATCGACATAAACAAATTTCAATATGTGGACTTACTAATCGAATAATAATAATTATTTAGATATTTTTTACTTGTTCACGATTAACTTATCTTTCTTTAAATTTCTACTCATACTTTAAATAAACTTTTAGGTTTCATATCTCTCACAAACACTTCATCTTTCGATGAAACGCGAGTTTGTTCAGTTAAGTTTTGTAGCCTGAACTGTCAAGTAGCACAATATTAGCCGGGCCAATGAGAGTTTTGAAATCAAGTATTGTAACTGGGGATGTTGGTTTCACACTGACAATTGGATTGAAATGGAAAGGAAATCAGGCAATCACAACTAGAAGGCTTTAGCAGATTAGAGATCAATCAATGATTTCAAACTCAAATGCTTCCTTCTCTTCACAACCTCGACACCCATGGAAACTATAATGTTGATATCAATGGTGTTTTATTAGTACTGTTTTTGTGGCCACTGTAAGTACTATTTTTTTCATGTTTGAAGGTGTCACGACCCAAATCGGGGACGCGACTGGCACCCACATTTACCCTCCTATGTGAGCGAACCAACCAATCTAACCCTTAACATTTTAATTTATTTCAACAGAAAATAATGCGGAAGACTTAAACTCGTTAATAAAACAATTCAAAACTATTATTAATATCCCCAAAATCTGGAAGTCATCATCACAAGAACATCTACCTCAAATTACTAAACTAAGAATGTCTAAGAAGCTAAAACAATAAAAGCTAGTCCATGCCGGAAGTTCAAGGCATCAAGACTGGCTCGAGTTAATGTTGTGTTGAAGTTGACGGAACATTTGCTGCATTACACAAATAACAAAGAAAGAAAACATAAAAGTAGGGGGTCAGTACAACCACAAGTACTGAGTAGATATCATCGGCCAACTCAAAATAGGGAACAGTATATATCAACAATAATGTAACTCAACTACAATACTCAACATGTAGCAACAACAATATTATATCATTAACAATTTCCGTCAAGTTCACACATGAGGACTCAAGCCTCAATACCATACTCATTTGGGAATTGGTTCATTAGATTGAGTATATTAATAATCTTTCAAGATTCATTATCTTTCTTCCTCTTGTGTCGGTACGTGACACTCCGATCCATATTCTATCCTGGTGCCGGAACGTGGCACTCCGATCCTCATATACTATCCTGGTACCGGAACGTGGCACCCGATCCATATACTATCCTGGTGTCGGAACGTGACACTCCGATCCTCATATTCATTCTATCCTGGTACCGGAACGTGGCACCCGATCCATATTCTATCCTGGTGTCGGAACGTGACACTCCGATCCTCATATTCATTCTATCCTGGTACCGGAACGTGGCACCCGATCCATATACTATCCTGGTGTCGGAACGTGACACTTCGATCCTCATATTCATTCTATCCTGGTACCGGAACGTGGCACCCGATCCTCTATCTCTATCCTGGTACCGGAACGTGGCACCCGATCCCCTAATTCATCAAGCCTTCTTTCATACTAAGGCATTATCAATCTCATTATATAATTTATCAAGCCTTCTTTTACACTAAGGCATCATCATTCTCATTATATAATTATCAAGCCTTCTTTTACACTAAGGCTCATCATCAACAAGTGAATTAGGGTTTATTTCGAGATTTGGGATTCAATAACTTCATCATGATTATTTATCACAATCACATAATCATATTCATGCAAGCATACAATTAAGCATATAGAAGGGTTTACAATACTATAAATACATAGCATTCACTATTAAGAGTTCACTACGAATATCGTAAAATAACCATAACCTACCTCCACCGAAGACTAGTGATCAAGCAAGAATTTTCCCCAAAGCTTTCTTCTTCTCGTTCAATCTCCCTCAATTCGTTTCTCTTTTCTCTCTCTTTTTCTTTCTCTTTTGTTTTCTTTATTCAAACCCTCCTTCTTTTTACCCTAATTAAAAGTATAATTAAGTGTAAAGGAGGACAATAAAACCCACTAATTAACTTAAGGTTACCTCTTTTAACCCCCAAGTAATTAGACTTATTGACATTAACCCTCTAACTTTATATTTAAGGAAAGAATAGTCCAAAACGTCCCTTAAAACGTGTGAAGAAATCCTATTCTGCCTGGGATTTGCGCAACCTGTAACGGCCCGTCGTGCCTGCGACGGTCCGTCACGCAGGTCGTCGCAGCCTCCCAAAATCCAGGTGAGCTATGACGGCCCGTCACACCAGTGACGGTCCGTCCTGCACCTCCGTCCTGACGGTCAGAGACTCAATTTTCGGTACCCAATTTCAGAATTCCTAAGTATAAACGGTGCCTCACGACGGTTCGTCGTAGATGTGACGGCACGTCCTGCAGGTCCGTCACAAATTACAGAGAGTCGATTTTAATATCCAAATTGAAGAATTCTAAGTGTCATGGAACGAAACCTCCTCGACGGGCCGTCGTGACCACGACGGTCTGTCGTGACATCCGTCGTCCCAGCCAGTTTTTTTCCAGAATTAAAATCTGCTGCTCAAAACGACTAAACAGGTCGTTACAGAAGGAAAAATAACTATTCCTATTTTTTGTTATATGTATGTATGAAATAGTACCGAAATTATGGGTACTTATGCAATTTTGGCCACATTTAGACTTTGTACTGAAAATTTGCTCTTAAGCAATGAAATTCTGGCACCTATGCGATGTGACTAATTCTCGGCACTTTTACAATCAACTTTGTACTTAAAATTTGCTCTTAAGAATGATTAATACCTCTTGCTTTATTTCATTTTAAAACTTCTAACACAAACATATCAACATGGCAAATAGAGAATTAACACAGTTTCAAACACAAACAAATTCAATTTTACATTACAATAGAGCAAATAAAGGTTTCATTACAACACAAATTTATGGTAATTTCATATGATCCTTAAACCTACCAACTCGGGTTAGAAAACTACCAAATATAACAACAAAATAAATCATCACACAACAAAGGAATTTGCCAAAACAACAGCTTTTATTTGTTTTCTTCATTTTCATCCCTTTAATCTTCTTCTTGTCTTTCAATTCACCTATTTCTTTTACGTTGTCATCCTTCTCCTTTGAATTGATGTTCAGATTTTCATAATGATTTCGAAGACTTTCACCTTCATCCAAATGAATTTTCTCTAGTTTTGACTGTTCAATATTGGAATTATCAAGCTGTTCCAATTGCATCTTCACACGCTCATAATTTTTTTCTAACTCGTTAATCATATTCACTTATTTCGGAAGAATAAAACGAGATCTTTCAACAATTCTCGCGTTGTCTCTCCATCTAAAGAAATTAAAGTTTGTGGCCTCATAGTGAGGACAAAACCAAAATCGTCTTCGGGGATTGCGATCTGACCAAGACGTCTGCATTTGCAATAAGATTCCATGCTTGCATTGCTCTTCCGCATTAAACATTTAATCGTTCTCATCCATACAGAACTTAGTCAACTCGGATTTTGTCATAACCCTAACTTTATAAACATTGTCAAAAAAAATAAGAATTAATAATCGACATAAAAAGATGTAAAGAATAGGGATAATGCACAAGTACCCCTTCAAACTATGCCCAAAATCTCATAGACACACTTATTCTATACTAAGGTCCTATTACCCCCCCTGAACTTATTTTATTAATAATTTTCTACCCCTTTTGAGCCTATGTGGCACTATCTTGTGGGCCCAATATTGGTTGACTTTTTTTTTTCAAACTAGTGTCACGTAAGCCAAAAAGGGTAGAAAATTACTTATCAAATAAGTTCAGGGGGGTAATAGGACCTTAGTATAGTATAAGTGTATCTCTGGGATTTCAGACATAGGTTGAGGGAGTACTTGTGCATTTTCCCTAAAGAATATATTAAATTTTACTTTACCTTTTCAAAACAAGGGGCTATTTAACTTGAATGATAATTGAGTTTTTTCAAAGATGAAGACCACTGAAAATGGAGTTTTTTTTTCAAAAGATGAACAACACTGCTAGAGGTAGAAGAAGACAATTGCATCCTTTTCGATAAACGTTAATATTTATTTTTGAGTGTTTTTCAAATTACTTTGACACGTGGTCAGTTTTTGTTGGTCATTGTTATCTAAAATCTTCACTCACGTGCCTTACATGAGTGAATTCATGTATATTGCCACTTAGGTATGAAAGTGATAAACAATTACTTAAAAAAAGTTGGGGAGGGGGGGGGGAGTAATAAGACCTTATCAAAGGTAAGGTGTGTCTCAGGAATTTTGGGTATAGAATTGGGGTAATTCAGTATTATCCCCAAAAACTTAAGTAATTACAACACTAAATTCACTTTTCTTCTTTGTTCATCTTCACTCTTTTCCCGTTGGCCTCTATCTTCTTTTAATTTCTTGATTTTCTGAATTATTATGCATCTTAGATTCATAAGATTTTTGTTATATACAGTTGTTTAATATTCATTTTTTTTTGTATATGTTTTAAACCATTATCTTTGTTATTTCTTAATTTAATTTAGATAGTTGTTTGATCGTGTGTTTCTCTAATATTTTAGTGTGTGGTAAGTATTGCACTTCTAGTTTATCTCTTTATGGCTATGAAGTTTTAGTTATATGCATTGTACGAATACATTCCTAACCAATATGAATTTGTATCTTGTTATTTTCTATTTTCTACAAGACAACATAAAATATTTGGAACACAAAGATGTCAAGCAATAGAAATCATAAAAATACACACTCCATGGCATCAAAATACCTTGCTGCTTCCTTCACTGTTTATCGACAAAAAATAAATAATCAATGATCAAAGGGTGGAAACTAGATTTATGCATAAATTTTTCAAGCCATCAGTTTGTGTAGGCCTATATTAAGAATTGTTGAAGCCAAAAAGTAAAAACAACTTATAGCGTTATATTTCGTTTAATTTATGGATATTCTCTTACCAAATAGTCATGACACTTTCATAAATTGAGACTTGAACACTCATATCAAGTACACAATAAAGTCTAAGATACCATATTTATAGATGTTATCTTAAAGTAGATAAGCATTAAGGATACTAATTTGAGCATAAACAAAGAAGTACTATTTCCATTTTTAAAATGGCTATAAAATTGTACATATATCAATTTTGTATATGAAAAAGATCAATACGTTTCAGCTAGTTCTTTGTCTCCTGCATATGTTTTGTGTGATAAGTGAGATTTGTGGATCTTGCCAACCAAATTAGGAAAATAAGTAATTTATAACAAGGTGATTGAATAGTTTATTCAAGTGTGTTAAAAATTGAATCCTAGAGCTGAGAGTATGTCTCATTTTGTCTTTCAAATTAACATGTAATTGACTTTATTTTGAGCATATAACCACCCCCCACACTAATGAAGACTTTAACGTCTTTAATGAACACGTATAAGTGCGAGCTTCTGTTTTAACACTAAGAGTGCAACACGATGAGCATGAAAGATACATTATGCTATGTTGCACTAGAATATGGAGGGTGTGGTTACTAATAACAGATAGTATTAAATAATAGTATTAAATAATATTAGTATTTATTGTATACTAATCCTAGTCCTATTAGGATTAGTACTCCTTAATCCTAGTCCTATTAGGATTAGTACTCCTTCCTATATCTCCTATATATATCTCCCATGTATTCCCTTATTAGGTTAACACTTCAATACAATCAATATTCCTTCATGGTATCAAGAGCCAGAAAACCTAGATCTTCTTTTCTCTAGGTTTTTTTTTCTCTCTTAGGGCACCGATCGTTCCCTCTCTTCTCTTGGGCGGGGGCAGCCATCACAACCGAGGTGGATCCTCTCGATTCACTTCCTTCTGGCGCTAAACTCCTTCTCAGGCATCTTCATGCCCTGATTCCTGAAAATTATCAGACATAAATTACCCTACATGGAAAATCACCGTTCTTACAGCCCTTGAGGCCAATTACCTTCTCAAATACGTCGATGGAAGCACAGAACCACCGCCGGCAGTCATCACCGCCACGGACAAATCAGAAAAAACCAATCCGGCCCATGCCGCCTGGAAAGCCGTGGATGGCCAGATCCGATCATGTTTGATTGCGGTCATCACTCCCACGGTTCAGAAACACGTCCGATCCTACACAACTGCTTCAGCCCTGTGGATGGCCCTCGCAACACGCTATGCATTAATTTCCCACTCTCATATTTTTAAATTACGTGATCGTCTCCACACAATTACCAAAGGCACGAAAACTATGGCGGAGTATTTAGACGAGGTCTCCACCATCATCACAGCCTCGACACCGTGAACGAAATCATTCCCGAAAAATATCTCGTCATGTGCGTCGTTCGGGGGCTCCCATCAGCTTACTCCTCCATTAAACAGGCGGTTCGCATCAGTCCAATGCCCTTTGACCTGGCTACTCTCTCCTCGTGGCTAAAAAGTGAAGAAATCAACGTGGATCTGGAGAGAAAACTTCTTCTCCGAGAAGCCACTGTTATGGAGCCGGCCACCGCCCTCACCGCAAGCCAGAACTATCGCGGGGGGCGTGGTGGCGGCCAGCAGTGGAGCCGCGGCGGCTACGGCAGAAACAGCGGAGGCCGCGGGCGCGGCGGTTGGCAGGGCAGTCGTCCGCTGTACGACGGTCAGCAGCACGGCAGCAACACAACCTGCACGCCTTCGGCAGCGGCGGGAAGTCATCTTCCAGCGGCGGGCAGGGCACTTACGAGCGGGATCGTCCAACTTGTCAAATCTGTCAGGAAACAGGACACACTGCTGTTCGTTGCTGGTTTCGGTATGAGGAGAGCCGAAATAGTGATAACCGTGCCAATTATGCATCTCAAGCCGGCCCTTCCTCTGAATGGCTGTTGGATACTGGGGCCAACATTCACGTTACTTCTGATCTATCCAAGCTTAACGCTCCAAATCCATATCATGGCTCCAATGGTATTACTGTTGGCAACGGTGAGTCCCTTAATATTTCTCACACTGGCACGGGTACTATTAAAACCCTCACCGCTATCTTTCACCTAGGTAACCTTACCCACGTCCCTTCTATTAAATCCAATCTCCTTTCAGTTCACCAATTCACAAAAGACAATAATTGCTCACTCTTGTTCACCTCTAATGATTTTCAGATCCTAGACAATACTACCAAGAGGGTGATTTTTCAGGGCCCCTGTGAGCATGGTCTGTACGTTCTTCCTGGCACAAGTTCGTCTGCCCACCCAGTTTCAGAAAGCGTTCCTGTGGCTCCGGTGGCTCTTTCGGCTGATGGCCATAGTCTGTTGTGGCACAGTCGTCTGGGTCACCCGTCTACTCAAATAATAAATTCTTTAATGTCTCAATTAGGTTTTTCTTCCATTCATGTAAACAATTGTGACTCCTGTTCAATTGCTAAATCTCATAAATTACCTTTTACTTTATCTGAGAAGCGTACAACTGCACCTTTTCAACTTATTCATTCTGACTTATGGGGTCCTACTGTTGTTCCTTCATGTGCTGGTTTTCGCTATTATATTTTTTTGTGGATGATTTTACAAAATACACTTGGTTGTACCCACTAAAACACAAATCACAGGCATACACCACCTTTGTCACTTTTGAAAAAATGGTCAAAACACAATTCAATTCTCATGTTAAACGTTTTCGAAGTGACAATGGAAAGGAATATGTCAATAACATCTTTGGCCAGTTTCTGCAATCCATGGGAATTATACATGAAACCTCCAGTCGATACACTCCCGAACAGAATGGGGTGGCTGAGCGTAAGCATCGCCATCTCATTGAAACGGTGGTTACTCTTCTACATCAATCTCATCTCCCTGTCTCCTTTTGGGTAGAAGCTCTAGCCACCGCAAACTATCTCATTAACAGAATGCCCAGTCACACTCTCTCCAACAAATCACCCTATCAACTCCTTTACCAAGAACTTCCCAATTATACCAACCTCCGCGTCTTTGGGTGTCTTGTCTACCCTTGGCTACGCCCTCATATTACTCACAAATTACAACCCCGATCCGTCCTTGTATTTTTTTTGGGCTATCATCCTACCTCCAAGGGTTATTGTTGTCTTGACCCACAAACTCATAAAGTCTACATATCTTGTCATGTAAATTTGTCGAAAATGAGTTTCCCTACGAGTCTATTTCCTCCTCCACAAATACATCATTCATTGGCGTCCTTCCCCTTTTTCCAACATACTCACAGGGTCCCTCACCACCTTCCCCCACACCTCCACCCACTACCCAACCACCCCTCATCACCCCTTCGACCGTCACCCACAATACACCCGCAATCACCACCCACACCCACAACCAACCTGAACCACCCCATACCCACAACATCTCCAGCCCGATCCGTTTTGGGTCCTTCCCGGCCAGCCCCGAATCACCACCGCCCGTGCCACTCCCCAATACTCATCCCATGTTAACCCGTGGCAAAGCCGGTATCTTTAAACCTAAAACCTTTCAGGCTACCATACTACCAAATACACCCCTTCCCGATAGTGAACCAACAACCTACTCTGTTGCCTCAAAAAATGCTTATTCGCGTCATGCTATGGATGACGAGTTTAAGGCTTTGAATGATCAGAAAACTTGGTTTCTTGTACCTAAGCCCCATGGGCGGCACCCAGTGAGCTGTAAATGGGTGTACAAAATTAAACACAATACGGATGGCAGTATTTCACGGTACAAGGCTCGTTTGGTTGCTAAAGGCTACAATCAGGAGTATGGGCTTGATTACTCTGAGACATTCAGTCCTGTTATTCGGCAGGAAACCATTCGCCTGGTACTGTCACTCGCCGTGCGCAACAATTGGCTCATCAATCAGTTGGATGTTTCCAATGCTTTTATTCATGGCATGCTTGATGAAACTATCTACATGACGCAACCACCGGGCTATGTTGATCCCCGCTTCCCTCAACATGTTTGCAAACTCAAGAAGTCTCTGTATGGGCTCAAGCAAGCCCCCCGTGCTTGGTACACACGTCTGAAAACGTTCCTCCAGGGACTCGGCTTCACGTGTTGCGTACACGACACGAGTCTGTTTACTCGACATTCAGCACACGGTACAGTTATTCTTCTTGTCTATGTAGATGATATCATTATTACATGCTCTACTGCAGCTCTCATTCAGGATGTCACTCGAGCTATGCATACTACCTTCAAAATGAAGGACCTTGGCCCGTTACATTATTTTCTGGGAATGGAGGTTTCTCGGACAGGCAGCGGCTTGTTTCTTCATCAGTCAAAATATGCTCGAGATCTGTTGCAGAAAGTTGGACTGGAAAAATGCACCAGTCAACCAACACCAATGGCAGTCTCTTCGTCTACGAATGGAGCCGACACCCCCTTTGCCGATATCACCTACTTCCGCAGCCTCATTGGGGCTCTACAGTATCTGGCCATTACCCGTCCTGACATCCAGTTTGCTGTCAACCGAGTTGCTCAGTGCATGCATCAACCAAGTGAACATGATTACCATTGTCTAAAACGCATTCTCAGGTACATTTTTGGCACTCCTGGTCGTGGTTTACTCATTCGACCCGGGGACTTGGAGCTTCGGAGTTTCTCAGATTCAGATTGGGCGAATGATAAAAATGACAAAATCTACATCAGGGTTTCTCGTTTTTTTGGGGCCGAACCTGATCTCCTGGTGTACACAAAAACAACCCAAGGTCTCTCGGTCCTCGACTGAAGCTGAATACCGCGCCCTTGCTCTTCTTGCTGCTGAGACCATGTGGGTCACATATATTCTTCGCGAACTCCGCGCCACTCACACTGTTCCTACTCTCTATTGTGACAACAAATCAACAATCTGTGTGGCCAAGAATTCCGTCCTACACACCAGAATGAAGCATGTTGATACCGATTGTCTCTTTGTTCGCGATGAAGTTCAGGCCGGCACCATGACTGTGCAGTATGTACCCACTGAAGAACAACCGGCTGATATTCTCACCAAGCATCTCCCGAGCCGACAGCACGATTACTTCAGTTCTAAGTTTCCGTTCGCTTCCGCTCAGCTCAGCTTGAGTGGGGATAATAACAGATAGTATTAAATAATAATATTAAATAATATTAGTATTTACTGTGTACTAATCCTAGTCCTATTAGGATTAGTACTCCTTAATCCTAGTCCTATTAGGATTAGTACTCCATCCTATATCTCCTATATATATCTCCCATGTATTCCCTTATTAGGTTAACACTTCAATACAATCAATACTCCTTCAGTTACTTAATGAAAAAGGCTGATATATACAACTTTGAAGTTCTTGTTGTGGTTGAGTTTTAAAGGGTAGTAAATTCTTGAAAACCTATTCCTTTGAACATTTTGCCTCATGGATGCTTTAAGTCATTTTGCAATGACAAGTTCTCACATAGTTGTTATCCATAAACAATCATATCTTATTTGATTTCATCTTTGTCACACTTATAATTCTAAGATGTTGTTTACGATGAATTTAGAGAGTGTTTGGAGGATTTTTCTGTGAAATCTTATTATTGGTTCTATCGTTTCACTTTTAATACTGGCTGTGACAAAGTGCAAATTGCATTTAAAGAAGATTTACTTATTTATATCTATCTATCTTTTGTTTGTTGATGAACATTTAATATTAGGATTTCAGTTTAGATGAAAAAAGAATAGAGAGCTACAGTAAATATATAAATATAGAAAGGTTGATTTCCTAAAACAAAAACGGGAAAATACTCAAGTACCCCCTCAACCTATGTCCGAAATCCCAGAGACACACTTATACTATACTAAGGTCCTATTACCCCCCTGAACTTATTTTATATGTAATTTTCTACCCCTTTTTAGCCTACGTGGCACTAGATCGGAAAAAAAAGTCAACCATTGTTGGGCCCACAATATAGTGCCACATAGGCTAAAAAGGGGTAGAAAATTACATATAAAATAAGTTCAGGGGGGTAATAGGACCTTAGTATAGTATAAGTGTGTCTCTGAGATTTCGGGCATAGGTTGAGGGGGTACTTGGACATTATCCCAACAAAAACAGTAAAAATCTATCCTTTTTTTCTTTCCTGATCCACTTTTCTTTTGGTCTCGAAATTCATGATCCATGCATATGCTATAATTCTCTCTTCTTTTGTTGTAAAAATAACTAATCTTTGTAGATTTATTCTTTTGAAATCTTTTCTTTATCATATTAATTATTTTGTTATTATTAGTCTACTTTTACCATTTAGCCAGAAACATTATCCCTTCAAACTGTGGAAAATCAATTGGGCGGCAAGATATTCAACATTCAAATGAAAAAGCTATTCACAAAAAATTTGGATGCAAACACAAATTATCCATTTTGTCTTACCAGGAGAAACAAGATGTGATTCATATATCAATGTCATCTACGACAGTTCTTATTACAGATGCGAAAAAACGCACAGTTTAACATCTTAGTTCTGAGGAATAAGAAAATTCAAGTATGGCAAGCAAATGTAATCCATCCTCCCATAAACATGACATGAAAATGAAAAATCCTCCAATGAAAAAGAAATTAAAAGGTACTTGAATTATTTTATAAATTGTTCAAAACTTCACCTTTGCAATTGACCAACAAAAATATGGTTTACTTATCTATGTATGTATTTTCTCTGAATTTAATTCATCTCTAGAAACATTATTCCTTATTGTTTTGAAGTGCAGTTGGAACAATTTTTGTTGATATTCTAGAAACAGTTGCAATCACTTTTGTCATTGCAAATGGATGTCATTTTTTGCGCTCCTTTGTTGCTGTCATTGGGTATTGTGGTTTGGAAGCTTTTGATGCTGCTATTGGATGCCTTATGTTCCAGTTTTTCTTTGTGGGGATTGAAATTAATTTCTCCTGTGATAGCAGGTCGGTGAAATGTTAACTATCTTCGAAACTATTCTTATTGCAGTTTATCTGAAATTGTTACTCAAGGCTTCTGAATTTCTTTGATGATATAGTTAAGAAATAATAAGTTTAAAGCAATTCCAGTGATGAAGGCTAGAATGCTTATTTTCAGTTCCTAAAAAATAATGTTACTTTTCTCTGTTTATGTTCGTGGAGTAATCACTTTATGTTGACATAATTGAACATTACAAGATAAAATAACTATCGGTTATTAAAAACTTGTGAAATTCAACTTGTTTAATAGAACTTTTTGCCTATTTCAGTTTACATATTTTTGTATGGTTAAAACATTTTGCCTTTAGAGTTTCCTTGCACTATGAATAACCATGCTGATAGAGGTTGTCATGTGAAATTAGATAACAAACATGAAAAAATTATTTTGAACATACTATGAACTGACAATATCAAATTAAGTGATTACTCATTTGTAATGAGGGGAGATGATGATGAACTCATTTTTTAACGAATTTATGTGTAACTTTCTTATCTTGTAGATATCTATACTTGTCCAATTTAAAAAGATAAAAAGACAATTTATTATTTTTATATCTGTTTTATTTATAATTCCATTGGGTTTAAGAAACATAAAATGATTTTTTTGATTTTTAGAATCCTCCTTTTAATAGTTTTATTTCTTGAAATGCATTTTGAAATCATAACTCTATTTTATGATAAATAATTTTTTGCAGAGAATTTCTGCAAAAAGGTATGATGCTGGTGTTTTTTCTTGAGGGTTTATTGTAACATAGGTGTATATTTCGTAGATATATAAAATAAATGCGATATTATTTTAAAATATTATTTTAATTGAACATAATTCTTACCATTCATTAGTTTTTTCTCTTTTCAACCTTCACTCTCTAGAATTAATGAAATACTGACATTTATTCCTCAATATTAATGTAACATGTGTATTTTAATCAAGATGTTCAAGAAGATCAAAGAATCAACAATGCATCTTTTTTTTCTTAGTTCAAAATAGTATGTATTTAGTACTCCCACTTTTGTAAATGTTTAATTATGTAACTATCCCGCTTCTACTTCCAGTAATATGATATTCACAAAATGAATATATAGAAGAACATATTTGAGAATCGTAATATAGTAATATTTTGTTTATTGAAATGTAATTTATTTCTTATGCAACTAATTAATTTTAGCTCCATAATACGACTGTATGTTGGACCTAAGCTAAGCACGGGCAAGAACCATCTAGTATGAGATAGATAGTTTTGGTGACAAAACATAAAAATTCGTAGCTAAATATTGTCTAAAATTTTCCCACAAAGAAATAAATTGACATCATTTATTGAATATTGTTAGTAACAAATCTAAAGTTATTAGCGACACATTATTTTATCACTAATGATATATCTAATTCATGACATTTAATGGGTTAAGCATTTAATTTCACGAATGCATGATTTTCGTTAGTATAAACATAAGTTATTTTATAAAAAAAAAAATAGGCAGAAATCAAGCCTGATGAATTTTATAATATTTAAAAAAAAAAAGTGATATTTGAATAGAAAAGAGACCAAACTTGAGAAAATATTAGGATAATTAAGGACTACATCCGGCAAATGAATAGTTATAAAACTATTTTGGACATTTTCTTTTCATAATTACAACTGACAACTGACAAAAAGAATAATACAAGTGCTTCACAAGAAATAAACAAAGTTCATTTGTTAATTTGAGAGGGAAAAAATTAAAACCACGGTCAATTTTATAAAAGTAAAAAAAATTAAACTCATCGTTTTTCTGAAATTACACAATCAGGAAATGCATCATTTAATAATACAATACATAGTATAAGTATCGTGAGTTGGCACTATCTACGACTACAACACAAATATTTGTTGGTTTAAAACCTTTTATTTTTTATTTTATTCACTTTCGTCGATAAAGACAATAGAAAAATAATTTCTCAAGTCTTGGTGCTAATTTTTATACGTGTATATCGGTTTTGTGATTAGTAAATTGTACAGATAAAGTCGGTCTATTTGGATCTATCTAAAAATCGTAAATTTTTAGTAGTGATTCTACGTACCAACTATACAGATATACTAGCGCTTACAAACTTAGACTTTGCAAATATGTGAAATATTTCATGCATTGATATTAACATTAAATTTTGTGTGAAATAAACTTCAAAATGAAAGAACAAATGAAAGATATTAACCAACTAAGATTTTAAATATATTATGATAAAGTACTATAGTTATGACTATCAATGTTTTTTTAAATCAATTTACTAATCGAAACGAATGGATCATTAGATTTTTTTTATTAAGTTGAAAGTTTAATTTATAATAATTTATAGTTCTACTAAATCATTTTATTTAAGAAAATGAAAAGCCGGCAGAATCGTACTCAATATGCTTAGAGATATTTTAAAAAATATACAATCTAATAATATAACTACATCTACATAGACCATATTTTCAAACTATAGTCGTATTGTCTTCTCATCGTATACAATATTCTACACTAATTGTACAAATGAATACACTTGTATGTATATATGTATAATAGTATATAACAGGTGTTTATAAGAACTCTAATATTTTTATATATAATTAAACAACAAATACACTAATAAATTGAACATAATTTTTAAATAAGGCGACTGTATTTCTGCAATCATCACAAGTGTTGACACCCAATTTTAACCCTATGAAATTCGTATAAATTATCGAGCTTCTTTAATTTCAAATGAAATGATTTATTTTGAATGACCCAAAAGCGTCACGAGCTGAGCCTACACCCTGGACGTGGCTGGCACTTGAAGAGCATTGCAGATCCTCAAGCGAACCCTCATCCTAGCTGATTACAAACAAAAGACTCAATTAAGCATATAAAACTTGAAAAGTAAAATAAAATTCATAAACTCAACTTTAGAAGCTTTAACTCAAATAAACAACTTTGAATAAAATAATATATTCAGCTAGCCATAAAATAGGCAACTTTAGTCGTTAAAATATTTAACAAAATAAATGAAAAATACAGACTCATTAACTAAACTGACTATGTATGAAGGCTCTATCTGATAAAGATGAAAATCGGGACCAGACCCATAACCTCCTAACTGCTGAAAGTAAATGGTATCCTTCGGAAGCAAGGAGGCTCACCATAACTAACTCGAACTCCATGTGATATCTATAAAACTCTTGTTGATGATCCAGTAGACATGTGTCTACATCATGAGAAGATGCAAGCCAATTTGCTCAGTATGTGAACTGTACAAGCATGTAAGGGGTATTCTAAAGCATAACATAAGCTTGATACTTGAATAAAAAGATGGAAACATACTTACCTCTTCTCAAACTTGAAACTCAAGGAATACTCAAGATATTCAAGAGTAAGATACTCAACTCAGAGATTAAATACTGAACCCAAAGATGTGATAATCAACTCAGGATATTCAACTCAAAGTACTCAACTCATGCTACTTAACTGAACTCATTTCAATATAAAGCAGTTTTAAACAAGTGAAATATAAAGAAAAATTGTTTAAAAATATGATGTTAACTCAAGAAAATAATATCATAAAAATATATCATGCTCCCTCTCAAGGTATACTTGTAAAATGCATGAATGAAGTCTCATACCCCCATTCATACTAAGAAGAACCCATCGAGGAACACTGTAATATCGCCTCTGTGGGAGTTTCTCTAATCGACAACCATCACTATGAGCCTAAGTGATGATAAACGTCTTACCTCACGTTGCCAAAAGACCATCTTACACCTTGCCATCGGTATAGGACCTAACTCAACTTAGTGGATCCACTAACTCTCCTTACGTGATCATCTAAAAAGTATGACACGTCAATTCCCATGTTGGGTACATGGTTTATAGAGATACTTGAGTTAGTATGAACTCTCATATCCACATTGGTGCTCAATACTACTCCCAAAAATATAACTTAGCTCATACTTTTAATAAGACGCTCTTCCTTTGGGTTGAGAAAATTTACTGAACCCATTAGCTTTAAAAATCTCCTTTTTGGAATCAATGTTCCCCTTTTAGTTCAAACTCTTTTGGAACTTTTACTTCCCCTATTTACTCAAATTTGAAACATTTTTAAACTTTAAGGGTATACTTAGTTCCCTTATATCTTTTTGAGAAATGAACTTAACTCTTGCTCTTTACTTCACTTGAAACTTTAACTCTTAGGGAATACTTAGTTCCCTTATAGCTTTTGAGAAATGAACTCAACTTTTGCTCTTTACTTAACTTGTTACATTAACTCTTAGGGAATATTTAGTTCCCTTATAACTTTTGAGAAATGAACTCAACTCTTTACTTGACTTGAACTTTAAGTCTTTAAAACAAAGTAAAAGCACTTGTGAAAGACTGTAGAAAGCTTTACCTTATCTTACTCTTCACTTGTAGACTTGACTCTTAACTTCCTTGAATTGAAGTATGGATTCAAGGTTCATAATCTCATGTTTATGGATGATTTCATGATTTTCAACTTGGAGGATTCATGCGGAATTATGAGCATGAACTACTCAACTCGAGAACTGAAAGGTACTTCTTAACTCAAGATTGTTCGACTTATAGGGTTTATGCGGAATTATGGACATGAACAATTCGAGTTGAAGGCCTAAGTAACTAGATGGAACTCATGTATATGAATATTCTCATTCTCTTATTTACTTCCTCAAAACATAGTTCAAATTAATAATGGATCTGAAAAAATTCACAATTGAACTTAAAGACTTTGTTGAACTCTACTCTTAACTGTCTCTTGAATGTGAATTATAAATTCAAGAGTTATAGTTCATGATATAAAGGATCAAGGTGATATTGTAGACTCATGAATACATAATCTTCACTTTTATTCTCACTTGCTTGAGTCTTAAAATAAGTTAGTAGAAGTTGTGGAAGACTCATCAAAGGACTTTCAAAGAACGTTTGAAAGAATCCTCAAAACATAACTCTAACCTCTAACTTGAATTTGAATTATGAATTCAAGGTTATGATCATGTTAGGACTGATTTTAGGTGTTTAGAAGTAGCTTATATTAGTTTGAATCGAAAAGGAGTGAAGGTGCACTTTAAACGAACTTAAAGGGAGCTACCGAAGGCAAACTGGACTGGGCAAACGACCCTGGGGATATAGATGGCGCGGAGCCCGAGCCCTTGACAGACAGAGATGGGTTTGGGGTGCTCTGGCAGGCGCGCCACGCCAGGCCCCAACCCAGAATTTCCGCCGAGCACTTTTGCTCGTTTTCTCACCCTAAATCGCCTAAATTCGAACGGTTTCTTCCTTAATCACTTGGATTCGATTATTTAACTTAATTAAACTCTAAGCTACTGGAAACAACACTGAAATTACTCAATTTGGCCTCAATGAATCATCATAACTCCAACGCAACAAGATTTAGAATGAACTTCAAGAATTCATCAAGAACCCTATGGTTTAAACTTTAAGCATGAAATTTCGCTGAAAGAAAATACATGATTGGCATGTGGGTGAACTAACCCAACACTATGGAAGCTTACATTCCTCTTAGATATTAGAACTATGGAGAAAATCCTCAACTAGACTCAAGAACGTCGACGAACGTCTTCATCCTTGCCTCTTTTCTCTTCTTGCCTCTTCTTGAACTCTCAACTAAAACCCTAAGCGTATTTTAGGATTATGAAACTTACCCTAAAAGGATTATAACTTACCCTAAAAGGATTATAACCTTAAAATATTACAGAAACTAAATTAAATCTTATTAAGTAAGGAAATGACCAAAATACCCCTCAATATTTTTGGCTAACTTTCCTTAACTAACCAACCTAAATTCAAAAGGTCATATCACATTCATCCAAACTCAAATTTTAGAAAACTCAGTGGCTTTTGAAAGATAATTCAAAGATCGTTTCAATGGTATCTGTAGTACACCTAACACATCTTGTACTGGGAGTGATGGTCGTTTGAAGTTGACCCAAAACTGATACTAAGCTTAACTCTCAAAATTTCAGATTTTTGTTATTCCCAATCTAATTCTTTTTGGAACTCTTGGTGCTAAATCTAAAGAATTGACCTTAAGACTTGAGAAATTTTAATTCCTTGGTAAATCTTACTCATTATGATGAACGGTCCGGGTCTTAGCTCGAAAAAAATTTCTGGGGTTATATATATATATATATATATATATATATATATATATATATATATATATATATATATCTATATATATATATAATTGTTATTATTATTATCATCATCATCATCAATTTCTGAATTTGAAATAATTTTTTTTTATAGTTTTCAAACTTTATGCATTTCTTAATGTGTATAACATATTTAAATTTATTTATTTAATGTACAAAAAATTGCTATTCTTTTTTATATATTAATATGTTTATTGTTAAATAGCAGTCTATTTAACCTTTCTCCAAATTATTTGAACAATAGCATCTTCTATTCAATTGATATTTCAAATTTAACCAATTTATTATTCTATTTTATGTCAATTTTTTGTCACATTTGGTCCAATTGGCCAAGTTCAGATCGTAACTCACCTTTTAATAGATGTCTATCTAAATTCAACCAATACAACATTTCAATCCCATAAATCTATTTTTGATCGAGTGGACCATATCAAGTCCTCTCCTTTATTTTCTTAAAATGACTACATCCAAACCCTCAATGTTTTAACTATTTCTCTTCTAAAAAAAGTTGCAACCCACCTTTTCCTCTCCATCTCTCCGATTTCGTTTCTTCTTCAATCGGCAAAAACGTCGAGACAACCACCACTAATGAACACCACCAGCGGCCACTGTCTTCTTCCTCTTCTGCCTTCACCGCTGCTCCACCCATAACCAAAGGAGACTAATGTGCCTCTCTCTTTTCTCCATTTCCACCAAAGAATAGGATCATTGCCATGGGAGCCCACTGTTTCCCTTCCCCGTGCTGGTGAAGCCCTTTCTTCTCGCTTGATCTTCTATTTTCTCTCCTCTAGCAAAGTTGACGACAACAACTTGTCGATGCTATTGTTTCACCTCCCAACCAGCAAGCTGTGGCCAACGAGCTTTGATGAAGAGAAATGCCTGCAGCTCGATGAGAACCTTAAGCCAACTCTGGTCAGTAAAGACAACAACCATGGTTACCAACAAACCAAAGGAAAAGCTCATACCGTTCATAAATTTTAATGGGGACAACCTTGATTTGGCTATGGTTAGTAAGTTTCTTATATCTTTTGAGCTTAATTGATTTGATATATTCCTTTTTTTAAGTTGGTTTTATTATGATTATTGTAACTCTTTTAATCGTAAAAATATGTATTATTACTGTAAATCTCTTATTGTGTTTGGACTAAGTTGCTTTAATTCACATGCTATTTACATTCCTCAATTGATTCATACCATTAATTGGAAGGCTTTGTCGTTTGACTATTTTTAGGTAAAAAACTATTTATTATTTTGGTAAGTTCTATGATGATTGATCTTTCTTCTTTATTTGAATGAGAATATATATTATTACTTCATTATTAGGATAGATTTTTGTATGTTGATCACTTCTTGTAACCTTAATTAGTTGTACGGTGCGCATCGATTGGGTTGATCAGATTTTATTGTTATTGATTTGATTTATCGATTTTCATGTAAATACGTCAAACGAATAACCAAACCACTAAGACATTTCTTATCGATTTTTGGTACTAAACTGTTTTGTTTTTTGTTTAACCAATGATAAAATACTCATATGATAATATACATGATTATAAAATTCTCAGATAGAACGTATGCTTTTTCCAACATTTCACATGAAATGACAACCATTTCCTATAAATTCTAGGCAGTAGGCACATTCTTGACTATATAATATATTTGATTGATTCTAGGCAATCTTAATTGATCCTTTTACAATATAGCTTTTCCTTTATGTTAGAGATTACTTGTAACCATCCGGTTTCATCTTTATTGAAAAGTCAACAAGGGAAATTTTGGGATCAAAAAATTTTTTTTAGTAACTTGAAATATTTCCCAACTTAATCAAGATCGTTTTGGATGATTTGATTCATTAAGGCATCGGGAAATCTGGTAACAATCGGGAGATCTATTTATAATTTTAATTTCATGACGGGACATATAACTCGTTTAAGATTCTGTACAACTTTACGAAATTGAATTCAGGTGAGTATAACTCTTGAAATTGATCTTGGTGTGGAAGGTATTTCTTATGTATCAATGGTTAGAGGTGTGTTGTGAAATAGGGGTTTTGAGATTATTAAATTTGCTCAGTGTCTCGTGTAACCCACCCTGGCGGGGATTTTTACCGCTCTGACGGAGCCGCTAGAGCGGGATGAATGTCATTGTGGCGGGCTCGATGTAATTTAAGGTCGTTAATAAACCCCTAAACGACCTTATTATGCACTTTTCAATTATTTGAGCTAAGGAACTAACCCAAGGTGAATCCTACTTGTTTTTCACAATTTTTGAGGCTAAAAGTAAGCTTTTCATTCCCAGAATTCGTTTTTCGATTCGTAGAACATAATAGAATGGGAAATTAATGATGAGGGAGGGGTTTGATCTAGGTTCTATGGTGGAAACAACCCTATTTTAGAGACTTGGGATCATGGATATGATCAAAGGTTCATACAATTGTAAGGAATCTTGGCAACTAGTGAATGTTTATTGATTCCCATATTGTATTGATAGTTTGTACACCAAGAACAAGCTGAACGAATTCATAAAGGGAAGAATCATGATTCTTAGGGTTTCAAGCTTGTTTCGAAGTAGTTGAAGGTAGTGATTTATGATTCTATGATGTTTTCTTGTTATTTATATATTATAATGCATGTATGTATGTGCATGTTGCATTGTTGATAACACTTGTTGTAACTGAGATAGATGAATAACTATATGGAATGAGTCATTTCTTGACTATATGCTTATTCATAATATGCTTCTGAATGTCATTGTGGTGTGTTTATGGATCGGTTTCCACGTTCAGGCATAACTTATTGGGATCGATTGCCACATTTTGACATAACAAATTGGGATCGGTTGCCACATTTTTGCATAAAAAGGGGATCAGATTGCCACGTTCTGGCATAAACATTTGATTTGTTACTAACAATATTCAATAATTGGCGCCAATTTATTTTTTGTTGGGAAAATTTAGATAAAATTTTGCAAGGAATTTTATGTTTCGTCATTTAAACTATCTCTATCATATATTTAAGCACGAAAAGTATTTTTTGTCACTAAAAGAGAACAATTAATGACGAATTTAATGTCATAGCTATAATTTCGCCGCTATATATTATATTTGTTGTAGTGATATTTATCATTCGTGTTCTTTTGAATTCCAAAAAGAATGAAATTTCATACAACTTTTTGATGCTATTTTTTGAAATTTCATGATTGGAGAATTTTTCTTTAAAAAAAATAGGGGTGATTGTGGGTGGGGGGTTATTTCAATAAAGAAGAGAGTAAAATAATAATCTTTTTATAAATTTATTAGTTCAACAAAAAATATTTCAAGAATTTATTTGGAAGTGAAAATTACAAAGTAAAAATAAAGGAGGTAATCTTGTAGACTAGGGTTCCCGAATTATATTTATAATATGATGATAAAAATATCTCAGAATCAAAAAAATTCTAATCATCAAAATAAAAAGACAATAAATATAAATAATTATAGAGAAACAAATCATTTTACCGTCACCATACATTTTTTTTTAAAAAAAAATTTAATGTCAATCATTAAACAATTATTATAACATAATAACATATATTATATCGAATATCTAATCACAAAGACGTAAAGCCCCTGAAATTTTCTAAACCTTAGGCTTGTGCACAAAAGTTCTAAAATTGCTATTTTGGAACCTTTTTCCCTCTTTTTTGGACCATAAAATTATTTATCGATGCTAAGATAATCTGAAACACTATGTTCATCGATCAAATATGCATAGTTATCAACAACTAGAACCCTAACTTATGTTAAATTTTCACATCGCTGCCCTTTGAAATTTTCACCAAGGTCCCTTTAAATAGTTCTTCATCCGTTTCATTCTCACTTTATTCTTTGATTTTTCCTCAAATCCCTTTGATGGATTCGAGTTTCAAGTAACACTCATTGATGAATTTTGGTTAGATCCATCGCCCGCAAAAAGAAATTGTTACATTTTTCAGAAATTTGATAATTTTTTGTTGTTGTAGCTATGATGAGTTCTTCAAACTCAATTTCTTAGACTTGTATATTGCATAAGCTTCATCAATAATGTAAAAAGTACCCTGCCAAATTTTCTTCTTTTCGATAGGATGTCTGATTTCAGCAACAAATTTACAACATCTTCGCTTTTGATCACCAACATGTTACAATCTAGCACAATTTTTGTTATACATATATATATATACACATATATATATACATGTATATATATATATATATATATATATATATATATATATATATATATATATATATATATATATATATATATATATATATATATATATATATATATATATATATATATATATATATATACATGTATATATATATATACATGTATATATATATATAAACAGAAGTCATCAATGAGTGTTATTGAAAACTCGAATCCATCAACGGGAGTTGAGGAAAAATTAAAGACGAAATTGAGAATGAAAAGGATGAAGAACTATTTAAGAGGACCTGAGTGAAAATGGCAAAGGGCAGCGATGTGAAAACTTCACATAAGTTAGGGGTTCTAGTTGTTGATAACTATGCATATTTGGCTGGTGAATTTCGTGTTATAGATGATCTTAGCATCGATAAGTAATTTTATGGTCTAAAAAAAGAGGTTAAAGGGTCCGAAATAAAATTTTTAGAACTATTGGGGTAGAAACCTTAATTTTTAGAAACTTTCGGGGGCTTTAGGTCTTTGTGATTAGATATTCGATATATTATATGTTGTTATATTACAATAATTGTTAAATCAATAATTTGTTTTTTAATGAATGAAATTAACTTTATTTATTTTTTAAAATAATTGTATGGTGATAGTGAAAATAAATTTTGTTTCACCATAATTATTTTTATTTATCGATTAGAATTTTTTTGATTCTAAGTTATTTTTGTTATCATATTATAAATATAATTTGAGAACCTTAGTCTACAAGATTACCTCCTTTATTTTTATTTTGTCATCGTCACATTATTTTGCGCGCGAAGCGGAAGGATTTTTCCAATTGATGTTATGTTATTGATTAAGCGATTTTTTTCTAGAGTCGCCACTTGGAATTGAGTTATGGTGTTCCAAGTCACCTTTTATTTTTTGTCCCGAATCAAACGGAAATGACTGTATAGTTTTGGTTTGCGAAATGAAAATTTGGATAAGAAATTTTGTTGACCGAGGGGAAGGTATTTAGACATCCCTCGAGTCTCGTAGTTCGAGCAAGATCGCTTTTTTTAACTAATAATTTACCTCTTTTTTGTGTGGATATATAGTGTATACATGTCATGGTGTACTTATTTTGATTGTTGAATTTTTACCAATCTTATATCGGATGCATAATTGCGTTCGCGATCTAGACATTTGGAGACATAATTGTCTTCACCTCTCGAGTATCTCACACCTAATAATTTCTATTTATATATGTTGGCCTAAATTATTGAAGATTAATTATTAAATTATTTGATCAAGAAGCGTAACGGCATTTTTGAATTTGGCTAATTAGGTGCGTAACTACATCCTTGAGTTTTTAAGTATCTTAAAAGGAGATAAAACCACATTCTTATTTGAGATGAAATTGAATAATTATTGCTATATGACCTAAAAAGAAATAAGAAAAATAATTTTCTAATACATAGTGAGTTATTATTATAATAGTGGTCACTATACTATGTTAAAAGGATTTCCTTAAATATTAAAATAACTAGTCTCAAGATCTTCATTGTTTAAATATACTAACATTCAAACAATTACATTCCCATGTTACAATAACAAAATTAGACACATCTTAAGTTCAAGCGATTTCATAGCATTAGAATCAAGTCATATAAAATAATGAAATAAAATTACACAAAAATTAAATTAAATTATGTGTTTCCCCTTATTAAAATTATTCATGGAAAAAAAATAATCTTAACAAGAAACTACGAAAGCAAAACAAAAAGAACCTTAAATTCAATATTTATTTTTGAATGAATAAAAATAAATAAAAAATAAAATAAATGATTAAAATAATGCAAAGGTAATTTTCTTTTCTTAACCTGCTCGCTGATTTGGTTTGACATTTTTTTAATTGTTAATTTTCTTTGTGTACGTCTGAGTGTTGTTGTTTTTTCTTTTTCATCTGTATGTATTTCTTTTTTTTTGTCTTTTTGTGCAGAATTTTTGTTGCCTTTTTGGTTGATCATTTTTGTACATCTGTACGTAGATCGTGTTATGCCTTTTCTTTTCCTGCTAATATTACAACTAATAAATCATAAATGGCCCCTTTTTTTAGAGAAAAAAAGTAAAAACAAAATAATTTTTTCAGAATTTATACTAAATTAAGACTAGCATTATATTCATATCATAAAATGAACCTTTATTTTATAGAGGAGAAAAATAAATACTATAGATAAATACACTTTTTTTTGTTTTGGCTAATATAAGATGAATTATCTAATCAATTTTCGAGTTATGCTCATGCGAATAATGCAAGCATAAATTAATTTAACAATTAAATTCATAAGAATTTATACGTCACGCCTTGGCTTGATAAGGTAGAACGAATAAACAAAAATATTGGGTTCTAGCCAAGCAAAAACACACATATATATATATATATATATTCGATTTTAAATTTAACAATACATATATTCCAACATTATAGCATGAACGTTATTAATGGATTAAACACGTATGAAATTTGAACAACTTTCATATATGGGGTTCAGTTCTTGCACAGTCATGACATAAGATTATACCAAGATATAATATACATAAGTGTTACATGTGAAAATTAGTTCACGAGAAGAAAAAATTGACAATCAAGAATCACAAATTTAAAATCACGAAAATAAAACTCAAATTCAACCTTTTTTTTTTGAGTGGAAAAGAAAAAAAATATTTGTAATATGAAGTGGAAAACGTAGGCATATGTGTGGGAGGATAAGTATTTTGGTATGATATTTTTGGATCTTTGCTAGCTCTCCTTTTTTTTTTTTCATGTGTCGTTGTGCATATATGTATAGTAAAATGTAGGTGTGTAGTAGTGCGTATGGGTGTCAGGTTGTGGGGGAGTGGGTAGAGTGGGGGTAATGGGAAAATAGGTTTTTTTTTTATATATAAATTAAACATATATAAATTATAATAATAAAAATATTAATTATTTTGAACTAATTAAAAAAAACTAAATGGCTAGTAAAAAATGTAATTAAGAAATACTAGTTTATTTATTAAATTTAAATTAAAAGAAAATATATTTTTGTAACTTTTTATTTCTTTTAAACAATTAAAAATAAATTTATGTAAAGAAGTTGATTATATTGTTGTTGTATTTTTAATTTTTTTTAAAATAAACTTAATAAAATACTATAAAAGTCAAAAAATTTAACTTAGATTTATAAAAATATTTATGATCTAAAAATTATGTAAAATAATAGATTCGTTCAAAAATTACGTGTCTACAGTTTGCGCTTCTTTGACTGAAAAAACAACAGCGACAAGTTTTAACCATACTCTTATTTGAAAGAAAGATATGCGATTATCTCCTTGTTTTGGACAACCTACATATCCTAGCTTGTAAGGGAATTAGGTCACGTGTAGTTCAAGGAGATGAGGTGATGAATTGAAAGTTAAGTGAGGTTCCATCGAGGCTCTGAAAACTTTATCTAAACACTGTTAGTTTGCTCAATCTCCATTTCAGCAATACCAATTGATTTACAGAAAATGAAAATTGAAGAAGAAAGTTTATTGATAGAGAGAAGAAGGAAGTTTTCTATAAAGCAAGTAATGAATGAATTACAATCTAGAATATCTAGCTAATGTGTATTTATAATGACTGTTGTATCTAACTCTAACAGCTCATCAACTAATTAACTAAAAATCTAACTAACCATAAACCACACTTACTAAGTTGATTTAAGGGACATTAATACACTTTAACAATTTCTCAACACTCTCCCGCAAGCTAGGGGCTACAAACAAGTTAAACATCCCTAGCTTGGACACCAAATATGAGTGCTAAAAATTGGTAAGCCCTTTAGTCAAAATATCTACCTACTGCTCAGTTGTAGACAAATAAACAGTTTCAATTAGACCTTGTAAGATTCTTTTCGCGATTAAAATGACAATCAATGTCAATGTGTTTTGTACGTTCATGAAACACAGGGTTTGCTGCAATCTGTATAGCTGACTTGCTACCACAGTGTACAACAACACGAAGTGTTAGAGTTATCCCCAGTTCTGTAAACAGACCAACAATCCAAACAATCTCAGCCACTGTGGAAGCTATGCTTCTATACTCTGCTTCTGCAAAACTTCTGGATATGGTAGGTTGTATCTTTGCTTTCCAAGAAATCAAAGAATCACCAAACTTCACCAAATAACCAGTAACTGAACTCCTAGTAGTAGGGCATGATGCCCAATCAGCATAATAGAATGGTTGCAAATTTGAAGATGCTTTTGCTAAAAGAAAAGCCCCTAGACCAGGGGATTGTTTAATATATTTAACCACTCTTATAGATGCTTGCATATGGGATTGCTTTTGTTGATGCATAAACTGACTTAAATTTTGTACTGCAAATGAAATATCTGGTCGTGTGACTGTCAAATACAATAGTCTTCCAACTAACCTTTGGTATATGCCTGGATGAATAAGAAGCACATTAATACTTGATCAACATGCTCATTAAATTCTATTGAGGTAAGCTTGTGATTCAATTCAACAGGATATTCACAGGGTTGTGAACCAGACAGACCTAAATCTGAAATGAGTTCTAAGAAGTACTTTCTCTGATACATCACAATACCCTCTTTGTTTCTAGCAAACTCAATTCCAAGGAAGAATCTAAGCTCCCCTAGATCCTTTATTTTGAATAGGAATAAAGCATCAACACTGTGTCTTGAATCAATTGAATATTAGTCCCTGTGATAAGTAAATCATCTAGATACACCAACACAATCACCATATTGTTAACAACCTTCTTAGTAAATAAAGAATAGTCTAGGTGACTTTGAGTAAAACCAAACTCCACAAGAGCAAATGACAACTTAATATTCCATTATGTAGAAGCTTGCTTAAGTCCATAGAGTGACTTAAGCAACTTACACACTTTGGTTGAATTCTCATGCTTGTCAAAACCTTGTGGAAGTATCATATACACTTCTTCATTGAGATAACCTTGTAAGAAATCCTTATACACATCCATTTGATGTATTATCCAGCCTTTTGCAGCAGCTAATGCTATGACAGACCTTACTGTAACCATTTTCACCACTGGTGAGAATGTTTCTTGATAATCTAACCCTTCTTTTTGGTTATATCCTTTAGCAACAAGCCTAGCCTTAAATCTCTCTACTTCTACAGAAGCTTGATACTTGATCTTATAGACCCACCTGCAACCTAAATCTCTTTTCTGAGGAGGCAAAGTCACCACAGTCCATGTCTTATTATCCTCCAAAGCTTTAATTTCTAACTCCATTACTTCCACCCACTTAGGATGTTTAGCATCTTCATGATATGTTTGAGGCTCAATCTCAGGTGAGAACTGACTAAGATAACTTTTATACCTCTTAGAAAGTTGTTCATAACTGATGACATCTGATAGGGGATACAAACAAGAATTAGCAACATTTTTAGATTTTAGAGTCTGGACAAAATCTTTGGGCAACAGAGGTGGTTTTGCTGATCTTCCAGATTTTCTTGATGGTTCTATAGGACACGGTAGAGACGAATTAGCATTTTCAGGTTCAGGCCTTGTTGGAGTATTAGTTGGTGATGTGTGAGAACATTCAACTGGCTCAAAATTACAATCAGTGGAGACAGATGCTTCTACTATGACAGGTACTTCTACTCTAAAAATCCCAGGTCTATCCTCTTGATTAGATGTTATTTAATCCCGCAACACAAACATATCAACAGAGGGAGGAATGGACTCCTTGGTAGAAACAAGTGATTGAAAAGGAAAAATCCTTTCATGGAAGATCACATCTCTGCTAACTATGATCTTTCTCTCTTAAGGATCATATAACTTGTATCCTTTTCGTGTTACTGCATATCCAAGAAGTATTGTTTGCAATGCTCTAGGTGAAAACTTATCTCCTTTAGGTAGCATTGTAGCATAGCATAGGCATCTTATTACTCTCAAATAACTCAATAGAGGTGTCTTCCCATACAACATTTCATAGGGAGATTTCTGGTTCAACACAACAAAAGGAACTCTATTAATGGTATGTACAACAATCTCAACACAATGCCCCCAAAATCTGATTGGCAAATGACCTTGGAATCTAATTGCTCTGGCTGTCTCTAAAATGTGCCTATGTCTCCTTTCCACAACATCATTTTGTTGTGGTGTATAAGAACAAGAACTTTGAAGTACAATCCCAAAATTCTTAAAAAATGTACTACAACTATGATTAAAAAACTCAGATCCATTGTCTGATCTTACACTCTTCATCTTCTTTCCAAACTGAGTTGATACCATCACAATAATATTTTTCAATATAGTAATGACATCAGATTTCAAATGCATGAACTAAAACCAAGTCCACCTTGTATGATCATCAACCAAAGTAAGAAAAAATGTCATTCCATCATACGTAGGTACCTTATAAGCCCCCATACATCCATATGTAACAAGTCGAATGAACATGTTGCTCTACTAGTACTAACTGGAAATGGTAGTCTTATATGTCTTGCCATAGGACAAATATTACAATGATTTAAGGTTGAATCACAACTCATACTAATTCTAGTTATTTTCTTCAAAACATTCAAAGGCACATGCCCCATCCTTTGATGCCAAAGCTCAATGTTAGGACTTTCTATTACTGTCATAGACTATGTGAATCCTCCTGTACCACCTCTTCTATGTGAATCAAGTACATACAATCCATTTTCTTCTCTACCAATCTCCTTCACCTTCCTAGTGAGGATATCCTGAAACAAACAAAATTCAGGAAAGAATAATGCACAACAGTTTAGTTCTCTAGTCATTTTGGAAACAGATAATAGATTGAACTTAAACTCTGGAACACACAACACATTCTTAATTAAAGCACCTCCTGATAGCTGACAATCCCCTAATTGTGACACTGCAGCTGAATCACCATTAGAAAGCTGAACATTCCCAATATTTCCTACTATGAACTATGTTTCAATAAATTGTGATTATCATTTATATGATCAGTAGCACCTGTATCTACAATCCATTTAGGTTTATCTAATGTTGTGTGTAAAACAAGAGCATTACCTGCCAGATTAGCACTTGATTCACTTACAGTGGTCTTGTTAATCATTCTAATGAGCTGATTGTATTGTTCAGGAGTAAAAAATGATTGTTGAGGTGGTTGAATTCCTGTGTTATTCTGACTCAAAGAAGCCTGATAATGTTGATGTGAATGTTTACCATGAGGAGCATGTGGAATATTTTTACTATATATTCCCCCTGATACTAACATAGATTTTTTCTTTCCTTTTAAATCTGCACGGTATCTTATCAATTTGTAACATTTCTTCTTGATGTATCCTTTCATATTGCAGTAATCACATGTCAACAACTTGAAGCATTGTTCTCTAGAATGGCCCTTCATATTGCAGAACTCACAGTATATTGGGTTGTATCCTTTTCTGTATCCTTGAGGTGGCCTATGTCCACCTCCACCTCCTCCTTGAGTGAATAACGTTGTGGGTTCTAGAACATCACCTCCACCATGACTACCACTTGCAATGTGTTTCTGACTTTCATCTTGTATAATCATAGAACATACTTGATTGCGTTTTGGTGTGGGAATCATCATCAAAATCTGACTTCTAGGATGACTATATCCAACATTTAATCCCATTAAAAGTTGTAATAACCTTTGTTTCTCCTGCTGGCTCACATATGTCATCGATTTATCACAGTCATAAAAGGGAGGACCTACAATGGAGTCGTATTCATCCCACAAAATTTCAATTTATAAAAATAAGCAGAAACAGACATTACTCCCTTTGTCAAAGTAACTATCTCCTTATGCAATTGAAAAACTCTTGACATACTAATTTCATGAAATTTCTCTTTCAAAACCTTCCAAATCAAACATGCATCAGATTTGAACAAAATTCCATTCAGTAAGGATTTACTAACATTACCAGTTATCCATGATACAACCAAGGCATGGCATCTCTCCCACTGCATGTTCAGATTTGCTTCAAAATCTTCTTTCACGAAACTGCCATTGATAAAACCGAGTTTGTTACGAGTTAATAAAGCTAATTGCGTAGCTCTGCTCTATAATGAATAATTCTCTGTGCCTACAAGTTGAATTCCAATATGTACTGCTCCTGGTACATCTCCAGATGACAAATGAAGTGGATGATTATGATCTGTAATCTTCATCCCTGAGAATGATGAATTTGAAACCACAACTTCAGCTGCTATGTTCACCACTGTTCACCATTGATAAACATAAAGCTATATTTCTCGTTCTCCTTCAATATGTGAGAAAATCCCTAAATCCAGTCAATTACTCGAAGTTTTGTTGCTCTGATACCATGAAAACTTTATCTAAAACCGTCAGTTTGCTCAATCTCCATTTCAGCAATACCAATTGATTAATAGAAAATGAAAATTGAAGAAGAAACTTTATTGAGAGAGAAAAGAAGGAAGTTTTCTACAAAGAATGTAATGAATGAATTACAATCTAAAATATCTAGCTTATGTGTATTTATAATGACTATTGTAACTAACTCTGACAGCTCCTCAACTAATTAACTAAAAATCTAACTAACCATAACCACACTTACTAAGTTGATTTAAGGGACATTAATGCACTTTGACAATTTCTCAACAGGCTCTTATCCTTATTTACATAAAAATGAAAATTAATAGTCAAAAGGAAAATAAAAGTACAAGTTCATATCTTTTCAACTTCTCTTGAGTCTTGACTTTCAAATATCACCTTGATTTTGGTGAGTATCTTGATCTTGAATGAATATGATGATTAACTTGCCAATTGAGTAAGTTTTTGACACTCTTCAAAATGACAAATTTGAATATGTTCTTGAAATTACTGCATGATTTCTCAATCAATAGCTGAATAGAAATAGACATCAGTAAATCAGGCTGCTACATGCGTTGCAGAAGCGGATTTCTGGCGATCATGGGGATTGTTCATTCTGAAGAGAGTTGAAACTTTATTTTTAAATTTCACATCCATGTTTCGCTTGAGGAAACCTAAAACCCACCACAGACAAAAGAAACAAACAAAAATTTTGCCCCATTTTTCACTAAAAAAAATTTGTGAGTGATTAGCAAATGCAAAAAAAAAAATGAATAAGCTCAGACTAGGAAGTGTTTATCCTAGTAGAAAATAAAATAAAGGTCTTAGAATAGTAAGTGTTTATCCTATGAGAAAATAAAAATAAATCTCAAATTAGGAAGTGTTTATCGTAGAAGAAAATAAAAAATAACGTCTCAAACTAATAAGTGTTTATCTTAAGAGAAAATCAATAAAGTCTTAGACTAGGAAATGTTTATCCTAGTAGAAAATAAATAAAGTCTCAGACTAGAAAGTGTTTATCCTAGGGAAAAAAATAGAAATAACGTCTCAAACTAGGAAGTGTTTATCCTAGAAAAAAATATTATTTAGAGAATTATGGTAAAAAAAAAAACTATTAGGGAGATTAATAAATAAAAACAACAAAGAAATAATGAAACAAAAGAAAATAAAAACATATTATTAGGGAGATTAATAAATTAAAAAAATAAACGAAAAACAATGAAACAAAAGAAAAGCAACATATAACAAAACAAAAATTTTCAAAACAGAAACAAAAAATAATAATTAAAAAGATATAAAGAGGAAGAAGCAGAACGAAGAAAGAAATAAAAAAATAACAGCGTAAAAAGAAAAATTCAAAAAATAAATAAGAGGGGAGAAGTGGAATGAAAAAATAAAAATAAAGAATTAAAAAAAAAGGAACGTACATAGAGTAAAAAAAATTATTATAAAAGCTAAGAAAGAAAAAACATAATCTAATAATAAATATAATAAAACATTAAAAAGGGGGAAGTAATAAACTATTTAAAAGCGCATTTTTTTTAAAAAAAAATGTGTGTAACTAAAAAAAATATATAAAACAAGACAATTCTAAAATTACTTGAACTCTAAACATTTCTTTTCCACACAAACTCTAATTCTAGTAACTAGACACTTATATATGCTCTACCGATAATATACATGTTTTTCAATTTTAAATTAATGGAAACACTCCGAAAATATTTTGGTACCTAATAATACAATATTTAAAAATTAATTGAAGTCATACTAAAGTCAATAAAGCGACCGTGCTAGAACTACGGAACTCAATGACTTCCTAACACCTTCCCCTCGGTCAATAAAATTTCTTACTCAAATTTATAATTCGCAGACCAATAAAACTAGAGTCAATCTTCCTTTTGATTAGGAATTCAAAAAAGGTGACTTTGTAATGACTCGCTAGGTCATTTTGAGAACTAAGACTATTTTGACTCCTTTTGAAAATTTAGAGGGGTATTTTTAAACTATTCGATAACTATGAATATTAGAATTGAATAGTTAATGGGTCACATCCCTAATTAATAGTTATCACTTGATCCATTATGTGATTTAAGTTAGTGTGATTAGTTTATTTGTTATACTTAATTAACATTAGAAAGCAGAAAAAAGGGTTAGAAAACAACCTAAGCGGCGATAATCAACCTACGGACGAGAAGACTTCATTCAGGTATAGGTTTTCAACTTTAAATCTTTGTAATGGGATTTAAGGTATTGGGTGTTAAATCAATGTGTGTGGGAACGTAAGATCAAAAAGGGAAGTTGGGGGAAATTTTCTGGTATTTTTAATTGGGAATTGAATGGGTAATGATTGCAAGTTTTGGGGCAAGCATTATGGATAGTGCAATTAAGAGCTTAATTATGTTGTAAAATTGTATATGATTTGATGATCTTAATACTAGTAGGAATTGCTGGAATTTTTTTAGGATTGGAAAAAAAGTGGATAACTCAATTATGGGTTGTTGTTGTTCGATGTGGTCCTTGGGATGTAAATAATTTTTTTAGTTAGTTATTAGGAATGAATAAATAAGATGGATGAAAAGTGAAGTAAAGGGAAAAATTTATCTTTTTGATACTCATGTCGATGCTACTGGTTTTGCAACCAGTGGCTCGAGTCAAATATTTTTTTATCTCAAAAATTATCAATCTAATTATTAGTTATTGAATTAGAAAATTTAATGTAGGAATATTGTATTATATCGTGTTGTATTGTATTGAATACTATTAGATTATATGGAAAGAAGGATAATGGAGTGAGTAATTAATTATATTGATAGATTTTTTGGGGATAAGCATTTAAGGACGTATAAATTTTTAAGTTTTGCAAGAACTGAAAAGGTGATCACGTTCTTGGACTAGAATAGAGAGAGGAAATAGTTTATATTAATTATATCAAGCCTAATATTCATTGAAGAATTATTAGGAATAATCACTAAAAAAAGAAAACAAAATCATTAGCAACCATATATGTCTGCACATAAATGGAAATCTGTGTAGTTCCTGGTCATTTTATTTTATTATAATTTTAATTTTCATGTAAAATTTACTCCTTGAAGTTTAATATAAATATATGAGTATGTCAAGCCCAAAAATGGTTGTGATGACAATCGTCTTATCCCACCAAGACAAGTTAGCCTAAAATCCAAAATCTAAAATGACAATCCAACAACAATTTCTATTATGAAACCAAGTCATATTAATTCAATCCCCCAAAACCAGGTTGTCACGTGCACAAGTCTCTAATGTAAACATTAGAATTAAAATAAAATAGAAGTCTAAAATGAAGTTGTCTTTCAAGTAAAAACAAAGTCATAAGCTGGAGTAGGAAAGTTCGCTGAGATGACAAGCAGCTACCTCACAACCCTCCACAAGATGCCTCGGAAACGAAAAGAATGACAGGTATCACAAAGATCCGGGCTCGTAACCTACAAAAATTTGTAGAAGCAAGGGGTAAGTACCAAATCACGCAGTACCCAACAAGCAAACCTCTAAACACAAGTTAAGTGAACAAAATACGGGCACTCCTTACACCCTATCTAAACCTCCCCTCTACAGTCTAACAGTTTACAGTTTACCAAACACACAACTCAATACCACACTCTATTAGTTTACACATTCTCAATAACAACTCAATATTCAACAGTCACAAGCTTCACAGAGAAACACTCACAAGATCAGCAAAACACGTGTTCAAGTTCATCAATAATAAAATGTGCAATGCCATGAGATGCAATGTCAAGTATAGTGATGCATGTCTTCTATAACGATAAACACCCGCTGTCTCTCAGTCCGAAACCCATGGGGATATATCAGTCCATGCATCTGTCACGGCGCACGACACGACCCTCGATAATAGTAACCTTCGTGGCGCGTGATACGTCCCTTGAAATATAATATCTATCGCGGCGCGCAATACGACTCTCGAAATGGTACATCCTCTTACCACAACCATGTCTCAGATACAATGCAAATGACATGCTCAAATGAAAATGAGGAGATGACCATTTTGATAACAAAGCGCAATTTACTACAAGGAATACAACACCAACAAATAAGCAACAAGTCTCCAAATCATTCTCAACATCACAAAAGGAAATACACGAATTTCATACGCTTAACAAGAGTTTAGAAATTCACTTGCCTTAGCCAATCGACTAATTACTCTTGGACTTGAGCCTTCCCTTTCCGTTGAGCTTCTAAACCAATGGAATCTATTCAAGTATATATTCACAATAAGGTTTCAGAACTAACAACACTCACACTTTTATGTGTTTAAGCTTGACCTAAAAATACACCCCAAATTTATAATCAAGTTTGTAGTTTTTGATGTCAATTAAAATTTTCACTATCATAGTTTTCAAGTTTCAAATTTAGGATTGAATTCCAAATTTTTCCAATGTCATAATTTAAATGGTACTCACAATATCTTATTCATCTAATATTTAAATTACATACCAATATATCAAAATTTGAACCATAATATAATAACTAAAACTACGAAAATTACACTACAATGGATTCACAGTAACGTGCAAAAGGTGTTTTGGTTTCAACTTTTTTTTACCATTTCCTCCCAACCAATGATTGGCTCATTATGGACAATCATTGGTCATAATTACAATTTTTTAATATATATATTTGCCCTAAATTTCCAGAAACTAATCACAGGTCACTTTTACAAACATACAACATGCCATAATTTCCATTTCACTATTCTGGCACCTAATTTTTTTTTTATTTTTTTATCCTTAAGTTATCCCCACTATTAATGACTGACCTTACATCAGAAAGAACATTAACTGCACCGCCCAACAAATTTTCTTAAACTCACACTATATATATATACATATATAATTAGCCATAATCAATCAACCATAACCAATTGTGACACAGCATTATTAATTGTTACCTGCAAGGTCGATTTCTCTTTTCCTCTCGCAGTGTCGGCTCAGGTAAGTTTCGGCCTCCTCTTTTTTTTCTAAATTAATTGTTTATTTAACTGACCAAACCCACTAATTTATTTATTATTATTATTATTATTTTGTACATGACCCTAATAGTGTAAGGTATTAAATAATGATCACTTTAACCCACTAACTCTCTATTAATTCCATTATTTCGCTTAACCATAAATAAATTAACTTAAGTTATATGAATATTTAAAATTTCCAAAAGTTACCTTCCGAGTCATTACATTATCTACCACTAAAAATCCTGTTTGTCCTTGAACATAAAGTAAAAGAAAGTACATGAAGCTTCAAAAAGTTGAGGATATCTGGCACGCATGTCAGACTCTGTCTCCCAAGTTGCCTCTCCCACTGATCGGTGCTTCCATTGCACCTTCAATGAAGCAATCTCTTTGGTCCTAAGCTTTCAAATTTGCCTATCCAAAATAGCTATAGTCTCCTCATCAAATGCCAAGTCTGGACCCCACTCCACAGAATCAAGTTAAAGCACATGAGATTCATCCGGAATATACTTTCGAAGCATAGAGACATGGAAAACAGGATGAACTGCTGACAAACTAGGTGGCAATGCCAACTTATAAACCACCTCTCCCACTCGGCTCAAAATCTCAAAAGGTCTAATGAACCTAGGGATAAGCTTGCCCTTCTTTCCAAACCTCATCACACCCTTCACGGGTGATACTCGGAGCCAAACATGATCACCCTCCATAAACACTAAGGCTCTAGCTCTCCGGTATGCATAACTCTTCTGTTGACTCTGAGCTTTCAATAATGTATATTGAATCATACGTACTTGCTCCATAGCATCTCTAAGCAAGTCTGTATCCAAAGAGTCCATCTCCGCCGAATCAAACCAACCAATCGGAGACCTACATCGTCTTCCATACAACACCTCAAATGGGGCCATCTGGATACTAGAGTGATAACTGTTATTATAGGCAAACTCCGCTAAGGGTAAATGTTGATCCCATCTAGCACCAAAATCGATCACACACGCTCGAAGCATATCTTCAAATACCTGAATGGTCCGCTCAGATTGACCATCTGTCTGAGATTGAAATGTCGTACTCATATCTAACTGAGTACCCAGACCATGTTGTAATGCCTTCCAGAAATAAGAAGTAAATAGTGAACCCCGATCTGATATGATAGAAATCGAAACATCATGTAGTCGCACAATCTGACTGATATATAGCTCGGCTAACTTTTCTGCCGTATACTTCACCCGAACCAGAATGAAGTGGGCAGACTTGGTCAGCCTATCAACAATAACCCAAATGGTGTCATAACCACCCGCTGTGGTAAGTAAACCCACAACAAAGTCCATAGTGATCCGCTCCCACTTCCAAGTAGGAATAGGCATCCTCTGGGATACACCTCCGAGCCGCTGGTGCTCACACTTGACCTGCTGGCAAGTCAAACACCTTGAAACAAAGTCTGAAATATCTCTCTTCATCCCACACCACCTGTAATGCTGACTCAGATCATGATACATCTTCGCTGCTCCCGAATGGATGGAATATCGAGAACAATGGGCCTCCTCAAGAATTAATCTAATCAAATAGCCTGTCCGGGGCACACAAATTCTGCCTCCGATCCGGAAGACACCATCAGAATCAAGGACAACCTCCTTAGCTTCCCCCTTCAATACTTTGTCTCGAATGAGACATAATTTTTCATCATCAAGCTGGTGTGCACGGATTTGCTCTACTAAAGAAGACCGAGCCTCAATAAAAGCAATCATCCCATTTCTCTCTTCTAAAATCTGCAAGCGGACAAGACTATTAGCTAATATCTGCACATCTCTAGCCAATGGTATCTCCTCAATACTAAGTGCTGCAAGACTCCCCATGCTATGAGTCTTCCAACTCAGAGCATCGGCCACAACATTGGCCTTTCCTGCATGATACAGAATGGTCACATCATAGTCCTTCAGCAACTCAAGCCATCTCCGTTGCCTCAAGTTCAAATCCCTCTGGCTAAAGATATACTGAATACTCCGATGATCAGTGAAGATCTCACAATGCACCCCATAAAAATAATGACGCCATAACTTAAGTACAAATACTATAGACGCCAAGTCCAAATCATGAGTAGGGTAGTTCTTCTCATGGGATTTCAACTGCCTAGAAGCATAAGCAATCACTTTCCCCTTCTGCATCAGCACACCACCCAAACCAACTCCTGAAGCATCACAATACACAGTAAAGTCTACACCCTCCTCAGGTAGATTCAACACAGGAGCTGAAGTCAACAAAGTCTTGAGTTTTTGAAAGCTCTGCTCACACTCATCAGATCACTGAAATCGCACATCCTTTCGAGTCAATCTAGTTAATGGAGCTGCAATAGTAGAGAAACTCTGAACAAATCATCGATAATAGCCTGCTAATCCCACAAAACTCCAAATCTCAGTAGGTGAAGTAGGTCGTGTCCAGCCTCTAACTGCCTCAATTTTGGCCGGATCTACTCTAATACCCTCCTGGGACACCACATGTCCCAAGAATGTCACAGAAGTAAGACCGAACTCACACTTTGAGAACTTGGCATACAACTTCTCTTCTCTCAACCTCTGAACTACAATCCTCAGGTGTCGGACATGGTCCCCCTCAGTCTTGGAGTAAACCAAGATGTCATCGATTAAAACAATTACAAAAGAATCAAGGTATGGTCGAAACACCCCATTCATTAACTCCATGAATGCTGTAGGGGCATTAGTTAATCCGAAGGACATCACTAGAAACTCATAATGCCCATACCGGGTCCGAAAAGCTGTCTTAGGGATATTTGATGCCCTATCCTCAACTGATGATACCCAGACCTCAAATTAATCTTAGAGAACAATGATGCTCCCTGTAATTGATCAAATAAGTCATCAATACGCGGTAGAGGATACTTATTTTTCACTGTTACTATGTTCAACTGTCTGTAATCAATACACATCCTCATAGTCCCATCCTTTTTCTTCACAAACAATACAAGGGCACCCCAAGGTGTTACACTAGGGCGAATAAAACCCTTACTCAAAAAATCCTGCAACTGATCCTTCAACTCTTTCAACTCTGCTGGAGCCATACGATATGGAGGGATAGAAATAGGCTTAGTGCGCAATAGCAAAATCAATATCCCTATCGGGACGAACACCGGGAAGATCAGAAGGAAATACATCGAGAAACTCCTGAACCACGGGAACAGAGTCCATGGGAGGTGGTTCAACACTAGTATCCCAAATAAAAGCTAAGTACGACAAACACCCTCTCTCCACCAATCTCTGAGCACGGACAAAAAAGATGACCTTTCTAGGATAAGAACCACTAACACTCTTCCACTCAACCCTCGAAACACCAGGCATTGCTAAAGTCACAGTCTTAGAATTACAATCAAGGACAACATGATAAGGAGAAAGCCAATACATACCCAAGATAACATTAAAGTCTACCATCCCCAGAATGATTAAGTCTACCCAAGTGTCATACCCAACCAAAGAAACAAGACATGATCGATACACTCGATCCACCACTAAGGGCTTACCCACGGGTGTAGAAACACGAATAGGTACAGCCATGCTATCACATATCATATCAAAATCAACAGCAAAATACATAAACACATAAGAGAATGTAGAACCTGGATCAAACAACACAGACGCAGGTCGATGGCATACTGGGATGATACCTATAATAACAGCATCATAGGTCTCCGCCTCAAGTCTCCTGAGGAAAGCATAGCAGTGGGCTCCTCGTCCACCTCTGGCCTGGGTGGTACCTCTACCCCCACTCTGCTGAGCTGCAACACAATTACTAAAAACTCTATCACCTCTACCTGACTAAACTCTGCCACGACCTCTACTCTGTGGAGCCGGTGGTCTAGTCTGGAATGAAGAATTAGGTCGAGGCCCACCATAACCCCTTTGAGAAGTACATTGCCGCATTATATGATCGGGATCTTCACAAGTAAAACAAAATCTCTGAACTAGGAACTGTTGTGTGGACCCTGAAAACCCACTATAATTGCCTTGCCCTGTAGGTAGCTGATGTGAACCGTACGAGCCCTGACCCGGGCCATAAGAACCCCTAGATGTCTGGCCACCCTCAAATGTCGGCATAGATGCATGAATAGGTCCCCGCTGCTGAAAAAAACCACTCACTCTCTGTGATCCCCTACCTCCAGATGAGGCACCATGAAATTGACCTGATATAAGGTCCCTTTTAGGGTCCCCAAACTCCTCTCTCTCCACCAATTCCGCCTCTTTGGCGGCGCTCACAATGGACTGGAAAGAAACCCCCTCCTTAGATGTCCGAAACAAATCTGACCTGATAGACAAAGTCAATCCCCTCATAAATCTGCGGATCCTCTCTGTCTCATTTTGAATAATGGCCAACACATGCCTAGACAACTGACAAAAATGCGCCTCATACTTTGTAACCGATAAACCATCCTGTCGCAGACTCTCAAACCTCAAGCGACTCTCTTCTCTCACGCTCCATGGGATAAAACAATCTTGGAATGCACTAGCAAACTGCTCCCAAGTTACTGGAGGATATCCACCAGGAAAAACCTCCGAATAAGTCCTCCACCAGTCTTTCGTTGGTCCACGAAGCTGGAGTGTAGCGTATCGAACCCCATGTGACTCAGCTAATCCAACCACCTCTAGTAACTCTCGACAAGTAGTTAGAAACTCATGAGCATCCTCGCTCTTCCCACCCTAAAACTGAGGTGGGTCCATTTTTTGAAATCTCTCATACCTACGCTCCTCATCCTCTGTCAGAACAACCACCGGTACAACTTGACCCCCAACTGCTGGTGCAACATTGTTCTGAACCGCGGGATCTACTGGTAGTTGCCTCACCGCATCCTGAACAACTGGAGCATGTTGTTACTCTTGGGTTTGAGCCCCCTCTCTAGTAAGAGAGTCATGTGGTGTGGTAGTCGCACCACCACCCTGAGAAAAACCCTCTAGCACACTTAACACCCTCAATAGTGTATCCTGAAGCAAAGGTGTGACTACAGGCTCTGAAGGAACCTGGTCCTCTCTGTCATCAATCTGAGGTTCTGGATAGACCTCTCTAGCACGACCTCTCTCTGGTGCTGCTCCACGACCACGACCTCTGGCTACTGTCGTGCCACGAGTACGACCTTTAGCTCGAGCTCTAACCCTACCCATAGTTGGGGCCTCAACAACTACCTCGGGAAGTGCCTCCCATCTACCACCAGTAACATTAGTTCTAGTCCTCGTCATCTGTCAAAAGAGTATACAACAACTCAGTACTAAAGAAGGTAACTACGCACGATGAGAAAGAATGGACAAAAGGAAGTTTCCTAGTAATCTTAACAGCCTCTCAGAGATGAGAACAGACGTCTCCGTACTGATCCTTAAGAATCTAAGTAGACTCGTCTTGTATACACGTGAGACCTATTAACTTGGGGCTTTGATACCATTTTGTAACGACCCAAAAATGGTTGTGATGGCACTCGTCTTATCCCACCAAGACAAGTCAGCCTAAAACCCAAAATCTAACAAAGTGCGGAAGTAAATGACAATCCAACAACAATTTCTATTATGAAACCAAGTCATATAAATTCAATCCCCAAAACCAGGTTGTCACGTGCACAAGCCTCTAATGTAAACATTATAATTAAAATAAAATATAAGTCTAAAATGAAGTTGTCTTTCAAGTAAAAACAAAGTCATAAACTGGAGTAGGAAAGTTCGCTGAGATGACAAGCAGTTTCCTCACAACCCTCCACAAGATGCCTACAAAAATTTATAGAAGCAAGGGGTGAGTACCAAACCACGCAGTACCCAACAAGCAAACCTCTAAACAAAAGTTAAGTGAACAAAATACGGGCACTCCTTACACCCTATCGAAACCTCCACGCTACAGTTTAACAGTTTACAGTTTCTCAAACACACAACTCAATAACCACACTCTATCAGTTTACACATTCTCACTAACAACTCAATATTCAATAGTCACAAGCTTCACAGAGAAACACTCACAAGATCAACAAAACACGTGTTTAAGTTCATCAATAATAAATGCCATGAGATGCAATGTCAAGCATAATGATGCATGTCTTCCCTAACGATACACACCCGCTGTCTCTCAGTCCGGGACCCATGGGGGACATATCATTCCATGCATCTGTCGCGGCGCACGACACGACCCTCGATAATAGTAACCTTTGCGGCGCGCGATACGTCCCTCGAAATATAATATTCATCGCAGCGCGCGATACGACCCTCGAAATGGTACATCCTCTTACCATAACCATGTCTCAGATACAATGCAAATGACATGCTCAAATGAAAATGAGGAGATGACCATTTTGATAACAAAGCGCAATTTACTACAAGGAATACAACACCAACAAATAAGCAACAAGTCTCCAAATCATTCTCAATATCACAAGGAAATACACGAATTTCATACGCTTAACAAGAGTTTTGAAATTCACTTGCCTTAGCCAATCAAATAATTACTCTTGGACTTGACCCTTCCCTTTCCGTTGAGCTTCTGAACCAATGGAATCTATTCAAGTATATATTCACAATAAGGTTTCAGAACTAACAACACTCACACTTTTATGTGTTTAACCTTGACCTAAAAATACACCCCAAATTTATAATCAAGTTTGTAATTTTTGATGTCAATTAAAATTTCCACTATCATAGTTTTCAAGTTTCAAATTTAGGATTGCATTTCAAATTTTTCCAACGTCATAATTTAAATGGTACTCACAAAATCTTATTCATCTAATATTTAAATTACATACCAATATATCAAAACTTGAACCATAATATAATAACTAAAACTACGAAAATTACACTACAATGGATTCATAGTAACGTGCAAAAGGTGTTTTGGTTTCCCTTTCTTTTCTTTTTTTTTACTATTTCCTCCCAACCAATGATTGGGTCATTATTGCCAATAATTGGTAATCATTACAATTTATTATATATATATATATATTTTCCCTTAATTTCCAGAAACTAATCACAGGTCACTTTTACAAACATAACATACCATAATTTCCATTTCACTATTTTGGCACCTATTTTTTTTTTATTTTTTTTTATCCTTAAGTTATCCCAACTATTAATGACCGACCTTACATCAGAAAGAACATTAACTGCACCGCCCAACAAATTTTCTTAAATTCACACTAAATATATATACATATATAATTAGTCATAATCAATCAACCATAACCAATTGTGACAAAGCATTAACGATTGTTACCTGCAAGGTCGATTTCTCTTTTCCTCTCGCGGCGTCGGCTCAGGTAAGTTTCTGCCTCCTCTTTTTTTTCTAAATTAATTGTTTATTTAACTGACCAAACCCACTAATTTATTTTTTGTACATGACTCTAATAGTGTAAGGTATTAAATAATGATCACTTTAACCCACTAACTCTCTATTAATTCCATTATTTACGCTTAACCATAAATAAATTAACTCAATTTATACGAATATTTAAAATTTCCAAAAATTACATTCCGGGTCATTACAGGGTATAGCTAACCAATTTTGGTGGTATCGTGTTAAATGAATATCATTAAATTCATAGTATTTAGATGAGTTGAGGCTTAACTCTAGACTTGAAATTTAGCAAGTATAATAATTTTGGTATAAAAATTATATCAAGATTTGGAGCTTATTAGATATATGAGTGGGCTTTAGAGCCTATGATAAGACATATAATAAATTGAAGATCTACAAACTCACTTACTAACGAATATTGAACAATTGGTAGATTGGGATCGTTCCTAAGCTTTGCGAAAAGGAAAGGAAAAATCTTGAAGACTTGTCAAACGAGTTTGGCATTTAAGGTATGTTATGACTTCTTAGACTTGTTGAAAGACGTTTTCCTAATTAAAGATTAAAAATTAAAATAGAAAAAGGGGTAAGGGCGAAAGATGGGGGTCTCGTATCAATGGTATGACGGGCATTGGTACGAGTACCGGTGTTATAAAACGGAAAGTTACTACTATAGAATGTGGATTGTAATTTGAGAATTTCCAAAGCATATGGGCATTAGCTGATATATTATTGACTTGAAATTATTGTGTGATTGTTTTTTCTTTATTACACCCGTATAGTTGTGATAATTGAGGTGGTTATGTATTATGTTGATATTGATTGAGTGAGATGCATCATCATCCCTTTATATTTAAATAATATTGTGTACATGCATCGACATGAGATTGAGTATATGTTGGGCACGTGGAGATTGACCGTGCTGGGGATGGTGAGATGTTAAGGTTGTAATTTGGTCACGTGGAGACCGTCCGTGAGGAAATTATTTGATATTATGATAGTGCGTTAGATCGTCCGCACAGACACATGGAGATCGTCCATGTCGGTATATGGACCTCGTGAGTCCCCATTGGTTATGAGATCTCGATGTATTTCCGAAGATTATCATGTATATACGGTTAGGTGAGCACTGGATATTCTGAGACATATCATTACATGGTATCATATTGCATTGCCTTTCATCACATCATTCATTCTTGATGATTATGTGTTTTGTTTGGTGTTTGTAAAGTACTTGATGTTTGATTACATTTATTGATGAAACATAAATAGTAAGTGTAATATATATATACTTATATAATTTTAGAATTTATTTTTCTTATATAAACTTCCGTCACTACTTTTTCATTGTCGGTCAATGAGACATACTGGGTACACGTGGTTTCGTACTCATACCATACTTGTTGCACTCTTTATGGTACATATTCGATTCCGAGTAGGAGCGCATCTCGAGTTTGGAGTGTCTTGGAGTTGTGGTGAGCTGCTTGGTTGTTCCGTGGCCCACACCTCCCTCTATCTTTACTTATTCTGTTATTCAGTATTCAGACATAATATTCCTTATGTTAGATTTGTCATTTTAGTTTCATACTTGCATCGTATTTTTGAAGCTCTTGTACTTATGACACCAATTCTTGGGTAGTACTTTTTTTCAGTTTTTCGCATTCGTACTTATAAGGAACTCAGTGTTGAAGATTTGACTAATTGTTGTCTTTTCACTCAATAGTTAGTTAAGTTTGTTAAAATATGTTGGTTGGCTTACCTATTGGTTGGGAACATAGGTGCCATCATGACTCGTGATTTTTGGGTCGTGACAGACTTGGAACACCGAAATTCAATTTCAAGTGGTGCCTCTGAATAATCAAAATAATCCCTTTCCAAAACTTCACTTTAATTGAAAAAAACTCTTTTCTTTTCAAACATTCATAATTTGAAAAAAGAGGGGTGTGAAATTGTAACATAACAATCTATAATATATCTAATATCTAATCACAAAGGCTTATAGCCTCTGAAAATTTCTAAAACTAAGGCTTGTACCCAATAGTTCTAAAATTGCTATTTTGTACCTTTTATTCTCTTTCCTTGGACCATAAAATTATTTATATATGCTAAGATCATCCGTAGTACTAAATTCACCAACCAAATATGCATAGTTATAAACAACTAGAACCCCTAACTTATTTGAGTTTTCACATCGCTGCCCTTAGATATTTTCACGCAGATCCCCTAAAATAGATCCTCATCCATTTCATTCTCAATTTCTTCTTTGATTTTTTCTTCAACTTCCTTTGATTTCGAGTTTCCAGTAACACCCATTGATGACTTCAGTTTAGATCCATCACCCGTAAAAAAAATGTTAGATTTTTTCAGAAATTTGATCTTTTTTTGCTTTTATAGCTCGGATCAGTTCTTCAAACTCAATTTTCTTAGACTTGTATATTGCGAAAGCTTCAGCAATAGTGGCAAAAGTACCCAACCAAATTATCTTCTTTTCGATTGGGTGTCTGATTTCAACAACAAATTTACCACATCTTCACTTTCCATCACCAACATGTTACAATCTACCACAATTTTCGTTTGATGTTATTTTATGAAATTTTATTATTGGAGAAAGTTTTATTAAAAGGTAAGGGATAGGGGGAGGGGGTTGGGGGAGGAGGGGGTAGGGCTATTTCAATAAAAGGTGCGTAAAAAAGCAAATCAAGAGTTGAAAAATGAGAGCTAAATAATATTATATATATATATATATATATATATATATATATATATATATATATATATATATATATATATATATATATATATATATATATATATATATATATCCCATAATTAAATTCCAAAAATTATCATCAAACAAAAATTATGCTAGATTGTATCATGTTGACGATGGAAAGCAAAGAAGTGGTAAATTTGTTGGTGAAATCAGACACCCAATCGAAAAGAAGAAAATTTGTTTGGGTACTTTTGCCTCTATTAATGAAGCTTCTGCAATATGCAAGTCTAAGAAAATTAAGTTTGAAGAAGTGATCATAGCTATAATCTAAATAGGATCAAATTTATGAAAATCTGACAGTTTTTTTTACGAGTGATGGATCTAAACAGAATTCATCAATAGGTGTTACTGGATAATCGAATCCTTTAAAGGGGGCTGAAGAAAAATTCAAAGAAGAAATTGAGAATGAAACAGATAAAGAACTATTTAAGGGGACCTGGGTGAAAAATTTCAAAGGGCAGCGATGTGAAAATTTCACATAAGTTAGGGGTTCTAGTTGTTGATAGCTATGCATATTTGGTTGGTAAATTTAGTGCTACGAATAAGCTTAGCTTCGATAAATAATTTTATCGTCCAAAAAGAGAGGGGAAAAGGGTGGAAAATAGAAATTTTAGAACTATTGGGTTACAAGCCTTAATTTTAGAAACTTTCAGGGCTTTAGGTCTTTGTGGTTATATATTCGATATAACATACGTTGTTATGTTACAATAATGGTTAAATCTATGACTTAATTTTTAATGAATGAAATTAAATTTATTTTATCTTTTTTAAAAAAAAATTGTATGGTGGTAATGAAATGAAATTTTGTTTCTCCATAATTATTTATATTTATTTTCTTTTTATTTTGTTGATTAAAATTTCTTTGGTTCTAAGATATTTTTGTTATCAAATTGTAAATATAATTTGGGAACCCTAATCTACAAGATTACCTCCTTTATTTTTATTTTGTCATTTTCACTTGCAAAATATTACTTGAATTTTTTTTGTTGAAGTAATAAATTTATAAAAAAAAAAGTTGCATTTTTACTCTCTTCTTTATTGAACCCACAACCACCTTTTTTTTTTAAAAAAAAATCTCTAATCATGAAATTTCAAAAAATAACATTAAAAAGTTGAATGGGATTGTATTCTTTTGGTGTTCGAAAGAACAAGAATGATAGATATCACTACAACAAATATAATATATAGCGACGAAATTATAGGTACGACATGAAATTCGTCATTAATTGTTCACTTTTAGTGACAAAAAGTACTTTTCGTGCTTAAATATATGAGATATATAGTTTTAATGACGAAACATAAAATTCCTTGCAAAATTTTGTCAAAAATTTCCCACCAAAAATAATTTGGCATCATTCATTGAATATTGTTAGTAACAAATACAATATTTATGTCAGAATCTGACAAACTGATCCCCTTTTTATGTCGAAATGTGATAATCGATCCCAATAAATTATGCAAGAATGTGGAAACCGATCCATGAACACACCACAATCACAATAACAAATATATTCTTAATAAGCATATAGTCAAGAAGTGATTCATGTCATATAGTTATTCATCTATCTCAGTTACAAAAAAGTGTAATTGACAATGCAACATTCACAACCATACATGCATCATAATAAAGAAATAACAAGAATACGTCATACAATCATAAAATCACAACCTTCAGCTAATTCGAAACAAGATTGAAACCGTAAGAATCATGATTCTTCCCTTTATGGATTCATTCCGCTTGTTCTTGGTATATAAACAATCAATAGAATATAGGAATCAATAAACATTCATTAATTACCTAGATTTCTAACAATTATATGAACCCTCGATCATACCTGTGAACCCTAGTCTCTAAAATAGGCTGTTTCTACCATAGAACCTAGATCAAAACGCTTCCCCATCATTAATTTCCCATTCTATTACATTCTACGGATCGAAAAACGAATTCAGAGATTGAAAAGCTTACCTTTAGTCTAAAGAATGGTGAAAAACAAGTAGGATTCACCTTGGGTTCGTTCCTTAGCTCAAAAAAATTAAAAAGTGCATAATAAGGTTGTTTAGGGGTCTATTAATGACCTTAGATCGCATCAAGCCCGCCACAACGACCCTCATCCCGCTGTAGCAGCAAGAATTCCCGCTAGGGCGGGTTACACGAGACACTGAGCTAATTCAATAATCTTAAGACCCCCATTTCACAACTCACCTCTAACCAGCGACACTCAAAACAATACCTTCCACTGCAAGATCAATTTCGGGAGTTCTACTCACCCTAATTAAATTTCATAAAACCGTACAAATTTCTTCGCGAGTTATCTATCCCCTCATGATATCAAAATTATAAATCAATAACCGGATTACTACTAGATTTTTCTACACCTTAATGACTCTAATTTCGTCAAAAATGATCTGGACTAAGTTGGAAAATTTTAAGTTACTATGTAGACGTTTTTCGATCCAAAAATATCTCTCGTTGACTTTTCTATAACGACGGAACTCGATTGTTACAAGTTAATCTCTAACTTAAAGGAAAAGAGATATTATAAAAGGATCAATCAAGATTGACTAGAATCAATCATGTTTTATTATATAGTCAAGAATGTGCCTACTGCCTAGAATTTCTAGAAAATGATTGTCATTTCATGCCAAATGTTGGAAAAACAATACATTATATATGAGAACTTTATAATCATGTTTATTATAATATGAGTATTTTATGATTGGTTAAATAAAAAACAAAACAGTTAAGTACCAAAATCGATAAGATATGTCTTCGTGGTTTGGTTATCGATTTGATAGATTTACAAACTGTAAACCGATAAATCAAACCAATGACACATAAAATTGGACCGACCTGACCGATGCAGACCCGTATAACTTACTAAGGCTGTAAGAATTGATTAACATACTAAATTATTTTATAACTTTGAAGTATTAATATATTCTGATTAAAGAAGCAATATCAAAACTCACCCAAATAATGAATAGTTTATTACCTAAAAATACTTAAATGGAAAAGTTTTCTAATTAAGGTATGGATTGAGGAAGGTAAATAGAATCCATATGTGAATTAAAGCAACTTAGTCCGAACACAATAACAGGTTTACAGTAATAATGCAGATTTTTAATTACTATTAAAAGAGTTACCACAATCATAATAAAACAAGTTTAAAAGAAAAAAAATATATGAAATCAATTAGTCTCAACAGGTTTAAGAAACTTACCAACCATAGCCAAATCAAGATTGTCCCCAATAAAATTTATGAAAGATACGAGTTATTCGATTGGTTTGTGGGTACCCATAGTTATTGTCGTTATTGACCAGAGTTGACTTAAGATTCTCGTTGGGTTGCAGACATTTCTCTTCATCGAAGCTCGTTGGCCACATCTCATTGATCGGGAGGTGAATCAACAACTGCGACAAGTTGTTGTCGTCGACTTTGCTAGAGGAGAGAAAATAGAAGAGCGGAGGAGAAGAAAGGGTTTCACCGACATGTTTGAGGGAAATAGTGGGCTCGCATGGTAATGATCCTATTCTTAGGTGGATATAGCAAAAAGCGAAAGGTGTATTAGTCTCCATTGGTTAATGGTGGAGCGACGGTGAAGGAAGAAGAGGAAGGAGATAGTGTGTAACACCCCATAGCCAAAATAGACCAAAAATTAGTTTTTCAAAAAAATCTGCACGTGCTACCAACGGTGGCATCGACGGACCGTAGCCTGAACCACTGTCTGTCTTGCACAACCGTCGAAAGGATTAGAAACTCCCAAAAATATTAGCCTAGAAAAATTGGTTAAGTCTTGGACGACGGACGGACTCACGGTCCGTAGGTCAAACGACGGTCTGTAGTCCGTGACCGTCGATCAAGACTCCCTTCAACCACTCTCTGACAAGTGTTATGGATGACTAACATGGTTCGTAGGTGGACCTATGATCCGTAGGTCTGACCGTAGGTGGAAAATTTGTAGCCAGTTAATGGGAAATGCAGTTGGGTAAATTAAAATGATAATAACTGTTAGCACAAAATGAATTAGGTGTCTCATGACCTACCCACAGATAGATAATTGAATTATCTTTCCATAGCCACCAACCTTACTAAAATAAGACCTCTGAGTAAAAAGTTATGCCTATTTTAGTAAAGTCCTGTCGAACTGGCCCGCACGACCAATCGTCAGTCCTGGCCATCGTGAGGCCCTACATTCACCTTCCCTGGGGTCTTTTTGACCTTTCTCACTCCGTTTAAACCCTAATTTACGTTGTTTTGACCCTAAATCATCAAATTTTAGTCACTTTAAGCCTAGAAACATAATTAAAACATATCCAAGTCAAATCATTAAATCAAAACTTATAAAATTAGAAGCAAGAGAGGAGAAAAAAGCTCTAGAACCCTAGTTCAAGAATGCCACAAGCTCCAGCAGTTCCGGCCCGAAACTTAATTATTTTTCTGTGGATTTCATCATCAGGTCTGTGAGATTTCACTAGTGGGTTCCTTTCACCCATTGGGTCCTTAGTTTCCGTAAGTTCTTGATTCACTTATCATGATTAAACCTAGGGTTTCTAGAAGTTTGATATAACTTCATGAATTCAGTAAATATATGTTCAAAATTAGATTATCATGTTATTACTCAGATTATCGCATGAATTTCAGAACCCTAGCTTTGTATTTCTTTAGTTCTTGAATTACACATGCTAGGTCATATATTTCAGACACTTCAGATATATATATATATATATATATATATATATGCCTCAGTTATAAATGCGTAATTACCAGACTAATTGTTGCATTCTCAGTTTGCATGTTCAGTTTCGAGCTATCCAGTATTTACAAAAATTCAGATATAATCAGTCAATTTACAGAATTCATAGGGAGTAGCATAATACCGAGTTGGACTAGGGTTTAGCGTACCCAATAGTCCCAGAACTACTAGCCAAGTAGGTTGTAAGTCCCTTCTGAGGGCAATCAGTTTAGTGATCACGCCAGCATGCCTTTTTACCATTGGCAGGGTATATTGGGTCCTCTCGATGGGGTGTATACATTGGACTCCACATTTAGCTCATGTGGTTTTATTATCGGTGATTAGTAGCTCCCACAGTTCAGTTAGACTCTCTGCATTGACCATTTATCAGTAGATTCAGTATTCAGTTTCAGCATGATATAAATTGGTCATTGCATCCAGTTAGTTCAGAAATTAGCACATCACGTTCAGATTGTTATACTTGTTTTTGTGCTTGTTCAGTTATGTTTTATTTCAGCTTTACTCTATCCTACATGCTCAGTACCTTTCAAGTACTGACGCATACGTGCGCTACATCTTCTCGTGATGTAGGTTCAGGTTCTCAGCATCCAGATCACGCATAGATTGATTTCCCGATCTCCATTTTAGCAGATTCAGTGGTGAGTCCTCATTCTCCGAGGACAACAATCATGAGTTTCATTTCAGTCTTTAGTCATTTAGTTTCAGTTTTTGCTAGATTTAGTTGGGGCTTGTTCCAGTATTTCTAGTCTAGTTTAGAGACTATTTTCAGACATAGTTAGATTCAACTTAGTATTGAGTTAATATTTCTTTTGTATTAAATTCATTGTTTTCAAATATCTCAGTTATAGAATATGGGTATTCCCCACCTTTTCATTTTAAGTATGATTTAGCTTCCGCAAGAGTTTATTATCTTTAGTATGCTCATGATCATGCCAGCAAGGTTAGCTTGGGATCACTTTGTGGTCCTAGGTTCCATGTCCGCGTCTCGGGGGTAGCTCGGGGTGTGACATAGTTGACGCTTGCGGTGTTCACTAGTTGTGATTGTCTCGACGTTTCTGCCGGTTGAAGAAGAAGTCGCGGCGGAGATACAGAGAGGACAAGGCGGGCTGCTGCTTTTTTGAGAAGAGAGAGTGAAAATCATCGAAGGTTTGGATGTCGTCATTTTAAGAAAATAAAATTAAAAAAAAGCATTGATCTGGTTCGCTTGATCAAAAATAGACGGATGAGATTAAAATGTTGTATTGGATGAATTTTGATAGACATTTATTAAAAGGTAAGTTACGACCTGAATTTGGTCAATTGGACCAAGTGTGACCAAAATTGATAGAAAATAGAATAATAAATTTGCAAAATTTGAAATAGCAAGTGAATAGAAAAGGCTATAATTCAAATAATTTGTAGAAAAGGTTAAATAGATTGCTATTTAATAATGAACATATTAATAAATAAAAAAAGAATAACAATATTTTGTACATTAATAAATATACTTAAATATGTTATACACATTAAAGAAATACATAAAGTTTGAAAACTATAAAAAAAGTTATTTCAAATTTAGCAAATGATAAAAATAAATATATTGTGATTATTATTATCTCATAATAATAATAATAATAATAATAATAATAATAATAATAATAATAATAATAATAATAATAATAATAATAATAATAATAATAATAATCATTATTATTATTATTATGTCATATATTTAAAAAAATACTAAAATACATTATGAATTACAAAAAAGATTAAATATAATTTTAAGCATATAATAAAAGAAACAATTTTTAAAAATATATGTTTAATCTAATATCAACACGAAAAGGGTTATAGCTAAGTCATAATAGAGTTTCAACGACACAAAATTGACACAACACTTTCAAACCAAACAAGTTTTAGAATTGTTTTCACTCTCTTTTGATATTGTTATGTGTGTATCTTTTAATATAAATCCTTATTCTTTAAGAGATAAAAAAGATTTGTTCTTTCGATGGTCCGAAGCCTATTTTCAAATCAGTGCAGAGATGTTATTATAAGAAATTGAGGCATTTTAGGGGGAATTCGAGTAGAAAATTTGAAAAAAAAAATTGAAAGGACAAATAGTAGGCAAGGGTAGGGATAAAGTAATGATGAAAAGATGGACGAAACAGATATACTGTTACCATTTCGTATTGATGTTTGGGATAGAGATGCTTTGGAGGACATTGATCGGAAAATCAATCCCGCAGAGCTTAAATTCAATGATATCTCGAGTTCTTCTTATCTTTTGCAAAGAAAGTTGTGGAGAACTAACTTGGTGTAGCTCGTAAAAAGAGGAAAGAGACGTGGAGGTGAGGGAGGCGGAAATTGATGGATGTTTACCTGGTGGTCTATGTGCAAGATTCGACAATTTTTGGAGGTGAAGGATATAGTTAAGTGTGAAGAAAAAGATAGACAGTGTAATGGGACGCAAGTGAAGATATATGGGTGTGATTTACATGTTTGAGTGTGTGTATAGATGTATATATATTTTGCTAAGAGGATATGAGAGTTTTAAAATATGGCCAGAGGACTGTAAATTTAGCTGAATTGAGTGGCCTAATAGTATTAGACATTTTGTCAAAATAAATTACATAAATCTAAGTCTAACCAGTAAGCTCAATTCAATTGAAATTGAAACAAGACGAAAATTTATCCATTAATTATTTTAAGGTTCTTAATTTAAACAAGACAAAATAATTATGAAGGCATAATTGATTAATATTTATAAATAAAAATAACGTTAACTAATTTAAAGGAAATAAATACATATTTTTACAAAACATAATTTTTAGCTTTTATATATACATATATACACAAAGAGAGAGTTATATAATTATTTCTGAAAAACTAACAAACCTATTTAGAGAAAAGATTTAATATACTTTCGAATTTTTCAAAATACATACATTATATTATTTGAAATTAAAGAATCTCGATAATTTATTCGAATTTCATAGGGTTATATTCGGTGTCAAAACTTGTGATGACTGAAAAAATACAATCACCTTATTTAAAAATTATCTACAATTTATTAGTGTATTGTTGTTTAATTATATGCATAAATATTAAAGTATATATAAACACCTTTTATATACTATTATTATATATATATATATATATATATATATATATATATATATATATATATATATATATATAATATATATATATATATATATATATATATATATATATATATATATATAAGTGTATTCATTTGTATAATTAGTGTATAATGTTGTATATGATCAAAAGACAATACGATTGTAGTTTAAAAATATGGTCTATATAGATGTAGTTATTTTATTAGATTGTATAGTTTTGAAAATATCTCTAAGAATATTCAGTACAATTTTGTCATTTCTTTTAATAAAATGAATTATTATAATTATAAATTATTATAAAATTAAACTTTCGACTTAATTTAGTAAAATCTTTTCAATCAGTAAATTGATTTAAAAGACATTGATAGTCATAATTATAGTACTTAATCATTATATAGTTGAAATATTAGTTGGTTAATATCTTTCATTTGTGCTTTCATTTTGAAGTTTATTTCACACATATTTTAAAGTTTAATAGAAATGCTTGAAATATTTCACATATTTGCAAAGTCTAAGTTTGTAAATCGCTAGTATCTCTGTATAGTTGCTATACGTACATGAAATCACTCCTAAAAATTTACAATTTTTAGCTTCTGTACAGTTTACGAATCACAAAACCAATTTATACGCACAAAAATTAGCACCAAGACTTCAGAAATTACTTTTTATCAAAGAAAGTGTAAAAAACAAAAAATGAAAGCTTTTAAACCAACATGTATCTGTGATGTAGTGGTAAAATTGTGCCCACTCACAATTCTTATACTCTGGGTTGTATTATTTGAATAATACAATTTCTGATTGCGTAATTTAAGAAAATTGATGAGTTTATTTTTTTTAGTTTTATAAATTTGATCGAATTTGTTGGTTTTATTTTTTTCCCTCGTCAATTGACGAATGAACTTTGTTTATTTCTTGTGAAGCACTTGTATTATTCCTTTCGTCAGTTCTGAGTTGTAATTACGAAAAGAAAATGTCATAAATGGTCCTTTAACTATTGCAGTACGTCTAAAATAATTTTATAAGTATACATTTACAGGATGTAGTCCTTAACTATCCTAATATTTTATCAAGTTTTGTCTCTTTGCTATATGATTATCACTTTTAATCTCTTTTTAAGTATTATAAAATTTATCAGGCTTATTCTCTGCCTATTTTTTTATTATAAAAATAACGTATGTTTATACTAACGAAATTCATGCATTTGTGAAATTAAATGTTTAACCCACTAAATGTCACGAATTAGATACATCATTTGTGACGAAATAATGTGTAACTAATAATTTTAGATTTGTTACTAACAATATTCAATAAATGACGCCAACTTATATTTTGGTGGAAATTTTAGGCAAAATTTTTTACGAATTTTTATGTTTCGCCACTAAACTATCTATCTCATATATTTATGGATGAAAAAGACTTTTTGTCACTGAAAATGAACAATTAGTGACGCATTTTACGTCATAGTTGTAATTTCGTAACTATATATTATATTTGTTGTAGTAATATATATATATATATATATATATATATATATATATATATATATATATATATATATATATATATATATATATATATATATATATATTTCTTGTTCTTTAGAACACCAAACGAATACATTCTGACAAGAACTTTTAATGTTATTGTAACGACCTGTTTAGTCGTTTTGAGCAGCAGATTTTATTTCTGGAAAACTGGTTGAGACGACGGATCCCACGACGGACCGTCATGGGCACGACGGACCGTCGAGGGTGTCTCGTTCCAAAACACTTAGAATTCTGAAATTTGGGTACTGAAATCGACTCTCTGAACTTCGTAACGGAATGGCAAGACGGACCGTCGTGGGCACGACGGACCGTCACAGACTCTTCAAGGAAATTGAGTCTCTGAACTGTGTGACGGACCTGCCGGACGGACCGTCGCAGGCACGACGGGCCGTCACAGGTTGCGTAATCCCAGGCTGGGTCGGATTTCTGTAAATATTTTAAGGGGCGTTTTGGACTATTCCTGCTTTAATTATAAAGTTAGTGGGTTAATGTTAATAGTTTAATTACTCGGGGGTTAAAAGAGGTAACCTTGAGTTTATTAGTGGGTTACTATTGCCATCTTTTACACTTAATTATATGCTAATTAGGGTAAAAGAAAGAGGGTTTGAATAAGAAAAAATAGAAAGAACAAAGAGAGAGAGAAGATCGATCGAGAGAGAAAGAGATACGAACGAAGAGGAAAACACAAGCTTTGGGGAATTTGCTTGCTTGATCACGAATCTTCGGTGGAGGTAGGTTATGGTTTTTATGCTATTCGTAGTAGACTCTTAATAGCGAATGATATGTGTTGGTAATATTATCTCATCTTCTATATGCTTAATTGTATGCTTGCATGAATGTGACTATATATTGTGATAAAATAAGCATGATGAAGCTATTGAATCCCAAATCTTGAAAAACCCTAATCTCTTGTGAATGATGATGCCTTGGTATAAGAGAAGGCTTGATGAACTAAAGTAATGAGAATGATGATGCCTTGGTATAAGAGAAGGCTTGATGAGTTGATAGAGTGAGATTAGGGGATCGGAGTGTCACGTTCCGACACATAGAATTAAGGGATCGGGTGTCACGAACCGACACGTAGATTTAGGGGATCGGGTGTCACGAACCGACACGTAGATTTAGGGGATCAGGTGTCACGAACCGACACGTAGATTTAGGGGATCGGGTGTCACGAACCGACACGTAGATTTAGGGGATCGGGTGTCACGAACCGACATGTAGAATTAGGAGATCGGAGTGTCACGTTCCGACACATAGTAGTAGGAGATCGGAGTGTCACGTACCGACACAAGAGGAATAAAGATAATGAGGGAGCGGAGTGTCACGTACCGACACAAGAGGATAAAGATAATAAATCTTGAAAGATGTTAATATACTTAATCTAATGAACCTAATTCCCATATGAGCATGGCATTGAGGCTTGAGTCCTCATGTGTGAACTTGGCGGTATTTATTAATGATGATAGTATTTGTTGTTGCTACATGTTGAGTATTGTAGTTGATTTTGTAATATTACTTGATATATACTATTTTCTATTTTGAGTTGGCCGATGATATCTACTCAGTACCCGTGTTTTGTACTGATCCCTACTTGTTTGTTTTCTTCTTTGTTATATGTGGAGTGTAGAAAATGTGCCGTCGTCTTCAACTCAATCGCAATTCTAGCCAGTCTTCGTCACACCGGATCTTCAGGGTGAGCTAATGCTTCTAGCTTGGACTGGATCTTCTTCCTCATGTCTTGATGCCTTGAAGTTCCGGCATGGACTAGATTTTACTTGTTTTAGCTTCTTAGAATACTCTTAGTTTAGTAATTTGACCATAGATGTTCTTGTAGTGATGACTTCCAGATTTTGGGGAATAATAGACGTTGAATTTTAGAAGTTAATGAATTGATTTTTTTAATGAGTTTAAGTCTTCCGCATTACTTTCTGTCGATATTATATTGAAATGTTAAGGGTTAGATTGGTTGGTTCGCTCACATAGGAGGGTAAATGTGGGTGCCAGTCGCGGCTCGATTTTGGGTCGTGACAAACTTGGTATCACAGCCTTAGGTTCGTTGGTCTCATCACACAAGAACGAGTCTAGTAGAGTCTTAAGGAACGGTAGGGGGACGCCTTTACTTTTCTTTGAGAGGCTATAAGACTTTAGGAAAATTCCATTCTTCCTTTCTTTCTTTCGTGCTACTACTTGAATCCAATTGGTATCTAGGTGATACAAATTGGTATCTGACCATCTTCACTCTATTTCGCAGATGGTTAGAACTAGAGCAACGACTGCACCAACACCAACACCGGCAAGACAAGAAATGTCTGAGCCAGCCACTGGGGTTGTAGCTCGGAGAGGAACAGCGGCAAGAGGCCGTGGAAGAGGTCGTGGAAGGACGTCCTCTAGAGGAAGAGGACAAGTACCTAGCCCATCTGATTGATGCTAGGGCGGGTGACTCCTCCACCAACTGAGGAAAGTAGTAAGAGAGGGTGAGGAAGGGGGAAGAATGAACAGTGCAAAATGAGGAATTGCCACCCCAACCTACCCCAGAGATGATCAATCAGGTTCTTGCTTATCTTAGCGGGTTATCTGATCAGGGTCAGGCACCTCCAGTGTTTTCTGCACCAACACCTCCGGTTTCAGAGGTACAACATGCAGCCACTATGGCTCCCCGTATGGATGCCTCATTGGAAATAGGCACGTTGGTCTCATCAAACAAGAACGAGTCTAGTAGAGTCTTAAGGAACGGTAGGGGGACGCCTTTACTTTTCTTTGAGAGGCTATAGGACTTTAGGAAAATTCCATTCTTTCTTTCGTGCTACTACTTGAGTCCAATTGGTATCTAGGTGATACAAATTGGTATCTGACCATCTTCACTCTATTTCGCAGATGGTTAGAACTAGAGCAACGACCGCACCAGCAGCAACAATGGCACGGCAAGGAAATCTCAGCCAGCCACTGGGGCTGTGGCTCGAGGAAGAGCAGCGGCAAGAGCCGTGGAAGAGGTCTGGGAGTAAGTATCCTCTAGAGGAAGAGGACGAGCCCCTAGCCCATCTGATACTAGGCGGGTGACTCCTCCACCGACCGAGGAGGTGATAAGAGAGGGTGAGGAAGGAAGGGAGAATGAACAAGTGCAAAATGAGGAATTGCCACCCCAACCTACCCCAGAGATGATCAATCAGGTCTTGCTTATCTTAGCGGGATATCTGATCAGGGTCAGACACCTCCAGTGGTTTCTGCACCAACACCTCCGGTTTCAGAGATAAGACATGCGGCTGCTATGGCTCCCCGCATGGATGCATCATTGGAGATAGGCACATTTCCACGTCTGACTACAGGGCCTATAATGACAAATGATCAGCATGAACTTTTCAGTAAGTTCCTGAAATTGAAACCTCCAGTCTTCAAGGGTGCTGAATCTGAGGATGCTTATGATTTTCTGGTTGATTGTCATGAGCTACTACACAAGATGGGTATAGTAGAACGGTTTGGTATGGAGTTCGTGAGTTATCAGTTTCAAGGGAACACCAAAATGTGGTGGCGGTCACATGTTGAGTGTCAACCAACAGAGGCACCACCTATGACTTGGGCCTCATTCTCTAGCTTGTTTATGGAGAAGTATATCCCCCCAACTTTGAGGGATAGGAAAAGAGATGAGTTCTTGAGCCTAGAGCAAGGTAGGATATCGGTTACTTCATATGAGGCAATGTTTCGTGCATTATCCAGGTATGCCACCCAACTTTGTTTCAGTCCACAAGAGCGGATTCGCTGTTTTGTGAAGGGGTTGAGGTCAGAATTGCGGATTTCAGCCTTACAGGTAGCGGCTACGGCAAAATCCTTCCAAGAAGTGGTAGATTTCGTGATAGAGGTGGAAGGAGTGAATCCAGATGAATTCACCATGGCATCGACATCAAAAAGGTTTTGAAAGGGAGGTGAGTTTAATGGTTCTTACTCTAGAGGACAAGGTTCCGGAGGTTACTCAGTTCGACCAATTCAGTCTTCACTACATACTGTAGTTGGGGGTCCACCTCAGACCGGTCAACACTTCTCTGAGAGACCTATGCTTGACTCTAGAGAGTGTTATGGATGTGGGGGGACTGGACATATTAGGAGGAATTGTCCAAATCAGAGTTATAGACCCCCAATAGCTAGAGGTAGAGGTGGTCATGGTAGAGGCCGTTATTCTGGAGGACGCGGTGGTCGAGGTAATGGTGGTCACCAAAACGGTCGGGGTGATGGGCAAAATGGAGCCACTACAACACAACATGGTAGGGGCAACGGACAGATGAGTAATGGGGCCCATTGTTACGCTTTCCCTGGGAGATCTGAAGTGGAGGCATCTGATGCTGTTATCACAGGTAATCTTTTGATTTGTGATTGCATGGCTTCTGTATTGTTTGATCCTGGATCCACATTTTCTTATGTATCTTCCTCATTTGCTAATGGTCTAAATTTGCATTGTGAATTACTTGACATGCCTATTCGTGTTTCTACTCCGGTGGTGAGTCGGTGATAGTTGAAAAAGTATATAGGTCTTGTTTGGTGACTTTTGTGGGGAGCAACACTTATGTAGATTTGGTTATCTTAGAAATGGTTGACTTTGATGTAATTCTGGGTATGACTTGGCTTTCTCCGAATTTTGCGATCTTGGATTGTAATGCTAATTTTGTGACGTTAGCCAAGCCTGGGACAGATCCGTTAGTGTGGGAGGGCGACTACACTTCCAATCCGGTTCGTATCGTGTCCTTTCTTCGTGCTAAGAAGATGGTTAGTAAGGGTTGTTTAGCTTTCTTGGCACATCTCAGGGATGACACTACCCAAGTACCTTCGATTGAGTCGGTTTCGGTAGTCCGTGAGTTTTTGGATGTGTTCCCTGCGGATCTTCCTGGTATGCCACCGGATAGGGATATTGACTTCTGCATTGATCTTGAACCGGGCACTCGCCCCATTTCTATACCCCCTTATAGAATGGCTCCCGCGGAGTTAAGAGAGTTAAACGCCCAACTTCAAGAGTTGTTGAGCAAAGGCTTCATTAGACCAAGTGCATCTCCTTGGGGTGCTCCGGTGTTATTTGTGAAGAAGAAGGATGGGAGTTTTCGGATGTGCATAGACTATAGACAACTGAATAAGGTAACTATTAAGAACAAGTATCCTCTTCCTCGCATTGATGACTTGTTCGATCAGTTACAAGGTGCTTGTGTCTTCTCTAAGATTGACTTAAGATCCGGTTATCATCAATTGAAAATACGGGCAACAAATGTGCCAAAGACTGCCTTTCGAACCAGGTATGGGCATTACGAATTTGTAGTGATGTCTTTTGGTCTTACGAATGCCCCTGCTGCGTTCATGAGCTTGATGAACGGGATTTTATAGCCATATCTGGATCTCTTTGTGATCGTATTTATTGATGATATCCTGATATACTCTAAATGTAAGAAGGAACATGAGGAACATTTGAGAATTGTATTGGAAATGTTGAGGGAGAAAAAGCTTTATGCCAAGTTCTCTAAGTGTGAGTTTTGGCTAGATGCAGTGTCCTTCTTAGGGCACGTGGTTTCTAAGGATGGAGTGATGGTAGATCCATCTAAGATTGAAGCAGTGAAGAATTGGGTAAAACCTACTAATGTGTCAGAGATAAGGAGCTTTGTTGGTTTAGCTAGCTATTACCGTCGATTTGTCAAGGGGTTCTCTTCTATTGCTTCCCAAATGACAAGCTTGACTAAGCAGAATGTCCCATTTGTTTGGTCGGATGAGTGCGAAGAAAGCTTTCAGAAGCTCAAGACTTTGTTGACTACTGCACCCATTCTCACCTTGCCAGTGGAAGGTAAGAATTTCATTGTCTATTGTGATGCATCCTATTCTGGTTTGGGTGCAGTGCTAATGCAAGAGAAGAATGTAATTGCTTATGCTTCAAGGCAATTAAAGGTGCATGAACTTAACTATCCGACCCATGATTTGGAGTTGGCCGCGGTAGCATTTGCATTAAAGCAATGGAGGCACTATTTATATGGAGTTAAGTGTGAGGTCTATACGGATCATCGTAACCTACAGTATGTTTTTACTCAAAGGATTTGAACTTGAGACAGAGGAGATGGATGGAACTACTGAAGGACTACGATATCACAATCTTGTATCATCCGGGAAAAGCTAATGTCGTGGCAGATGCTTTAAGTAGAAAGGACGGAAGCATGGGAAGTCTAGCTCATTTGCAAGTTTCTAGACGCCCATTGGCTAGAGAAGTTCAGATTCTGGCTAATGACTTTATGAGGTTAGAGGTAAATGAGAAGGGAGGATTTTTGGCTTGCATGGAGTCAAGATCTTCCTTCCTTGACAAGATTAAGGGAAAGCAGTTTAATGATGAGAAATTGATTCGGATCCGAGATAAAGTGTTGCGAGGAGAGGCTAAAGAAGCAATAATTGATGAGGAAGGTGTTTTGAGGATTAAGGGAAGGGTATGTGTGCCCCGTGTGGATGATTTGATCCACACTATTCTCACTGAGGCCCATAGCTCCGGATATTCTATACATCCTGGTGCAACCAAGATGTACCGTGACCTAAAGCAACACTTTTGGTGGAGTAGAATGAAGCGCGACATTGTTGATTTTGTTGCCAAATGTCCAAATTGTCAACAAGTAAAGTATGAACACCAGAGGCCCGGAGGAACACTTCAGAGAATGCCCATTCCTGAATGGAAGTGGGAGAGAATCGCAATGGACTTCGTGGTTGGTCTTCCAAAGACAATGGGTAAGTATGACTCCATTTGGGTGATTGTTGATAGGTTAACTAAGTCTGCACATTTCATTCTGGTCAAGGTGACTTACAATGCAGAAAAGTTAGCCAAACTTTACATCTCAGAGATTGTTCGATTGCATGGAGTTCCACTCTTCATCATATCAGATAGAGGTACACAGTTTACTTCTATGTTTTGGAAAACATTGCATGCGGAATTGGGTACTAGGTTGGACCTTAGTACTGCATTTCATCCTTAGACCGATGGTCAGTCTGAGCGAACGATTCAAGTGTTGGAGGATATGCTTCGTGCATGTGTGATAGAATTTGGTGGCCATTGGGATAGCTTCTTACCCTTAGCAGAGTTTTCATACAATAATAGTTATCACTCAAGTATTGACATGGCCCCATTTGAAGCATTGTATGGTAGGAGATGTAGGTCTCCCATTGGGTGGTTTGATGCATTTGAGGTTAGACCTTGGGATACTGACCTTTTGAGGGATTCGTTTGATAAAGTGAAGTGCATTCAAGAAAAGCTTCTAGCGGCTCAAAGTAGGCAAAAAGAATATGCAGATCGAAAGGTTAGAGATTTGGAGTTTATGGAGGGTGAACAAGTCTTGCTGAAGGTTTCGCCCATGAAAGGGGTGATGCGGTTTGGTAAAAGAGGTAAGCTAAGCCCAAGGTATATTGGTCCCTTTGAAGTTTTGAAGCGAGTAGGGGAGGTGGCTTATGAATTAGCCTTGCCTCCAGGGCTGTCCGGAGTGCATCCGGTATTTCATGTGTCTATGTTGAAAAGATACCATGGGGATGGAAACTACATTATCCGTTGGGATTCAGTTCTGCTTGATGAGGATTTGTCTTATGAGGAGGAACCTGTTGCTATTTTAGATAGAGAAGTCCACAAGCTGAGTCAAGGGAGATTGCATCTATCAAAGTTCAATGGAAGAATCGACCAGTTGAAGAGTCCACTTGGGAGAAGGAGGCGGATATGCAAGAAAGATACCCACATCTGTTTACAGATTCAGGTACTCCTTTTCGCCCTTGTTTCTTTTCTTGTGATCGTTCGAGGACGAACGATGGGTAAATTGGTATCTATTGTAACGACCTGTTTAGTCGTTTTAAGCAGCATATTTTATTTCTGGAAAACTGGCTGAGACGACGGATCCCACGACGGACCGTCATGGGCACGACGGACCGTCGAGGGTGTCTCGTTCCAAAACACTTAGAATTCTGAAATTTGGGTACTGAAATCGACTCTCTGAACTTCGTAACGGAATGACAAGACGGACCATCGTGGGCACGACGGACCGTCACAGACTCTTCAAGGAAATTGAGTCTCTGAACTGTGTGACGGACCTGCAGGATGGACCGTCGCAGGCACGACGGGCCGTCACAGGCTGCGTAATCCCAGGCTGGGTCGGATTTCTGTAAATATTTTAAGGGGCGTTTTGGACTATTCCTGCTTTAATTATAAAGTTAGTGGGTTATTGTTAATAGTTTAATTACTTGGGGGTTAAAAGAGGTAACCTTGAGTTAATTAGTGGGTTACTATTGCCATCTTTTACACTTAATTATATGCTAATTAGGGTAAAAGAAAGAGGGTTTGAATAAGAAAAAATAGAAAGAACAAAGAGAGAGAGAGGATCGATCGAGAGAGAAAGAGATACGAACGAAGAGGAAAACACAAGCTTTGGGGAATTTGCTTGCTTGATCACGAATCTTCGGTGGAGGTAGGTTATGGTTTTTATGCTATTTGTAGTAGACTCTTAATAGCGAATGATATGTGTTGGTAATATTATCTCATCTTCTATATGCTTAATTGTATGCTTGCATGAATTTGACTATATAATTGTGATAAAATAAGCATGATGAAGCTATTGAATCTCAAATCTTGAAAAACCCTAATCTCTTTGTGAATGATGATGCCTTGGTATAAGAGAAGGCTTGATGAACTAAAGTAATGAGAATGATGATGCCTTGGTATAAGAGAAGGCTTGATGAGTTGATAGAGTGAGATTAGGGGATCGGAGTGTCACGTTCCGACACATAGAATTAAGGGATCGGGTTTCACGAATCGACACGTAGATTTAGGGGATCGGGTGTCACGAACTGACACGTAGATTTAGGGGATCGGGTGTCACGAACTGACACGTAGATTTAGGGGATCGGGTGTCACGAACCGACACGTAGATTTAGGGGATCGGGTGTCATGAACCGACACATAGAATTAGGGGATCGGAGTGTCACGTTCCGACACATAGTAGTAGGGGATCGGAGTGTCACGTACCGACACAAGAGGAATAAAGATAATGAGGGAGCGGAGTGTCACGTACCAACACAAGAGGATAAAGATAATGAATCTTGAAAGATGTTAATATACTCAATCTAATGAACCTAATTCCCATATGAGCATGGCATTGAGGCTTGAGTCCTCATGTGTGAACTTGGCGGTATTTATTAATGATGATAGTATTTGTTGTTGCTACATGTTGAGTATTGTAGTTGATTTTGTAATATTACTTGATATATACTGTTTTCTATTTTGAGTTGGCCGATGATATCTACTCAGTACCCGTGTTTTGTACTGACCCCTACTTGTTTGTTTTCTTCTTTGTTATATGTGGAGTGCAGCAAACGTGCCGTCGTCTTCAACTCAATCGCAATTCTAGCCAGTCTTCGTCACACCGGATCTTCAGGGTGAGCTAATGCTTCTAGCTTGGACTGGATCTTCTTCCTCATGTCTTGATGCCTTGAAGTTCCGGCATGTACTAGCTTTTACTTGTTTTAGCTTCTTAGAATACTCTTAGTTTAGTAATTTGACCATAGATGTTCTTGTAGTGATGACTTCCAGATTTTGGGGAATAATAGACGTTGAATTTTAGAAGTTAATGAATTGATTTTTTTAATGAGTTTAAGTCTTCCGCATTACTTTCTGTCGATATTATATTGAAATGTTAAGGGTTAGATTGGTTGGTTCGCTCACATAGGAGGGTAAATGTGGGTGCCAGTCGCGGCTTGGTTTTGGGTCGTGACAGTTATTTTTTGAAATTTCATGATTGGAGAATTTATTTTTTAAAAGGGAAGGCTGTGGGCGGGAGGCTATTTTAATAAAGAAGAGAGTAAAAAAGCTATCTTTTTATAAATTTGTTACTTCAACAAAAAATATTTCAAGCAATATTTTGCAAGTGAAAATGACTGTAGACACATAATTTTTGTCCGGACCTATTATTTTACACCATTTTTAGATCATAAATATTTTTATAAATCTAAGTTAATTTTTTCACTTTTATCGTATTTAATTAAGTTTAATTAAAAGATTTTTTTTTAAAAAAAAACAAATCATTTTTTGAAGATAAGTTATTTTTTAATTGTCTAAAAAGAAATAAAAAGTTACAGAAATATATTTTCTTTTAATTTAATTTAATAGATAGACTAGCATTTCTTAATTATATTTTTTAATTATCCATTTAGTTTTTTTTATTAATTCAAAACAATTAATATTTTTATTCTTATAATTTTATATATGTTTAATTTTTTTTAAAAAAAAAAACATTTCCCATTACCCCCACTCTACCCACTCCCGCACAACTTGCACATATGTACACACAACTACACACCTACATTACTATACACATGAAGAAAAAAAAAAGGAGAGCGAGCAAAGATCCAAAAAAATTACACCAAAATACTTATCCTCCCACACATATGCCTACGTATTCCACTTCATATTACAAATATTTTTTTTCTTTTTCACTCAAAAATAAAGGTTGAAATTGAGGTTTATTTTACGGTTATAAATTTGTAATTCTTAATTGTTAGTCCTTTCTTCTCGTGAACTAATTTTCACAACATGTAAACTTATGTATATTTTATCTTGGTATAATCTTATGTCATGATTACGCAAGAATTGAGCCAAATATATGAAAGTTGTTCAGATTTCATATATCCGTTAATATCATTCATGCTTTAATATTAGAATATATTTGAATATTTATGTATTGTTAAATTTAAGATCAAATATAAAATATATATAGTTATCTTTACTTGGCTAGAATCCAATATTTTGTTTATTCGTTCTACCTTATTAAGCCAAGGCATGACCCATGAACTCTTGTGAACTTAATTGTTAAATTAATGCATACTTGCATAATTCGCATGAGCATAACTCAAAAATTGATTCAAAAATTCTTTTATTAGCCAAAAACAAAAAAAAAATGCATTTATTGATTTTATTTATTTTTGTCCTCTAAAGGATAAAAGGTTCATGTCATGATATGAATATAATGCTAGTTTCAATTTAGTATAAATTCCAAAAATAATTTTCGTTTTTACTTTTTTTTTCCTCTAAAAAAGGGGGCCTTTTATGATTTATTAGTTGTAATATTATATTAGAAAAAAAAGACATAACACGATCTACATTCAGATGTACAAAAATGATCAACCAAAAAGGCAACAAAAATTCTGCACAAAAAGACAAAAAAATGCAGATGAAAAACAAAACAAAAAAGATAAATAAAAAACAACAGACACACACGTATACAAAGAAAATCAACAACTAAAAAAAGTCGAACCAAATCAGCAAGCAGGTTAAGAAAAGAAAATTACCTTTGCATTATTTTATTTATTTATATTCATTTTCATTTTATTTTTTATTTTCAATTATTTTTCATTCCCAAATAAATGTTGAATATAAGGCTTACTTATTTTTTTGGTTTTGATTTCTTCGTTTCTTGTTAGGATTATTTTTTTTCATGAATAATCTTAATAAGGAGAAACACTTAAATTAATGTAATTTTTGTGTAATTTTATTTTGTAATTACTTAAGACTTGATTCTAATGTTATGAAATTGCTCGAACTTTAGATGTGTTTAATTTTGTTATTGTAATATGGGAATATAATTGTTTGAGTGTTATATATATCTAAAAGTGAAGATCTTGAAACTAGTTATTTTAATATTTAAGGAAATCTTTTTAACATAGTATATTGACCATTATTTTATAAGAATAACTCACTACGTATTAAAATTTTTTTAGGTCATATAACAATAATTATTAAATTTCATGTCAACTAAAATGTGGTTCCATCACTTTTCAACATACTTAAAAAAACTCAAGACGCAGTTATGCACCTAATTAGCCAAATTCAAGGATGTGATTATGTACCATGATCAAATAATTTAATAATTAACGTTCAATAATTTAAGCCAACATATATAAATAGTAATTATTAAGTGTGAGTTACTCGAGAAGGGAAGACAATTATGTCTCCAAATGTCAAGATCGCAGATTCAGTTACGCTTCCAGTATAAGACTAGTAAAAATTCAACAATTAAAATAAGCAAACCATGACATGAAGATACAATATATCCACACACAAAAAAAGGGTAAAATAAGTATAAGTCTACAGGACTCGAGGGATGTCTAATGCCTTTCCCTTGTCAACAAAATTCCTTTCGAATTTCTGTTTCGCAGATCAAAACTTAAAGAGTCATTTAATTTTGATTAGGGATTAAAAATAAAAGGTCACTTGGAGCACCATAGCTCAATTCCAAGTGGCGACTCTGGAAAAAATAAAATAATCACTAATCAATAACGTCAGTTCAATTGGAAAAACCCTTCCGCCTCGCGCGCGAAAAAGGGGTGTGACATCTTTGGCAACTCCGCTGGGGACTATCTAGAATTCGAGGTTTATTATACAGAAAAAGGCCTAAAAACCCTCGAAAGTATTAAAAATGGTACAAAATTACCCTTCATCCACCTATTGGCTCCAAAATTCCCTTCTCATCCACCTATTGGGTCCAAAATACCCTTGTCATCCACCTTTGGGTTCAAAATTGACCACTTATTTAACGGTTTTAAAATTAAACTATTTAAATATTTTTTAAAAGACTTGGCGCTCAACTATTGGTTATAATTTAATTTATTAATATAATTTTTAATCCAACCCACTACCCACTCATTACTAACTAAACTCTACACAATTAATAAACCAATTATAATATCAAAATCGCCATAAACACAACTAAAATACTACAAAATTATAGATTTCTAAAAATGACATCCAAAATTATTCGAGTCCGAATCGAAATCCCAATTAAATTTAAGTTGAACGCTTATTTAGGAGGATACTTTTAATAGGATTCTCTTCCAAGTTTGAATTTGAAATTATGATTAAAGGTAAAGAAGTAGCACATCCCGAAATAATTCATGCACCCTTTTTAATATAATTTTATATATATTTACGATTTGTTTTAAAACCTTAAAAAAGTTATCTATGAAGTAACATGACATAATTGAGATGAAAGAATAATTGAGATGAACATAGTCAGACTTTTATTTATCGGTAATTTTTATTTAGACACTTGAATGTATGATAATTTACTTCTATATATATTTTCACCTCAAATTTTTAAAAACACTCATTAGCAGTAACTTTCCTGTTGTTGCATTAGTAATGCGACAGATTTATTAATTTTGTGGGGTTTAATTAGTAATAACTGGGTAGTGGATTGATTTATAAATTATTCTAATAAGTTAAATTATAACAAATAGTTGAGTGTCACGTATTTAAAAAATATATAAATAGTTTAAATTTAAAACCATTAAATAAGTGGTCAATTTTGAACCCAAAGGTGGATCACAAGTGTATTTTGGAGCCAATAGGTGGGTGGGAAGGGTATTTTGGAACCAATAGGTGGATGAAGGGTAATTTTGTACCATTTTCAATACTTTAAGGGTATTTTAGACCCTTTTCCGTTTATTATATTGATTTTTACTTGACCTTATTGTTATTTTTGGGATATATTGTGTATGGTAGTCTAGTTGTTGTGTATTTATTGCTTTGATATTTTTGAATTGTATTAAATTGTCTTCATTTTCACAACCATTTTAAGTTTCTAAAATAACTTCACACATATTCACAGGATTACAGTTTTGCATCTTACTTTCTCTTGAGATAAAACATGAGTAACTTGGCACCTAGTGAAGGACTTTTAGTCTCACATGTTAGGCGGGGTTGAACCAGCAATGAAGTCGAAATAGTGCTGCTATCGATAAGTTGTCCCTTCCTGGCTCGAGTTGCCCACTCGGGTAAGACAGTCTATATACCCATCTTATTCAGGTTTGAACCTGATAAAACTATAACATAGACCTGTTTATCTGTAGAATACTTTGATTATTTGCATCATTATTGCATGACTTAGTGAACCTTTAAACAAGAGATGGATCTGTTCAGGACAAGTATTACTCTCTTACTTGGTCACTTAGCTCATTTTATGTGCTACATAAAAATGCATTTATTTAAAAAATCTCTACAAGTTGACACATTTTAGTGTGATTTAAAAATTAATTTAAAAAAGCAAAAACACGAAAATATTTCTTCTTTTAGAAATTGTTATCCATTTCTTAAAATTAAATTAAATTTTTGCATTACTTAATAAAAGAATAATAATATTTTTATTATTTTCATGAAGTTTGTAAAAGAAAAATTTTACTTTCATAATACTTTAAAAATTTATATTTCTCAATTTTTTTAAATATGTTAATTTTTTGTCTAATTGTCCAATTTGGACGAACTACGCACATCTGATTCTTAGTCCAATTTGATACATAGGCAACATTCTTTGGGTTCGGTGATCTTTATTTTTAAAAATATAAAAGAAGCTTTAATCGTTTATCAAAAATAAATTCTTAATTTTATTTTAGTAAGTATTTTAAAATAATAATAATAATAATAAAATAATTAAGTATTAAGAAATGTCTAACCCTAACAAATTTTATCATTCATCGCTAAATTGAATTTTCGATGCATTGCTAGTTGTTGCTATTTCGCTCGTTAGTAATATTCTAGCGACGAAAAATGAGACCGTCGCAAGTTTAGCGACATATTAGAGACGAATGATATCCATCGCCACTTGTTAGTGACAGACTGGTCCATCGTTAAACTTATATAGTTTGTTGCTATTTCATAAGTAATTTCTTCATATCAAATAAATTTGCGATGAAATTTATGTCACTAATCTGTCACAAAATATTCTGTTATTTGAGCCGGCATATTTACCACTAAAATATTTCATTGCTAATTCGTCGCCAATATTTTTTTTATAGCAATGACCAAATCGTCATTAAACTTGTTGCTAATTTTTTTTTTGTAAAACAATTTCATTTATTTATTTTAAATATACATTGCTGAAATAAATTAAATACCATTTACTAAAAATGCCTCTAAAATAACAAGCATTCATAAAAAATAATATTTAGACAGTTCAAAAATCTGTAGATTGCAAAATTCAAATAAGACATTTTGGAGAAAAACATCAAAAACAATCTATCAACTATTCTTAAGAAAAACTTTGTTAATCAACTTTGGTAGTATACTTCACATTGATCAATATCATATTGAGACGTTTTTTCCCGTAATATTTCTTCATATTTTTCTTGTAAATAACGAAAAAGAGAAAGCATTAAAGATTAGTAACAAAATTATATTTAAAAGTAAGTGCAGTAACATACGAAACCTTTTAGATTAATTAAATATACTATACTTTTTTAGCTAACATACATTACATTTAAGCTTAGATTAAAAATAAGTGAAATGATAACGTACAACAACAGAGTATTAAGAATACATGCTATAAGCCTACAACATATATTAGTCCCCAACAAACACATGAGGAGAAAAGTTAGAAAGTAGATATAGACCTAAACTAAGACTTCATCAGTGATCCCATAATGGAAAAGAAAAATATTTTTGAGTCATTTATAATATGATGAGTATAATTTTGACCCTTTTATATTGTGAAAAAACTAGATAGAAAAAATAAATAAAGAAGCACACTGTAATTGACACCTCAAAGTTCAGACAATCTTGGATAAATTTCAAATGTTTCAAGACCAAACAAATGTAATTCATATAAATGTCAAGAAAAAAATAGTTGTCTGATCCAATTTATTTTCATTTTTTATAACATACACTTTATGCGATAACTCCTTTAGAAAAAAAATCATAATCAATAAAATATAGCAACAATAAGTCCCAACGAGTATCATCGTAACGTAAACTACACAAAAACATATACATGTAAAATTGTTTTGTTATGTTTTTTTTTTGTTTCCATTTCTTGATTTTGCTTAATGGTTATTAGCATCACCCTCTTGGCTGAACCAAATGAGAATATGAATTATAAATGACTATCAACTTCTTGTATAACTTTTTTTCCCTTAATCTTCTTTTGAGAAGATTCTCCCTCTTCAGACTTATCTTGGTAATTACTTTTGCATCTTATCTAAATTGTACAAACTAAATCTAATATGATGGAAAACTCCTTATTGAGGATAGACAATAGAGCAATTTTCTTCCTAATTCTTAGTAATAGTCAAGGATTGACTCGATGAGAATGACTTGAGCTTTCACGACTCATTAGGAATGCGAACGGAAACATATTTGAGTCCAATTTGGACTCCACATGAGTTCACATGATACAAAAAAAATAGGAATTAGAACCCAAAATAAGTATAGCAATAATATTGCATCTAAATCATTCCTCAATAACAATTAATAAACATCCAAGCAGGAAGAAAATAAAACAACAAATGTACAATGACTTAAAATCATGTAAAAGTTACAAAAATTAATTAGGCTTAAGCCACTATTCTAGAAAAATTTAACCACTACTCATGATAATTTAATCAGATTTCTACTAATTCATCACATTTGGCTCCTAAATAATAACAACAACAAAAAAAAGATAGTCAAAGTTAACAATCAATATTTGCTGTGAGCAAATTAAACAAAGAAATGAAAACTTAAATACTACAAAGGATTAAGAAAGGGATTCACGTGGTAAAGAATTGATTAATAAATAAACATAAGGACTCAAAATGTGATTAAAAAATTTCAGCTTAAGAAGACAAAACAATTAGAGTTAACAAATCACAAACGAATAAATCCCAAGCACACAAGAGGTTCACGAAACACGAAACAATAAGCTAAGGAAAAAACAAACAAACAAGAATTAGAGAGATAGTTTCCCCTTCTAATGGGAAATTAAATGTATATTCTAAGATAGATTTCAATGTTTTGGACTTACATGAAAAATTTGAGAGTGCTCATCAACAAAAGATTTTTCATCATGACCATGCATATGGACGTGCAAATGTAACTCGCTTGGTGTTGGATCTTGATCCTTTTCAATAGCCTACACAAAAGATAAATCACCTTTATATACAATAATATCTATTATGTAATGTGTATTTAGATATAAGTGAATATATCAGAAAACCTAAAAATAGTACTTATATAATTTGTGAAATATATACTTACAAATTTTCTGTGATATTCTCCAATTGAGATAGAGTCACCCGTGTGAGTCCAACAACAACTTCACACCCGTCAACACAATGATGCACTTGGAATAACAATTTATCTTTATACACCTAAAAACATCAGCTTCAATATGAAATGAAAAGGGGGGAAGGGGGGGGGGAGGGCATAAAGGAGACAAATATAAAATGGCTAAACATAGTTGAGGGAATCAAGGATAATTGCAATGAATAGAAAACACATTGATCTTTGATGGATCTTATAGAAACGCCACCATATTGTACAGAACAAACGTACATATCCTTTTGGACTACTCAAATTGCTTCTGTTGATTTACACTACCCTATCTATAAGTTTCACCTGAAAAAAAGAAGAAAACAAAATCACATATTTTGATTGCTTACTATCTCTCACAAACGTCAAGAGGTGGCATCTGACTTGAGTTAAAGAAATTAAAGCTAAGCTAACATCATTCTCATGAAAGCAATATATTAATTGTTTTAGAACAATTTCTTTTACATAGATTTCAAGAAACAGATAAAATCAAATTACATAAGAATTGTTGTTGTTTTATTCCTTTAAACTCTTAATGTTTCAATAAAGATTTGATAAGAATGCTTTATTTAGAGAGCATTGAAGGAAAGGGTCTCTTCACCTAAAATACTCATAGAGCTCCTATGACTGAATTGTTGTTGTGTACTCCCTTGCTTTTGTTCCTATGTTGCTCGCTGGAGCTGGATGTTGTGGGTGCTCACCATCGCTGCTCGCTGCGTGTAGGTAAAGTTGCTGTCCTTTTTTGCCAGAGAGGGAGGCAACTGATGTCACTATCTTTGTGTTGCTGCTGTAGCCAAACAGAGACCACCTGGTTTCCTAATTGCTCGCCGATTAGATCTTCTGCAAGAGAAGGAGGTTCGCTGGTGGTCTTCGTGCGTCTTTTGGAGCTTACCATTTTATTCACTGCTAGTTCTCCAGGCTGCAAAGGCCAAAAACAAGAACGGAGAAGAAGGCAAACAAGGCCTAGGTGGCAAACTTGGAGAGGAGATGAGAATGAAGAAAATTAGGGATTTGGGATCTTTTGTATAAGATGGGAAAGCAAGGGTCTTAAATCAGGACCATTGATAAATTCGGATGAGCAGATGAGATTGACTCTTGGAATTTGATAAATTATGATGGATGGATAAGATTAAATGAGAGTAATGAAAATCTAAAATTGGAGTTTGCAACGGAATTAGTGACGAATTCTAAAATTTGTCGCTTTCAAATATATATATATATATATATATATATATATATATAGTATTGACGGATATTTTCGTCACTATATAATATAATTTTTATAAAAAATATATTTGATAGTTTAGCAACCTTTTTACGTCACTAATCCCATTCCCAATATTAATTAAATTTGTCACCAACACTTTGTTACTACATCCGAGGAAAAATTAGGTGCTAAATTTTCGCGCTAATATTTAGCGATGGACTATATATTCCATTGTAAATTTGTTGCTATATTGTAAATAAAAATACTTTGTTAATTTTGCAACAAAATGGTTATTTCGTCGTAAATCCGTTGTTATATAGTGACGGAATACTGTTCGTCGCTAAACACTTTTTTTAGTAGTGTCATGCACACAATTAAATTTAAGGTTTTTGGTTTGTGATTAAGCTTGCATCCCATCCATACAATGCAAGGTCAAAGAGGAAAAACAAAATGACCCACAACGACATAAATGAGACGTACAATGATGAGGTCTAGAAACGAATCTGGTTACAAGAAACAGTGTCAAGCGAAGTGGTAACGATGCAAAAACAACAAATGACAAGATGTACGAAGCTTGGATCAGTGAAAAACCTCCACCATCTTCAATTCGGGACTATTTAAAAACAAGTATGACGCCCTCTATCCAGGTGTCGACAAGTGATCCAATATATCCTATTGGATTCAAACCCTATGCTAACATATCCAACGTCGCGGGAACTTCTACGGTGCGACCTTCAAGTACACCCATGATAAGTACTCCACATTTTGTGGCAACTTCCCCGACTAGTAGCGTCCTACAACTAACAATGATGCCACAGTTAAACGAGATCCTTCATCAAAGTTCTTCATGATCATGGTTACACCCGTGAAGAGACCATTAAAATTTCAAGCTCTTATCCCCCATATTCATCAATATAGTTCCCCTAATCAAAATTGAAAAGATGGTTAAGAATGAAGAACATGAAGAGATGACTAAGAAAATGAAGAGTTTGGAACAAAGTATAAGAGATATGCAGGGATTAGAAGGCCACAAATGCATCTCATTCAGTGACTTGTGTAAGTTTTTCCCACGTCCCTTTGACTGCTGGTTTTAATAATCCAAAGTGTGAAAAATACAATGGTCACAGAGATACCATAGCCCATTTGAAAAGATATTGCAATCAACTGAGGGGTACAGAGGGCAAAAAAGAGGTTTTTATGGCTTATTTTGGGGAAAGTTTAGTACGAATTGCATTCGAATGGTTCATGGATCAAGATATTGCCAACTGACATACATGGGATGATTTGGCTCGATGTTTTGTGCATCAATTCCAATATAATATTGGAAGTGTTCCAGACCTCTCCTCGTTAGAAAACATGAGTATAAAGACAACAAAATTTTTTGTGAATATGCCTTCATATTGAGGGAGCAAGCTGCTAGGGTTAGACCACCAATGAAGGAGTCGGAAATGATTGATGTTTTTCTCCAAGCGCAAGAACCTGACTACTTTCATTATTTACTTTCAGTTGTTGAAAAAGCATTCAACTAAGTTATTAAGATTAGTAAAATGGTGAAATGACATCAAGTCTTGAAGAATTATTAGTCATGCTGCCTTGAAAGTCACCACTCAGGTGATAAAAAATGGATCAGGAAATCTTGGGGTAAATAAAATGAAAAAAGATGTAGCAAATGTTGTGTCTAACAAACCAAAAGGTCCAAGGGGTCCAGTTTATCAATATGCACCACCTCAATTTCATCAATATCCCCCAATGGAAGACACATAATACTCTAAGATCCCACCTCAATATGCGGTCTAAGGTGCACAACCATATACATATCCATCAAACTATCCTCAATGGCGAGCACCAACACATCAAAATGTTCGTCCTTCTCAAAATTTTTGAACAACTTATGACCCCCGTTCAAAAGAGGGATTTGAAGGAGATCAAAGACTTGTGAATAATTTCACACCAATTGGACAGTCTTACGCGAGTTTATATGAGAAATTGTAACGTCTAAGTATGATAGAGCCGATTCCTCAAAATTTTGCAGATCTACGTTCAAAAGGTTTCAATCTTTTAACACGATGTGCATATCACTCTGATGCTCTTGGGCAAGAACTCAAGATTGTTGAACTTTGAAAAGTGAGGTGGAAAAGATGATCCAAGCAAAGATGATTGTGGTCCAAAATAATAATCCCCCAAATGTTACTCATAATCCTCTACCAGCACCTGATGATCTACACTTCATTGAGAGGATATGTGATGACAATTTTCTCAAACTTGAAGAAAAGACAATTGAAATTGGTGGAGCTTTTACGAAGATTAACGTGCAAAGCAGTGGCTAAGAAGTCAAACTTGGTGATTTGGAGACACTCTTATTTTCTCTAAAAAGTTTATGGTTATTTTATCATCATTTCTCCTATGCAATTTTTTTTTTATTTATATTAGTAAGCCAGACCTTTCTATCGTTTCTCTAATGCATTTGTTTCTTCAGTCTTGTCGTGGTTTGGTTATTATAGAGTTGTAACCTAAAATTTAATTTTTTATCTTGTCACCAAGTCCTTTTTATCTTATTATTGTATTTGTTTTGTGACACTTTGATTTGTTCTATTTGACTTTCCATATATCAATCTCTTTTCAATCAATTTTTGTGACATGATATGCAAGAGGATTTGGTGAGATTGTAAAGTTATATATATACACCAAAGAAATCGAGGAAAGACACATTCGAGGGAATGAATAAAGGACTTAAACACCTTGATACGTCCTTTAGTATAAAAAAAGCTTAAAAGGATAAATTTCATTTTAATTGATACACATCATTTGTTACCAAGAAGGTATTACTCAAATGGAGATTCCAAGATTACAAAAATGAAATAAAAATAATATAAATATCCATCAATGCATACTTTTTGCAAAGAGATAATATATGATTTTCACTTCACATCTTAAAATGCATGCCTGTATTTGACATTTTTAATAATTGATATGACAAAGGTATTGCTTTCTACTATCTAAACACCGTGTAATCCTTTGCTACCCCTTTTGAGCGTTAGTTTTATTTTTTTTATATCCCTTTTTGGAATCAAAATGCAATAATAAAAAAAGGAGTAAAAGATTCAAAAAAATATAGTCACAAAAAAGAGTCAAGAAAAAGTGAAAGAAAGGTTGAAAAATAGTATATACAAAAGACCAAACTTCTTAAACTACGTTTGTCATGATTCTTGCTTTGACAAGATATGTAGTCAAGATATAGAGGCAACCTATATATATATATACATACATATCTAATAACCTTTGACTAATTTCTGCATGTTTTATGATATTAAAGTAAAGCTAAAGTACGTGCTACTATGCAAAATATTTTAAAAAGATTGTTGTCAAAGAAAGCATCATTAATGTTTATTTAATTTTTTTAAAAATGTTCAACCAATTTCTTTTTTTTCAACAAGTTTAATGTATTGAGAGTATTTTTTTTAATTTTCAAATATTTTAAAATAAAATTATTAAAATAAGAAAAAAATTAAAATATCCAAGTTAACCTAAAATAAATATTTAAGGAAAAAAACAAGTGTAAAGCCTTATGTTCGGTCAGAAATTATGTGTCTACAACAATAATTGTTAAATCAATCATTTAATTTTTAATGAATGAAATGAAATTTTGTCTCTCCATAATTTTTCATATTTATTGTCTTTTTGTTTTGATGACTAGAATTTCTTTGATTCTAAGATATTTTTGTTATCATATTATAAATATAATACAAAATTACCTCCTTTATATTTATTTCGTCATTTTCGCTTGCAAAATATTTCTTGAAATATTTTTTGTTGAAGAAATAAATTTATAAAAAGATTGCATTTTTACTCTCTTCTTTATTGAAATAGCCCCCGCTCACAACCACTCCTTTTTTTTTTTAAAAAAATAAAAAATCTCCAATCATGAATGTCACTAATGATGTATCTAATTTGTAATATTTAATGGGTTAAACATTTAATTTCACGAATGCATGAATTTCTTTGATATAAACATATGTAATTTTTTTATATATATAAAAAAAACAGAGACCAAGCCTGATGAATTTTATAATACTTAAAAAAGGCTAAAAGTGATAATTGTATAGTAAAGAGACCAAACTTGATAAAATATTAAGATAGTTATAAAACTATTTGAGACCTACTACAATAGTTAAGGACCATTTATGACATTTTCTCTTCATAATTACAACCGACAGCTGACAAAAATGCTTAGCAAGAAATAGACAAGAGTTCATTCGTTAATTGGCGAGGAAAAAAAATTAAAACCAATGAATTCAGTCAATTTTATAACAGTAAAAAAAAATTAAACTCATCGATTTTCATAAATTATGCATTCAGGAAATGCATCATTTAAATAATACAATCCAGAGTATAAGTACAGTGAGTGGGCACTATTCTACGACTACATCATAAATATTTGTTGGTTTAAAACCTTTCATTCTTTATTTCTGTCACGACCCAATTCGAGGACGCGACTGACACCCACATTTACCCTCCTATGTGAGCGAACCAACCCATCTAAACCTTAACATTTCAATATAATATCAACAGAAAATAATGCGGAAGACTTAAACTCATAAATAAAACAACTCAACTATTATTAATATTCCCAAAATCTGGAAGTCATCATCACAAGAACATCTATGATCAAATTACTAATCTAAACTATCTAAGAATGTCTAAGAATCTAAAAATACATAAGAAACTAGTCCATGCCGGAAGTCGAGGCATCAAGACTCATAGAAGAAGATCCAGTCCAAGCTAGAAGCGTTAGCTCACCCTGAGATCCGGTATGACGAAATCTGGCCCGAATTACTGTTGTGTTGAAGTTGACGGAACGTTTGCTGCATAACACAAATAACAAAGGGAAACATAAAAGTAGGGGGTCAGTACAACCACACGTACTGAGTAGATATCATCGGCCAACTCAAAATAGAAGATAATATATATCAAGTAATATTATAAATCAACTATAAGCTCAACATGTAGCAACAACAAGTATCATAATCGTCAACAAATACCATCAAGTTCATTCATGAGGGCTCAAGCCTCATACCATACTCATTTGGGAAATAAGTTCATTGTGTTGAGTATATTATCATCTTTCAAGATTTATTATCTTTCTTCCTCTTGTGTCGGTACGTGACACTCCGATCCCCTACCACTATGTGTCGGAACGTGACACTACTCCGATCCCTACATGTGTCGGAACGTGACACTCCGATCCCCTATATGTGTCGGAACGTGACACTCCGATCCCCTATATGTGTCGGAACGTGACACTCCGATCCCCTATATGTGTCGGTACGTGACACTCCGATCCCCTATATCTACGTGTCGGTTCGTGACACCCGTCCCACTAATACTATGTGTCGGAACGTGACACTCCGATCCACTAATACTATGTGTCGGAACGTGACACTCCGATCCACTACATTCATTCTATCCGTTCGTCAAGCCTTCTCTATACCAAGGCATCATCAATCCCATTACTTTAGTTCATCAAGCCCTCTTTTATGCCAGGGCATCATCATTAATATCATAGATTAAAGTTTCTTTCAAGATTTGGGATTCAAGGGTTTTCATCATGCTTGTTTTATCAAAATCACAAAAATCAATTTCATACAAGCATACAATTAAGCATATAGACAGGTTTACAATATCATCAACACATATTATTCACTACTAAGAGTTTACTACGAATATCGTAAAATAACCATAACCTACCTCCACCGAAGAATTGGAATCCACAAGAAATTTCCCAAGCTTGATATTCTCCTCTTTGATCGACTGCCCTCTCCCTCTTTCTGTTCTTTCTCTTTTGTTTTATTCAAACCCTCTTTCCTTTACCCTAATTACAATATAATTAAGTGTGAAAAAGGACAATAAACCCCACTAATTAACTTAAGGTTACCCCTTTAAACCCCTAAGTAATTAGACTTATTAATGTTACCCCTCAATCTTTATAATTAAGGAAAGAATAGTCAAAAACGACCCTTAAAACGTGTGGAGAAATCCTAAACTGCCTGGGATTGCGCAGCCTGTGACGGGCCGTCGTGCCTGCGACGGTCCGTCACGATAGCCGTCGCAACCTCCCAACTTCCAGGTGGTCTGTGACGGCCCGTCACACCTGTGACGGTCCGTCCTGCACCTCCGTCATGACGGTCAGAAACTCGTTTCCTGCACCAAATTCTCAAAAGTTGAAGTGTTTTGCAACGGAAACTCATGACGGTTCGTCGTGGATGTGACGGAACGTCCTGCAGGTCCGTCACAATTTACAGAGAGTCGATTTTAATATCCAATTTGAAGAATTCTAAGTGTCCTGGAACGACACCCCCTCGACGGGCCGTCGTGACCACGACGGTCCGTCGTGACACTCGTCGTTCCAGCCAGTTTTTCCAGAAATGGCCTCTGTTGCTCAAAACGACTAAACAGGTCGTTACAATAGATACCAATTTACCCATCGTTCGTCCCCGAACGATCAAAAGAAGAAAAACAATGGCAAAAAGGAGTACCCTGAATCTGTTAAACAGATGTGGGTATTTTTCTTGCATATCTGCCTCCTTCTCCCAAGTAGCCTCTTCAACCGGTCGATTCTTCCATTGAACTTTGATGGATGCAATCTCTCTCGACTCAACTTGCAAACTTCTCTATCTAATATAGCAACCGTTTCCTCTTCATAAGTCAAGTTCTCATCCAACAAAACTGAATCCCAACGGATAATGTAAGTTTCCATCTCCGTGGTATCTCTTCAACATGGATACATGAAAACACCGGATGCACTCCGGACAGCCCTGGGGGCAAGGCTAATTCATAAGCCACCTCCCCTATTCTCTAAGCACTTCAAATGGTCCAATATACCTTGGACTTAACTTACCCTTTTTTCGAACCGCATCACCCCTTTCATGGGTGAAACCTTCAACAGACTTGTTCACCTTCCATGAACTCCAAGTCTCTAACCTTTCGGTCTGCATACTCCTTTTGTCTACTTTGAGCCGCCAAAAGCTTTTCTTGAATAGCTTTCACCTTCTCCATAGAATCTCTCAACAGATCAGTCCTCCAAGGTCTAACTTCAAAGGCATCAAACCAACCAATGGGAGATCTACACCTCCTCCCATACAATGCTTCAAATGGAGCCATGTCAATACTGGAGTGATAGCTATTATTGTATGAAAACTCGCCAAAGGTAAAAAGCTATCCCAATGGCCACCAAACTCTATCACACATGCACGAAGCATATCCTCCAACACTTGAATCGTTCGCTCAGACTGACCATCCGTCTGAGGGTGAAACGCCGTACTAAGGTCCAACCTAGTACCTAATTCAGCATGTAATGTTCTCCAAAACTTAGAAGTAAACTGCGTACCTCTATCAGATATGATGGAGAGTGGAACCCCATGCAACCGAACGATCTCTGAGATGTAGATTTTGGCTAACTTCTCTGCATTGTAGGTCACCTTGACGGAATGAAATGAGCAGACTTAGTTAACCTATCAACGATCACCCAAATGGAGTCATACTTACCCAATGTCTTTGGAAGACCAACCACAAGTCCATTGCGATTCTCTCCCACTTCCATTCAGGAATGGGCATTCTCTGAAGCGTTCCTCCGGCCTTTGGTGTTCATACTTTACTTGTTGACAATTTGGACATTTGGCAACAAACTCAACAATATCTCGCTTCATTCTACTCCACCAGAAGTGTTGCTTTAGGTCGCGATACATCTTGGTTGCACCAGGATGTATAGATATATCCGGAACTATGAGCTTCTGTAAGAATAGTGGTGATCAAATCATCGATGCGGGGTACACATACTCTTCCCTTCCCTTAATCCTCAAAACACCTTCCTCATCAATTATTGCCTCTTTAGCCTCTCCTTGCAACACTTTGTCTCGGATTCGACTTAGCTTCTCATCATCAAACTGTTCCCCTTAATCTGATCAAGAAAGGAAGATTTTGCCTCTACACAAGCTAACAATCCTCCCTTCTCATTTATTTCCAACCTCATAAGGTCATTAGCCAGAATCTGCACTTCTCTAGCCAATGGGCGTCTAGAAGCTTGCAAATGAGCTAGACTTCCCATGCTTCCGCCTTTCTACTCAGGCATCTGCCACACATTCGCCTTCCCGGATGATACAAGATAGTGATGTCGTAGTCCTTCAGTAGTTCCATCCATCTCCTCTGTCTCAAGTTCAAGTCTTTCTGAGTGAATACATACTGTAGGCTACGATGGTCCGTGTAGACTTCACACTTAAACCCCATACAAGTAGTGTCTCCATTGCTTTAGTGCAATACTACCGCGGCCAACTCCAAGTCATGAGTTGGATAGTTACGTTCATGCACCTTTAATTCCTCGAAGCATAAGCAATCACATTCTTCTCTTGCATTAGCACTGCACCAACCCAGAATAGGATGCATCACAATAAACAATGAAGTTTTTGCCCCTCTACCGGCAAGGTGAGGATAGGCGCGGTAGTCAACAAAGTCTTAAGCTTCTGGAAGCTTTCCTCACACTCATCCGACCATACAAATGGGACATTTTGCTTAGTCAAGTTCGTCAATTGGGAAGCAATGGAAGAGAATCCCTTGACGAATCGGCGGTAGTAGCTAGCTAACCCCACAAAACTCCTTATTCTGACACGTTAGTGGGTCTTACCCAATTTTCACACTGTTTCAATCTTAGATGGATTTACCATCACTCCATCCTTAGAAACCACGTGCCCCAAGAAGGACACTGAATCTAGCCAAAACTCACACTTGGAGAATTTCGCATAAAGCTTTTTCTTCTCAACAACTCTAACACCATTTCAAATGCTCCTCATGTTCCTTCTTACTTTTGGAGTATATCAGTATATCATCAATAACACAATCACAAAGAGGTCCAAGTATGGCTTGAAAATCCCGTTCATCAAGCTCATGAAGGCGGCGGGGGCATTTGTAAGACCAAATGACATTACCACAAATTCATAATGCCCATACCTAGTTCGAAAAGCAGTCTTTGGCACATCCGTTGCTCGTATTTTCAATTGGTGATAACCGGACCTCAAGTCAATTTTTGAGAAGACACAAGCACCTTGTAACTGATCGAACAAGTCATCAATGCGAGGAATGGGGTACTTGTTCTTAATAGTTACTTTGTTCAACTGTCGGTAATCTATGCACATTCGGAAACTCCCATCCTTCTTCTTCACAAATAACACCGGAGCACCCCAAGGAGATGCACTTGGTCTAATGAAGCCTTTGCTCAACAACTCTTGAAGTTGTGCCTTTAACTCTCTTAATTCGGCGGGAGCCATTCTATACGGGGGTATAGAAATGGGCGAGTACCCGGTTCCAAATCAATGCAGAAGTCTATATCCCTATCTGGTGGCATACCGGGAAGATCTGCAGGGAACACATCCAAAAACTCACAGACCACCGAAACTGACTCGATCGAAGGTACTTGGGTAGTGTCATCCTTGAGATGTGCCAAGAAAGCTAGACACCCTTACAACCATCTTCTGAGCACGAATAAAGGAGATAATACGCACCGGATTGGAAGTGTAGTCACCCTCCCACACTAACGGATCTGCCCCAGGCTTGGCTAACGTCACGTTTTAGCATTACAATCCAAAATCGCAAAGTTTGGAGAAAGCCAAGTCATACCCAGAATTACATCAAAGTCACCCATTTCTAAAATAACCAAATCTACATAAGTGTTGCTCCCACAAAATTCACCAAACAAGACCTATACACTTTTTCGACTATCACAGACTCACCCACCGGAGTAGAAACACGAATAGGCATGTCAAGTAATTCACAATGTAAATTTAGACCGTTAGCAAATGAGGAAGATACATATGAAAACGTGGAGCCAGGTCAAATAATACAGATGCCATGCAATCACAAACCAGAAGGTTACCTGTGATACAGCATCAGACGCCTCCGCTTCAGACCTCCCAGGGAAAGCATAAAATGGGCCCTATCATTTGTCTGTCCGTTGCCCCTACCATGTTGTGTAGTAGTGGCTCCGTTTTGCCCTTCACCTCTGCCGTTTTGGTGACCACCATTACCTCGGCCACCACGCCCTCCAGAATAACGACCTCTACCATTACCACCCTACCTCTAGCTAGTGGGGCTCTGTAACTCTGTTTTGGACAATTCCTCCTATATGTCCAATCTCCCACATCCATAGCACTCTCTGGAATCGGGCATAGGCCTCTCGGAGTAGTGTTGACCGTTCTGAGGTGGACCCCCAACTACAGTCTGTAGTGAAGACTGTATTGGTCGAACTGAGTGACCTCCGGAGTTCTGTCCTCTAGAGTAAGAACCATTAAACTCACCTCCCCTTCGAAACCTTTTTGATGTCGATGTCGTGGTGAAGTCATCTGGTTTCACTCCTTCCACCTTATCACAAAGTCTACCACCTCTTGGAAGGATGTTGCCGTTGCCGCTATCTGTAAGGCTGAAATCCGCAATTCTGACCTCAACCCCTTCACAAAACGGCGGATCCGTTCTTGTGGACTGAAACAAAGTTGGGTGGCATATCTGGATAGTGCGCGAAATTTAGCCTCATATGCATTAACCGTCATCCTCCCTTGCTCTAGAGACTCAGAACTCATCCCTTTTCTATCTCTCAAAGTCCTTGGGATATACTTCTCCATAACAGGGTAGAGAATGATTCCCAAGTCATGGTGGTGCCCTGTTGGTTGACACTCACATGTGAACGCCACCACATTTTGGCGTTCCCTTGGAACTGATAGCTCACGAACTCGACACCAAACCTCTCTACTATCCCCATCTTGTGTAGTAGCTCATAAAATCAACCAGAAAATCATAAGCATCCTCAGATTCTGCACCCTTGAAGTTGGAGGTTTCAATTTCAAGAACTTACTGAAAGTTCATGCTGATCGTTTGTCATAATAGGCCCAGTAGTCAGACGTGGAAATGTGCCTATTCCCATGTTGCATCCATGCGGGGAGCCATAGTAGCCGCATGTCGTATCTCTGAAACCGGAGGTGTTGGTGCAGAAACCACTGGAGGTGCTTGACCCTGATCAGACAACCCGCTAAGATAAGCAAGTACTTGGTTGATCATCTCTGGGGTAGGTTGGGGGTGGCAATTCCTCATTTTGCTCCTGTTCAGTTTCCCCTTCCTCACCCTCTCTTACTACATCCTCAGTCGTGGAGGAGTCACCGCCCTAGTATCAGAGGGACTAGGTGCTCGTCCTCTTCCTCTAGAGGACGTCCTCCCACGACCTCTTCCCACGGCCTCTTGCCGCGTTCTTCCTCGAGCCACAGCCCCAGTGGCTGGCTCAGTCGTTTCATGTCTTTCCGTTGTCGGCTGGTGCGTCGTTGCTCTAGTTCTAACCATCTGCGAAATAGAGTGAAGATGGTCAGATACCAATTTGTATCACCTAGATACCAATTGGACTCAAGTAGTAGCACGAAAGAAAGAATGAAAGAATGGAAATTTTCCTAAAGTCTTATAGCCTCTCAAAGAAAAGTAAAGGCGTCCCCCTACCGTTCCTTAAGACTCTACTAGACCTGTTCTTGTGTGATGAGACCAATGAACCTAATGCTCTGATACCAAGTCTGTCACGACCCAATTCGGGGACGCGACTGGCACCCACATTTACCCTCCTATGTAAGCGAACCAACCCATCTAAACCTTAACATTTCAATATAATATCAACAGAAATAATGCGGAAGACTTAAACTCATAATAAAACAACTCAAAACTATTATATTAATATTCCCAAAATCTGGAAGTCATCATCACAAGAACATCTATGATCAAATTACTAATCTAAACTATCTAAGAATGTCTAAGAGCTAAAAATACATAGAAACTAGTCCATGCCGGAAGTCGAGGCATCAAGACTCATAGAAGAAGACCAGTCAAGCTAGAAGCGTTAGCTCACCCTGAGATCCGGTATGACGAAATCTGGCCCGAATTACTACTGTTTGTTGAAGTTGACGGAACGTTTGCTGCATAACACAAATAACAAAGGGGAAACATAAAAGTAGGGGGTCAGTACAACCACACGTACTGAGTAGATATCATCGGCCAACTCAAAATAGAAGATAATATATATCAAGTAATATTATAAATCAACTATAAGCTCAACATGTAGCAACAACAAGTATCATAATCGTCAACAAATACCATCAAGTTCATTCATGAGGGCTCAAGCCTCAATACCATACTCATTTGGGAATTAAGTTCATTGTGTTGAGTATATTATCATCTTTCAAGATTCATATCTTTCTTTCTCTTGTGTCGGTACGTGACACTCCCGATCCCCTACCACTATGTGTCGGAACGTGACACTCCGATCCCCTACATGTGTCGGAACGTGACACTCGATCCCCTATATGTGTCGGAACGTGACACTCCGATCCCCTATATGTGTCGGACGTGACACTCCGATCCCCTATATGTGTCGGTACGTGACACTCCGATCCCCTATATCTACGTGTCGGTTCGTGACACCCGTCCCACTAATACTATGTGTCGGAACGTGACACTCCGATCCACTAATACTATGTGTCGGAACGTGACCTCCGATCCACTAATTCATTCTATCCGTTCGTCAAGCCTTCTCTATACCAAGGCATCATCAATCCCATTACTTTAATTCATCAAGCCTTCTTTTTTATGCCAAGGCATCATCATTAATATCGTAGATTAAAGTTTCTTTCAAGATTTGGGATTCAAGGTTTTTCATCATGCTTGTTTTATCAAAATCACAAAATCAATTTCATACAAGCATACAATTAAGCATATAGACAGGTTTACAATATCATCAACACATATTATTCACTACTAAGAGTTTCACTACGAATATCGTAAAATACCCATAACCTACTACCTCCACCGAAGAATTGGAATCCACAAGAATTTTCCCAAGCTGATATTCTCCTCTTTGATTCGACTGCCTCTCTCCCTCTTTGTTTCTTTTCTTTCTGTCTCTTTGTTTTATTCAAACCCTCTTTCCTTTACCCTAATTACAATATATTAAGTGTGAAAAAGGACAATAACCCACTAATTAACTTAAGGTTACCCTTTAAACCCCTAAGTAATTAGACTTATTATGTTACCCCTCAATCTTTATTAAGGAAAGAATAGTAAAAAACGACACTTAAAACGTGTGGAGAAATCCTAAACTGCCTGGGATTGCGCAGCCTGTGACGGGCCGTCGTGCCTGCGACGGTCCGTCACGATGGCCGTCGCACCCTCCCAACTTTCCAGGTGGTCGGTGTGACGGCCCGTCACACCTGTGACGGTCCGTCCTGCACCTCCGTCATGACGGTCAGAAACTCGTTTCTTTGCACCAAATTCTCAAAATTTGAAGTGTTTTGCAACGGAAACTCATGACGGTTCGTCGTGATGTGACGGAACGTCCTGCAGGTCCGTCACAATTTACAGAGAGTCGATTTAATATCCAATTTGAAGAATTCTAAGTGTCATGGAACGACACCCCCTCGACGGCCGTCGTGACCACGACGGTCCGTCGTGACACTCGTCGTTCCAGCCAGTTTTTCCAGAAATGGCCTCTGTTGCTCAAAACGACTAAACAGGTCGTTACAATTTTATACACTTTTATCGATGAAGACAATAGAAAAATAGTTTCTCAAGTCTTGGTGCTAATTTTTATGAGTGTATATCGGTTTTGTGATTCATAAACTGTACAGACTAAGCCGGTCTATTTGCTTCAATCTAAAAAGTATACATTTTTACTAGTGACCCCACGTAGGTATAGCAACTATAAAGAGATACCAACGACTTACAAACTTAGACTTTGCAAATATGTGAAATATTTCATGCATTTCTATTAAACTTCAAAATCTTTGTGAAATAAACTTCAAAACGAAAGTATAAATGAAAGATATTAACCAACAAAGATTTCAAATATATTATTATAAAGTACTATAGTTATGACTATCAATGTTTTTAAAATCAATTTACTAATGGAAACAAACATATTATTAGATTTTTCTAAATTAAGTCGAAAATTTTAGTTTAATTTATAATAATTTAATTCTACTAAATCATTTTATTAAAAAAATAAATGATAGAATCGTACTTAATATGCTCAGAGGTATTTTCAAAAATATACAATCTAATAAAATAACAAAATTTACATAGACCATATTTTAATATTACAGTCATATTGTCATTTAATTATATACAATATTATACACTCTAATATTGTTATATATAATTAACAACAAATACACTAATAAATTGTAGATAATTTTTTAATAAGGTGATTGTATTTTTTTAATCATCACAAGTGCTGACATCCAATTTTAATCCTATGAAATTCGTATAAATTATCGAGCTTCTTTAATTTCTAATGATATAATTTATTTTGAAAAATTCAAAAGTATATTAAAACTTTTCTCTAAATAGGTTTGTTAGTTTTTTCCGAAATAATTATATAACTATGTGCGTGTATCTCTATATTAATATATATATATATTATATATATATATATATATATATATATATATATATTATATATATTATATTTATGTTTTGAACAAATATATCTTTACTTCCTTTAGATTAGTTACCGTTATTTTTATGTATAAGTATTAATTGATTATGTCTTCATTATTATTTTGTCTTGTTTAAATTAAGAACCTCAAATAATAAATCGATAAATTTTTTTGTCTTGTTTCAGTTTCGATTTAATTTAGCTAACTAGTTAGACTTAGCTGTATTTAATTTTATTTAACTAGATCTCTAATACTATTAGGACACTCAATTCAACTAGTTACAATCCTCTTGCCAAATTTCAAAACCCTCATATCCTTTCAACAAAATATATTACATATATATACACACTCAAACATGTAAATCACACCCATATCCTCCCTTCCATCCCATTACACTGTCTATTTTTTCTTCACATTTAACTATGTCCTTCACCCCAAAAAATCGTCAGATCTTGCGCAAAGACCACCATATAAATGTCCATTAATATCAACCTCCCTCACCCTCATGTCTCTTACCCACTTTTTACGGGCTACACCAAGTTAGTTCTCCACAACTTGCTTTGAAAATGATAAGAGGAACTCGAGATATGACAAGGTAACCATATCCTCTTTTCGTCTATCTTTTAATTGTTACTTTATCCCTACCCTTGCCTACAATTTGTCCTCTCAATTATTTTTTTAATTATCAAATTTTCTACTCGAATTTCTCCAAATGCCCAATCCCTTATAAATAACATCTTTGCAATGATTTGTAAATAGGCTTTGGACCCTTGAAAGAACAAATATTTTTTTTATCTCTTAAAGAATAAGGATTTACATTAAAAGATACATGTAAAATAGTTTCAGAGGAGACATGTGCCAAGAAAGCAAAAAAAAAAAAAACCTTACTCACCAACCTATTAGCACGAAGAAAGAGATAATACGAACTGGGGTGGAAATATAGTCACGCTCCCACACTAGCGGATCTGTCCCAGGCTAGCCCAAGGTCACAGTCTTAGCATTACAATTTAAGATAGCAAAATTTAGAAAAAGTCAAATCATACCCAGAATTACACCAAAATCAACCATCTCCAGAATAATCAAATCAACATAAATATTGCTCCCCACAAAAGTCACAAAACAAGGCCTATACACCTTCTCAACTATCATAGACTCATCCACAGGAGTAGAGACAAGAATAAACATGTTAAGCAAATCACCATGTAAATCAATACCAATTGCGAATGAGGAAGATACATATGAAAATGTGGATCCAGGATCAAACAATACAGAAGCCATGAAATGACAGACCAGAAGAGTACATGTGATAACAACATGAGATGTCTCTGCCTCTAACCACCCAGGGAAAGCATAACAATGGGCCCTATTACCTGTGTGTCCATTGCCCCTAGCAGGTTGCACTACAGTAGTTCCAACCTGTCCGCTACCCCAACTGAACTGTGATCACCATTACCTTGGCCACCACGTCCTCCAGAACGGCGACCTCTACCATGGCCACCTCTATCTCTTACTACTGAGGATCTGTAACGCTGCCTTGGACAATATTTCCAATATGTCCAGCCTCTCCACATCCATAACAAATCTTGTAGTCAAGTGTAGGTCTCTGTGAAGAGGAAAAAGTCTGGAGATAACCTTCAAACTCAGAAAAAAGGCTGACTGGTCTGTGACAGACCCTAAGCTGAAGCCTGCAATGAAGTATGAATAGGACGGGCTAGATAACCCCCTGAACTCCGCCCTCTACAGTAAGAACCACTAAACTCACCTCCCTTACGGAACTTCTTTTATGTCGACGCCTTGGTGAAGTCGTCCGGCTTCACCCCTCTACCTCTATCACAAAATCAACCACTTCATAAAAGGATTTTGCTGCAGCAGCTACCTGTAAGGCTGGAATATGCGAATCTTACCTCAATCTTTTCACAAAGAGGCGAATCCGCTCTTGTGGACTTAAGCAAAGCTGAGTGGCATACCTGGATAGTGCACATAATTTGGCCTCAAAAGCAGCAACAAACATCCTTCCTTGCTTTAGGCTCAGGAACTCATCTCTCCTCATGTCCCTCAAAGTCCTGGGTATATACTTCTCTATAAATAAGATATAAAATGATGCCCAACCATAGGTGGCGCCTTTGCTGGTTGACACTCAACATAAGACAACCACATATTTTTGGCATACCCTTGAAACTTGTAGGTCACAAACTGAACACCAAATCTTTCTACTATGTCCATCTTATGTAGCATCTCATGAAAATCAACAAGTAAATCATAAGCATCTTCAGATTCACCACCCATGAAGACTGGAGGTTAAACTTTAAGAACTAAATGAAAAGGTCATGCTGGTCACCCGTCATTATAGACCCTGTAGTCAAATGAGGAAACATGCTTATTCCCAAGGATGCATCCATGCGAGGAGCCACACTAGCTGCATGTTGTACTCCCTGAACCTGAGGTTTTGGTGAAGAAAACACTAGGGGTGTCTGTCCTTGATAAGATAACCCACTAAGATAAGTGAGAACCTGATTAATCATCTACGGAGTAGGTTGGAGTGGTACTTCCTTCTCCTGAATTTGCTAATTTTCCCCTTCATCACCCTGTCTCACTATCTCTTCAGTCGCTAGAGGATTCACCACTCTATCCCTAGCTGGACAAGGTGTTTGTCCTTTGCCTCTAGTAGGCCTTCTCCCACGACCGTTACCACAGCCTCTCAACAATCCTCCTCCTCGAGTTGCACCCTTAATGGTTGGTAGAGGAGAACCCTATGTTGACGGTGTCGGTGTTGACACAGTTGTTGCTCTAGTTTCGACCATCTTCGAAGAAGGACAGATACAAATTCATAACACCTAGATACCAATTGGATCCAAGTAATATTACGAAGGAAAGAAAAATATGAGTTTTATTTAAGTCATATAGCCTCTCAAAGAAAAGTAAAGGCGTCCCCGTATCATTCCGCAAGACTCTACTAGACCGGTCCTTGTGTGATGAGATCATCTAACCTAAAGCTCTGATACCTAGTTTTTCATGATCCAAACCGAGTTGTGAATGGCACCCCCGCTTAACCTCCAAAGTGAGCTAACCAAGGAATCTAAACCCCGACATATATCAATACTTCAACTATGAATAACAATACAAATGCAGAAGCTCAAAACTTGTTAAGTTACTGATCAAATCGATCTCTAAAGTCTATTACACATTATCCCCAAAAACTGAAAGTCATCACATCAAGGACATTTGTTATAAATTACCAAGTCTAAAAGTATTAAAAATACTGAAATAAGTAAATCAGATGGTCCATGTCCAAAATTAAAGGACATCATGACATAAATGAGAGAATCCAGCACGAGCTAGAAATAATAGTTCACCCTGAACTTTGATGTGCTAGAGAATGACTAGAGCTGAGGGCGAGTCGAAGTCGATGGTACACTTGCTGCATTCCACAAAAGAACACGAGAAAATATAAGTAGCGGTCAGTACAAGGAACACGTACGGAGTAGGTATCATCGGCCAACCCAAATAGAAAAAAATATTGAATAATAATGTAAAGTCAACTACAATACTTGATAGTGGCAAGCAACAAACAACATGAACCTGTAACAACAACACCATAGTAGGTACACAATAAAAAAACACAATATTAAGCACACCTATGAGGACTCATTCCTCCATACCATACTCATTTTAAAAAATGTGTTCTTTGATATTGAGTATATTAAGTTAATTCAAGATTCCTTTCCTTTAACTTTGTTGTATCGCAATGTACCACTCCGATCCCATATATTGTGTCAGGATGTGACACTCCGATCCTATAGTACCTTTTCAGAACATGACACTCCGATCCAATAATACCGTGTCGGAACGTGACACTCCAATCCAATTATCTCATTAATTTATTACATCTAGTCTTCTTTATTCAAGGCATCACTTCGATAGAGAGGGTTCAAAATTATAAATTCCACAGCCTCGGGATTTTAGACCAATAAGAAACAACACAACCAGGCCACACAACCGCATAATAAAGTACATAGAAAACTTCACAATATCATTTAATGTCTACCAATCACTATTAAGATCTTACTACCAAATAGCATATACAATAACCTACCTCCACCGAAGAACCAAAGTCATGAAACTACTTCTCCAATGATTTTTCATTCCTCAATATTTTCCGAACCTTTCCAATGTATTAAATATATATACACAATTTGTAAGTTAACAAGCCTATAATCACTCATATTATTTTATGTCTAACCTAGACCAATTAACTCCCTAATTCTATCATCAATTTCCCAAGTTCAAACCCAAAATAAGTCTCAATTCCTCCCATTAGTATAACTTTAATGTAGTTCAAATAATGTGCTACACCTTATATTTAATTATGTATCATAATATGTTAAAACTTGAACCATAGCGAACTACTAAATTTTACATGTCCAATAGAATCAATGACATTCTGTTTTATGCAATTCAATGTAATCTATACGACATGTTATTTGTAAAACTAATTAAATCAAATAACCAATCACTACTTGGGTATAAAAAAATCATATGCTAATGTACAAACCCACGAGATTGGTCATCAAGTTTCAACCCAATTTGTTTTATAACATTAACAAATAACATCAACCATGTATTTTTCCAATCACTGTAAGCTCCAATCCTTTAAAATAACAATTTCCTACACTACACATTATAATCGTTAACTTCCAATTCTCGGCCAAATGTCATGCCATAATTATTCCTACCATTAATTAACAATAACTAGGAGAGTTGGTTTCATTCCCTTTTAATTTGATATTATACTTATAATAATATTATTTTTACCAATATACTCAGTACACGATATACGGTTGGTTATCTGATGCCGCCTAATGTTTTTCACATTGCTCCTCCGCAGGTGAGTTTCTTCCTTTCCACTGGAGATTAATTATACCCTAATTATTATATATAACTAATTATAAAAATAGGAAAAGTGACCCATTATCAATTTTAGTATTATCTTTTTTAACCACCAACTAACTCAACTATTAAAATCACCCCTCTAATTTCATAATTGTAATTACGAATAGTTCAAAATACCCAATAAAAATCATTCAAAAAGTACTTTATGAAACACAAGACTTTGGCACTCGAAACGACCAAAAGGGTCGTTACAATAGATACCAATTTACCCATCGTTTTGTTCATACGATCAAAGGAAGGCAAGAGAAAGAATGAATACCTAAATCAATAAAAAAGTGTGGATATTTTTCTTGCATATCAGCCTCACTCTCCCAAGTGGACTCTTCCACCGGCCGATTCTTCCACTAAACATTGATAGATGCAATCTCCCTTGACCTCAACTTGCGGAACTCCCTATCTAGAATAACTAAACGCTCTTCCGTATAAGACAGATTCTCATCAAGAAGAACTGAATCCGAATGAATAATGTAGTTTCTATCACCATGGTATTTTTTAGCATAGACACATGAAATACTAGGTGCACCCCTGACAACCCTGGAGGCAAGGATAATTCATAGGATACCTCCCCCACGCGCTTTAGAACTTAAAATGGATCAATATACCTCGGACTAATCTTACCACGCTTACCAAACCGCATCACACTTTTCATGGGTGAAACCTTCAGCAAGACTTGTTCACCCTCCATAAAATTCAAGTCCCTAACTTTCTATCTGCATACTCCTTCTGCCTGCTCTAAATTGCTAAAATGTTCTCCTGAATGAAATTTCACCTTTCTAACGATTGCCTCTAAAGATCTGTACCCCAAGGTCTCACCTTAAATGCATAAAACCAACTAATAGGAAACATACATCTCCTCCCGTACAATGCCTCAACTGGGTCATATCAATACTCGAGTGATAGTTATTATTGTACGAAAACTCTAGTAAGGGTAAGAATTTATTCCAATGACCACCAAAATCTATCATATACGCACGAAGCATATCCTCCGGCAATTGAATTGTTCGCTCAGCCTGCCCATCGATCTAAGGGTGAAAGAAAGTACTAAGATCCACTTTAGTACCTAATTCAGCATGTAAGATCCTCCAAAACAGAGAAGTAAATTGCATACCTTTATCTAATATGATGGAAAATGGAATTCCATGCAATCGAACAATCTTAGAGATATAGACTTTTGCTAACTTCTCTGCATTGTACGTCATCTTGACCAAAATGAAGTGAGAAAACTTAGTTAACCTGTCAGCAATTACCCAAATAGAAGAAAACTTACCCAATGTCTTTGGGAGACCAACTACAAAATCCATTGCAACTCTTTCCCAGTTCCATTCCGGTATGAGCATTCTCTGAAGTGTCCCTCCAAGCCTCTGATGTTCATACTTTACCTGCTGATAATTCGGACAATGTGCAACAAAATCAGTAATGTCACGCTCCATTCTACTCCACCAATAATGTTGTCTCAAATCACGATACATCTTAGTTGCACCAGGATCTATAGAATACGTCAAACTATGCATCTCTACAAGAATAATATGAATCAAATCATCAACACGGGGCACACATACTCGCCCCTTAATCCTCAAGACGCCTTCCTCATCAATCACAACCTCTTTAGCCTCTCCTCGCAATACCATATCTTGAATTCGACTCAATTTTTCATCAACAAACCGTTTTCCCTTAATCTTGCCAAGAAAAGAATATCTTGACTCCACACAGGAAAAAAATCCTCCCTTCTTAAGTTCTTCCAGCCTCATAAAGTCATTAGCCAGAGTATGAACCTCTCTAGCCAATGCGCGTCTAGAAACCTGTAAGTGAGCTAAACTATCCATGCTCCCTGCTTTTTAACTTAAGGCATCTCCCACAACATTATCTTTTACAAAGTGATATAAAATAGTAATATGATAGTCTTTTAATAACTCCATCCACCTCCTCTGCCACAAATTCAAATCTTTCTGAGTAAACACATATTGTAAATTGCAATGATCTGTATAAACTTCAAACTTGACCCCATATTGATAATGCCTCCACTGTTTTAATGCAAATACAACTGCAACCAACTCCAAATCATAGGTCGGATAGTTACGTTCATGCATCTTTTATAACCTTGAAGCATAAACAATTACATTCCTCTCCTGCAAAAGCACTGCACCCAAACTAGAATAAGATGCATCATAATAAACAATAAAATTCTTACCTTCCACTAGCAAGGCAAGAATTGGTGAAGTAGTCGACAAAGTCTTGAGTTTAAGAAGATTTATTCACAAATGGAATATTCTACTTAGTCAAACAGGTCAGCTGGGAAGCAATAGAAGAGAAACCCTTGACGAATTGGCAATAATAGCTAGCTAAACCAACAAAACTCCTTACCTCTGAAACATTAGTAGGCCTTACCCAATTCTTCGCTGCTTTGGTCTTATAAGGATCAACCATCACTCTATCCTTTGAAATCACGTGACCCAAAAAAGACACTGAATCGAGCCAAAACTCACTCTTGGAGAACTTGTCATAAAACATTTTCTCCCTTAACAACCCCAATACAACTATCAAATGCTCTTCATGTTCCTTCCTGCTCTTTTAGTATATCAATATATCATCAATAAATATAATAACAAAGAGGTCTAGATATGTCTTAAAATCCCGTTCATCAGACTCATGAAAAGAGCAGGGGCATTTGTAAGGCCAAAAGACATTACCAAGAATTCATAATGTCCATACCTGGTTCGAAAAGCATTCTTTGGCACATCTGTTGCTCGTATTTTCAATTGATGATAACCAGACCTCAAATCAATATTAGAGAAGAAACAAGCACGATGTAACTGATCGAACAAATCATCAATGCGAGGAATAGGGTACTTGTTCTTCATAGTTACCTAATTCAGCTACCTGTAGTCTATGCACATCCGAAAACTACCATCTTTCTTCTTCTCAAATAAAACAGGACCACCCCAAGGGGATGCACTCAGTCTAATAAAATCTTTACCTAACAACTCCTGAAGTTGGGACGTTAACTCCCTTAACTCAGGTGGAGGAATTCTATAAGGTGGAATAAAAGTGGGGCAAGTACCCGGCTCCTGGTCAATACAAAAATCAATATCTCTATCTGGTGGCATACTAGGTAGGCCTGCAGGAAACATATCCAAAAACTCACGGACTATCAAAATAGACTCAAACAAAGGCACTTTTGAAGTATCAACCCTGAGATGTACCAAGAAATCTAAATAACGCTTACTCACCAACCTTTTAGCACGAAGAAAAGAGATAATACGAAATGGAGTGAAAATATAGTCACCCCCACACTAGCGGATCTGTCCTAAGCTTGGCCAAGGTCACAGTCTTAGCATTACAATCTAAGATAGCAAAATTTGGAGAAAGCCAAGTCATACCCAGAATTACATCAAAATCTATCATCTCAAGAAAAATCGAATCTACATAAATATTTCTCCCTAGAAAAGTCACATGACAAGACCAATACACCTTCTCAACTAGCATAGACTCACCCACAGAAGTAGAGACACGAATAGGCATGTTAAGCAAATCACAATGTACATCAAGACTAATAGCGAATGGGGAAGATATATATGAAAATGTGGATCTAAGATCAAACAATACAAAAGCGATGCAATCACAGACCAGAAGAGTACCCGTGATAACAACATCAGATGTCTCTGCCTCTTACCTCTCGGGGAGAGCATAACAATTGGCCCTATCACCTGTCTATCTATTACCCCTACCAGGATGCACTACAGTAGTTATAATATGTCCGCCACCCCTAATTGAAATGGTGACCAACATTACCTTGGCCACCACGTCCTCAAGAATGACGAGCTCTACCATGGCCTCCTTTATCTTTAACTACTGAGAATCTGTAACTCTGCCTTGGACAGTATTTCCTAATATGTCCAGCCTCTCCACATCCATTGCAAATCTTGGAGTCAAGTTTAGGTCTCTGTGAAGAGGAAGAAGTTTGGAGATAACCTCCTAATTCAGAAAAAAGCTGCTTTGTTTGTGACGGACCCTCAGTTGAAGCCTAGAATGAAGACTGAATAGGATGGGCTGGATAAACCCCCTGAATTCTGCCTTTGGAGTAAGAACCACTAAACTCACCTCGCTTACAGAACTTTTGTATTGTCGACACCTTGGTGAAGTCATTCAGCTTCACCCTTTCTACCTGTATAACAAAATCAACCACTTCCTGAAAGGATTTTGCCGCACCAGCTACGTGTAAGACTGGAATATGCAAATCTTACCTCAATCCTTTCACAAAGCGGCGAATCCGCTCTTGTGGACTAAAGCAAAGCTAAGTGGCATATCTGTATAGTGTATGAAATTTGGTCTTATAAGCAACAATAAAAATCCTTCCTTTCTCTAGGCTCAGGAACTCATCTCTCCTCCTGTCCCCCAAAGTCTTGGGTATATAATATCCATGAATAAGCTAGAATATGATGCCCAAGTCATAAGTGGTGCCTTTTATGGTTCACACTCAACATAGGACCGCCACCATATTTTGGCATTCACCTAAAGCTGGTAGGTCACAAACTCAATACCGAATAGTTCTACTATGTCCATATTATGTAGAAGCTCATGACAATCAACCAGGATATCATATGCATCTACATATTCAACATCCCTAAAGACTGGAGGTTTTAATTTTAAAAATTTAATGAAAAGTTCATGCTGGTCACCTTCCATTATAGACCCTTAGTCAAACTAGAAAACATGGTTATTTTCAAGGATGCATCTATGCGGGGAGCCACATCAGCTGCATGTTGTACACCTAGAACCTGAGGTGTTGGTCTAAAAAACAATGGGGGTGTCTAGCCTTTATTAGATATCCCGCTAAGAAGAGTGAGAACTTGATTAATCATCTCCAAAAAAGCATGGGGTGGTACTTCCTTCTCCTGAATCTGCTCATCTTCCCCTTCATCACCCTCTCTCACTACCCCCTCAGTCGGTGGAAGAGTCACCGCACTATCTCTAGCTGGACCAGGTGTTTGTCCTCTACCTCTAGTAGGCCTTCTCCCGCGACCTCTACCACGGCCTCTCAACACTCCTCCTCCTCGAGTTGCAGCCCCGCTGGTTGGCTCAGGAGCACCCTGTCTTGTCGGTGTTGGTGTTGGCACAATTGTTGCTCTACTTCTGACCATCAGCGAAATAGAGTAAAGAAGGTCAGATACCAATTCGTATCACTTAGATACCAATTGAATCCAACTAATAGCACAAAAGAAAGAAAAAATATGTGATTTCCTAAAGTCATATATACTCTCAAAGAAAAGTAAAGGTGTCCCCATACCATTCCGCAAGACTCTACTAGACCTGTCCTTGTGTGATGAGATCACCTAACCTAAATCTCTGATACAAAGTTTGTCACGACCCAAAGCGAGTTGTGTCTGGCACCCACGCTTAACCTCCTACGTGGGCAAACCAAGAAATCTAAACCCCGACATATATCAATACTTCAACTATGAATAACAATAAAAATGCAGAAGCTAAAAATTTGTTACGTAACCGATCAAATCGATCTCTAAAGTCTATTACACATTATCCCCAAAAATTGAAAGTGATCACATCAAGGACATTTGTTATAAATTACCAAGTCTAAAAGTATTGAAAATACCGAAATAAGTAAATCAGATGGTCCATGTACGAAATTTAAGTATATCATGACATAAATGAGAGAAACCAACACGAGCTAGAAATAATAGCTCACCCTGAGGGCGAGTCGAAGTCGATGGTACACTTGCTTCACTCCACATAAGAAAACGAAGAAAATAGTAGTAGGGGTCACTACAAGGAACACGTAATGAGTATATATCATCGGCCAACCCAAAATAAAAATCAATATATATAGAATAATAATGTAAAATCAACTACAATACTTGAAAGGTGGCAAGCAACGAACAACATGGACCAGTAACAACAACACCATAGTAGGTACACAATCAATCACAATATCAAGCATACCTATGAGAACTCATGCTTTCACACCATACTCATTTGAAAAAATGGGTTCTTTGAGATTGAGTTTATTAAGTTAATTCAAGATTCCTTTCCTTTAATTTTGTTGTGTTGGAACGTGACAGTCCGATTCCATATACCGTGTCGGGACGTGACACTCTGATCCCATTTCCATGCCGAAACATGACACTCAGATTCAATTAATACCGTGTCGGAACGTAACACTGTGATCCAATTATCTCTTTAATTTATTACATCTAGTCTTGTTTATTAAAGGCATCACTTCGATAGAGAAAGTTAAAAATTATAAATCCACGATCTCGGGATTTTAGACAATTAAGAAACAACACAACCAAGCCAAACAACCGCACAATTAAGTACATAGAAAACTTCACAATATCATTTAATGCATATCAATCACTATTAAGAGCTTACTATCAAATAGCATAAACCATAACCTACCTCCACCGAAGAATAAAAGTCAAGAAACTACTTCTCAAATGCTTTTCCTTTCCTCAATGTTGCAAACCTTTCCAATCTATTAAATATATATACACAATTTGTAACTTAACAAGCCCATAACCACTCATATTATTTTATGCCTAGCCTAGACCCAATAACTCCCTAATTCTATCATCAATTTCCCAAATTCAAACCCAAGAGTAAGTCTTAATTCCTCCCATTAGCATAACTTTAATTTAGTTCATGTACTACACCTTATATTTCATTACGTACAACAATATGTTAAAACATTGACCATTATGAACTACTAAATTTTACATGTCCAATAGAATCGATGAAATTCTCTTTTATGCAATTCAATATAATTTGTACGACATATAATTTATATAAAACTACCAATCACTACTTGGGTATATGAAAATTTATACTAATGTCCAAACCCACATGATTGACTAGCAAGTTTCAACCCAATTGTTTTATGACATTAACAAATAACAGCAACCCTATATTCGCCAATCACTATAAGCTCCAATCCTTTAAAATAACAATTTCCTACACCACATATCATAATCATTAACTTTCAATTCTTGGCCAAATTTCATGCCATAATTATTCCTACCATTAATTAACAATAACTAGGAGAATTGGTTTCATTCTCTTTCAATTCAAATCATACTTATAATAATATTATCCCTACCAATATACTCAGTACACGATATACGCTTGGTTATATGATGCCGCCTAATGTTTTTCATGTTGCTCCTCCGCAGGTGAGTTTCTTCCTTTCCACTAGAGATTATTATACCCTAATTATTATATATAACTAATTATAGAAATAGGAAAAGTGACCCACTATCAATTATAGTATTATCTTCTTTAATCACTAATGAATTCAAATATTAAAACTACCCCACTAATTTCATAATTGTAATTACGAATAGTTCAAAATACCTAATTAAAATTTATCAAAAAATATTTTATGAAACACAAGACTTTGACACTCGAAACGATCAAAAGGGTTGTTGCATAATTCGGTGTCGTTGACACTCTATTATGACCTACCTATAACCCTTTTTTGTATTGATATGAGATGAAATATATATTTTTAAAACTTGTTTCTTTTATTATATGCTTAAAATTGTATTGTTTTATGTAATTCATGATATAATAATAATAATAATAATAATAATAATAATAATAATAATAATAATAATAATAATAATAATAATTGTTGTTGTTGTTGTTCGTTGTTGTTATCGTTGTTGTTGTTGTTGTTGTCGTAGTTGTTGTTATCGTCATCGTTGTCGTTGTCGTGGTTGTCGTTGTCTTTGTCGTTGTCGTTGTCGTTGTCGTGTTGTTGTTGTTGTTGTTGTTGTTGTTGTTGTTATTATATTTATTTTTATCATCCGCTAAATATAAAATAATTAATTTTTTTAATAGTTTTAAAACTTTATGAATTTCTTTAATGTATATAAAATATTTAAGTATATTAATTTTATGTAGAAAAAATTGTTATTCTTTTTTTTATTAATATGTTTATTATTAAATAACAATCTATTCAACCTTTCTCTGAATTATTTGAATAATAGCCTCTTCTATTCAATTGTATTGCAAATTTGGCCAATTTAATTCTTTTTTATGTCAATTTTAGTCACATTTGGTCCAATTGGCTAAATTCAGATCGTAACTCACCTTTTAATAAATGTCTGTCTAAATTTATTTAATACAACATTTCAATCTCATTCGTCTATTTTTGATCGATTGACCAGATCAAGGCCTCTTCTTTATTTTCTTAAAATGACTACATCCAAACCCTCAATGATTTTAACTCTTTCTCTTCTCAAAAAAGAGGCACATCTTCTTCAACCGGCAAAAACGTTGAGACAACCACCACTAGTGAACACCATCAGCGCCCGTTGTCTCCTTCCTCTTCTCCCTTCACCACCTCTCCACCCTTAACCAATGAAGACTAATGTGCCTCTCTCTTTTCATCATCTCCACCAAAGAATAGGATTATCGTCGTGCGAGCCCACTATTTGCCTTCCCTATGCCGGTGAAGCCCTTTCTTCTCCTCTGCTCTTCTATTTTCTCTCCTCTAGCAAAGTCGATGACAACAACTTGTCGCTACTGTTTTTCACCTTAAGAGTAGCGAGCTGTGGTCAACGATTTTGGATGAAGAGAAATGCCTGCAACCCTACAAAAACCTTAAGCCAACTCTTGTCAATAACGACAACGACCATGGTTACCAACAGACCAATATAAAATCTCGTATCCTTCATAATTTTAATGGGGACAACCTTGATTTGTCTATGGTTGGTAAGTTTCTTATACCTCTTCAGCTTAATTGATTTGATATATTCTTTTCATTTTAAGTTTGTTTTATTATGATTGTGGTAAATTTTTTATAGTGAAAATCAGTATTATTATTGTAAATCTCTTATTGTATTTGGACTAAGTTGCTTTAATTCATATGTGGATTCTATTTACCTTCCTCAGTTGATTCACATCCTTAATTGGCTAACTTTGTCATTTGGCTATTTTTCGGTAAAAAACTATTTATTATTTTGGTAAGTTCTATCATGATTGATCATTCTTCTTTATTTAAATGAGAATATATTAATACTTCATTATTAGGATAGATTTTAGTATGTTAATCCATTCATGTAACCTCAATTAATTGTATGGGTGCGCATCTGTTGGGTCGATCTGATTTCATGTGTCATTTGTTTGATTTATCAGTTTACAGTTTGTAAATATGTCAAACAGATAACCAAACCATTAAGATATTTCTTATCGATTTTTGGTACTTAACTAATTACTTTTTGGTTTAAACAATGATAAAATACTCATATTATAATATACATGAATATGAAGTTCTCATATAGAACGTAAGATTTTTCCAGCATTTGGCATGAAATGACAATCATTTTCAAGCAAAACAAGGCAGTAGGCACATTCTTGACTAAATAATATAATATGATTGATTCTAGGCAATCTTGATTGTCCTTTTACAATATTACTTTTTCTTTAATCTATCATAACTTACGTCGAAACAACCATATTTTAGATACTTGAGATCATGGGTATAATCGAGGGTTCATAGAATTGTTAGAAATATGGGTAATTAGTGAATGTTTATTGATTGTTTGTAGACCAAGAACAAGCGGAAAAAATCTAAAATACAATCATGATTCTCAGGGTGTCATGTTTTTTCGAAGCAGCTGAAGGTTGTGATTTTATGATTGTATGATGTATTCTTGTTATTTCTTTATCATGATGCATGTATGTATGCAATTGTTGCATTGTTGATTATAATTGTTGTAACTGAGATAGATGAATAACTATATGACATGAATCACTTTTTCAATATATACTTATTAAGAATATACTTGTGAATGCGATTGTGGTGTGTTTATGGATCAATTTCACATTCAGACATAACTTACTAGGATCTCTTGCCACGTTTTGGCATAAAAAAGGGGATCACATTGCCACATTCTGGCATAAATAATGAATTTGTTACTAAAAATATTCAATATTAAATGACGCCAATTTATTTTTTGGTGTGAAATTTTAGATAAAACTTTTCTACGAATTTTTATGTTTCGTCACTTAAACTATCTATCACATATAGTTAAGCATGAAAAGTACTTTTTGTCACTAAAAGTGTAAATTAGTGAAGAATTTTGTGTCGTAGCTATAATTTCATAACTATATATTACATTTGTTGCAGTGATATTTACAATTCTTGTTCTTTCGAACACCAAAAGAATACAATCTGATACAACTTTTTAACGTTATTTTTTTGAATTTCATCATTGTAGAATTTTTTTTAAAAATTGTGGTGACTGTGGGTGGGCGCTATTTCAATAAAGAAGAGAGTAAAAAAATAATTTTTTTTAATAAATTTATCACTTCAACAAAAAAAATTTCAAGTAGTATTTTACAAGTGAAAATGACAATAAAATAAAGGAGGTAATCTCGTAGACTAGGATTTCCAAGTTATATTTATTACATGATAAACAAACTCAGAATCAAAGAAGTTCTAATCATTAAAATAAAAAGTCAATAAATATAAATAACTATGAAGAAATAAAATTTCATTTCATTCTCACCGTACAATATTTTCTAAAAAAAAAAATTGATTTCATTCATTAAAAAGCAAATCATTGATTTAACAATTATTGTAACATAAAAACATATATTATGTCGAATATCTAATCACAAAGACCTAAAGTCCCTGAAAGTTTCTAAAATTAAGGCTTGTACCCCTATAGTTCTAAAATTTCTTTTGGACCCTTTTCCCTCTTTTTTGGACCAAAAATTATTTATCGATGCTAATATCATCTGTAGTATTAAATTTACCAACCAAATTTGCATAGTTATCAACAACAAGAATCCCTAACTTATGTGATATTTCCACATCGCTGCCCTTTGAAATTTTCACCCAGGCCCCTTAAATAGTTATTCATCCGTATCATTCTCAATTTCTTTTTTGGTTTTTTCCTCAACTTCCTTTGATGGATTCGAGTTTTCATTAGCACCCATTGATGAATTTTGTCTAGATCCATCACCACGGGTAAAAATAAATTGTCAGATTATTCAGAAATTTGACCCTTTTTTTGCTTTTATAGCTATGATTAGTTCTTCAAAGTCAATTTTCTTAGACTTGTACATTGCATAAGCTTCATCAAGAGTGAAAAAGTACCCACCAAGTTTTCTTCTTTTCGGTTGGGCATCTTATTTCAACGATAAATTTACCACTTCTTCGCATTCAATCGCAAACATGATACAATCTAGCACAATTTTTGTTTGATGTTATATTTTGGAATTTCATTATCGGAGAACGTTTGATTAAAAAGGGAGGGGGAGGGGATAGGACTTTTTCAATAAAGAAGTGTGTATAAAAGCAAATCAAGAGTTAAAAAAAGAGAGCTTTCTCATTTTCAACTTTTGATTTGCTTTTCTACACATTTCTTTATTGAAATATCCCTGCCCCTCCCCCCCCCCTTTTAATAAAAACCTCTCCAATAATGAAATTCTAAAAAATAACATCAAACAAAAATTGTGCTAGATTGTAACATGTTGATGATTGAAAGCGAAGAGTGGTAAATTTGTTGCTAAATTAAACACCCAATTGAAAAGAAGAAAATTTTTGCTACGTACTTTTGCCACTATTGATGAAACTTCTGAAATATACAAGTCTAATATAATTGAGTTTGAAGAACTGATCTTAGCTATAAAAGAAAAAAGGATAAAATTTCTGAATAATCTGAGAATTTTTTTTACGGGTTATGATTCTAAACAGAAATCGTCAATGGGTGTTACTGGAAACTGGAATCCATCAAAGGGAGTTGAGGAAAAAATTGAAGAAGTAATTGAGACTGAAACAAAGAAATAACTACTTAAGGGAATCTGAGTGAAAATTTCAAAGGGTAGCGAAGTGAAAATTTTAACACAAGTTAGGGGTTCTAGTTATTGATAACTATGCATATTTGGTTGGTGAATTTGGTGCTATGGATGATCTTACCATCGATAAATAGTTTTATGGTCCAAAAAAGAGGGAAAATGGTCAAAAAATAGCAATTTAAGAACTATTGGGGTACAAGCCTTAATTTTAGAAACTTTCAGGGGCTTGAGGTCTTTGTGATTAGATATTCGATATATTTTATGTTTTTATGTTACAATAATTTTAAATCAATGATTTAATTTTTAATGGATGAAATTCAATTTATTTATTTATTTTTAAAAAATTGTATGATGATAGTTAAATGAAACTTTTTACTTTGTCATTTTATTTTGATGATTAGAATTTCTTTGATTCTAAGATATTTTTGTTATATATAAATATAATTTGGGAACCCTAGTCTACAAGTTTACCTCATTTATTTTTATTTTTCATTTATACTTGAAAATTATTGCTTAAAATATTCTTTGTTGAAGTAATAAATTTATAAAAAGATGGCTTTTTTACTCTCTTCTTTATTGAAATAGCCCCTTCGCCCACAGGCACCCCTTATATATATATATATATATATATATATATATATATATATATATATATATATATATATATATATATATATTCTTCAATAATTAAATTTTGAAAATAACATTAAAAAGTTGTATCAGATTGTATTCTTTTGGTTCCCCAAAGAACAAGAATGATAAATATCACTACAACAAATGTAAAACATAGCTATACAATTATAGCTACGACATGAAATTCATCATTAATTGTAACTTTTAGTGATAGAAAGTAATAAATTGGCGCCATTCATTTAATATTGTTAGTAACAAATCTAAAGTTAGTAATGACACATTATTTCGTCATTAATGATGTATTTAAGTGTGACATTTAATGAGTTAAACATTTAATTTCACGAATGCATAAATTTCGTTACTATAAACATAAGTTATTTTTATAAAAATAGGCAAAGACGAAGCTTGATAAATTGTATAATACTTAAAAGGACTAAAAGTGATAATTGTATAGTTAAGAGATCAAACTCGATATAACATTAGGATATTTAAGGAGTACATCCGGTAAACATATAGTTATAAAACTATTTTAGACCTGCTACAATAGTTAAAGGACTATTTATAACATTTTCTCTTCATAATTAAAACTGAAAAATGACAAAAAGAATAGTACAAGTGTTTCATAAGAAATAGTTAGATTTCATTTGTTAATTGGCGAGGGAAAAACATTAAAACCAACAAATTCGGTCAATTTTATAAAAGTTAAAAAATATTAAAATCATCGATTTTCTTAAATTACAGTAAGAAAATGCATTATTTAAATAATACAATCAAGAGTATAAGTACCGTGACTGGGCACTATTCTACCACTACATCACAGATATTTGTTGGTTTAAAACCTTTCATTTCTTTATTTTATACACTTTCATCGATACTGACAATAAAAAAATTTCTCAAGTCTTTGTGTTAATTTTTGTGCGTGTATATCGATTTTGTGATACGTAGATAGTATAGACTAAGTAGGTCTATTTGTTCCTATCTAAAAATCATACATTTTTTAGTAGTGAGTCCACGTATGTATAGAAACTATACAGAGATACCAGTGACTAACAGACTTAGACTTTGCACATATGTGAAATATTTCATACATTTCTTTGAACTTTAAAATATGTGAAATAAACTTCAAAATGAAAGCACAAATGAAAGATATTAACCAACTAATATTTCAAATATATTATGATTAAGTACTGTAGTTATGACTATCAATGTTTTGTAAATCAATTTACTGATTGAAATGAAAAGATTATTTAATTTTTTTAATTAAGTCGAAAGTTTAATTTTATAACAATTTATAATTCTACTAAATCATTTTATTGAAAAAACAAAAAAATTATAGAAATGTACTGAATATGCGTAGAGATATTTTCTAAAATATACAATCTAATAAAATAACTATATCTACATAGACCATATTTTAAAACTAAAATTGTATTGTCTTTTGATCGTATACAACATTATACACTAACTGTACAAACAAATACACTTGTATACACACACCACGCACGCACGCACGCACGCACGCACGCACGCACGCACGCGCGCACACACACACACACACACACACACACACACACACACACACACATATATATATATATATATATAGACATACATACATACATATATACATACATACATACATACATACATATATAACCCGGTGTCTAAAAATCCTAACCACAAAGATAGAGTGAACAACTTTGTGGCATTACCTGGTGAGTCGATGAGTAGATCTTACGATAGATTCACCTCATTTGTAAGAAGTATCCCAAACCACCGCATTAATGATGAGTCGTTGAAAGAGTACTTCTATCAGGGGCAAGATGATACTAATAAGGCAGTGTTTGATACTATTGCGGGTGGTTCTTATGGTGAGTGCACATATGCAGAGATCACGAAAAAGTTAGTGAAAATCTCTTGCAACAATAAGGCTTGGAGCATTAGGAAGTCGGACACTGGGAGAAATACCTTTGCAGTGCAAGCTACATACAACCCGGCGGGAGCTGAGATTCGTGAAAAGATAACTCAAATGAGAACTGAGCTCGGGTTGGTATTGAAACATGTCGCTCGGGGTGCAGAAAAAATAAATGCGGTGAATTATTTGACAAAACCACCACTGCAAGTGGATGACTACAACTATGAAGAGGACTCTTATGAAGTGAATGAGTAGATGATTCCAATCGAATGCCCAAGGTTCTAATCAGGAGAATAGATACCAAAGTCAACAAAATCAAGGTCGGAACTATGGGAGTTACAACAGAGAGGGTCATTATGTTCGAGATGAAAACTACAACCGTGACAACAACTTCAATCGGGGTAACTATGGTAACAAAAACGATCAAAGTGGGCCCTATGTTTCGGCTCAAAATCGGGAAAATGCTCCTAGGGATGGTGGAGGTAGTATGACGCGAGTTTAAGATATGTTACAAAAGATGATGAGCAGGTTTGATGATAGTGATGAGCACGCCAAGCAGTTGAGAGGTGCTTTGGCTAATATCGGGCAAAAGGTGGATGCACATGTCGTCTCAATCAAGCATCTTGAGTTGCAAATGGACCAATTGTCTACTACTGTGAACCCAAGTCAACCGGGTACTTTTTCTAGCAATACTATTCAAAATCAAAAAAATGATGGACATTGCATGGCGGTCACTACTCGAAGGGTTAAGAAAACCATTGATCCACCGATGCCGTTTGTAGTAGAAAATGAGGTGAGAAAAGATTATGAGGTAGTGGAAGCTAGTGGTGAGTTTGTAGACAAAGCGGTGAAAAAAGCAGAGATACCCTAAAAGGTGATCCCATTCCTAGACAACCACCACCATTCCTGCAAATATTGGTGAAGAAGAATCAGGATGGTAAATACCAGCGTTTTATTACTATGTTGAAGCAGCTTTCCATCAATATCCCTTTCATAGAAGCTCTTTGACCAAATGCCCGGTTATACCAAATTTATGAAAAATATGGCTACCAACAAAAGGCTACAAGCTCAAAAGGGCTAACTAGTGATAAAATATTTGAAAAGGCTAAAATTTATAAGACAAATCAAAGAAAGCTTATTATCATCTCCTAAACAAGGAAACACTTTTTTATTTCGCTTCAACAACTTGCAGGGCAAGTTCTAGACTAAGATGCAAAACATGGAATAAATAAAATCTCACCACATACGGCACAAGTATCAATCAAGATGGATCAAATACACTTCTTAGAGAGACAAGATCCTAACAAACTATAAAATAAAATAATCTGTATACAAAGTCACAACCATGAACCTAATGTTCAAAAGGTTCGCAATTTCACTACTAATCAAGCATTCACAAGAAAGTACTACTTAAAATTAGAAACAAATAGTAAGTATCACATAACTCAAAAGGATATTTATTTTATCTCCAAAAATAATAATTAAAAATAAAATTATTCCTAAAATAAATAAATAAAACACAATCCGTTCAATAGGACTATCCTCAAAAAAAGAACCGAAAACAAAAGTCAAGGAACCCATCCTAAAAAAAACTCAATAAAATAGTAAAAACTAGGAATTCATTCCTCTACACCACACTTAAGAAAATGCTACATCCCCAAAGCATTAAATTAAATATAAAACAAGGGTTAGGAAAACTCACTGAGGCCTTTAGGCCTATCTAGTAGCACGTTCTCTAAATTTATATCAAGGGTCGTCACTGCACACTAAAGTTCAAACCTACTCATTTACTTTTTTTTGTTTGGGTACTCAGACTTCCCCTAATCTGCAAAAATAAGATTTAAAAAATTGATAATAATAAAATAAAATAAAAAATAAAATTAAAATAAAAAAAATACACTACTAATTGGGTTGCCTCCCAATGAAAGCTTAATTTAACGTCGCGGCACGACACTATCAATTTTACTATTTTTCCTTCCAATTTGAAGATATGAATTTCACCCCCGATTTCGAATCAATTCATCTATTACGCTCAAGGGGTGATGGTACAAAAAGAAAGGTCCCAAACAACAAATATCGCGTTATGCACTTCTTGGATCCTAAGTGAGGAAGGTATGTTTTGGATGTTGGAATAATAAATTCAAGAATATAGACACAATTTTCCTTCTCCATACACTCTTCTATAGGTTCAGATGACTCGATGATAATAATTAAAAAAAAATAATTTAAAACTAATCCTGAGAAACAAAAAAGAAAAGAAAACTACAAGTTAAAATAAATACTAATGGCACATTCTTGATAATGTTCAAATATACTTCTTGAAAAGAAATATAAACGATCGTATGCAATATATTTATCCAACTATGAGTGGGGATCGATCCCACAGTGAATATGGAAGAATATTATCAACAACAAATATTTAAATTGTTAGTCGTTATATAAAAATGGGAGATTTTAAATTCAATTAAAAATAAAAGAAATAAAAATAGCTTGGAACTAGGTATTTATTTATATCCAAATTAATAAAAATAACTAGGAATGTGTTCCCCATAAGCTCATAACGCCGTAATCCTACTAATATCAATTCTTCCTAGTGGTATGCATGCAAGGTGATAAGTTATGTATCTCTAAATCCTTGGTCGGACATCTATAAAATTTCACCCCGTACCTTGGTCTGACTACGTGTGTATAATTTAGTAACCCTTACCTTTACTTCATATTGAGCATCATAATCGATGTATGACTTAGTTATTACTTCGCACCAATCGACACTAGCCTATTAGATAGTGTCCCACTAAATCTATGTTGATGATTCTTTTCTTATTAACTACCTCCTTGGTCCGGCAAGTAGCAACAAGGCGAGTTCTAATGCGTGCACTCGTTAAAAAGACTTCTAATAGAAACAATTATCAATATATGCAATAACCTATTTGAGAATTGCTTAATTACTATTCATACTCTGTTAATCGCTCATGATTCCCACAAACCTAGTTGTGGAGCTTAACTAGTCATTATCTCAAAAACACAATCAAAATTTATTAAAATAAATATTCTTATGTGAATCATAGAAAGTTAAGAACAATAGCTAAACTATTTTTTTTATTAATCAAGAAGAAGACTAAATAATAACGGAGAAGAAAGAATAAACCACAATTCTCCGGCCTCCACGGCAGCTCTTACAAAGCTCCAAAGCTAGAAGAAAATTTATACTACGTCTTGTATCTTGGATCTTTTCCTCTCCTAAATAATAATTTATATGTCCTATTTATAGATAAAGAAAACCCTAAATACAATAATTGATTCCAAGCAAATTAGGAAATCAAAACTGAAAAGGAATTGATTTCTGTAAATTATTAGTGTATCTCGAATATCTTGCTGCCTCCGCTTCCAAATTAAGAGCCCTTTCAATGATTGAAACATGAGAACAAAATTTTCAATCAATTTGATTTCACAACGTTTATATATATATATATATATATATATATATATATATATATATATATAATATATATATATATATATATATATATATATATATATATATATATATATATATGTATGTATGTATATATAATTTTATTTTATTCACTTTAATCCATTAAGATGTCTGCTTGAACCTTTCATGTTTTATTCGTTTTAGCTCCAAACTTCTTCATTTTTTCAACAAATTAATTCTACAAATAAAATACACAATTTAGCACAATCCAAATTTATGCTCACAATAGACCAATATAAATAATAAATGTGAGGTAAATAATAATAAAAATGTATATTTTGGCCTCAGATCAATTATAATATACATTACTATAAAATTCTCATATAGAACGTATGATTTTCCAGCATTTTACATGAAATGACAATCATTTTCTAGCAACTCTAGGCCGTAGGCACATTCTTGATTATATAATAGAACTTGATTGATCCTTTTAAACAATTGGTTTTCCTTTAAGTTAGAGATTAACTTGTAACAATCTTGTTCTGCCATTATAGAAAAGCGAGCAGGGAAAATTTTTGGGTCGGAAAACTTTTTCATAGTAACTTGAAATTTCCCAAACTAATCCAGATCGTTTTGGAAGAACTAGGAGTCATTAAGGTGTATGGAAATTTTAAAATATGAGGGGATGTATAACTTGTTAAGGAATCTGTATGACTTTACGAAATTTAATTCAGGTGAGTAAAACTCACGAAATTGTTCTAGGTGTGGGAGGTATTTTTTGAGTGTCGTTGGTTAGAGGTGTGTTGTGAAATGTGGGTCTTGGGATTATTAAATTAGCTCAGTGTCTCGTGTAACCCGCCCATGCGGGGATTTTTGTCACTCTAGTGGAGCCTCTACAGTGGGATGAGGGTCGTTGTTCCGAGCTCGATGCGATTTAAAGTAATTATTAAACCCGTGAATGAACTTACTATGCACTTTTCATCTTATTGAGATAGGGAATGAACACAAGGAAAATCCTCTCGTTTTTCACCATTCTTGAGGCTAAAGGTAAGATTTTAATTCTATGAATACTTTTCGATCCGTAGAACATAATAGAATGTGAAATTAATGACGGTGGAGGGTTTTGATCTAGGTTGTATGGTGGAAACACTCCTATTTTAGAGACTTGAGATCATGGGTATGATAGAGGGTTCATAATATTATTAGAAATATGGGTAATTAATGAATATTTATTGATTCCCATATTGTATTGATTGTTTGTAGACCAAGAACAAGTGGAACGAATCCATAAAGGGAAGAATCATGATTCTTAGAGTTTCAAGCTTGTTTTGAAGTAGCTGAAGGTTGTGATATTATTATTGTATGATGCATTCTTGTTATTTCTTTATAATGATTCATGAAAGTGTGTGAATGTTGCATTATTGATTACAATTGTTGTGACTGAGATAGATGAATAACTATATGGGATGAATCACTTCTTGAGTATATGCTTATTAAAAATATACTTGTGAATGTGATTTGTTGTGTTTATGAATCGGTTTCCACGTTCAGACATAACTTACTGGGATTGTTTGCCACATTTTGGCATAAAAGGGGATTAGATTGCCATGTTCTGACATAAATATCGAATTTGTTACTAAGAATATTCAATAAATGCCGCCAATTTATTTTTTGGTTGAAAATTTTAGACAAAATTTTGCTACTAATTTTTATGTATGAATTGCTACTAATAAATGGCGCCAATTCATATATTTAAGCATGAAAAGTTTTTTCACTAAATGTGAAATTATTGACGAATTTCATGTCGTAGCTATAATTTTATAGCTATATCTGATATTTTGTAGTGATATTTATCATTCTTTTTCTTTCGAACACTAAAAGAATACAATCTGATACAACTTTTTAATGTTATTTTTTGGAATTTCATGATTGGAGATTTTTTTAAAAAAAGGGTGGCTGTAACATGTTGTAACACAAAATAGCTAGGATTAAATCAAGAAAGAGAATAGTTACTTTTGGAAAGAATAGGAAAAATTGAGAAACTTTCCTAATTTTAAAAAGTCAGTTTGGTCATTTTCATTTGTCCATAACTTCTAGATCAGGATGAATTAGAGTCAGTTCTTTATATGGTTTTCGATGTCGTAATGAAGAAGATATGACTTTCAGAAGTTGGGCTACTGAACTGAGGAAAGTCCAATCTAGATTTTAGTAAGGGTAAAGTGGTCTCTTTTCACCCTACTATTTCCTAATTCATTTTTAAGGGTTTAATTGGGATAAAACCAAGTTTAAGTTCAGATTAGAAAAATACTTTTTACGCTTAGGGTTGGGAGAAAAGAAAAGAGAAGAATGAATAGGGAGATAGAGCATGATTTCACCAAGAATGCTAAGAGATTCTAGTGGAATTCGTTAGGGGTGATCCCTATTCAAGCATGTGAGATATTTCTGTGTTGGGTTCATGCACCCACACACCAACATGTTTAATTCAACGAGTTTTGAATAAATTTAATGATGAATATTGAAGTTCTTGATGAACAATTAGTGAATTCTTGTTGGTTCAGAAGTATGCCATTAGTTGTTTTGAATTGTGTTACTGAGTTGTTTAGGAGTCTAAACTATTAGGTATTGAGAATTTTAGTGATCCTTAGTATTTGGGGGAATATCCATGGATGTTTAGAAGGTTTAGAGTTGAAAATCAGAGAATAAAGTCAGAAATCCCGTTTGAATGAGCTTGGGGCGCCGTGCCAACTTGAGTTCCTCGGACTAGAGTGTGTCTGTCAGGCTCTGGTGCTCGGCACCTCTTAGAGCGCCAAGGTCACCCGAAGACCCCATTCTTTCCCGATCATTTTTTACTAGTAGTACCCAAATTTCTTGGTTTATTCCAACACTCTAAAGTACATCTACACATCATGAAATCATCTTTAAACATGACATCATGATCCTTAAATCTATAATCTAATTCAAGGAAAGTTAAGATCAAAGTCAAAGAAATTAAGAGTCAAGTCTAAAAGTTAAGAAGCAAGTTCAATGTGAGTTCCTAAAGTTTGTAAGAGTTGTTAACAAAAATTTTCACTTAGTTTTAAGGCTCAAGTTATAGGTTAAGAAAGAGTAAAGAGTTGAACTCATTCTCAAATTTTATGAGGGGACTAAGTAATATCTAAGAATTACGAAGGTTTTCATATTTAAACAAGTAAAGATACTTCGGGCTAGCTTTCAGATAGAAGTAATAACTTTATGAAATGAAGCAAGCTGGGAAACTATGTATTCCAAGAGAGCCATAAAAGCTATGTTTTGAGCACTAATCTCAAATCACAGAATCAATATGTTTTTAAAATATAAGAGTCAATATATTTTTGGGAGTAGTATTGAGCACCGTTGTGGAAATGAGAGTTAATATTAACTCAAGTCCTCATGAAAACCATGTAGCTGTCATGGGTAGAAGAAGATCATACTTTTTAGATGAACCCTTTTCACAGTATGCGTGTGGATCCATTATGCAGTTCAGGTATTATACCTTGTCAAGGTTAGGATGGACGGGCAATGTGGGCCGAGTAATGCTATATCATCATTATATATCTTTAGTGATGGTTGTCGGTTAGATAAGTTCCTACAAAAGTTATCATATTTTCATATACATCAAATTCTTGTGTTTTTAACTATATCATCATTATAGATCTTTTATTTACATTATGAATTTTCAGCATGTTTTGTGTTAGTTTTTCTTTATATTGCACATTGTTTCTAAATTGTTTTATATTAAAATTAGTAGTTATTTATGCGTTAAATAGAGCCAAGTAAGTGTCTCTTCTTACTCCTTTCCACCTTAAATTTCTTTTAGCGTTCCAATTGCATACTTTTACATTCAATGTACTGATTCCATTTGGGTATGAATTATATAATGATGCAGTTGAAGGTAACTATGATCAGCATTTGGCGCACCATTGATCCAATGAGCAGCTTAGAGTCAATTGGTGAGTCTCCCTTCATTCCGGAGGACATATTTAGTTTAGCTATTTATTTAGTATTCTGTTGTTAGGATGATTGGGGGTTCTATCCCAACATCCATCTTTATATAATAGGCTTCATAGATAGATGATATTAGTTTTCTTAGTCTTTCCTTTCACTTGTAATTAACTAAAAACTGGGTTGCCATTTTGGCTAATTACTTTCCTTAAAGTTAGTTCTTTAGATTATATCTTGTGTTAAGTTTTCCGATGAGTTAAATAAGTCAAGCCAGGGATATGCTCAAGGCCAGAAATGGTCATTGTATGCCGGCCACGTCCAGGGTGTAGACTCAAGGCATGAAAAATTTGGTATCAAAGCACAGAGTTCAAGAGTCATAACGAGTCTATGAAGCCGTGTTTGAAGAGTCTTAGTCATTGGTGTGAAGCACGCCACATCTACGATTAGGAGACTGGCATTTAGGAATTCCTCACTTCTTTCATATTCCTTTCGTGCATTAGCGTTTATCTCTTAAAGTCTCTCTCTAATTCGTGATTTCATGTGTTTTAGATAACTATGCCTCCACGAAGATAAGCAGGAGGTTTATCCCACCATAAGAAATGTCGAAGATCCAGAGGTACCTTAATGCACCGAATGTGCAACTTGAGGGAGATGTCACCAATGCTGAGTTCCGTGAGGCTATCTGGATGTTGAGTCAAGATATGACCAACCAAGTTGTGCAACAAAGAGAAGCTCGACAAGAAGGGGTTGACACTTTGAGGATTTGGGAATTCTTGAGGATGAACCACCCAAGCTTCACTGGTTCAAGCACTACTAATGATCCGAAAAACATTGTGGAAGAGTTGACGAAGGTGATTGGTGTGATGCATATGGTTGATATTGAGATGGTTTAAATAGTTGCATATAAACTCAAGAATGTGGCTAGGACTTGGTTCGATCAGTGGAAGGAGGGAAGAGGTGAGGATGTACCACCTCTGAGTTTGGCTTCTCTTGAAAAAACTTTCTTGGGTCATTTCTTTCCCCACGAACCGAAGGAAGAAAGGGTGCCAAAGTGTGTTGCTCTGATATAGGACTCCTTGAGTGTTCACGAATATGGGTTGAAGTTCACCCAATAGTCTCCCTATGCCACTGAGATGGTTAAAGATATGATAAGTCGAATTAGCTTATTTGTTGTTGGCTTGGGTTGGACATCATGTAGAGAAGGCAGAGATGCCATGTTGATTGGGCACATGGACTTTTCAAGGTTAATGGTCTATGTGCAATAGGTAGAAGAAGAGAAGCTTAGGGATAGGGAGGAGTTCAAGAGAAAGAGAGCTAAAACAAGGAATGAATCCAAGCAGCAGAAGAGTGATGCCAACCGCTCATCCTTCCAACAGAAACAGAAGGGTCCTACTCCATCAGGTGCTAGTGTACCTACACCTAAGAACAAGGGTGAGCACGATGGGCAGAATTACATGCCTATTCCTAGGGTAGTGTGGCGCAGGGAGGTAGTAAGCCTCTTGCCTGCGCCAAGTGTGGCAGAAATCACTCCAATATTTGTCGTGAAGGCTCTGCGGGTTGTTTCAAGTGTGTTCAGACCAGACATTTGATGAAAGAGTGTCTAAAGAGTAAGAAAAGTGGTGGTAATGGGGGCAATAGTGCTTAGTATTCATCAGCTGCTCCACCAGACAGGGCTGCACCTAGGGGAGCTACTTTTGGTGCTGGCGGAGGAACAAACTACTTGTATACTGTTAATAATTTCCAAGAACAAGAGAATTCTCCAGATGTTGTCACTGGTAATATTTGAGTCTTTAACTTTACTTCTTATGCATTGTTTGACCTAGGAGTGAGTTTATCTTTTGTAACTCCCTATGTTGCTATGAACTTTGAGATTACTCCTGAAAAACTTAACGAACCATTCTGTGTTTCCACACATTTTGGTGAATTCATTCTATTAGAAAGAGTCTATCGTGATTGTCTTATTTCCGTCAGTCACAAGTGTACCATGACTGATTTAATAGAGTTAGATATGATATATTTTAATATCATTCTAGGTATGGACTAATTCCATACCTTTTACGCATCAATAGATTGCAGAAATTGAGTTGTCAAGTTTTAGATTCCAAATGAGCCAGTCATAGAGTGGAGTAGTAGTTCAATAGTGCCTACAGGTCATTTTATTTCATACCTTAAGGCGATGAAGTTAGTTTCAAAGGGGTGTATCTATAACTTATTTCGATTAAATGACTCAAGCGCCGAGGTACCTTCCCTTTAGTCAGTTTCCATAGTAAATGAGTTTCTAGAAGTCATTCTTGATGATCTAACCAAAGACCCTCAATGAGAGGGAGATAGACTTCAGCATAGACATCATTCAAGACACTCATCCTATCTCTATTCTGCCATGAAAAATGGCACCAAAATAGTTAAAAGAGCTAATAGAAAAATTAAAAGGTTTGTTAGACAAAGGCTTAATTTGACCAAGTGTCTCACCTTGGGGCACTTTGGTCTTACTTGTGAGAAAAAAAGATGGTTCCCTTAGGATGTGTATAGACTATCGTCAAATGAACAAGGTAACCATCAAGAATAAATATCCTCTCCAGAGGATATATGATATTTTTGACCAACTTTAGGGTGCTTCTTGCTTATCGAAAATTTATCTCAGATCAGGCTACCATCAGTTGAAAGTTAGGGAATGTGACGTTCCAAAGACAACTTTCAGAAAAAGATATGGACATTATGAGTTTTTGGTTGTCTTCAAATGCACCTGCAACGTTCATGAATCTTATGAACAGGGTCTTCAGACCTTATTTAGATCTGTTTGTCATCGTCTTCATTGATGACATACTGGTTTATTCAAGGAATGAAGGAGACCATCCTAGTCACCTCATGATAGTTGTTCAAAATTTGAAAGATAAGGAGATATATGCCAAGTTCTCCAAGCGTGAAATTTGGCTTAAGTCTGTGAAACTCTTGGGCCACATCGTCTCTGGTGATGGGATTAGAGTTGATACCCAAAAGATTGAAGGAATTCAGAGTTGGCCTAGACCCACGTCTCCAATTGATATAAAGAGTTTCTTGGGTTTCTTGGTTATTATAGGAGATTTGTTGAGGGGTTTTCGTCTATATCATCTCCTTTGACCAAGTTAACTCAAAAGACTGTCAAGTTTCAATAGTCTGGAGCTTGTGAGGAAAGCTTTCAGGAGTTGAAAAAGAGATTGACTACAACTCAAGTTTTGACCTTACCAGAGGGTACTCAAGGTTTTGTGGTGTATTGTGATGCATCAACAGTTGGTTTGGGTTGTGTGTTCATGCAGAATTGCAAGGTTATAGCTTACGCCTCCTGACAGTTGAAGGTTCATGAGAAGAATTACCGAACTCACGACTTGGAATTGGGTGTTGTAGTTTTCTCCTCAAAGATATGGCGTCACTATTTATATGTTTTTCTTGTTTACATATTCAGTAATCACAAGAGCCTCCAATATATGTTCACTCATAACGAACTAAATCTCATACATAGGAGTTGGTTAGAATTACTCAAGGATTATGACATCGGTATTTTTTAACACCCAAGTAAAGATAATGTGGTTACTGATGCCTTAAGCAGGTTATTCATGGGAGTACCACCCATGTCAAAAAAAGAAAAGAGGGAGTTAGATAAAGATGTGCACAGCCTAACACGCTTGGGAGTCAGACTTATGGATTCCACAGAAGGAGGAATAGTTGTGAACAATGGGGCTGAGTCATCATTAGTGTCGTAGGTGAAAGAGAAACAAGACCAAGATCCCATTTTGCTTGACTTGAAGGCAAATGTGCATGAGCACAGAGTATTAGCTTTTGAACAAGGGGGAGATGATGTGCTAAAGTATCAAGGTAGGTTGTATGTACCTAGGGTGGATGGACTCCAGAGGGGATCATGGAGGAAGCTCATAGCTCCAGGTATTCCATTCATATGAGTTCCATAAGGATGTATCGCGATTTTAGAGAAGTGTATTGGTTGGATGTTATGAAGAAGGGCATTGCTGAGTTTGTTGCCAAGTGCTCGAATTGCTATCAAGTGAAGGTAGAACACCAAAGGCCGAGAGGTTTGGCTCATATTATAGAACTTATGAAATGAAAGTGGGAGATGATTAATATGGACTTCATCATAGGCCTGCCAAGAACTTATAGGAAACATGGTTCAAGATGTGGTAAGACTTCATGGAGTTACGGTCTCCATTATTTGAGATAGAGGTGCATAATTTACTGCACAGTTTTGGAAATCTTTCCAGAAAGGCTTGGGTACAAAGGTGAACTTAAGCACTGCTTTTTACGCTCTAACAAATGGACAAGCAGAGCGTACTATCCAGACTCAAGAGGACATGTTGAGAGCTTGTGTGATTGATTTCAAAGAGAATTAGGATGGTCACATACCTCTCATTGAGTTCTCTTAAACTCAGTTACCATTTGAGCATCCAAATGGCTCAATATGAAGCTTTTTATTGAAGAAGATGCAAACCTCCAATTGGGATGGTTCAAAGTTGGTAAAGCAGGGTTGATAGGGATATAGATAGTTCACCAATCTATGTAGAAAGTCAAAGTGATTCAAGAGATATTGAAAACGGCACAGAGTAGCCAAAGTCCTTCACACATGTTAGGAGAAGGCCGTTACAGTTACACGTTAATGATTGGGTATATCTAAAAGTTTCACCCATGAAGGGTTTTATGAGGTTTGGAAAGAAGGAGAAACTTAGTCCCCGATATATTGGTTCTTAAAAGATCTCCAAAAGGGTTGAAAATGTAGCTTATGAGTTGGAGCTGCCCCAATAGTTAGCAGCGGTTCATCCGATATTTCATATTTCTATGCTGAAGATTTGCTTGGGTGGTCCTTCATTGATTAAACCAAATGAGAATGTTGGGGTTAAGGATAACTTATTTTATGAATAGATTCCAGTTCAGATTTAGATAGTCAAGTTCACAAGTTGAGAACTAAGGAAATTGCATCAGTCAAGGTCATTTGGAGAAGCCAATTTGTTGAAGAAGCAACTTGGGAAGATAAGGAGGATATGAAGAAAAGATATTCACATCTCTTTGAATCCGGAAAGAATGCAGATCAAGGTACCAAATTCTCTTCTTAGCACTTAATAAAACTATGTGTAAGCATGTTATTACATGTTTTTGTTTGTTCAATGCTGAAATGATGTTACTATACTTAGCTTAGTGAAAGAATTCTCATTCGGGGAGAATGTTCCCAAAAGGAGATATTGTAACATCTAGTAACTCAATATATCTAAGATTAAACCAAGGAACTAAGTATGCCTTTAATTATTTTGAATCGTGTTTCTGAGCTGTTTTATTAGTCTAAACTATTAGTTATTGAGAATTTTAGTTATCCTAAGTGTTTGGGGGAAGATCCATTGAAGTTTATAAGGTTTAAGTTTAAAATTAGAGAAGAAAAGTCGGAAATCCCGTTCGACAGACCCTGGGGAGCCACGCCTCCAAGGGCCCCTCAAGGCACGCTCTGTTTGACAAGCCCTGGCGCGGTGCGCCATGGCTTTGCTCTGGTTCTCTGCGCCTCTCAGAGCGCCAAGGTCACTGGGATACCCCATTCTTTACCTATCAGTTCAAACTAGTTCCTAAGTGATATACCCATATTTCTTTGTTGATTTCAACACTCCAAAGTACATTTAAACATCATGAAATCATCAATAAACAAATGATCATTATCCTTGAATCCATAATCCCATTCAAGGAAAGTTAAGGTCAAAGTCGTTAACAAACATTTTAACTTTCTTTTAAGGATCAAGTTATAGGTTAAGCAAGATTAAAGCGTTGAGTTCATTCTCAAATGTTATAATGGGACTAAGTAATCCCTAAGAGTTACAAATCTTTTCACATTTAAAAAAAGTAAAGAGCCTTAGGGCTAGCTTTCAGAAAGAAGTAACACCTTTTTGAAATTAAGCAAACAGGGAAACTATGAATTCCATGAGAGGTATAAAAGCTAAGTTTTGATCACTAATCTCAAACCACTGAATATGCATGTTTTAAAATTATAAGATTCAGTATAGTTTTGGGAGTAGTATTGAGCACCGATGTGGGGATGATAGTTCATATTAACTCAAATCCCCATTAAACCATATACCCATCATGGCTAGAAGCGGGTCCTACTTTTTAGGTGAACCCTTTTTTTAGTATACCAGTGGATCCATTAGGCAGTTCAGGTGCTATACCCTAGAAAGGTTAGGATGGACAAGCAGCATGGGATGAGTAACGTTGTTTCTTCACAATAAATCTTTAGTGATGTTTTTCGGTTAGATAAGTTCCCACAGAAGTTATTGTATTTTCATATACATCAGATACTTGTGTTTTTACATAAATCTCCGAGATTATTTATACCTTTGTGTACATTTAGAATTTTCAACATGATTTCAGTTAGTTTTTCTTTATATTGCACATTGTCTTTGAATTACTTTATATTGAAATAAGTAGTTATTCATGAGTTGAATAAAGCCAGGTAAGTGTTTATTCTTACTCATTTTTAGATAAAGTTTATTTAGCTTTCCAACTCGCAAGCTTGTACATCCAATGTACTGATGCCGGTTGACCTGCATCACATTATGATGCAGACACACGTAACTAGGATCAGCATTCGGCGCACCATTGACCCAATGAGAAGCTTAGAATCAATTGGTGAGCCTTCCTTCATTCTGGAGGACATCTTTATTTTTATCTATGTATTTAGTATTCAATTGTTAGGATGATTAGGGGTCCTATCCCAACATCCATCTTTATATTAGCGGGTTCATTGATAGATGATATTAGTTTTCTTATTCTTCCTTTCACTTGTAATTGACTAGGACTTGGGCTACCACTCTGGCTAATTACTTTCCTTAAAGTTATTTCTTGAGATTATATCTTGTGTTATGTTCTCTGCTGAGTTAAGTAAGTCAGGCCAACGACATGCTCAAGGACAGATATTGCCACGTCCAGGGTGTAGACTCGGGTTTGACAATGGTTGTAGACGGGGGCTATTTCAATAAATAAGAGAGCAAAAAAGCATTCTTTTTTCAAAAATTTATTACTTCAATGAGAAATATTTCAAGCAATATTTTGCAAGTGAAATGACAAAATAAAAGTAAAAGAGGTAATCTTGTAGACTAGGATTCCCAAATTATATTTACAATATGATCACTACAATATCTTAGAATCAAATAAATTCTAATCATCAAAATAAAAAGATAATAAATACAAACAACTATGGAGAAAAAAAATTCATTTCACTATCACCATACAATTTTTATTTTTTAAAAAAATAAATTTAATTTCATTCATTAAAAAGTAAATCATTGATTTAACAATTATTGTAACATAACAACATATAATATATCGAATATCTAATCATAAAGACCTAAAATTGCTATTTTTGACTCTTTTGCCTTTTTTCGTCCATAAAAATATTTATAGATGCTAAGATCATCCGTAACACTAAATTCACCAATCAAATATGGATAGTATCACCAACTAGAACCCCTAACTTATGTAAAATTTTCACATCACTGTTGTTTGAAATTTTATCCCTGGTCCCCTTAAATAGTTCTTCATCAATTTTATTCTCAATTTCTACTTTAATTTTTTCCTCAACTCCCTTTGAAGGATTCGAGTTTCCAGTAACATCCATTGATGAATTATGTTTAGATGCATCACCCGTAAAAAAAAATATAGTCAGATTTCTCTGAAATTTGATCCTTGTTTGCTTTAATAGTTATGATCAGTTCTTCATACTCAATTTTCTTAGACTTGTATTTTGCAGAAGCTTCATCTATAATGACAAAAGTACCCAGCCAATTTTTTTTCTTTTCGATTGGATGTCTGATTTTAGCAACAAATTTACCACTTCTTCTCTTTCGATGACCAACATAATACAATCTAGCACAATTTTTGTTTGATGTTAGTTTTTCAAATTTCATTATTGGAGAATTTTTATTAAAAAGGGAGGGGGGAGGGTACGGATATATAATTTACTCCTATTTTTAACAGTTAATTTGATTTTCTACGCACTTCTTTATTAAAATAGACCTCCCCCCTCCTCCCCCCTCCCATTTTAATAAAACTTTCTACAATAATGAAATTTCATAAAATAATATCATATAATAATTGTGCTAGATTGTAACATGTTGGTGATCGAAAACGAAGAAGTGGTAAATTTGTAGCTAAAATAAAACACCTAGTCGAGAATAAGAAAAATTTGATGGGTACTTTGGCCACTATTGATGAAGCTTCTGCAAATACAAGTCTAAGAAAATTGAGTTTGATAAACTGATTATAGCTATAAAAGCAAAAAAGGATCAAATTTTAAGAAATCTAACAAAACTTTTTTCCGGGTGATGGATCTAAACAGAAGTCATCAGTGGGTGTTACTGGAAACATGAATCCATCAAAGGGAGTTGAGGAAAAAATCAATGAAGAAATTCACGATGAAACGGATGAAAAACTATTTAAGGGGACCTGAGTGAAAATTTCAAAGCGCCGCAAAATGAAAATTTCACATAAGTTAGGGGTTCTAGTTGTTGATAACTATGCATATTTGGTTTGTGAATTTATTTCTACGAATTATCTTAGCATCGATAAATGATTTTATGGTCCAAAATAAGAGGGAAAAGGGCCCAAAATAACAATTTAGAATAATTGTGGTACAAGCCTTAATTTTAGTAACTTTCAGGGGCTTTAGGTCTTTGTGATTTGATATTAGATATATTATATGTTGTTATGTTTTAATAATTGTAAAATCAATGATTTACTTTTTAATGAATGAAATTAAATTCATTTATTTTTAAAAAAGATGTATTGTGATAATGAAATGAAATTTTGTTTCTTCATGATTATTTATATTTATTTTATTTTTATTTGATGATTAGAGTTTCGTTGATTTAAGGTACTTTTATTATCTTATTATAAATATAATTTGGGAACCCTACTCTACAAGATTACCTCCTTTTATTTTTTATTTTGTCATTTTCACTTGCAAAATATTGCTTGAAATATTTTTTTGTTAAATTAATAAATTTATATAAAGATTTCTTTTTACTCTCTTCTTTATTGAGATAGCCCCCGCCCAGAGCCACCCCTTTTTTCTAAAAAAATTCTCCAATCATGAAGTTCCAAAAAATAACATTAAGAAGCTGTATCAGATTATATTCTTTTTGTGTTCGAAAGAACAAGAAATATAAATATCACTACAACAAATATAATATATACCTACGAAATTGTAGCTATGACATGAAATTCATTACTAATTTTCATTTTTAGTCACAAAAAGTACGTTTCATGCTTAAATATATGAGCTAGATACTCTTAGTGAGGCAGCATAAAAATTCATTGCAAAATTTTGTCTAAAATTTCCCAACAAAAAATAAATTGGCGCCATTTAATGAATATTATTAGTAACAAATCTAAATTTAATAGTGACACGTTATTTCCTCACTAATGATGCATCTATATTAGTTACACTAAATGGGTTAAACATTTAATTTCACGAATGCATGAAGTTCGTTAATATAAACATAAGTTATTATTATAAAAAAATAAGACGAGACCAAGCTTGATAAATTTTATAATACTTAAAAAAAAGACTATAAGTGATAATTGTACAGTAAAGAGACCAAACTTGATAAAATATTAGGATAGTTAAGGACAACATTCGGTAATGTATAGTTATACAACTATTTTTAGGCCTACTACAATAGCTAAAGGAAAATTTATGACATTTTCTCTTCATAATTACAACTGACAACTGGCAAAAAAATAATACAAGTGCTTCACAATAATTAGACAGAGTTCATTCGTTAATTGCAAGGGAAAAAATTAAAACCAATGAAGTCGGTCAAATTTATCAAAGTAAAAAAAGTTAACTCATCAATTTCTTGAATTACACAATCATATGCATCATTTACATAATACAATCAGAGTATCAGTACCGTGAGTGGGCACTATTCTACACTACATCACAAATATTTGTTGGTTTAAAATCTTTAATTTATTATTTAATTCACTTTCATCGATACAATAGAAAAATAATTTTTGAAGTCTCGGTAATAATTATTAAGTCGAAAGTTAAATTTTATAAGAATTTAGAATTCTGCTAAATCATTATATAAAAAACCAAAAGTAACATAATCGTACTGAATATGCTTAGAGATATTTTCAGAAATATACAATCTAATAAATAAGTACATCTGCATAGACAATATTCACACTTGTCTATTGATTCTCGAAACCACTCCATATGGGAACAATCCCAACCCTTGATTGGGTTATATTACTACTCACGATCGTTGGCACTTGAACTGGAAGTAGTATCGCGTTACGTGAAAGTCTAAATGACGTCGCTGCTGGGGAGTGGTGGTGTTTGAGATTTTTTAGTTAAGTGGAATTATGTTCTCATAAGTTATAGTAAAACTGCATAATTTTTAGTTTTTGTTGTGCTACTTGTTCAATAGAAAAGATTGAGCATGATTGGTAGAAAAGTTGGCCAAATGACCGAGACAAATCAAGAAACAGGGTCGGACCACTTTTTGTCCCCAGTATTAGCTCAACTGGACGATTTGACCAAGAAAATTTTAGAGGTTAATCTTCACTGCGAAAGAAATTATAGATACATATCTGCTCATGAAGGAGAAAATCTAAGGAAATGATAGTAGGAGTGTCAAAGATACGCTTCTAATCATTCTCCAAAACGTCAATGAGTATGATAGAGTGTTGGAAGAGCTGAGGGAAAATGTCAAAGTGCTAAATCACATGATTGGATCTCACTACAAATCTATCCAGCAAATCAAATCCCTCATGGGTCAAGTACTGCCTAACATCTTCTAGAAACAACAAGAGGGGTTGCCTAGTGATGATATGGCCAACCCCAAGAATAGGGTTTGAATATGGACTTACGTCTTGCCTCGACGTTATTTAAGGCCTTGATTGGGAGGCAACCCAACACACTTTACTACTTTATTTTGTTTTTTGTAAATCATGTGTTGATTATGTAGATTAAAGTGTGGAACGTGTTTTAAAAGAGCACGTTGGCGAGTTAAAAGACCAGTCAGCAAATCACCGAAGAGGTCGAGGTTCTTGATCTGAACCACGTTTGACCCAAGACATTTTGAAATTTGATTATGTAAAACTCGGCGAGCCCAATAGAAAATTGGCGAATCGCCAACAAAGTCAGTGATCATGATTTTATTCGCCGTTTGGAACCCTACATTTACTGAAGGTTTTGTAAAACTCAGCGAGGTAAGTATCCACTCGGTGACACTGTGGGCATGACTAATGTCATCGAATGGGCAAGTATTGGACGGTTTTTAAGAGGCTGAAGGTTTAAACTTCCAACTCTTTCACTTTACCTCACTTTTAAACTTCCATAACTCACATCTATTTAGTAGTATCTCTTTTTCCCGTACTTTCACCTTATTTTAGTCGTTGGATTCGTACTCCGAGTTAGATTCCCTTCCCTCCTAACATTTCAATATCATTTTAATCAACATTTAAGGTTGGTTTCTGAACCACGAATTTAATTTTGAGAAATTGTACTTTTATGCAAATGATTTTATTTGATTGTCGTTTGACTGACCTGTCTGATAGGATTAGAATGTTTGATTGCCTGTTTTAATTTGATAACCTTGTATGTAATTCTTTTAATGTTACATTCCCATAAATTTGTACTTTAGAATGTATTAAATTTTTCTGGTTTGTGCTTGCATGTCATTTAGTTCGGTTGGGTGAAGTTTGAGTAGACCGTATTTGTGCCAAAAGACATAATTTTCCCAATGATAGAGCGAGTAACGTCCTTCTTAAGGAAAAAAATCGTCAATAAGCCAAATTTGGTAAAATCAAGAGAAGTTTAAGTATCCCGGTGTAAAGGGTGTTATAGGTCTTGCTTTAATTAAACCAGTGCATGCTTTGATTTTAATTTCGGGGATTGTGGCATTGAATTTGAAAAGTTGGGTTGAAAGTAGGCACGTTGGGCCATTTGGCGAGCTGGGTCGAGCTCGCCCAACCACTCGGTGGTTCGCAAAGTTCCCCATCTAACCTAGAATTTCATGCTTTCCTTGTATTTGAGTTTTGTTACTTTCGGCGAAAATTTTTAGGTCGCTAAAGGCACTTGGTGACTCGCTGAAAGTTCTCTTATTCGCCTTTTGTCTGCACCCCTAAACTATTTTTGTACTGTAACTTTCGGTTGGCTAGCCCTTTCTCACCGAAAGCTGTCGGTGATTCACCAAAAGGCCCTTCCCATGGAAGACTTGATAAAACTGTAGACCCAATCCTTTTGGCAAGCAAGATTTGGCCTGCAAAGTGATTCAGTGACTCATCGATTGGATCGGCTAATCTATCTACAACTATTTTTTTGTTACTTTGTTGGAATTATTTATAACTTCTTCCCATTGTTTCGCAGACATGACTAGACCAAGAGTGTCTAGGGGAAACATTCCACCTCAATAAAAAGCTAAGGGGATAATACTTAATGAGGATGCAACTACATCTAGGGCTAAAGAAACCAAATTGTCGACATATGCTGGAAAAGAGAAAGGCAAGGTAAGAAACCAATTTCTGACATGGAGACTACACCACGAGGCCCCTATGTTCCATTCTAGGCCCGGGTACTCTATGCAGCTATGCAGACCTTCTTCGCGGATAGACCCTTGGCAGCTCCTTCTAGTTTTGGTACTGTTGTTTCTTCTGAGGTGACTTCAGGTACTGAGACCCAGGAATAAAGTGATGCAGCCGGTCATTGATGCCTAGAGAGATGGAGCGATTGTGTAGACATGAACCCTTCTTTACCTCCCTCTCTGTCTTACTTTTTGACTTTTGGATATTTTTGTTTGAATTTGCAAACAAATGTTCTATTTGTGGTGGGGTGAGACCCACCTTTTGTGATAGTAGTTTTGTATATGTAAATGGGTTTTGAGCTTTATCTTGCAGTTTTAATTGCATATTGCGGATGATTGAGCTTGTGGCTCCAGTTTTTAATTTAAATGATTTTCAACCCTTCCAAAAAATATTCACCTCATATTTGTGATAAATGTGACTATTCTTCTGCAAATTTAAGTCGCACGGTCATGATCAATACCGATGGCTTGAATAGTGCTCATAATTGAACAAAAATGAATGTTCGATTATGATAAGGCCAAATGCAGTTGCATAGTCAATAAGTGAACTCTTTCTATCTCATTGTGACTAGCCAATTATTTAATATAGTCTCTTGTGATGAACATTGTACACTAGCAAAAGTGTGGAGTCTTGTTTGTCATTGGTGTCAATGCCTAGTGTGTTGAACATACCGTGAATCATGTATGATGACACCTCGAATTTTCCCTGTTAGTCTGGTTGACTTAGTGATGCAATCTGATGATATGATCTTAGGTAATTTTGAAAAGTGTGAAATTTTCACATTATACCTCTTTTGTGGCCAACCTTGTGAGTGTGTGATCCTTCTTGAACACTCTTTGAGTCTTGACCTTTTCTTGGATGAAACTTGATGAAAGTGTGACCTCTCCTGATCCATTACCTATAATCCTCATGAATTGTGGTTAGTTTGAATAGCCAACTTAGGCCAAAAGCCTAAGTTTGGGGTGTGGTGAAAAGAGAAGGAAAATTTAGAAATGCAAAGAAGTCCCCCTTTGCCCAAGATATTGAAAAAAAATTGAATTCCTCCATACCAAAAGAGGACATGACAAAGAAACAAAAATAAAAAGAAAAGAAAAAATAATGAAAAAGTTGTGGACTAAAGTTGAGAAAGTACAAAGAGAATAGGGTTTCCTACCAACATGGAAGATGAATAATAGGGAAACTTGTGAGCACGAATGAAAATGATGAAAAAAGGAAAAGAAGTGTTGTTCACACCACATTTCATGAGGATAAAAGTTACCGAGCAAAATGATCATATCTACGCATTCAACCCAATTACAAGCCTTGAGAAGACTTTTTTGATCTTCAGTAAGCTGAAACTAAGGTTGACTGGAAAATACGTGCAAACCTGTGGGTGAAGTCATACATAGTGTTTATCTTCGTGAGTGTGAGTGTTGCAGCCACTGTGTGTGAGTATGGAATTAGCTTTTGTGTGAGGGCATTGTAACACCTTTGTTGATCTTGAGCTTGCATTTGAAGCAAGTATTGTGAGCTTGAGATTTCTTGATAATGCTGAGTCACAACTTGTATCTTTGAGTGTGCAATTAATCATTGCACGAGTAGGTTGAGTCTTGTTGTGTGCATTCATGATTGAAACTTATGCATCACTTTTGAGTTTTACTGAGAACAAGCAAAAGATTAAGTTGGGGGTCTTGATAAGTACATGTTTTGGACTCATGTAAGGCATTATTTTAATACATTTAGTGTCCTCAATTGCATATTTTGTGCCCATAACATATGTAATTCCTTGGTTTTTAAGGTATTTGGATTGAGGAACAAAACATGGACACTGATGAGCAAAAACGAATAAGGCAACTAAAAAATGAAGAAAAAAATGCTTGAGGATTACTTAAACTATTAAGCGAGTCGCCAAACAACCTTGGTCTTTCCTAATGTTACGGAGTGCAAAGCCTTTAAGGAGAAAATCAAATGGGCGATAGAAAGGACGGGACACCGAGTCACTGAACGATTTCCATACAGCACCGTATCGCCCAAAGTTATAGAATTTGAAGATGCTGAAGACTAAAGTAGAGAGGCAATGGAATGGACCAAAGGGTAGATCGCTGATCCACTCAGCGATCCTGATTAACTATATCGAATGGTTCTACGAACACAATTTTGGCGGCTATAAATACTTGTTTTAACTTTTTAGCTTAGGATCAATTCTTATATTTTATAGAATCATAATATTATTTAGTTTTCAAGTTTGAGATCTAAGAACTGAGTTTAGAGAAAATACTCCCCATATCTTAGAAGATTTGAAGATTTCCATTTCTAAGAAATTGGAAGTCGGTGTCAAAGATTCTTCATCTTAGACCTTTGTAAAGACAATATCAATCTTACCCAGTAGATGGAAATATAATTTGGTAACGATTTCAACCTTTTTATGATCTCTAGATAAAACCCCAGTTTTTGGGGTGTGATTATGTGATTATGGGTTGATTTAGGTGCTGGGTATTGCTACTTGATAGTCCAAATATTGTTTTGAAGTGATTCATTCAGTTATTGTGTCTAACTATAAAGGATTGTAGTTGCAAATGAACCTCTAACTTTGTATTTTTGGCTTGCTCGATAGAGGTTTTAAAACCAAGTTTACTCAATTGATGGTTTGTAGGTATTAGATTTTCATGGGTTTAGCTTGACAGAGTGAATCCTAAACCCTTTTCCACACATTCAGCTCGAGAGAGTGAATCGACTTAAGAGAAGGTTGTTTTTGATTGTTGCTTATTGGTATTTGAGAGAAACCAATTTGATTCAGGGTAAATTGTCCAAGAGAAAGTTTGTCCCCACTAAAGTCTAGCTCAAGCACTAATTTACAACTACTCATTATTAATTGCAATCACTTGGTTGTGTACCTTGGCCCATTATCATATAATATCCCATAAATTCCGTCTCTGCTTGTTAATTTTGTGCTATTTGTTTGCTATAGTTTTTAATTACAACCAAACCCCCCGGTTATTTGACACTTGTGTCACCCAAAACTTGTACTATGTTTTTATTGGTAAATATTTTTAGTTATGATTAAGTTGAAGATATTCACACTTGGCTACAGATTCTCGAAACCACTCCTTGTGGGAACGATCCGAATCCCCTGTTGGGTTATATTACTACTCACGATCATTGGCTCTTGAACTGAAAGTAGTGTCTTGACACGTGAAAGTTAGGGTGTTGTGTTGATGCAGGACAAGAATGTTATATCTTATGACTCACGTCAATTAAGGTGCATGAGAGTAATTATGCAAATCATGATTTAGAGTTGGCAGCGGTGGTGTTTTATCTTAAGATCTGGCGGCATTACCTCTATGGTGTGAAGTCTTTAGTGATCATTGTAGTTTGCAGTATATATTGAATCAAAAGGATCTAAAATTGAGACAATTTATATGCATAGGGTTACTCAAGGATTACGATGTGACAATTCAATACCATTAAGGTAAGTCTAACATTGTGGCAAACACTTTGAGTCAAAAGGCGGTAGTATGGGCAGTTTATTTTATTTGAGTGTATCCAAAAGACCTTTGGCTAAAGACATTCAGTCCTTGGATTCTAAATTCATGCAATTCGGCATCTCAGAGAAAGGTGGGGTGCTAGCTACATTTTAGTGAGGGCCATATCATTTATGAAATCAAGGCCAAGAAATTTGAGAATGAGAATTTGAATGAACTTAGAAATAAGACTACGCTTGCTAAGGCATAAGAGACCACCCTTGATGCAGAAGATGTACTTAGTTTCATAGAAAGAGTTTGGGTTCCTCGAGTTAATGAATAAAAATGTTTTTGATGGAGTCCCCTTGTTTGCAATATTCTATTCATATGGGTGTGACTAAGATATATTGAGATTTGAAGCGATTTTATTGGTGTCTTGGCAAGAAGAAGGACGTAGCGGAGTTTGTGGCTAAGTGTAAAAATTTTCAGCAAGTAAACTATGAACATAAAAGGCCGACGAATTTACTTCAAATAATGCCAATTCTAGAATTAAACAGGGAAATGATAGTCATGGATTTTGTGATTGGTCTTCCCAAGACTTTGGGAAAGTTTGATTCTATATGGGTTGTTGTTGATAGATTGACTAAGTCATCCCATTTTATTACGGTAAGGATACATTATAATGTTGAACAATTGGATAAGGTATATGTTAATGAGATAGTGAGGTTGCATAGAGTACCCCTTTGTATCATATAAGATCGTGGTACCCGATTCACCTTCATGTTTTGAAGAAAGTTACATGACTAATTGGGCACAAAACTCACTTTTAGTACAGCCTTCCATCCATAGATAAACAGACAGTCAAAGAGAACTATTCAAGTGTTAGAAGACATGTTGAGGACATGTGTGGTTGATTTTGGATGGCGTTGGGATAAATTCCTACCTTTGTATGAGTTCTCGTATAATAATAGTTATCACTCCAGCATAGATATGGAACCATTATGGAAGGGGATTTTGATCACGCATAGGATTGGTTTTAGGCTGGAGATATGAAACCTTTGGGGGTATATTTAGTGAAGGATACTAAAGATAAGGTGAGGAGTATTCAAGCTAATTCACTACATCAAAAATGAGCTTTAGCGGTAATTAATTAACAATTGTTGCTAAATATGTGTATTTTTAGAGGTAATTATCACTCTTTGTATATGTTCCTAAAGTCTTTAGCGTTGAATCTAATGAAACTTAACTAATGCCGGTAGAGACTGTAACACTCTTTATTAATGTGTCTATTTATTGCTGCTAAAAGTTGTTTTTTTGTAGTGACTTTTAACAGCCATAGTAGACAAAAGAAGTATGCAGATCATAGACATGACATTTCAAATCAGTGATAATTTTCTTATTAAGGTATCACCCATGAAAGTGGTGATTAGATTCGACAAGAAGGGTAAGATAAGTTCGAGATACATTGGTTTCTTGGAGGTTCTTTAATGTGTAGGACTGGTGGCGTATATATTGACCTTACCTCCTAAATTATCGGGAGTTCATCCTGTATTTCATGTGTCCATGTTGAAGAGTATCATGGTGATTAAGATTACACATTTAATGGTACTCAATTGTATTACACAAATACCTCCAATATGAGAGGAACCAATTGCAATTCTTGATCGTGACGTTCGTAAGTTGAGGAACAAGGAGATTAAGTTCATGAAAGGTTAAAGGAAACTTTTTCCAGTTGAGGAAGCTACGTAGGAAACTGAGAAGCACATGCTACACAAGTATACACAATTGTTCATCGATTGAGGTACTACATCATTCTTTCTTTAGCCTGTTTTCCTTATTTCTTTCACTCAGGGATATGTGTAAATTGGTATCTATTGTAACGATTGGATTCCATTATTAAATAAAAGCTAACGGGAAAAACTTTTTATCGGTAAACCTTTTCATAGTAACTTAAAATTTCCCAACTTAGTCCAAATTTGGACAAAATCAGAGTCATTAAGGTGTAGGGAAATATGATAATAATCGGGTAACTTATTTATAATTTTGATTTCATGAGGGGATAGATAATTCGTTAAGAAATCTGTACGACTTCACGAAATTAAATTCCGGTGAGTAGAAATCCTAAAATTGATCTTGGCGTGGAAGGTATTTTCTGAGTGTCATTTTTTAGAGGTGTGTTGTGAAATGGGGCTATTGGGAATATTAAATTAGTTCACTGTCTCACATAACCTGCCCCGGGGGAATTTTTGCCACTATGGTAGAGCCTCTACAGCGGGATGAGGGCCGCTATGGTGGGCTCGACACGACTTAAGCTATTAATAAACCCCTAAACGACCTTATTATGAGATTTTCAACCTTTTGATCTAAGAAACGAACCCCCGGAGACTCCTACTCATGTTACAATTCTTGAGGCTAAAGGTAAGTTTTTCACTCCCTGAATCCATTTTTTGATTCGTAGAATGTAATAGAATGGGAAATTAATGTTGGGGAGGATTTTGATCTACATTTTATGAGGAAACAACTCTATTTTAGATAGTTGGGATCATAGGTATGATCTACGGTTCATAGAATTGTTAGAAATCCGGGTAATTAGTGAATGTTTATTGAATTTCATATTCTATTGATTGTTTGTAGACCAAGAACAAGAGGAACGAATTTGAAAATGGAATGATTGAGATTCTTAGGATATCAAGCTTGTTTCGAAGTAGGTGATGTTTTGATTCTATAATTGAGTGATGTATTCTTGTTATTGCTTCATTATGATGCATGTATGTATATCAATGTTGCTTTGTTGATAACAGAAAAATATACTTTAGAATATTTTCAAGCTTTCTCTATTTTGGCTCACTTATTTGGATTCTGACAGCATTTTATCGATTAATTATTTGCTTAATAACGCCCATTTCAGTCTTCACTAGTTTAATTTCATTTATTGCGTTAGTATTTTACATAAGCTTCTGTGCATCATTTACGATGCTAAAAAAGTATATAAATAAATTGATGACGTCCTAGTTTGTCCCTATCCTTCTCTATATGTGTTGTTTATTCTATTGTTTTTTCTTATATATGTACAGTTTATGATCTTCTCTGTTTGTGTATTGACATGAGAATTTCTTAACCATTGCATATTATTTTGTGACTGGTATCTTATTTGTATTTCCTTATCGCTTTGCAGGGCTGGAACATTAAGGTTCAGGGCATGAATAGTTTGCCAGATACCGATGTTCTAAAATTTTAGAATAAATCAACTCCTAGTTTTGAAATCAATCTGAAGAGATCAATTCATAGCTATGTAATATAGAATTGGATTTTGTTTTGATAGTTTTGAATTCAATGGTGCTGCAACTTGTTGTTTTGATATGCACCTCGGAAAGTTTAAGTGATACTATTGGAATTGGATCATTTTTCCTGTAAACTTGCAATTATCTGTACAGCTTAGAACATTTTTGTGAATGGAATCAAATCAATTGTCTTATCCTTTATGACCGTGTTGTCACGGATTTAGAGTATTTGCTAAGACTCCGTGCGGCACTTGACAACTTACTCATAAATCTTTTACGATCTTGTAAGCTCAAATAAGCCCTTTTATACTAAGATCGCTAAGAGATTGAAAGGAAGACTTAGAAAATTTTGGAAGAAGGCTTATATTGCTGGGAAGATTGCTTACAACTTTCTTAGTTGATTTACAAATGAGAGCCCTTTTATTTATACTACTTCCTAGGAGGCTAAGTGTAAATAAAAATTACTTAAAAGTTTCTAAGTTATTTACACTTTAGTCCCTATTATAGAAAAGTCTACACTTTCTAGGATCTCCCAAAGACATTAATTGAAATGTCTAAGTTATTCTAGAGAATTCTATGGAATTCTCTATCCTTCTTGATTAATATAGAAGGTTCTAGAGTTCTCCGCAAACCTTTACACAACTCTAGACCCTTCCGCCTCTATCCAGACACAAAATTTAATTATGATGTGGTGAGACGTAACAGTCTCCCCCACCTATTGATGTGACGACTGCATTGCATTGTCACTTCATCGTCGACTAAGTCTTATCTTCTCGTACACGTGACTAATAGTCCCATTGACTCGATCAGTGCCCTCGCGCAGCTCCATCAATTGCTTCTTTATATTGTCTATCTAGGCCTCACAATCTTCCTCCTTCCTAAGACAAGTGCCTCGACAACTTCCTTGGCATCACGGTAATATTATCCTTTCCTGTGCGTGGTGTTGAGGCCCCTTTGGGACCATTGTCTTTTTCCGAACTTGCAATAGTGGTTGCGAATGTCGTCCCCTTTTTCTTATTGCTTCTCTTGAGCTGCATGGCCGTTATTCACAGTTTTTCTTCCATCTTTGGTGCCTTACCTAGGGGAACCATGCATGTTTATCCTTGCTCCATGAACAGAAGTTGTTGGAGGTAAGCATCAATCACAATGCGGCACTGCTGGAAGAACTCTTGCCTAAGAATTTTATCAAAGAGATGCAGGGGAGCGACAATTAAGTTGGTCTTACCTTGCCACTCGCCTAGTGTGATGCTTACTCTATGCGCAACTCCACTCACAGGAGTTGGTGGTGCACTAACCGTCCTGAATTGGGCGTTACTTGGAATGTAACACAACCCCAACCTTGTCGCTGCCGTCTTGGTCATGATATTGACCTCTGCACCTATGTCAACTATAGCAGGAGCGAGTCTTCCATTGATCGTGATGTCGACATACTGCGTGCCACATATTCTCGACTTCTCTTGTTGCTTGGTGATAGCTCTGCATAATCCTATCAAGCCCAACTGCGTCGTCTCTGCGCCTTGATTTTGCTCATATGTTTCCGTCTCTTTCCGCTCTCGCAGGATAGTACCAAGGTTCTTCAGCTGAGGTCACCTCGCATAGCAATGCGGCCCCCCACATATGTAGCAACCACCTCTATTGGCAACTTCTTTCTTTGTCTCTGTGTTGCAATGACATCCAGACTTATTTCCATCGGACGTATAAGTATCATGCTTCTTAGTTAGTGGCCGCTACTCCTCACATTTGCCACGATGTCCCCAACTGTTTTCATGACTTCCTCTTATCTCATATCCTTTTGCTCTGTTGGGCTTCTCATGCCTCAAGTGTATCAAAGCTGGAGCCTGCATGATGCCTTCATCAATAGTCCTAATCTGTCGCCATTCCAACTCTGTCCTAGCCCAATTTTTCAGCCCATCCATGAAGTGGAACAACATATCTTCATCCGTGAGTTTGGGAATCTGAATCGTGAGGGTGGTGAACTCCTGCACGTACGCGTGCATGCTTCCCATTTCCTTCAGCTTCCTAAACTTGTGCTTTGCCTCATAGATGACGTTTATAGGGAAAAAGTCTTTCTTGAACTCCGCGCAGAATTGCTCCTAAGTGTTGATGGTACAACGCCCTTCCTTATTTCTGACTCTTTACGCCTCCACCATAGCATGACCATCTCCAAAAGATACAACACAACTATGTTGATCTTATATTCGTCATTCTTCACTCGATTACACTTGAAGTAATTCTCCAAGTGCTACAAGAAATTCTCCACCTCTTGCGCGTGGCTTGGGAGCCTCGACCTTGGCCTCTCTCTCTCGGTCGAACAACGACGATCCTCCAACTTCCATGCCTTCCCGAATTGATTTTATCTCGGCTTTCATGGTCTCAATCGTGCTCAATGCCTCCATGAGCCGACACTCAAAGGAAGTGATAACCTTCTTCATCTCGAATTCGTCCCACTGGCGACCCTCCAACTCCCTACGAATGCTCTCCGTCTCCTCAAAGGTGAAGTCCTCAAAGGTCTTGAACTTGCAGTCAACCACATTCATGTGCCGGCCTAATATCTCCACAACCTACCTTGCCACTTCCAGCCTTGTGACCTATTCTTCTCTAGCGGTGACGTGTATGGAGTCTTTGCCCAATTCATCGTCACTTGCTTCAGTAGTTGAGGGTGGATGAGATGTTAGTGCCTCGGTTGGTGTGAGATCATGCAACACCTCCTCATTACCCTTTTGATGTTTCTTCTTCTTTCGATTCTTCTTTCCACCATCCATACGAAATTTGGTGGTGCTAGCGTCGTTTACATCTCTTTCGGTAGCCATTCCCTTAGTGTCAAACCTCACTCAGATACCATGTTATCACGGATATAGAGTATTCGCTAAGACTTCGTGTGGCACTTGACAACTTATTCACAAATCTTTCACGATCTTGTAAGCTCAAATAAGCCCTTATATACTAAGATCGCTAAAAGAATGAAAGGATGACTTAGAGAATTTTGGAAGAACGCTTGTATTGCTGGGAAGACTGCTTACAACTTTCTTGGTTGATTTACAAATGAAAGACCTTTTATTTATACTACTTTCTAGGGAGATAAAGTGTAAATAAAAATTACTTACAAGTCCCTAAGTTATTTACACTTTAGTCATTCTAGAAATGTCTACACCTTCTAGGATCTTTCAAAGACTCTCTTGAAATGTTTAGGTTATTCTAGAGAATTCTAAGAAATTCTCTAGCCTTCTTGATTAATCTAGAAGGTTCTAGAGTTCTTGGCATACCTCTCTACAACTCTAGACCCTTTCGCCTCTATCCGGAAGAAAAATTTAACTATGATGTGGTTGGAGGTGACAGTGTGCTGTGGACTTTGGTTTGCAGTTTTCTGTGATAGTTTAAAATTTACCGCAATGTCATTTACCCATTTTGTAAAACTTATAATATGATGTAAAAACTTCCTTTTTCTCTCTCCCCCCCCCCCACCCCAACAACCTTTTGGGCTATACATTGTATAGTCTGTTGTTATCTGAATTTATTTCTCATTCTCTTGTTTCCTTTTATTATAACAGAAATATGAAATACTTCAGACATCTATATGCACAATGATAGCAGTTGTTGTTTCAATATAGTTTTGTTCCATAAGAGTGGCACAAACATCAAGCATACTACATTTTACCCATTACTTTGCTACGTGAAGCATCTGAATTTCAAGCATACTGACCAGGAAATACTTGCCAAAGTCAATGTGCCCTTGTTCGTTTTGTGTTCTGTATGACCTTTGTTCCGAGTTGGTCCTTTTATCATTTAGTTTCCTCTTAACATGTTAACAAAACATACCATGATTCATATTCAATAAACTGACATGAGTTGTTACAGTTAGGCTTATTAGATGGTTTGCTACACTCAAGTAGTGACTAAAAGTTTCTCTTTAACTCTTGGTTATTACAACAACGGTAGTTGCAAAGAAGATCTTTCTTGGGGTATAAGATTGAATCTGTAACTTCCTCCTAGGGGTCAATGGCATTTCCAAAGGGAGAGAGATGATTCAATTGAACACTCAAATGAAAATCCTTCTATGGAACTGCCACAACTATAATTCAGAGTTATGAAAGAACTTCCTTCAATAGATTGAATCGGACATCTATTATATGTATGTCACTAATTGAATGAAAAATCATTTTTTCACTATTTTAGTTTATGAACTTCAATATCTTTCATATTTTTGACTAAACGGTTTCTCTAAATATAATAAAACTTGGGGATCCTCTAAAGGGAGAGGGAATCATTATGTGCTACCTCCTTTCCCTTCCTTTATAAATTTCAACCAAACCCCCAAAAATTCACTAATTTTTCACTCTCTCCACTCCTTAGTGTCTAGAAAATTCTCTCGCTGAACTTCAATTTCAGCCATGGCTTTTGCTACTAAGAAGGTTCATATTGTCTTTACTTTTCTCTTTTGAAAAATGATTTTTGATAGGAGACAGATTCAAAATTTTGAAGTTCACGATACATGATAATTAACGTAGATTTGTTTAGGGACCCTTTATACATTTGTTTGTTATAGGTAATGGTTTTGATTTCAAATGGTACAGAGTTGGTTGAGGCTATAATGCCGATAAATATATTGTGGAGAGATGGTGCGGAGGTTATTGTTGTTTCCATTGAGAATCAGCTTCAGATTGAAGTACTGTATGGAATTAAGATCTTTGTTGATGCTCTAATTTTGTACTATGTGGATAATATGTTCGACTTAATCGCTCTTCTGGTATATTAATCGTTCAAGCTCAAAAATAAGGCTTTGCTGAGTTGAGCAATTGTTAGCTGAACATATTAAATTTGTCCAACATTGTTAGTCTAGTTCTCGTTGTAAAGTTTTGAATAACTAATGTCTACATTGTTATGCAGAATTCGATATAATACGAGAATATATAAACGCGGAAAACAAGACAACAGATTTACGTGGTTCACCAATAAATTGGCTACGTCCACGGGAAGAGGGGAAGCAGTTTTATTATGGAGAGGCAAGAACAGAAATTACAGAATAGGGTTTGCCCTAGCGTCTATATATAGTGCTAGGTTACGCCCTAACAGGCTTGGGCCCAACATACAGAATTGACAGATAATTAAGGGTCCTATTCAAGGCATTCAACATACATAATTTATAGTCTCTCGTGTCACTTTATGTGTCTTAGTTTGACGAGACTATTTTTTTTTTGCTCTTTTGAGCTTGCTAGTATTACTTGTCTATCAATTGTTATTTCTTTTATATGATATTTTGGTGGAAGACTTGATGTATGATTTTGGATACGCTACTCAAGAATTATAAAAGTCTTTGTTCATTATTGTGTGATTTAGTTTTAGCAAGACCATTATGATCACTTGTGTAAGAGTGCAGGTGCTATGGGGGTGGGATGGTAGGGATGAGAGCTATGGAGTTGGATGGTGGGGATGAGCGCTATCGAAGTGGGTGATGATTAGACATATTGGAGGATGAGATGACATAATCAAATGTGAAGTGTCACTAGTTTCTTATTTTTAAAGGAGCAACTTCATGTATTTCAACACAAAATATGTTTTGGTGGTTTACAACTAAATGTTGTGTGTGGATTATTGGTTTGTGGCTTGAAAAAGAAGTGCATTATTTAAAGACATTTACAAAGAGATGCAATAAACTTCTTGTCAATGCCGATAACGCACATGGGTGGCTTCTTCTTTGGAATTTCTTATTGCACTGATGGAGATTACACTTTGTGATTGTTTTTTACATCGATTATTTTTTAATTTTGTTGACATAATTAATTCTCTTATGAATGTGTTGTCTTTGTCCTACCATCTTTTTTCTAGTAAAGAAAAGACATGATTTTTATTCTATAAAAGTCGTCAAAGAATTCAATAACTGATATTTTGGTGGAAGACAAAAAGTAGTTTCTCCTTTAAATCACGTCATGTTTGATTTCAATGTCAGAGTTCCTACATAGTGTTAGAAATTTGTTTTACAGTAGTTGTTTGATTTAGTCAAATAAAAGTAGTTTAAATGGAGTCAATATGTGTCCTGATCTTTAGCTAGAAGTTACAGCTTTTAGTGGTCTGTTAACATGATATTTGTTAGCCTATTTTTTAGGTATTTCAGTTTGTGTACAGCTCTATAAGAGAGCCTTTATGTTGATCAATAAAGTGTGAGAAAATTTCAGTTCCCTTTGTTGCTTTCTTTCACTGATATACACGATTATTTTTTCTCATCAGTGGTACCAGAGCCAGAATTACATAAATAGCAGCAGCTAGCACTCAATGACTTCCTCAGACAACTTCGTACAACCAGCTATTCCGCGCTTCGATGGTCACTATGATCATTGGAGCATGCTCATGGAAAACTTCTTGAGGTCCAAGGAGTATTGGAATGTTGTTGAAGCTGGAGTAGCAGAACCAGCAACAGGAGCTACGGAAGCTCAGAAAACAGAATTTGAAGTCTTAAAATTGAAAGATCTTAAGGCTAAAAATTATCTGTTTCAAGCTATCGATCGTTCCATTTTGGAGACTATTCTTTGCAAAGAAACCTCCAAGAAAATTTGGGACTCCATGAAGAAGAAGTATCAAGGCAATGTGAAGGCAAAAAGGGTACAACTCCAAGGACTCCGAACTGAATTTGAGACTTTGCGTATGAAGTCAGGAGAGGCAGTTGCAGATTTCTTTTCAAGAACTATGGCAATTGCAAGCAAGATGAGAATCCATGGAGAGCAAATGCAGGATGTCACCATTGTTGAGAAAATCCTTCGATCAATGACACCGAAATTTAATTTTGTTGTCTGCTCTATCGAAGAATCGAAGGATATTGATGAACTCTCCATTGATGAATTGCAAAGTTCTTTGTTAGTTCATGAGCAGAAAATCATCCAGCAGGACAAAGAAGAGCACGCGCTGAAAGCAACCACAGATAATCCTTCTAAAACAAGTGGAGGTCGAGGCAGAGGCCGAGGTCGGAGTAGAGGGAGAGGAAGCTACAGTCGAGGTAATCAACAGTACCATCAGCAGAATGATGACCAGTTTCAACACAGAGAGTTTCAACACAGAGGAAGGAGACGTGGAGGACATGACTCAACAACTCAGAAACCAAAGTCAGTAGACAAAACAAATATTGAGTGTTATCGCTGCCATAGGTATGGTCATTACCAATTAGAATGTCGAACAAATTTAAATAGACAGAGTGCAGAAGTATCTAACTTTGCAGAAAAGGAAGAAGAAGTTTCTCTCTTGATGGTGTGTTATGCAAGTGAAGAAACTAGACAAAATCTGTGGTATTTGGACACCGGCTGTAGCAACCACATGTGCGGAGACAAGAAGGCATTTTCTGAATTGGATGAAAGCTTCCGCAATACCGTCAAGTTCGGTGATAACTCTGTTGTATCTGTCATGGGAAAAGGAAATGTCACTTTACATGACAAAGATAACTCTTTTCACACAATTTCTAATGTGTTTTATGTTCCAGATTTAAAGACCAATTTACTTAGTATTGGTCAACTACAAGAAAAGGGTTATGAGATATCCATTAAAAATGGATTATGTCGAATTGAAGATTCAAGGCTGGGTTTGATTGCTCAAGTTAGCATGACAACAAATCGTATGTTTCCACTTCAGTTGCAGAGTTCGAGATCTTCCTGCTTCTCGGCCAACGTAACAGATACATCGTGGTTATGGCATTTTCGTTATGGCCACTTGAGCTTTGGTGGCTTAAGTACTTTGCAACGAAAGAATATGGTCAGTGGCCTCCCTCAAATTGCTGCTCCTTCTCAATTATGTGAGGAATGTGCAGTTGGCAAGCAGCAACGTAATCAATTTCCTAAGGGAAAATCATGGAGAGCCAAAAATGTGTTGGAGCTGGTGCATTCTGATCTTTGCGGCCCAATTAACCCATCTTCAAATGGAGGTAAAAGATACATAATTACCTTCATTGATGATTTTAGTCGGAAGACATGGGTCTATTTTTTGCAGGCCAAATCTGATGCTTTTGAAGCTTTCAAAAGCTTTAAAATTATGGTGGAGAAAGAAGCAGGAAGCCAAATCAAAGTACTTCGCACAGATCGAGGCGGGGAATACAATTCACAAGAATTTGCAAATTTTTGTGAAAGCAATGGCATTAAAAGGCAACTGACAGCAGCCTATACGCCCCAACAAAACGGTGTCTGTGAGCGCAAAAATCGTACTATAATGAATATGGTGCGCAGTCTCTTGACAAGAAGCAGTGTTCCAAAAGCTTTCTGGCCTGAAGCTGTAAACTGGAGCATTCATATTTTGAATAGAAGTCCTACATTATCTGTTCAAAATATGACACCGGAGGAAGCTTGGAACGGTCGAAAGCCTAATGTTGATCATTTCAGAATTTTCGGGTGCATTTGTTATGCCCGTATTCCAGATCAAACAAGAACGAAGCTTGATGACAAAGGTGAGAAATGCATTTTCCTTGGTGTTAGTGATTGTTCTAAAGCTTACAAACTATATAATCCTATCACCAAGAAAATTGTCATTAATCGAGACGTAATATTCGACGAAGAAAATTTCTGGACATGGAGTGAATCTGGTTCTCAACGACAAATTCCAGCAGACTTTGATGGGCAAGATGAAGCTGAAAATCAACATAATACTGTGGTAGTGCAGCAACCAATCACTGCTCAAGATGAACAAGTAGTGACTCAAGTCTCAGCGGCAGTTTCAAGAGAACCAAGAAGCAGAAAAAGACCAATATGGATGGATGATTATGAAATAACGGGAATTGGTCAATCTGAGGACCCAACTGTTCATTTTGCTCTTTTTGCAGATTGTGATCCTGTAACCTTTGAAGAAGCAGTAAAGCAATCAAAATGGAGAAAAGCTATGGATGAAGAACTTGCAGCTATTGAAAGAAATAACACATGGAAGCTGACTGAGCTTCCGAAAGGTCAGAAAACAATCGATGTGAAGTGGATTTTTAAGACCAAGTTGAAAGAAAATGGTGAGGTGGACAAGTATAAAGCTCGCTTGGTGGCAAAAGGCTACGAGCAAGAATTCGGTGTAGATTATGAAGAAGTGTTCGCTCCAGTAGCAAGACATGATACAATCAGATTATTGATTGCATTGGCAGCACAAAATTCGTGGCCCATTTTCCAGTTGGATGTCAAGTCGGCTTTCTTGCACGGAGACTTGAAAGAACAGGTATTTGTCGAACAACCTCCTGGTTATGTTAAAGTTGGAGATGAATTCAAAGTGTATCAGCTAAAAAAGGCTTTATACGGACTTAAACAAGCCCCACGAGCTTGGTATAGTCGCATTGAAGCCTATTTTTTGAAGGAAGGTTTTTCTAAATGCCCATATGAGCATACTCTGTTTGTTAAAGTTGAAGGAGAAAAGATGCTTGTTGTGTCCTTATATGTAGACGACTTGATATATACTGGAAATGATGCAGCTATGTTTGAAAAATTGAAGCAATCCATGATGCTTGAATTTGATATGTCTGATCTTGGAATGATGCACTATTTTCTTGGCATTGAAGTGGTGCAATCTGCTGCTGGTATTTTTATTACTCAAAGAAGGTATGCTCGAGAAATCCTTGACAGGTTGGAATGAAGAACTGTAATCTTGCCGAAACTCCAACTGAAGTTGGTCTTCAACTTGTGAAATATTCAGAAGAAGGGAGGAAAGTGGACAGCAGAGTGTTCAAACAAATCGTGGGAAGTCTGATGTATTTGACTACTACTAGACCTGACATAATGTATTCTGTCAGCCTTGTTAGTAGGTATATGGAATGCCCTCAGGAGATTCATCTTGCAGCTGCCAAACGAATTCTCCGTTACGTGCAGGGAACAATTGATTGCGGAGTGTTTTACAAGAGAGGAAACAAATCAGATTTTTTGGGTTTTACTGATAGTGATTATGCCCGAGACAAAGATGACAGAAAAAGTACTTCGGGATATGTGTTCATGTTGGGTTCTGGAGCTGTTGCTTGGTCTTCTAAAAAGCAATCTATTGTCACTTTATCAACCACTGAGGCAGAATTTGTAGCTGCTACAGCTTGTGCCTGTCAAGCTATATGGTTCAGAAGGATACTTGAGGAGCTGCAGTTCAAGCAAAGAGGACCAACTGCAATTTATTGTGACAACACATCAACGATCAAACTCTCCAAAAATCCCGTGTTTCATGGCAGGAGCAAACACATAGATGTTAGGTTTCATTTCTTAAGGGATCTCACAAAAGATGAAGTCATTGAAGTTCTCTACTGTAAGAGTGAGAATCAAATTGCTGATATAATGACAAAGCCTTTGAAGTTATGCACATTCCAGAAACTCAGGAAGTTGCTTGGTGTTTGTAACTATTTCAATTAAACTGAAAGCATTCAGTTTAAGGGAGTGATTGTTAGAAATTTGTTTTACAGTAGTTGTTTGATTTAGTCAAATAAAAGTAGTTTAAATGGAGTCAATATGTGTCCTGATCTTTAGCTAGAAGTTACAGCTTTTAGTGGTCTGTTAACATGATATTTGTTAGCCTATTTTTTAGGTATTTCAGTTTGTGTACAGCTCTATAAGAGAGCCTTTATGTTGATCAATAAAGTGTGAGAAAATTTCAGTTCCCTTTGTTGCTTTCTTTCACTGATATACACGATTATTTTTTCTCATCACATAGATTACATTATATTTAATGGGTAGTAGTTTTCATGAATGATGGAGTTCATGTTGTCGTGTAAATTAGTTTGTGATGATATACTTCATAAACTTTCACTTAAGTTAAGTCGTACTTTTATAATTTTATACTAATTATATATAGCTTATCCATCTATATATAACTAGTATACGTGTCCAGTCATTGCGCGAATAAATAAAGAATTATTAATCGTAGTATATAATAATGACATATTTCAATATATATCATTTCTCATTTTTTAATCAAAACTTATTTTGTCATCAATTTCTTAAACACAATATAATTAAATCTTCATGAAATTGAAGAAGAAATCACGTTATCATTTGATTACTCGTACAATATTCTTACTTTTGCTTATAACTACATTATTGACTACGTAATATCATGATATTATCGACTAAATTTTTTTTATTTAAATCTGTTATTATTTAAAAAATCTACACAAATCTCCTGTAATTTTTTTAACTGTCATTGTTAAAAATTAGACTCTTGTTTTATTTACATTACATTTACATTACCCTTTTTATCAAAATAATATATACATTTTAATATAATGAGATAGATGTCAATCAACAAAGATAAGTATTCTAATTATGATAAAAATGCGAGCTAAAAATAACATAATTATTAGGCACAACCCACATGAATAATCAATTAGATTTAAAAATTAAAAAAGTTAAATTAAATGTGGTAACTATTGGTACTTCATCACACTATCTTCTCCTTGTTCAATAGTCAATACACTTTGGTTATTGACACTTTCCTTCAAGTCAAGCAAAATGGGGTCTTGATCTTGCCATTCTTTCACCTCTGACACTAATGATGACTCAACCTCATTGCTCATTACTATTCCTCCTTCTGTCCAAATGTCCAAGTCTATGCACATCTTTAGCTAACTCCCTCTTTTCTTCTTCAACATAGGTGGTACTACCCATGGACAACCGTCTCAAGGCATCAACAATCACATTAGCCTTACTTGGGTGGTAAAGAATACTCATATAATAATCCTTGAATAATTCTAACTACCTCGTTTATCTGAGATTTAGCTCTTTCTAAGTGAACACATATTGGAGGCTTTTCTGATTAGTGAATATGTAAACATAAACACCATACAAGTAATGAAACCATATCTTCAAAGCAAAAACTACTGCATCCAATTCAAAGTCATGGGTTGGATAGTTCTTCTCATGGACCTTCAACTGTCTGGATGCATAAGTTATAATCTTGTCATTCTGCATCAACACACAGCCCAAACCTACTCTTGATGCATCACAGTACACCACAAAACCTTGAGTACCCTCTTGGGTAAGGTCAAAATCAGAGCGATAGTCAATGTCATTTTCAATTTCTGAAAGCTTTTCTCACAAGCTTCACACCATTGAAACTTGACTCTCTCCTGAGTTAGCTTGGTCAAAGGAGATGAGATAGATGAAAACCCTTCAACTAATCTCCTATAATAGCCAGTCAAACCCAAGAAACTCCTTATATCTATTGGAGACATGGGTCTAGGCCAACTCTGAATTGCCTCTATTTTTTTGGGTATCAACTCTAATCCCATTACCGGAAACAATGTGACCCAAAAATGCCATAGACTTAAGCCAAAACTCATACTTGGAGAACTTAGTATATAACTCCTTATCTTTCAAAGTCTGAAGCACTATCCTGAGGTGACTAGCATGATATTCTTCACTCCTTGAATAAACCAGTATGTCATTAATGAATAAAATGCCAAACAGATCTAAATAAGGTTTGAAGAATCTATTCAAAAGATCCATGAATGCTTTTGGTGCATTTGTCAAAACAAAGACATAACTAAAAATTCATAATGTTAATACCTGGTTCTAAAAGTTGTCTTTTGAATGTCACATTCCCTAACCTTCAACTGATGGTAGCATGATCTAAGATCAATTTTCAAGAAGCAAAAAGCACCCTGAAGCTGGTTGAAAAGATCACCTATCTTGAGAAGAGGATATTTATTCTTGATGGTCACCTTATTCAATTGGCGGTAGTCTTACAGATTTTGAGGGAACCATCCTTTTTCATTACAAACAAAATTGGAGCGCCCCAAGGTGAGACACTTGGTCGAATGAAACCTATATCTACCAGATCTTTCAATTGTTGTTTCAACTCTTTTAACTCTGCTGGTGTCACTCTGTATAGCGGAAAAGAGATACGACGAGTTTCTTGGATGATGTCTATGCCGAAATCTATCACCCTTACAGGAGGGACTCCGGGTAGATCATTAGGAAAAACTTGTGGAAACTCTTTCACTATAGGAACGTACTGAAGGGAAGGTATCTCCGCACTTGAGTCATTAACTCGGACTAAGTGATAGATACATCCCTTTGAAACTAACTTCCCCGCCTTAAGGTAGTACTAAATGAAACAACCCTTAGGCACTATTGAACTACTATTCCACTCTATGAGTGGCTCATTAGGAATCTGGAACTTGACAAGTCGAGTTCAACAATCTACTGATGCGTAACAGGCATGGAGCCAATCCATACCTAGAATGAGATCAAAATCTACCATGTCTAACTGTAATAGATCAGTGAGGGTGTTATTTTGGCTTTAAAATGCTTCTCAAGATTTATAACTCAATTCATACTATTCAAGCAGAATTATGGACATGAACGACTCAAATGAAGGATCTGAATAGCAACGTGGAAACCACATAAAATTGGGGTTTATAATTGTTGATAATTGTGTATAATTGATGGGTGACTTTAGTATCTTGGATGATCTTAGCATATGTATGCAATATTATGATCCAAAAAAAAAAAAGGGGGGTGGGGGGGTGGGGGGAGGAGGATCTAAAATAGCAATTACGAAACTTTTGGGAGTATAATTTTTGATTTTAAAAATCTTCGGGGTTGTTGGTCTTTGTGATTAGTTTTTCGATACAATCTATGTTGTTATGTTATAACAACTGTTAAATTAATGTTTTATCTTTCAATGCATGAATGTAAGTTTCATTTTTTAAAATTATATGGTGTTTGTGCAATGCAATTTTCTATCTCCAATAATAAAAATAATAATGGTGTTTTTGTTTTGGTAGTTAGACTTTCTTTGATTTTAAGATACATTTTTTGTCATAATCTATAAATTATCTGGCTACCCCTAAATTCGAAAGATTACCTTTTTCACTTTTATTATTTGTCATTTTCATTTGTAAGATATTTTGCTTCAAAATATTTTTCTTGAATTCAAAATTTAAATAAGTTTTATTTTTATTTTATGATGAAGAGTACAATTAGTGTATAAATTTTTTCTATTCTTTGCATTTGAGTAATAAAAGTACAAGGAATATGCTTTTTTGTTTTTCTTTTTATCACCATTAGTTTCTTTCTTATTTCTATTTGTACAAAAAGTAAAAACTATTCATTCACAATTTGATTTTGACACTTCAACGTTAATAGTTCTTGTTAGTAAGCTTATTTTCACTTGCATTCAATTAAATTCGTCAAAAAATGGACAAAATCTAAACAAAAACCCAAAATAAGACAAAAAGATTTTTTCTTAAATGAGTCTACTTTTCGTAGGTCCAAGAAGACTGATTAACCAAACAAGCATTGATATTTGGTTCCTTTGCTCCTACATAATCTTCTATTGGAATTTGAATTTTCTGTATTTCGATTAAGTAAAGGATTATTTGGTAGCACTATGTTATTTTATTATCCTTCAATTTTAGTAGTCACCGTTGTAGTTTTACTTCTAAAGTTTCTTATCATTTGATTTCTATTACTATCTATTATTTCTTTTTATTTTGATTTTCATATTATTTTATTGTATTCACGGGTATGTTACTATATATCTGTCATTTACTATCAGTTTGATTAATACGGTTCCATACTTCCTTTTTGGATTGCTTTGAATTGGTTATTTTTGTTGAATCGATGATCTACTAAAAACTATCTTTTAAATAAGAGTTAAGCCTGTATATCTATGTTAGACATGTTGTTAGCTCATATTTGGTTTGGATTATGTACATTGAAGATGTTCTTGTTAGCTCATACTAGGTTTTGATCCAAAAATTCAAATGGATTCTACCAGTATGTTATAATGAATTCAAATTAGAGATAAATACAACTAAAAGATCCATATCGTAAGGTGTACAATAATAATCTCTCTCTCTCTCTATATATATATATATATATAGATTTTTTTGTTGTACAAGTTATAGACATTTCTTTACATATGAAAAGAATTGTAGGGAAGCAATGAAGATATTCATATTTTTTATCAGTACTTTTGAGTTATTTCACATAATTTAATTACTTCGTTTACTATGTTGATAAAAATTGTAGAAGGTATATGTGTGGTTGTATATGAAAAATAAGATAGTCTATCTATATCCTTTATTTTTACTTTTTGTCAGTCATAGAAAATATAAATATTTATATTTAAAATAACTTAAAATATTTTAATTATTTTATTTTATTATATAAATATTTATAATTTGAAATGATTTTTCTTGTCCAAGTTTATATATAATGAAACCAACTACAGTACTATAACATTTAAAAGTGACTATCAGGCAATAAATTAGAATACTCCTACCCTTAATATGTTTTTTGTTTCGTTTTTCATTAGGGATCAATATTCATTTTTAATATAATTAATTTAGATTTGTATTGAAAAATCATATACACTTTTAAAAATTATGACAAATAATTCGAGATCGAGATACTAAAATCAACTAAATTTTCCTATTTTAAAGCAAAAATAAAATATAGTCACTGATTAGAGGATGACAACTTATTGGATCGAAAATCAACAAAAAATTATATCCTATAAATAACTTGATGGAGGACGGAGGTAGATCAAATAAATAAATGCATGTCCATATAGTTATTGTTACAATCTAAATAAATACTCTTCTTAACAATTTTTAAAATTACTAAAATATTATTGATATTTTATGTATCCAATTTCTTTAATATTTTAGTTTATTTTTGGGAAAATACTCAAGTACCCCCTCAACCTATGCCCGAAATTCCAGAGACACACTTATACTATACTAAGGTCCTATTATCCCCCTGAACTTATTTTATATATAATTTTCTACCCCTTTTTAGCCTACGTGGCACTAGTTCGAAAAAAAAAGTCAATCATCGTTGGGCCCACAAGATAGTGCCACGTAAGCTAAAAAGTGGTAAAAAATTATTAATAAATTAAGTTCAGGGGGGTAATAGGACCTTAGTATAGTATAAGTGTGTCTCTGAGATTTCGGATATAGGTTGAGGGGGTACTTGGGCATTATCCCTTTGTTTTTTAATATTTTCATTCTACATTTATTGACATAAAACTTGTTGTGATTTAATTGAATTAATAGTCAAGTTCATACAAGGGCAGAAATTTAGAACAACATCGATGAAGTGACATGTAGAGGCGAATAACAAAATTGTAAATTTGTTAATTTTTAAATTTAGGACAAAGTTTATTGAATTGAATAGAATAATTATATATATTTAGTAAATTTCTTAACATAATTGTATAACTATAAGAACTAATGCAAATCATTAGTATTAGAGCCGTCTCGATCGATCATAAGGCAACTAAAACAATCGCTATTTGGGGTTCCCATCTTCTCCCAAATATGTATATAAAAAAGAACTTGATAGTTATTTATAGATATGCATTCATTTGAATTTTGAATTATCAACGTTTGTTATATATTTTGTATCATATAGGACTCTTCTAGGTATACAGTTTGTATTCTCGTAGAAGGTAACTGCATCGGTTCTTGTATTTTTTGTATATATAAAAGAGAACCTTGCTCTTTCATTATCTGAATAAGATCGATTCTCTGTTTTACCACATTTATCATGGTGTCAGAGTGTTAGTAAACAATAATAAAATAATGAGAGGAAACAATGGAGAAGCTGTTGTTCTCCATACACGCTGCAACCAACTGATAATCCTGGAGTGTCTCTTGTCACATGTTTGCTCACACAAGATAACTATTCGACGTGGAGGAGGGCCATGAGGAATGCCTTGTTGACTAAATAAAAGTTACGCTTCGTTAGTGGCAGTCTTCAGCGACCCACAACAAGCTCTACTAATGAAGCTGCCTGGATAGGGGAATTCCATGGTAATACCTTGGCTTTTCAACTCTCTTAATCCCTCCCTTCACAGTAGTGTAGCTTTTTTTTGATACGGCATGTGAACTTTGGAAAGATTTGGAGGAGCGATTTCCACGAGGGAATGCTCCACGAGTTCACTAGTTGAAGATGGAAATGGTAAATAAACAACACCTGTTGGATTTTAAAAAGATGAGAATGGAAAATGAAGAAATGCGACTTTTATGAAAAGTTGTGATTTTTACGAAATGTTACGACTTTTATGAAAAGTTGTGACTTTTTATGGAAAGTTGCGACTTTTATGAAAAGTTGTGACTTTTATGGAAAGTTGTGACTTTTATGAAAGGTGACAACCTTTCTGAAAGATTGTGACTTTTCCAAAGGTTTGAGACCTTTCCGTTAAGGCACAATAAGAACATTTTCACACTGCCCTTTGTTATCTACAAATTGAGGGATTTCCTCTCATTTTAATATAGAATTCATGGACTTCTTCTTCAACTACTAAATCTAGTATTCTAAGTGTACTTTACTGCCGTTGAGTGGTTCGCTGACACCGGAGTTTTTGGTATCTATACTCTAGTGATTGAGATCATTTTACCGTGGGAGGTCATATTCCAAATCAAACCTCGGATACTAGAGGCGAATAATTTCCTTATGGGGACACTGTGGATTCAGTGGACTTGATTTTTTTCCTATTAAAATTTTTCCAGATTCTGGTACGTGTCTTACAAACTTTAGATTTGTAAATTAATTTCAGTTCTTCTATTTTCTTGTTCTTCATTTGTTCATTAAACTTGGTAACTTCGTGTTTCTGCAAAGTTTGTTGGAATCAGTAAAATTCTTTAGACACATATTAACAACAAATCTTCTTTTAGAAAATTATTTCATATATTTTTTTAAAAGTTGTTTCTGATTCTAGTTTGGCTACTAGTTTTAGTTTTCTAGTTGTGAAAATGTTTTTAAACTTTGTTTTCTTACAAAGATGTTCAAAGTTTTGTTCTAAGTATGTTTGCAATACAAGATGAACAACAATCTTAAGGAAATTACTATATTGTTAGTATTTTTTTTTATTCTACTGATTGAGAGAATCTGATCATCTAAGTAGACGATAAATGCATTACTTCTCCATAATTCGTTGCTGTGTTTTAGCAAAGTCGAAGTGAGAATGTAACAAATTTTTTTTTATGGTATTCTGTTTAAAGATTACCAGGTAACCTTCTTATTAAATTATCTTAGGAGGAAAATAGTTTCTAAGAGTAATCATCTTTGATTTTTATTTTTTGTTATTATGTGTATCTTTGGAAAAAGATTTGCAAACCATTTGTTGTGGAATGAATTTTACTTCGCAGATATTGTTGCTATTAAAAATTCGTTAGTTTGCAAAAATGAGAGATGCATATTTTTTTTTTTTTAAAATAGTATGTCAAATTATTATAGTTGGAAGACTATTTGATAAGAAAAATATTTCTATGTGATAAAAAATATGTGTTATTCTGTATGGAGAAAAAAAACTTTTGTAGTTTTGTACTCCATGAGAAATGTTAGTGTGTCTGATTTTTGTAGACTAAAATTTTTTGTGGTTTTATACTCTGGATAAATTAGACTCTGCAATTGATTTGAGGAATATGAAAACTTCACATAATAAGTCAGTGTTGTACTTTTGATTTTCTATAAACTTCAATGTAACATAGAAATAAATTATTGTTAATATTTGAAATACTAAGTGGCATGTCTATTTATGATAGAGAAAAAAATACCAGTGACTTAGAATTTGTGATTTTGTGTCTCTATGGAATGAACTTTGACATTGTGTAAACATTGTCAAAGAGAATTGCAGCACTATAATTCTTTCGTTGAATAATGTTTCGAACATTAAAATATGTGGAAAAACTATTTTCAAATACTTGAAAAATACTTTGAGATCACATCTGAAATGTGGGGGTTATTTGCTTATGATTAGACTTGGTGTCTAATTTAACTTTTGAACAAAAGATATGAAATTCAATGATACTTTTGTATTATGTTATACCCACAAAATTCTTGGAGTATATTTGGTATTGTGGTTGTTGAGTTTCTCTATTACTAGTATATAGTGTGACTAGAATGAAACATCCAAATTATATATATACTTGTTCAAAATAATTGTGTTCTTTTATGAAAAAAAAACACTTAAAATGTTGTGATTTTTCATAAATAGATATGTCTATTATAATAAAAGTATTTGCATAGACATGAATATTGGTGAACAGTCATTTGTTATGTTTTTGTAAAAATAACAGTTGGACTATATTGTCTTTATTGAACCCGATGAAACTTTGTTCATAGGTAGTTCTATAACAATCACATTGAAAGTTATAGAAATGTCCTTCTGAAAAGGATATTTGACAATCAAAACAATGTTTGTATCACACAAAATTGTAAGAAATAGGAACAAAATATTAGTGAGGAAAAAACTACCTCGCGAAGAGCTTTTCAAACTCAATGTTTTTATTTGTTCTTACTTGCTTGAGTCAATGTTTATGACATGAACACTTGGGGCATGTCAATTACAAAACCTTGTAAGAAAAACTAATCAACTTAGAAGTTTTGCCTAACTTCGAGTGCAATAAATAAAAATGTCAAGTTTTTGTGGAATCTAAGTATGTTGAGCATTCTTATAAATCTGTTGAAAGGAATTCTAATCCCTTAGAATTGATTTACACTGACATTTATGATATGAAGTTAACACCATCTCATGGTGGGAAAAAGTATTTGTTACTTTTATTGAGAATTGCATTAGAAATAACTGTGTCTATTTGCTAAATTGTAAGTATGAAGCAATAGAAATGTCTAGACAATGTAATATCGAAGTTGAAAATCAGTGTGGAAAAATATATAAGAAGTGATAATAATGGAGAGTATAAATATCATTGTGCAGAAATATGTTTGGAAAGTGAAATATCAAACTACTGCCATATTCACCTCAATCTAATGAAAAACCAAACGTTGAAAGAAATGATGGATGCATTATTTATAAGTTCGGGTTTACACAAAACTTGTGTGGAGGAACTATCCTTACTGCAAAAGGGATCAACAAAAAGTTTTGTCCTTTTAGAAAAAAAAGCGATTTTGTTTGATCAGAATACAATCTTTTCCATATGAGAAATGGAAAGAAAGGAAATCCAACTTGAAATATTTCAAAGTGTGGGGGTATCTATTCAAAGTCCAAAATCCTATTCCTAAAAGAATTAAAGTAGGACCTATGACTGTGGACTGTAAAATTAGACTTGAGCAGTCTAGAGAAGGGTCTAAAAGGCCTAGGAAATGAAAAAGGATAATGTACTTAATAAAGAGATACAGAGGCTTAGTAAAATGTTAAAGGACATTTACTTCCTTCGAATATCATTTTGTAACATTTTCTGTGTCTTCTGTAGACTCATCCTTTGGAAAGATGGTGTCAATAAACAAAAATTGAAAGTCAATTGATCTTCTTCAAGAAAATAAACCTTTGGGTTCAAAAGGAATCTTTAGAAAAAAAAATAAGATTTTGATCTTGTCCATATATATACTCGTTAGTAATTAGAATTACATCCATTCGGATGCAAAAATTATTACTGTGGTATATGACCTCCAAATTCATAAAATGAATGTGAAAAGAACTTTCGTAAAATGTAGAATTGGAGGAAGAAATTTACATGGAACAACCCGAGGGTTTTGTGGTACCTAGTAAATAAAAGAAAGTATGTGAACTTGTTAAGTTACATTATGGAAGCACCAAAACAATGACATAATTGAATCAAACCATGTCGGCAAATGGATTGAAGAATGATGAAAGTGATAAATGTGTTCACATTAAAATCATAAGGTCATTGTTTGTTTGTATATTGGTGATATGTTGATCATCAATAGAGATACTAATGACATAAATGCTACTAAACGTATGCTATAAAGCAAGTGGAATGAAAATTATTGGAGTTGCTAATGCGATCTTAGATATAAGAATTCGTAGAACTCCATAATGTTTAGCATTTTCACGGTCTCATTGCATTGAAAAGGTACATAACTAGTTCAAATATTTGAATGTCAATATTGTCAAGTGTCCAATAAAAGTGAGTTTTGCATGTCAAAAGAGTGAAAACAAAAGTGACTCACAATTTGATTGTGCTAGATTTTGGGAAGCATGATGTATATCATATAGTGTGTGCGATCAGATATAGCATTTGCTATTTAAACTGAGTCCGTTCACAAGTGATACCAAATAAATTCATTAGATGATAATAAATAGAGTTTTTGGAGTATTTAAAATAGTACTTAAAACTATGTCTTGCATTATAACAATATCCAACAATATTGAAAGATACAGTGATGCAAATTGAATCATCGGAAGAATGAGGTAAAATTCACAAGTGGATATGTATTTACTATTGATAGAGGAGCAGTCTCTTAGAAATATTTCAAAAGAGACATGTATCGCTAGCTCTACAATGATCTTTGAGCTAGGTGCTCTATATAAGGTCAGTGAATAAGTTAAAAGACTCTGGAATTTCTTGATAGATATTCTATTTTGGCCCAAACCATTGGGATTAGTATGCATACACTTTCATAGTCAAGATGCAATAGGGTAGGGCATGAAGCATGCGTATAACGGAAAGTCTCGTCATATACGACATAGACATGATCCTGTTAGAAAACTACTCTCTAGTGGAATTATCAGAATTGACCATGTAAAGTCAAAGGATAATGTGTCGGATCCACTTACAAAAAGGCCTAACTAGAGAGAAAGTTAAAAGATCATCTAAGGAAATGAATTTACGGCTTAGGACAAGTCATCATGGCGGTAACTCTATCTAGCAGACTGGAGATCCCAAGAGCTAGATACAAGTAGAAAAACAAAGTTGTGAATGACGGTTCGACATTGTCAATAAACTCAATCCATTCTCATGATTAAGACAATGTTCAGGGACAAGGATACAACATTAAGGCTTGTTAATAAGTTAATAAAGCTTAATGGTTTTAATGATTTGCTAAGTTTGGCAGAGTTGACCAAATAGTGTATCTACGCGATAAAACGGTTAGAAATCACCTATGTGAGTGTGAAGTGTAAGCCGCTTCAAAGAAGATGATTGTCAAAAGCCCATCTCTCTATACACTCATGAAAATAGGAGGTGTTCATGGCTAAAACGAACATAACCGTAAGAACCATAAATGGTAAAGGGTTAATTGTGTGGCATATGGTTGTCTAGGTATACACCAAAGTTCGACGGTTCAAAGATATCGCATCTACCGATTGACCGAGTATATCCGACATATGTTCACTACGGAAAGTCTAAGGGGAAACCTACTTATCCAGATGCAATTAATTCTACACATACTTGTCCGTTTCTTTGTCTTCGAGTCATTCCCCATTCATGCGGGGGTTTTTTGGATTTAAAAAAGGTGTGAATGGAAAATGAAGAGTTGCAATTTTTACGAAATGTTATGACTTTTATGAAAAGTTGTGACTTTTTATGAAAAGTTGCGACTTTTATGAAAAGTGGTGACTTTTATGGAAAGTTGTGACATTTATGAAAGGTGACGACCTTTCTGAAAGATTGTGACTTTTCCAAAGGTTTGAGACCTTTCCGTTAAGGCACAATAAGAACATTTTCACACTACCCTTTGTTATCTACAAATTGAGGGATTTCCTCTCATTTTAATATATAATTCATGGACTTCTTCTTCAACTACTAAATCTAGTATTCTAAGTGTACTTTACTACCGTTGAGTGGTTCGCTGACACCAGAGTTTTTGGTATCTATACTCTGGTGATTCAGATCATTTTACCGTGGGAGGTCATATTCCAAATCAAACCTCGGATACTAGAGGCGAATAATTTCCTTATGGGGACACTGTGAATTCAGTGGACTTGATCTTTTTCCTATTAAAAATTTTCCACATTCCGGTACGTGTTTTACAAACTTTAGATTTGTGAATTAATTTCAGTTCTTCTATTCTTTTGTTCTTCACTGGTTCATTAAACTTAGTAACTTCGTGTTTCTGCAAATTTTGTTGGAATCAGTAAGATTCTTTAGACACATATTTTCTTTAAGAAAAATGTTTCGTATATTTTTTTAAAAAGTTGTTTCTGATTCTAGTTTCGCTACTAGTTTTAATTTTCTAGTTGGGAAAATGTTCTTAAACTTTGTTTTCTTACAAAGATGTTCAAAGTTTTGTTCTAAGTATGTTTGGAATACAAGATGAACAACAATACCATGATCAAATAATGAGTGTTTACTACATAAAATTGAAGGGATTATGGGATGAGTATGAATCATATTCTCAATTAACAAATTGCAGTTGTGGTGCTATTAAGGAATACACAGCAGAAAGGGAAACAGAAAAGGTTTATCAATTTCATATGGGATTGAATGACAAAGTTAATGTTGTTCGGTCTCAGATCTTTAATACTCCATTACCAACTCCTGCTCGTGTGTATGAACTAGTTTCACAGGAAGAACGACACAACAACTCACTACAAACAAATAAAATAATTTATTGGAGGGGACGACATTTGTTTCAAAGAGCAACACCAAGACTTTACACTCTCGTCAATTGCCTGGTAATCTTGACGTCTCAAAACTATTTTGTGAGCACTCCAAATGGTTGAGGCACACCAAGGAAAAATGTTTGAACTATATGGCTATCTAGATTGGTGGGAAAGCAATAGAAAATGAAAGGGTAAGTCAACTAATTCCAATCGAACTTTAGAAATTGAACGTGTAGAATCCTCCCCAATAATTGGTTTATCAAAAGAACAATATTACCAGCTCATGTCGCTTTTAATCCTTGATAACTCCAAGGGTATTGATTCAATGGCTAACTATGATGCTAAGGCTGTTACTTTTCCTACCGCTAATTATGAACACATATTAGATTCAGGAGCGTCTGATCATATGACTTGTCAGAAGAATTTTTTGGTCTCATGAAAGAAAACTTCTCTTTGATTCTAATATAACTATTCATGATGGTTCTGTTGTTACTGCTAATACTTGTAGAGATGTGGCTTTTAATCCTCCAATGACCTTAAATCATGTTTTACACGTTTCCATGTTTGCTTGCAACCTTATTTCTATCAATAAGCTCACACAATCATTAAATTGCGTTGCTCATTTTTTCCCTTCCTTTTGTTTTCTGCAGGACTTAGCCACGAGGAAGCTGATTGGCATGGGTAAACCGATAATAGCCTTTATTATTTTCAAAGCCAAGCGCTAGTTTTAACTCTTTTGTCAAAAAAGGACCAAACTGTTTTGTGGCATCAACGTCTAAGTCATGTGTATTTTAGTCATTTGTCTTCCATCTCAATACTTTAATTTTTTAATTTAATAAGTTAGATGACTATTGTGATGCTTTCCATCTAGCTAAGCAAATTCGGAAGTCATTTCCTATTAGTTCTATTAAATCTAAAGAAGTTTTTGATTTGATTCATTGTGATTTATGGGGTCTCTATCATTCACTTTCATTGTCAAAGTCTCATTATTTCTTGACTAACGTGGATGATTTTACTAGAACTACTTGGGTGTATTTGCTTAAGTCTAAAACTGAAGTTCCTCATTTATTAATTTCCTTTCTTGGCATAGTTAAAACACTATTCAATCGTGTTGTTAAAATTCGTAGTGACAACGACACGAAGTTTACTAAAGTTCACTTCAATGATGTTGTCGGGAAGAAGGAATCTTAAATCAGTCTTCTTGTACCTCTATACCCCAACAAAATGGTGTATTAGAACGTAAATACCAATATTTACTTGGTGTCGCAAGAACTTAAGGTTCCATGCAGATTTACCAATAAAATATTCAGCAGTGTGTTCTAACAACAGCTTATAATAAATTACACACCAACATCCCTTTTATCCAGAAAAAGTCCATATGAGTTGTTGTTTTCCCCTCAAAACCTTCTTATGCACATTTACGTGTTTTCAGATGTATGTTATGCTTCAGTTATTCCACGATCTCATGATAAATTTAATGAAAGCCATTGTATTTTACAAGGTTATCCATATGGTCACAAAGGTTACAAGGTCTACGATCTGAAAACACATCAAGTATTTTTTTCTTGTGACGTGAATTTTCATGAAAGAGTTTTTCCGTATAAATAAAATACTCTTTCTACTCGAAAAGAAGTCAATCACGAGTATCTTTGCCATTGTCGATGATCCTGATCAAACTTTGCCAAGCCAAATTCCAGCACAAGAAAATATTGGTCCAGGCATAATACATCCATATTTGGCTCCAAGTGACACCATAACTGTTGAACACTCACAGGGTCAGATTATTGAAGCATCAAGAGCACCTATTTTTCCAATTCGACCTCAACCCAACAGAACTCAACAAGCTCATCTTAAAGATTTTCTGGTTAAACACCCAATAGTAATAAAGGTTCTTCTTCAAGCTCATCCAGTACAACTCTCTCAGGTATTTGTCAAGCTTATCCTTGTGTCAGCATGTCTCCTACTCTTATTTTCCACATCTCATACATGTTTTCTTTCAGCCATTACCAAAACCATAATGATCCAACGTCTTACAAACAAGCAGTACAGGTAGAACACTGGAAGCAGGCTATGAGAAAAGACTGGGAAACACTTGAACAAAAACGCACATGGACATTAAAACATCATCCTGTAGATTAAAAAGCTATTGGTTGTATATGAGTCTAAAAAATTAAGTTATACTCTGATGGATATATTGAACGTTATAATGTGTGCCTAGTCACTAAAGGATACAATCAAGTAGAAGGTTCAAATTATAATGAAACGTTTGCTCCAGTTGCCAAGCTCACTACAGTTCATGTTCTTTTAGACATTGAAGTGTGCGTAATTGGGATCTCCATTAACTGGATGTGCATAATGCTTTTAATCATGGAGATTTACATGAATAAATCTACATGCAACCACTACCTAGATATTTGTCGGATAAAGATAATAGAGTTTGTCGCCTTCTTCAGTCACTTTATAGATTAAAGCTAGCCTCAAAGACATGGGTTTCTAAGTTTTGTACGGCTATCTAAAGTTTGGCTTTACACAATCCAAGGCTGACACTACATTATTTTTTATTGATAAGGAAATTCTTTTGCAGGCATTCATGTATATGTAGATTATGTCATTCTTTCAACCAATGATTCATTTGATTTGAAAGCTTTGAAAGGCGACGACTACGCATCCTGGTTTCCTATAAAATATTTGGGCCATCTTAAGTATTTTCTTGGTCTAGAAGTTGCTTGCAGTTCAGAAGGAATAGTTCTTTCACAGCGAAAGTACACGCTGGATATTTAAAATCAAACATGCATGCTGGCATCTAACAAGTAAAATTTGTAGGAAATATGGAAGGAAAATAGTATCTTTATAAAATGCTCAAGTTTATTATAGGCTACTTAAGACCACTTGAGATGATTACAATCATCAACTACATCACTATTTATACTACTCAAAATAGAAAATAAAAAGTATTGCACAAATAACTAAATACATGTATCACAATTTACTAGATACATGTACAACGGAATTCTAAAAAGACTTCTTGAAAAACTAAGAGACAATTTTGAAAGACTAAACATTGATGCATTAATTCCAACACTCCCCCTTAATGCATTTGCTTGATAACTCCAATGCGTTCTCGAAGATAACAAAATTTTTCTCTAGGAAGTGCTTTGGTGAAGATGTCAGCAAGTAGTTCTCTTGTTTGACAATAATGCAGCTGAACCTTTCTTTTGTGCTTCTCGGATAAAATGATACTTGATGGAAATATGCTTTGATCTTTCATTGCTAACTGGATTCTTGGCAATTGCAATTGTTGATTTGTTATCACAATACAGAACAATCCCTTTTTTTTTTGTTTTTCACCAATGTCTTCAAATATTCTCCTAAGCCAAATAGCTTGAGAAGTAGCCTTGGATGCTGAAACATATTCTGCTTCGGCAGTGGATTGAGCAACAACACTTTGTTTTTTTTATAACCAAGAACAAATGCTTGATCCAAATAAGAAAGCATAACCAGAAGTACTCTTCATGTCATCTATACTTCCAGCGCAATCACTATCAGAGTAACCAATTAAGTTCAAATTTCCACCAAATTTGTACATTATCCCATAATCCATTGTTCCTTGCAAGTAGCGTAAAACACGCTTTGCAGCTCCAAAATGCACTTGGCTTGGTTCTTGCATGAATCTGGATGATAAACTAGCAGCAAACATAATATATGACCTTGTTGAAGTAAGATATAGCAAACTTCCAATCAAACTCCTAAAAAATGAGCTATTAACTTTCTTTTCTCCATCATATTTTCTAAACTTCTCATTTGCTGCTAATGGTATGGCCATAGACCAGCAATCCATCATTTTAATTTTTTGAAGAATACTTTTAGTATACTTCTTTTGAGAAATAAAAATTCCTTCTTTCACTTGAGAAACTTCGATGCCCAAGAAATAGTTTAGCAATCCAAGATCACTCATTTCATAAGCTTGAATCATATCTTCTTTGAAATTTTGCATCATCTTTACATCATTTCCTGTTAAGTGCAAATCATCCACATAGAGACAAACAATGATAATGCTGCCATGTTCTTTCTTCACATACAAAGTGGCTTCACTTTTACTTCTCTGAAAATTATTTTTCAGAAAGTATGTATCAATTTCATTGTACCAGGCTCTTGGAGCTTGCTTCAGCCCGTAAATAGATTTTTTTTAGTCTATACACCTTTTCTTCTCCCCCTTGAACAAAAAATCCTTGAGGTTGCTCAACATAAATCTCTTCATCAAGTTTTCCATTCAGAAATGTTGATTTAACATCAAGTTGAAATATCTTCCATTTCTTTTGTGCATCAACAACAATTACAGTTCTAATTGTCTCAAGACGAGCAACTGGAGAGAAAGTTTCATAAAAATCAATACCTGGTTTTGCGTGAAGCCTCTAGCAACCAACCTTGCTTTGTGATTTTGAATATCTCCTTCCTGATTGAGTTTGATTTTGTAAATCTATTTTAGACTTACAACTTCTCTTTCTCTAGGAATAGCCACAAGCTCCCAAGTATCATTTTTTTCAATAATTCGAATTTCTTCTTCCATGACTTTCTTCCAAACATCATGCTTTATTGCTTCTTCATAATTTTCTTGCTCAACACCGGCAAAATTACATCTTTGATAAATGTCACTCAACATTTTTGTTCCTCTTGGAGGCAGTTCTTCATTATCTGAATCTGAGATTTCTCCCCCTTGAGAGACATCTTCATCTTTCTCATTCTCTTCTTGATTTGAAGATATGATAGCAGTACTCTCTATCTTTTTATCTTCCCAATTCCATGTTGTTTTTTCAGAAAAAATGACATCTCTACTAACAACAAGTTTGTTAGTTTTGACATCGAGAAGCCTATATCCTTTTGTAACATCACTATAACCAAGAAAGACACATTTTTGACTTTTTTCATCCAATTTTGTTCTTTTCTCAGCAGGTACATGAGCATAACAAATACACCCAAAAATTTTAATATGACTTACACAAGGTTTAATTCCACTCCAAGCTTCAACTGGTGTCTTGTCCTTTAGTGCCTTTGTTGGACACCTGCTAAGGATGTGAACTGCTGTATGCACTGCTTCTGCCCAAAAATATTTTGGCATCCCTTTCTCATTCATCATAGTTCTGGCCATTTCAACAAATGTTCTATTTCTTCTTTCTGATACACCATTTTGTTGAGGAGTATACCCTGCTGTAAGTTGCTTCTGAATGCCTTCATTTTTGCAATATTCTTCAAATTTTCGACTTGTATACTCACCTCCTCGATCACTGCGAATGGTTTTGATGCTGCAACCTTTTTGCTTCTCAACAAGGGCTTTAAATTTCTTGAATGTAGCAAATGCTTCTGACTTTTCTTTCAAGAAATATACCCAAGTCATTCTTGAGAAATCATCAATAAAGATTAGAAAATACCTTTGACTTCCAAGAGATGGAGTCTTCATTGGTCCACAAATGTTGGTACGAATTAGTTCCAAAAATACACTTGCTCTCCAAGACACCCCTTTTGGAAAAAACTTCCTGTGTTGCTTTCCCATTATACAACTTTCACATGTATCCACCTCAGTATGTATCTCAGGAAGTCCTCGCACAATGTCCTTTTGCTTGAGAAGCTTTAAACCATGAAAATTCAAGTGACAAAATCTTTTCTGTCAAAGCCATGAATCATCTACAATTTCATTTTTAATGCATTGTAATGAAATTGCAAAGGGAAGTTTCTTTTTATCATCTTTACTTTAACAATGACTTGATTTGGCTCAATTTTATCATAAATCTTGCAATAATTATCTCTAAACACAAGATAATAACCATTTTCCATGAGTTGACCAACACTAAGCAAATTTTCTTCCAAGTCAGTAATATAAAGAACATCATGAATTTGCTTACCGCATCCTTTCATGTTGATCGAAATAGTACCTTTACCTTTCGCATCAACTAAGGCTCCATTCCCCATCTTCACTTTAGTAGTGATGCTATTATTAATTGAGAGGAAAGCCATTTCATCTCCAGTCATGTGATTAGTACAACCACTATCAACATACCATTCATTGCTTTTTGTTGAAGCATCAGATTTAGAAGCAAATAAAAGATTTTCTTTCCTTTCTTCCTCATGTTTTTCAGAAAAATTTGTCTGCTCCCGTTTCTTGTGCCAACAATCCTTTTCAACATGGACAAACTTTTTACAAAAGTTACATTGGGGCTTGCCTTTGTGTCAACATTTTTCTGCATTATGATTAGTCTTTTTGCAAGTTTTACAAAAAAGACTAGAGTTTTTCTCACCTTTTTCTTCAACCTTCTTGGAAGAACCATCATGATCCTGCTTCTTTTTTGGCTTTTGATTTTTCTTCTGATGATTTTTTGAGAAATATTGAGAATTCTCATTTATTTTAGACTGGAAGGTCGTCTCTTTGGGTTGATCTTCACGAAAAAATCTTTGCTTCTCGTGTGCACGAAATGATCCAACTAGCTCTTTGATGAAAAGCTTAGAAAGATCTTTCGTCTCCTCAGTGATAGAAACGATGTACTCATAATTTTCTGTGACACTAATTAGAATCTTTTGTACAACTTGATGGTCAGAAATTGTATCACTATGATTTCTCATTTCATTAACAATATTCATGACTCTTGTGCAATATTCATCAACTTTTTCAGATTCTATCATCTTTAAATTTTGAAACTCTCTTCTAAGAGTTTGAAGATTTATAGTGCGTACCTTTTCGTCACCATACACCTCAGTTTCCAGAAAATCCTAAGGTTCCTTTGCAGTCTCACAAGTAGAAATTTTTGCAAGCCATTTGCAACAATAGTCCACAAACCTTTAGCTTTCAAATGTGTTCTCATTCTTATCTTCCAGTATTCAAAATCAGTTCCATCAAAAAATTGAGTAAGAACAACTCAAGAATCAGCACCTTCATTTGTTTTGGATGCCATAATTTTTTCTTCACCTAACCCCAAATTAAGAACGAAAACCTGCTCTTGATACCAATTTGTAGGAAATATGGAAGGAAAAATAATATCTTTATAAAATGCTCAAGTTTATTATAGGCTACTTAAGACCACTTGGGATGATTACAATCATCAACTAAATCACTATTTATACTACTCAAAATAGAAAACAAAAATCTTGCACAAATAACTAAATACATGTATCACAATTTACTAGATACATGTACTACGGAATTCTAAAAAGACTTCTTGAAAATCTAAGAGACAATTTGGAAGACTAAACATTGATGCATTAATTCCAACAAAATTTCCCATTGAGTAGCATCGACGTTTAGCTATGGATGAAAGTTCTTATCTTTATGTCCCTGAGCCTTTTTGCAAATTAGTTGGGAGGTTGATTTATACCTATGTTACCAGGCCTGATATTTGTTATTCGGTTCATTTGCTATCTCAATTCATGTGTCGGCCTCAATAGCATGACTAGTTAGCTGCTCTCTGAATATTGCGTTATTTAAAGCTTGCACCAAGCCAAGGCATTTTATTTTCAATATCAAGTCCTTTGTCTATAAAAGAATTTTTTGATTCAGATTGGGCAAGTTGTCCACTCACCCATCGTTCAATCAGTGTTTATATCATATATCTTGGTCATTCACCCATTTCATGGAAGAGCAAAAAAACAAGTAACAGTGTACGGTTCTTCCGCTGAAGCATAATATCGTTCCATGGCAACAAGTGCTTGTGAGATTATTTGGTTACGACAATTACTTTCAGACTTATATGTCCCTCATTCACATCTGGTTCCTTTATATTGTGATAGTCAAGCGGCACGTCATATTGCCAATAATCCAGTTTATTATGAACGGACTAAGCATATTGAGGTGGGTGGTCATTTTGTTCGGGACTGTATTCAACTGAGTTTGTTGGTCTGCCATAAAATTTCAACACAACATCAACTTGACGATGTTTTCACTAAAGCTTTAGGTGCGCACCAGTTTAAAATATTGATTGCCAAGTTTGGCTTTTGGGACCTCCATGCTCCAACTTGCGGGGGCGTAAAACCGTACTTGGTAGTTAGTTATAGATATTCTTTAATTTGAGAATTATCAGGATTTGGTATACAGTTTGTACCATATATGACTCTTCTAGGTATATAGTTTGTATTCTCGTAGGAGTTAACTACATCGGTTCCTGTATTTTGTATCTTAAAAGAACACCTTGCTCTTTCATTATCTGAATAAGATCGATCATCTGTTTACCACAGTCATCAGTATATATATGTATATGTATTTTTAATAAAATTCAGGTACTGATAAATTTAAAAAGAAATTTTTGTAAGGAAATATCAATTATAAATTCAATATTGTTTAGTTGATTGTATTATCTTTTCTAGAATCTTATGTGGCTATTTGATTTTAATATCCTTTCTATTTTCGCATGTGGCTATATAATTAGTTCTCTAGCTATTTAAATTCTGATGATTATCATGAACCAACATTATTGTGTTCTTATACTTATACTTACTTTCTTTATTCTCTTTTTCAGTATTTTTTATTCATTCATTATTGAATATTATAAAGTCTCTCTAACATGAAAACATTCTACATTATGTAAAATCTATTGTTCTTTATTTATAGAAAGATCAAATTTTTTTTGGTGTCTTATTCAAATTTCAAGCACTATAATCTACACTATTTCAATATCATTAGATAAACTTATAAAATTCATCTCAATTCTATTTTATAGACATCATATTTTAAAATATTTTGGGTCATGTTTTATTATTCAAACTTTCCATATTTTAATTTTCACTGAAATTTAAATTATTTGCATTCAACCTTTATAATATCCGCATTTTATAACACCCCGAGCCTACATCATAGGCGGGACTGATACTCCATAATTATTGTTGTCCACATGAGAACCTTTGTTTTGATTTTGTACTTAGCGGAATACTTTAATCAACAAAGATAAACTCATGAAATAAAATTAGAATGTTGTAAAGGAAACATTCAATTGGCCAATTAGGCAACTCAAGTCTTCTAACAAAACAAATAAAATGAACAAGACTTTCGAACTAATAAAGTCTAACAATCTATGAAGCCTCTGATACCATTAGGGATGCCGGGACAAAACCTCCAATCATCCTAGCAATTGAAACGACAAACAATGATAAAAGAGATCTTAGGGAAAGTAAGGAGGCTCATCAATAACTATGAATGCTCAACTGGATCAATAAAGTGTTGGGTAATGATCTTGGTTACCTGTATCTGGATAAATAAAATGATGCAGGTCAAATGGTGTCTGTAAATTAAATATACGAGCATGTGATTGGAAATCTAAACAAGACACAAGCTTGAACTGGGATATGAAATAAAGCTTACTTCATCTCTACTTAACTCATGGTTAGTTAACTCAATGTTGAAATAAACACAATATAGATGCAGTTTAGATAAAGAATCTAAAACAGTAAATAACATCTCAAATAATTGGAAAATACAATAATGTCTTAACTGTATATAAAATACAAAAATTAACCCTATATGGGAGATTCTCTAATAGACAAACATTACTATGAGCTATGTGATGATGCAACATCTCGTCCACGCTGCTAGAACAGTTTTATATTTTGTCGAGATATAGAATGCCTCATATCGGGGCTCAATACTTGTAACGACCCCGACCACCGTGATTGGGACCTACAGTAACCCTCCTATGAGAGAACCACTACTAAAACCAAACTAAACAAATTAATGAAACTAAAGCATTTAATGATACAGAAAAAGTTTAAATGAAGAATAAAAATGTAGTTCCCATAACCTCCAAACAGTTAATAAAACAACTCACATAACTATGGGGAAAATTCACCATAGAGCCTGAAAGTCATTATACCAAAACTCTAAGGTACAACAAGTCTACAAGAAAGGAGGGAGGGGGGGGGGTACAACCCCAAAACTAACATACAAATAAATCAAAAACACTAGTCTGAGTTCGAAGAAAATGGACTAAAAAATAAAGGATTCATGGCATCCTAAAAGAACTAGATCACCCTTGAATCTTGTCTCGATCAATTATTTCCTAGCTAATGTCTATCAGTAGACACCTGAAGAAGCCCTGTAATTAACAAAAAAATGAGAAAGTTGATTATCAATACACAACCACAATTTACTTTACTGGTAGGATCACACGACTATTTCAATAGGCGAAACATATGAAGGCAATCAGAACACATTAAACATAGATATACAAAATACATACAGTTAACATTTTAAGAGCAATGTAACATCTTACAACGTTGAATAGCTGAGAATAAGCTAAGAAACTAAAAAAAATCATTTTTGTAAAAGAAAAGAGAAAATCTGGAAAAAGTTAAGTTACGAAAGTGAGTTTTTGTTATTTCCAAACGACCATAACTTCTAGTTCAGGGTGAGATATATGTGCTTTTGTATATTGGTGGAAAGATCATGGAATAATCTTACCAACTCTGCCATGTTTGTGTGATTTCAATGTCGTATGAGTAAGTTATGCCTTTTGGAAGTTGGGTCGTTGGATTGCAGAAAGTCCTAATATGAATTTAGGGAAGATCAAACTAGTCTTTTCACTAATTAATTTCCTATTTCGTGTTAGGGATTTATTGGGGGTAAAAACAAGTCTTAGATCAGTTTGGAAAAGTTAGAATTACTCTTAGGGCTTTGAGAAGAGAGAAAAGAACAAAGGAAGGGAGAGAAGTGAAGAATTTGCCAAGAACGTCAAGCTCTACGAGTGGAATTCATTGGGTAAAATCCTTATCAACATATGTGAGATCTTTTAGTGTTGGATGAGTTCACGCACACACCAAACTTGTTTCAATTAATTGATTCTCAACTTGGTTAAATGATAAAAAGTGAAGTTCTTGCTGGTTGAGTTGTTGAATGCCTAGTGTTGATTTGATTCATCTTTCCGGATTGTTATTCGAGTTAAATTTATTAGGTATTGAGGGTATTTATGATCCTATGTATTTGGGTAAAGAACCATGGAAGTTTAGAGAGTTTAGAAATGAAAAACGGAAGAGAAAAAGTCGAGAACGTATGTCCGTAGGGCCTTGGGGAGCCGCGCATCCTATAGCCCCATAGGAAAAAATCTCTTTCCGTAGGTCCTTGGGGCACCGCACCGGCCTGAGCGCCCCAACCTAGCCTCTAAAGTTTTGGGTCTCACTCCACACTCCTCTCAGAGCGCCAAGGACGCCAGTTCACCATATTCTTTCCCCCGTTCTTTCTTACTAGTTCCTAAGTAATGTACCCATGTTTCGTAGTTGATTCCAACACTCTAAGGTACATCTAAGAATCATGAAATCATCCCTAAACATGTGATAATGAACCTTGAATCCATAATCCAATTTAAGGAATGTCAACATCAAAGTCAAAGAAGTTAAGAGTCAAGTCTAAAAGTTAAGAAGCAAGTCAAAGTATGTTCTTAAATTTTTTAAGTCTTTAACAAACGTTTTAACTTTGTTTTAAAGCTCAAGTTACAAGTTAAGAAAAGAGTAAAGAGTTGAATTTATCTCTCAAATGTTATAAGGGAACTAAGTATTCCCTAAGAATTAAGTTGCAGGTTAAGCAAAGAGTAAAGATTTGAGTTGATTTTTCTAAATTTATGAAGGACCTTAGTATTCCCTAAGATTTACTAATGTTTTCAGATTTTGAGCAACAAAGGAAGCTAGACTTCTAACAGAGCCTTTGGCTAGTTCTAGTAAAGAGGAAACTATGATTCACAAAAGAGCTTTTAAAGCTTAGTGTGAGAAATTACCTCAAACCAAAAAAGAAGTTGTTTCAAAAACATATGAGCTACATATTTTTTGGAGTAGTATTGAGCACCAATATGGGGAAGGTAGTTCATATTAACTAAAAACCCCATAAACCATGTAGCCAACATGGACAAAATAAGGGTCATACTTTTTAGATGATTTCTTAGTGCTTTTTAGCATACACTAGTGGATCAACTTAGTAGTTCAGGTACTATACTGATGACAAGGTATAAGACGGTCCTCTTGCAACGTGAGGTAATACTTTATACCATCACTTAGGCTCATAGTGATGATTTTTCAGTTAGAAAATATCCCACTGAAACTTAATACTTCATATATAACTAAAGTTGAGTTTGTATTGCATTTCCATTAACGAATGATTTCAATGTTTTACAAGCTTTTATATATTGCATGTGCCTTATTGCTTTAGATTAAGTCAAGTTATTAATGAGTTGAGCAAAACAAGGGTATGTTTTCCTTCTTACTCTTTTTTTCAAGATTAAGTTGTTGTTATTATTCTAACTTGCATAGTCATACATTCAATGTACTTATGTCAATTTTCCTTCATCGTTTTATGATGCAGACACAAGCAACTAAGATTAGTATCATCCAGCGACTTGTTGATCTAGTTGAGCACTCAAAGACAATGGTGAGACTCCTTGTATCAGGAAGGCACTTTTATTCGCTTTTAGTCTTTCTTTTATAGGATGTTGTGGGGTCTGCCCAACATCCATATTTGTATTATAGAGGCTTCATAGAATGTCATACAATTAGTTTTGAGTCTCTCATCTTTGTATCACATATGTTTTGTTTATGAGATTTAAATTCCATTTTGGCCAAATTATTATTCTTACAATTATTTAATGACACACTTTATTGAGTTAAGTCTTCCTCTAAGTTACGTATGCCAGGACAAGGGTCCGCTCGAGGCCAACAATGGTCTTCGAGTGTCGGCCACATCTAGGGGGTAGGCTCCACGCATGACAAACTTTGAATCTGATCATAGAGTTCAAGAGTCATAGGGAGTCTATAGAACCATGTTTGTATAGTCCTACTTATCAATTTGAAGCGCGCCACATCAATAATTAGGAGGCTGCAACATCTAGGAACTTCTTCAATTTTTCCATATTCATTTCTTGTGTAATAGTTTATCTCTAAAACTTTCTGTATAATTTGTTCTTTGACATGTTTCAGATAACCAGGCCTCCACAAAGTGAAGCCCGAGGTCATCCTGCTAGGAGAAACGTTGATCCGCAAGAGAAAGGGGAATCTAATACACCAAATGTACAACCTCAAGGTGAGATCACTAATGTTGAATTTTGAGAGGCTATACGGATGATGATCCAAGTAGTAACTAATAAAGTTGGGCAATAAAGAGGAACTATACAAGAAAGGCTTACACTTTGAGGATGCATGAATTTGAGCACGAATCCCCTAAGTTTTATGATTTCAATCAATACTGAGTATCATGAGAACTTTGTTGAGGAATTAAGATAGTTCAGCTAGTAGCATATGAACTGAAAAATGTTGCTAGGACTTGGTTCGATTAGTAGAAGGAGAGTAGAGATCAGGATGCACCACATCCGAGTTGGGCCTATTTTGAAGAATATTTCTTGTGGAGTCTCTTTCATCGAGAGTTGAAAGAGGATAAGGTACACTAGTTTATACATTGAAACATGAATCTTTGAGTGTGCACGAGTATGGGTTGAAGTACACCCAATTGTCCCTCTATGCTGCTGAAATGGTTAAGGACATGAGGATCAGAATGAGTTTGGTTGTTGCTAGCTTGGATCATTTATAAAACAAAGAGGGTAAGGCTATGATTCTGATAGGTTACATCAAAATATTCATATTGATGGTCTATGTGCAAAAGGTTGAACAGGAAAAGTTGAGGGACAAAGAAGAGTATAGAAGCAAGAAAGCAAAGACTGATAATGAGTCTGGGCAGCACGGAAGTAGTATGAACCAACCATATTTTCAGAAACAAAATGGGCATGCACCATCATCGACTAGTGCACCCGCGCCCAGAAACACAGGTGAGTATATGGGTAGAATTTGCATAACTTCAATGCTAGAACAACACAGACCCAAGGTAGTGTGGCACATGGAGGTAATTGGGCTTCTCTATGTGGTAGGTGTCGTACAAACTTCGTTGGTAAGTGTTTTGATTGCCAATCAAGTTGTTTGAAGTGTGCGAAAGAGGGACACTTCATGAAAGAATGTCCTAAAAATAAGCAAGATAGTGGAAATCCGTCAACTGAGCCCACTCTTCATTAGTTGCTCCACCAGACAAGGATGCTCTAGAGGATCTACTTCCGGCACTAGTGGAGGAGCAAATCGAATCTAAGTAATCACTTGTCCCCAAGAACAAGATAGCTCTCCCAGTTTTTCACTAGTGTGATCAAAGTCTTTCATTTTGATGTTTATGCTTTTCTAGACCCAAGGAAAGTTTCTCTTTTGTAACTACTTATGTTGCAAATAAGTTTGAAATTCTTCCTAAGAAACTTTGTGAACCCTTTTGTGTTTTTACACATGTTGGAGAGTCTATTCTAGTAGAAAAAGTCTATCATGATTGTCCTGTTTCCATCAATCACAAAAACGCCATGGCTAATCTAGTTGAATTAGACATGATAGTTTTTGATGTCATTTATGGTATAGACTGTCTTAATTCTTGTTGTGCGTAAATAGATTGTAGAACTCGAGTTCTCAATTCTAGTCGTAATGAGCCAGTTATAGAGTGAAGTAGTAGTTCAGAAACGCCTAAGGGTCATTTCATTTCGTACCTTAAGTCAAGAAAGTTAGTTTCAAATGATTTTATCTACCACATTGTTCGATTTAATGGCTAAAGTGCTGAGGTAACTCCCATCTAGTTAAATTCTATAGGAAAAGAGGTTCAAGAAATTTTTCCTGATGATCTACCCGAGTCCCTCCTGCCCGAGTCCCTCCTGAGAGAAACAGAATTCAACATAGACATCATTCTATATACTCGTCCTATCTCTACTCCGCCATATTGAATGGCACCACTAGAGTTAAAAGAGTTGAAAAAACAGTTTAAAGATATGTTAGATAAGGGTTTCATTCGAGAAAGTGTCTCACCTTGGGGTGCTCCGGCCTTATTGGTGAGAAAGAAAGATGGTGCCCTTAGGATGTGTATACATTACAGCAAATTGAACAAGGTTGCCATCAAGAATAAATATCCTCTCAAGAGCAACATAAAGTTCAAAATATGAACGACAATGGACATGAATGTAATTATCATAATGGTCCTCTTATGGAACCCATATCCAAGCTGTCAATGTGTTAGAACGTGATACAAGATCAAATATATGTTCAAGAATTAATACCCAATACAAATATGAGTTAGAACATGATATTCGATCAAATGTACGAGTTGAAACGTGACACTCGATCCAATATATGTGTCGGAATGTGACACCAATACAATATATGTATCAAAACGTGACACCTGATCCAATCAGCAAAATGACAATCACAATCACAACCATAATGAGCAATGCTCATAGTCATGCAATCAAGTAATAGATTCATGGCATGTAATTGTTCATATATAGAATAATTTCATTAGATTAGATTCATATTTCACTATTCACCTACACACAGCCACACATGCATACAATGAAGAAATTAAGAAATATATATCACACAAACAGGATATCAAACTATCACCTACATTGAAACCAAGTTTGAATCCTCCTAAGACAGTTGAGTCTTCCCTCTCCTAATTCTCTCATTTTGTTTCTGGTCTAAAAAAATCAATCAATGCAATGATCAGTGAATAAGACCTAACTACCTGGATTATAATATACTTTATCAATCCTAGAGTAAACAAAATATCTTAATGTTAAATTAGAGCTTTTTTCACAATTAACCTCAGGTCAAAACCCTCCCCCGATGATAATTACTCAAGAATCTAAGTTCTAAAGTTCAAAAAATGGATTAGGGAAGTAGTAATCATACCTTGAATTCTAGAAGTTGTAGAAAGATGTCAAGAACATTCCATGGGTACTCTCTTACCTCTCAAGAATGAGGGTTTTTAGGAAGACCATTTTTGTTTTTTTACCTGATTTATGTCACGACTATCCCGCCAAAGTGGGACAGACCCTGCAATAATGGCCCCGCCCTTTCGGAACTAACCCCTCCTTGGGAGCTTACACGGAGACAAAGTCAAATTTGTGTTTTTACAACACACCTTCAACCCTAGACGTTCAAAAACAAAATTTCTCAGCCTAAGATTCATTTCATGTGTTTTACTCTCCAGAATTCGATTTTTTAAAGTCATACGGTCTCCCTCATCTCTGTGTTAACCACTCAGGTGATCAAACTCATAATATTGGTCTATTCATCTTATTCATTTCCAAATTTCCCTAGATCTCATCTGACTCAAATTTCTCCTTAACATGACAACTCTAGGAAATTCCAAGTCACTACTCAAAAGTTTTCTAGTCCAATTTGTTTTCCCATTGACTTTTTCATAACAACACGAATATGTCGTTACAATAGTACTCGCAAAATATACTCAGATCATATTCTTAAAAATATAACTCTTTTTGTTCCTTGAGGAAATTGGTGTTTTCTCTCATGTTAAATGTGAAAGAATTTACTCTTTAGGAATACTTATTTCCCATATATCATTTTTAAGAAAATGAACTTCACCCTCACTCTTACTCAAATCAATGCTTAAAGCTTAAAACAAGTTTAAAACAATTGTAATGACTTTTTGAAAAACGACTCAAAGAAATCTCAAGACATGACTCTTAGCTCCACCTTGAATTTGAATTTATGGATTCAATGTTGTGATTCATGTTTATGGATGATTTATAGAAGGTTATAAGTCATATACAGTAGTTAGAATTACGAGGAAGTGTTAGCACACTACAAAAGGACTTAGAAGGTCTAAACGACAAAAAATAGGCGGGGGAAAGGACCCTGGCACATTGCTGGCGTGGGGTGCCAGACCCTTAGTCAAGAGACCTTATCCTGACACACTACCGATGCGCCATGCCACCCTTCCCTAGTCTAGTCCAGAAAATTTTATCTTCTCATTTCTAATCATAATTCAATTCAATTCGATTCTTTTTCTCAAGTTTTCTTCAGCTTCAGATACCCAATACATGTACACAAGAAACTACTTAAAACTAATCTTAAACTAAATAAAATTATCTCTCCTGAATCCCATCTTAGTTCAAGAACAAAAGCAAAATCAAGAATACAAATCAAGAACATCAAAACTTCAACTTTCTAGAACAATTTTTACGTTGGAATTGATATTATTCGCGTGTGGGTGAAGGAACTGAACACTATGTGAACTCATATACCTCTTTAGGGATTAAGCCTTGGCCAAACGACCTTTGATCTATGAAGAAATCTCCAAGAATCCCTTGACATTTCTCCTTTTATCCTCTTCTTGAACAATTCTCAAAACCCTAGGTGTTAATTTTAATTGCATAAATTTAACAAAATCAGTATAGACCTGTAGTTACTTACTAAAGACTAAATACATTCATTGGGTAAGGAAAATAACAAAATACCCCTTTTGAATTCGGGTATCTTTCCTTAATCGGACGACCAGACTTCAAACGGGCATATCTCTGTCATACAAGGTCATAATTTAGCAAACTCAGTGGAGTCCTTCCCACAATACAAGCGTATGAACCACTCTTGCTGTTACTGTTCCCAAAATTGATCGAGCTGTAAATACTAATGACTTTTTTGTCCCTATTGGGTCGTATTGTGACTTTTGATGAGCATGAGATGCTAATTAAGTTCTTGAAGCTGAAGCCACTTGTGTTCCATGGTTGTGAAACTAACGACGCTTATGAGTTTATTTAGGATTGTTATGAAAGGCTTCACAATTTAAGTATTGTACAACATCATGGGATCGAGTTTGTGACCTTCCGGTTTCAAGGTGAGTTTAAGTAATAGTGGAGGGCCTATGTGAAATGCAGATAATAAGCCTTGCCCCATTCACTTTGACGTAGTTTCATGCTCTCTTCCTAGAAAAGTATGTGGCCCGGACTTTGAGGGATCACAAAAAGGATGAGTTCATAGCCTTGCAGCATGGTGGTATGACTGTAGCTTCATATGAGGCTATGTTTCATGCCTTTTCTAGATACGCTACACAATTGGTGACTACAGAGGAGGAGAGGATTGGTCTTTTTTCAATGGATTGAACTCCGAACTCCAAGTATTGCATGTTCACAGACCTCTAGAGGAAAAAGTTTTAAGGACGTGAATAACTTTGTAAAGAAAGTGGAACGAGTTAGACGTGATGGTCAGGTTAAGACATTGTCTATGAAGTCAAAGATCACATGTAACATCTAATGTTCCTACATCTGTCACGATCTAGGAGCACCCCCGAATGTAACATGGCGTACTTGACCTCTCGGAGTTCTTTTACAAGCCAATAGACATCATTTATCGCATTAACATAAATATTTAGCAGAATTTTTTTAAAATAATTCAGAGCACATCAAATGCTAGAACATCGCTTCATATATACTAAAATATCATAATACATAGTTAGACTCTATGTCTCTTTTGCAATCTTAGACTAAAAAACAATAGAGTAGAATATGGACACAACCCTTAACAACATAAAATAATGTGTAAGCTATTACATAAAGTTTAATAAGAACTTGACATAGGAAATCCTTGAATATTAAGGATCCTTTTCTTGAGCTTGGGAAACATGTATCAATCCTTTCACTTTCAGAGACATCCCCTAGTCATAACAACTTACACTCTGTGCAAAAAGATGAAGAAGATGGTATTATTACAAGAACACGCTAAGTATGGTAACCATGCAAAAACATGAAATGAAAGAGGAATTTTAGTTAGAAACCACGCATCATGTCTTTTAGTAAACCTTCACGAACATTACTAAACAAGCATCATATAGTTTACATACTTCATTTAGACACGTACAATAGTCATAACTTCAAATAAATCCACATATTACATTGAAGGCAGATTCCTCATTTTCATTATATTATCTTTCTACTACCGTAACTCATTTACCCCAAAGTAACCCTTTCGTAAACTTGTGCAATGCATCAATAGTGTCCCATTCCACAATCCACACTAAAGCATCACCTTAAGGTCACCAAGGTGAACATTCATATTACATTCATTAACTCAAACATATACATTCGTGGAAGTATAACATATCATGAGACACATACTTCACATATGAACCAACATACTTCATGAACCACATACAAGACTCATTCCAAGAAAAAATACAAGTCAGGACTACCAATATCATCATGATGAGACAATAGTCAACAAATGCATATTTGAAGTTCACTCTATTAAGATATCATAAGACCTTAATCATAATGTCAGTCTAAGCTTACTATTGCAATCTACATGTGAAGCCCCATAACCTCACACATACTAAGTAAACCCATAAAGAGACCACAAAAATTGCAACTTACTTTATACATTAATATGACAAGTATAGGTGACTACATGCATATCAAGTAAGACCTTCATCATTCAGACAATTAGACCAACATCATGCATATTATAATAGAATTAGGTCAATACTATAATTTCACGCATAAGAGACACATATAATACATATACATATTGAACTCCCTTCTAGAACTCTCTTCAAGATATACTTGTGCAATGCAGAGGTAAAGTCCAATACCCTCACCAACTGTATGCAATTTCTCTTAGTTGATCCTAGTTAGGGTTCATCATCTTACTTCCATTATTCATTTTACTTTAGGGAAACTTTGCCTTAACATAAACTAGCATGTGAGCTCCAAATAGAATCTATGTCAAGGAACCCACACCGAAAAGAGATGCTCATTAACATCATGCTAGCATCTAGATGGATCCACTTGCTAGGTCCTATTAGGTAAATATAGTTAAGAAAGCGGGAGATGTATAAGTAAAAACCTCTTTATTCAAATTGGCATTGTAGTTTCCCCTTCATGAGAATATTGGTGAACATACCTTCCTTTTTGGGAAGGGGCACCCCTCATTGTCAAGTTCACTCGTTGCTAGACTAAGTTCCCTTTTTGAAAGAAGCCTTTATTAACATTTCTTCATAAAAATATACTTTAAGAGATTAACCCCTCTTATGCATAGCTCATACGTTAATGATAAGAATTTCCTTTCATCAAAACCTAACTAATGTGAGAATATCATTTCGACACGGACGTAACATATTCAAACATAGTCTAGTTTTGAGTACAATTGAGTAACACTTTTTAAAATACCCTACTTAACTAGATTATCATAATATGATTCATTTATGAATTCATGTGTGTGTGTGTACATATATGTGGAAACCTTTCACATAAACACATTTACACAAGACATGTTCGTACTTCATTAGTCATATTCATTACATCATAACATAGGCTAAGATGTATACGAGATCACTTCTAATTCCTTGCAACCATACATTTATCATCATTTATTGGTTATCATGTTCATAGCTTAATCATACTTTCATAACTCAAGTGCATAAATGACTCACCCAAGGAACTATCCTATCACTGTACACATGTTCAATGTATAGGTAAAGTCCATACCATTACCTATATTGGTACACCTATCAAGTCATCCTAGTTAAGATACATTTTCATTCTTTCATGAACATATTACACTTGTAGTCATGCATGAGATATATGTGTGTACATATTGGTCAACATGAGCACATAATGGCAACAACATGGTAATTGAGGAAGCCACCCTCTAAAGATCACACACATGTACAACATCCCTCTAGTCTTATGTCACACACATGTAGAGTATTTAAGGACTATAGACTACACACACTTACATTACATCATAGGAGACAAAAGCATAGTCAACCTTTGAATAGAAGACTCATACTCAAGCATATAGGACCACACAATCATATCGGGGTACATAGGTAAGAGTAATTCGTAAATAGTACTTCATCAGTGTTAAATATAGAGACCATACCTAACCCTAAGATAATCATTCAGATATTCATAATCCTATCAATACAACCTAAATCATAAACTAGAATGGAAGACTAGACATACAACCTCATGTGTGTGATCATCATAATAGCACTTCACCAAACATCAATTTTCCTTCAAGGGGATGATAATAACATATAATAATATACAAGCATGTAAACACCACCACCATAAGTGGACCGTACCAATCAACACCATTCAATATGTATTCTGTGATAGCAGAGGAAATAGGTCTTCTTACCAACTCTTCAATGCTATGATAACCATTGATCAATTCTCAACAATTCATAAAACACTTACATTGATAACAATAGCAATAGGAAATTCAACATAATGGAATCATAATCTCATAAACAACTAATATCACAATACCCACATTACCGGCTAAATTGAGATATTAGGAGGATCTTGGGTTCTTCATGAAATTGGGTTTAAATTCATCATAAAATCAGTATCTAATCATAAATTCATCATTCTAATGACTTTGATAACAAATTTACAATGAAGCCATGGCTAGTTTGAAAGATTACAAGTTTGATCATGAATTTCTTTCAAAAACCTTTGAAAAACACAATAGATGAAGGGTTAACTACGGATAAAGTATTACGATACATTAATATATGAGAAGGCCACCAAAAATTTATGAATAAACCATTAGAATCCATCCCCTTAAGTTGTTCTTGAGTTTGATCTCCAATGAAGGTTCTAGAGAGAGTTTGTTTTGAGAGGGAAGCTTTATGATTTTGAAGAATGAATCTATGAATGGAGTTTTCGTGTTCTTAACCAACTAAAATAAAATTAAAATTGTACAAAATAACCGCTGATACCTTATTTGGAACGGGGTGAATTTCCAATTCACCCCTTAATTTGGGCAGCGCTTACACAGAATTACAAGTCCAAACTAGAATGGCAGTGACAGACCGCTGACGGAACGACGACACCGTCCTGCATATCTGTTGTTTATTAGTGAGGCTCATAATATAGGGACTGAGATCCCATGTCTAGGTGTGGAGAAATGCGCCCAATCAACGAGACGTCAACCATACTATAGGGCGTCATTTGCATGATCGTTGATACTTCAAGCTTTTGGGTCCTCCTCAAGGACCCTTTGGGTGGTTCTTGGGGAGTCGTTCCCGGATATTCTAGCCCTAAATACGGTCATTTACAAGTTAAGGTCCTATCCTAATATTTTACCCTACAAACAATACATATAATATGCAAAGACACACTAACATTCCTAAAGATGAATTTTCGAACGTCTTGGTCGTTCTTGGACGTTTGACCTCCAAACCACTTAAAATCAACTGTAGAAACTGCAAAACACTTTATTAACAAGTTATTAAACTTTTAAGGTACATGTGACGCTCTGGATAGATTATTTCATTTTGAGGGTCATGACATATCATCCACTTGGGAACATTCGTTCTTTAATTCACTGGAACTTTTAAAACACTTTCGAGGACTAAATGACCGATGTAGTAGCTCACAACATTTGACATATCATCACATAATAGTCAATGCACCAAACTTATAAGTAACACGAAATTCCTACCATCATGTACATAATGCAACACAACCAAATAAAACCTTCATTCAGTCACTCCTTAATGCATCAAACGCATAGGCATTTCTCATGTTCATAGGAGGAACATCCTTCTCCTAATCATGACATGATCTTCACATTTTATTTCATTAAGATCTAAACACGCAATATCCTTTAAATAAGATATAGTCATGCTCAACATCATCACTCAATAGGCAAATAAGCAACTCATACTAAATGCACATAGATCATGAGTAATGTAGATCTACAAAGACCCTTATCACTTAGACAAAATACCATCAACACCACACATTACATTACAATGTTTATTTATGTTTAAGGAGGAATATACTTCTCCTTAACATAACACATGTTATTATAAAGTTCATATACAAGCAACGCACAAAGGTCAATTCATTTTAAGGAGAAATTCTCTACTTTTAACCAAATTATGCTCATACTCCCTTCCTTGTGAAGTTAAAATGGTAAATCACACCACACACATCATAGCAATATAAAGTTAATTCACATAGTTTCAATTTTTAACATGACACTAGTTTTCATAAACATGGATCATGTAGGGAAATTCATACAATTCATAGGTACACATAAAGACATTGGCTAGACATACCTTCACTTCTCAAGTGTTAGCCTACATTTCAAAGTCATACATTTTCAAAGGGACTCATCATTTCTCATTTAAAGAAAACTCAAATTCTCATTGCGGGGCAAACACCACACCTTATAAGTGACATCAATCATGTTTCTGACATCATCTTATGAAGTCAAATGCAATATTAACATATCTAGATGCACAATCAACATGAGAAACATGAATTTGATCAACACTCTATTTCATGCAATAAGAAAATTTTAAAATGTGCATAACATAGTATCAATTAAGACATGCATAACATATGGAGAACATGCAAAATATACTTATACACAAGACTCCCATCATGAAACAAGCTACAAGGAACTCTTTATTTCAAGCTTGAGTAAGAATATAAGGAAGTATAGGAATATCAATAATCTTACTACTCACATCATCATCCCCCACTTAGGGTAAACCTATTTAAGAGCAACTTATCTCAATTTTAGGGTAACTTTAGCTTACCAACCTTAATAACTAAGCACATCATCCCTCTCTTGGGATCTAAGCTTATGCACACCCTTCATTAACACATAAAAGTGATTCTCAACATAGAGAAGTTCAAGGGAACTCAACATATGAACATTAAGGTCACTCAAAACCTTACCATCAAGTCAGATTATACCAAACTTGGGGTAAGCCTAATCACATCTTGCCGTTAAATACCAAGGTCAAGAAAATTCAAGACCAAACCTACAAAGGTTCAATCTAAGCACTTTCTTTGGATGACCAAACTTAGAATCAAACTTAAAAGAAAACTAACCACTTCTAAGTAGGTCAACATCAATTCTTTTCCTCTTTCCATGAACTAAGGGGTACATACATCCCTCTAAGTCAACCTTTTGGGGCCAATCATAATCCCAACTTATGGAATAGAACCCTTTCTTCCTTTTTTCCCCCTCACTCTTAGAGTAGGTTCACATATGGACTTATCGATTAGTCATAAGAGTTCTCCCTTAACTAGCATACTTCATAATTTCATTACTAGGTTTAACACAGATCTCCCCTCCTTAGGATAAAGCTTCCAATCCACACAAGGGCAACTCTGAAACATTACACATATACAAGGCAACATTCATCTTTCACTATTTACCACGTTTCTCCAAAACATTTCAAGCCTATCTCATAACATTAAACTATATTCTACATTATCATAAGGTAACTTATAATTTCAAAGGGGCTCCATTCAACCATAACAATTCTTAACAAGCTATGACTATATCATAACATGACTTCTCAACAGAATATATCATTTCTAATAGATCACCTATAGTCATAAATGGCATAACATCAAAACATACCAAATTCACCTTCACATATACTAATTCAGTCATAATAACCATAGTAAGCATCAAACTTCACCTTTTCTCCCTCAAGCATTGAGAGATCATTCCATCCAAGTAATCACATCTAAAAGACCATCGGACAAGGAACAAGAGAGATATCATGTAGAGTTAAGTTCATAGTAGGAACCTAGAGTAGTGAATAATGTGATAACTCTATCTTCTTATAGCCTCTCACTCATAAATGTGTCGCGACTTACCACCGATGAACAAAATATACTAGACGTAGAAATATGAGACTTTGGACCCTAAAACCACTTTTTATAACTCATCCTCTACCACATTTGTCACGATAGGGGAGCACCCCCGAAGTAACATGACGTAGATGACCTCTCGGAGTTCTAATACAAGCCCATATACATCATTCATTGTATCAACATAGAAATTTAGCGGAATATTTTAAAAACTTTTCATAGCACATCAAATGCTATAACATCACTTCATATATAATAAAATATCATAATACATTGTTAGATTATAAGTTTCTTTTGCCATGTTTGACTCATTACCAATAGAGTAGAATAGGACAATGCCCCTAACAACATAAAATAATATCTATGCTATTACATAAACTTGAATCTTAAGGATCCCTTTCGTGAACTTGAAAAACATCTATCAAGCCCTTAACTTTAAGATACATCCTCTAGTCATTCACCACCTACACTTTGTGTAAAAAGATGAAGAAAAATGGAACTATTACAAGAATACACTAAGTATGACAACCATGCCAAATCATGAATTGAAAGAGGACTTTTAGTTAGAAACCATGCATCATGTTTTTTAGTAAAACTTCATGAAAGTTACAACAAAAACATCATATAGTTCACATACTTCATATAGACATTTACAATACTTATAACATCACATAAATTCACATATTTTATTGAAGGCACATTCCTCATTTTCATAGTATTATCTTTCAATTACCTTACCTCCTTTATCCCAAAGTAACCCTTTAGTAATAATTGTGCAATGCATGAATAGTGTCCCATTCCATCATCCACACTCAACCATCACCTTAAGGTCACCAAGGTGAACATTCATATTACCTTCATTAACTCAAACATAAACATTCATAGAAGCATAACATATCATGAGACATATACTTCATATATGAACAACATACTTCATGATCCACATAGACGACTCATTCCAAGACAACATACAACTCAAGATTACCAATATCATCATGATGAGACAATATTCAACAAATGCATATTTGAACTTCACTCCATGAAGACATCATAAGACCTTACTCATAATATCAATCTAAGCCTACTATTGAAATGTATATGTGAAGTCCCATAACCATACATAGACAAAGTAAACCCACATAAACACCAAAAGCATTGGCACTTACTTCATACCTCGATAGGATAAGTACAACTAACTACATTTATATCTAGTAAGACCTTCATTATATAGCCAATAAGACCAACATCATGCATATTATCATACAAGTAGGTCAATAAAATAATGTCATGCATAAGAGACACATACATATACATATACATATACATATACCTATACATATACATATACATATACATATATAATTCCCTCGTAGAACTCCCTTCAAGAGCTACTTGTGCAATACATAAGTAAAGTCTCAAACCCTCACCTACAATAAGCAACTTCTATTATGTGATACTCGTTAGGGTTCATCATCTTATTTCTATTGTTCATTTTACTTCAAAGAAGCTTTGCCTTAACCAACACTAAGTCATGTGAGCTAAACATGGAATCCGGTGTCAGGGAACCCCACACCGAAAGGAGGTGCTCTACTTGCCAACGTAAAACATTATGTTAGCATCTAGGTTGATCCACTTGCTAGGTACTATGGGATGCACCTAGTTAAGGAACTTGGAGATGTATAATTGAAACCCTCTTTAAGACAATTGACATTCTAGTTTCCACGTCATGAGAACATTGGTGAACATATCTTCCTTTTTGGGAAGAGGCACCCCTTATTGTCAAGCTCACTCTGTGTTAAGCTAAAATCCCTCTTTCAAAATCCTTTCATTAACTTTACTTCATAAAAATAGGCTTTACGAGATTAACCACTAATATGTATAGCTCATAGGTTAATGATGAGAATGTCCTATCCTAAAAACCAAACTCATGTGAGAATATCCTTTCACATAGGCATAGCATATTTATAGCATAGTCTATTTTTGGATACAATTGAGTAACAACTTTCAAAAGACACTACTTTAGTAGATTATCATAACATTCTTCATTCATGCATTCATGTGTTTGTGAGTATACATATATGAGGAAATCTTTCACATAAATACATTTCGACAACACTTGTTTATACTTCATTAGTCATATTAATTACATTCATAACATAATACTAAGATGCATAATAGATCACTTCTAATCCCTTATTATCATGCATTTATCATAATCACAATTTTTATCATGTTCATAGCTTAATCATACTTTCATAACATAAGTGTATAAAAACCTCATCCTAGGAACAATCCTATCAAGGTACACATGTGCAATGTGTAGTCTCAAAGTCTCATACCTTTACATATACTAGTACACCTATCAAGTCATCCTTTTTAAGGTACATTTACGTAATTTCATGAACATACTACACTTGTTGTCAAGCATGAGGTGTGTGTGTACATATTGGTCAACATGATCTCATAATTACAACAACATGGTAATGAGGAAGCCACCCTCTAAAGATCAAAACACATGTACAACATCCCTCTAGTCTTAAGTCACACACATGTAGTGTATTTAAGTACTGTAGACTACACACACTCACATTACATCATAGGAGAGAAGAGCATATTCAATCTTTGAATAGAAGACTCCTACTTATGCATATAAGACTACAGAATCATATAGGGGTACATAGGTAAGGGTCATTATGCAATAGTACTTCATCAATGTTAACCATATAGACCATACCTAATCCTAACATAATCATTCACGTGTTCATAATACAATCAATACACCCTAGAACATAAACTAGAATACAAGACTAGACATACACCCTCTTATATGTGATCATCATAACCACACTTCACCAAACATGAATTTATCCTTCAAGGCCATGATCATAAAATATAAGAATATATAAGAATGTAAACACCACCACCATAAGTGGACCATACCGATTAACATCATTCAATATCCATTCTATGCTAAGTAGAGGAAATAGATCAATTTACAAACTCTCCAATGCTATGATACTCATTGATCAATTCCAAATAATTCATAACAAATTCACACAGATAATAATATCTATAGGCAATTCAAATTAATCAAACCATATTCTCATAAACATCTAAACAAGATCATAATACCCACATTATAGGCTAAATTGAAAAAATAAGATCATAATACCCACATTATAGGCTAAATTGAAAAAATTAGGAGGACCATGAGTTGTTCATGAAATTGTATTGAAATTAATCATAAAATCAGTAGCTAATCATAAATTCATCTTTAGAATGACTTTGAAAATAATTTGACAAAGAACCGATGGCCTGACTGAAAGATACTAATTTTGATATGAAATATCTTTGAAAAAACTTTAAAAGAACTCCTTAGATGAAAGGTTAAATAAGGATAAAGGATTACCATACCTTACTTTATGATAAGACCATGAAAAATTGAAGAATAAACCATTAGAATACGTCCCCTAAGTTGTTCTTGAGCTTGATCTCCAATGGAGGTTCAAGCTAGTGTTTGTTTTAAGAGGGAAAGGTTTTGCTTTTTAAGAGTGAAATGTGAATGGGGTTTTCATGTTTTAACCAACTAAAAATACCTAAAAATGGATAAAATAACCTCCCATACCTTATTTGGAACATGGGGTGAATTTCCCAATTCACCCCTTAACTTAGTAGTGCATAGACAGAAATTGCATGTTCAAATTACGGATGGTAGTGACGGACTGTTGAGGGAACGACGGCACCGTCCTGTACATCTGTCATTTTTGACTGAGGCTCATATTTTGGGGGCTGATCTCCCACGCCTAAATGTTGTGAAATGTCCCCAATAGATGGGACATCAACCATACTACGGGGCGTGGTTTGCATGGTCATTTATTGACACTGCCAAAGCTATGTACAACCAGCTTTTGAGTCCTCCTCAAGGATCCTTTGGGTGGTCTTTGGGGAGTTGTACCTAGAAGTTTTGACCCTAAATATGATCATACACAAGTTAGGATCCTATCCTATCATTTTAAGCACCAAACAATACATAAAACATGCTAAGACACACTAGAACACACTAGCACGCCTAAAGACTAACTTTCGAACGTCTTGGTTGACCTTGGACATTTGACCTCCTAACTACTTCAAATCAACTATACAAGTTTAAAAACATGTTATTAACAAGCTATTAACCTTTTACGGCACATGTGAGTCTCTATATACCTTAGTTGATTTTGAGGGTCTTGACAACTTCAGAGTTCACGGAGGTCGACACTTACAAATCAGACAATTTAGTAGGCCATGCTCGCTTCTACAAGCAGTTACTCACAAAAACTATAGCAGAATTCTATTCATGATAGCTAGGGAGCAACACCTTTGGCTGGAGACATTTTTTTTTCTCACCATTTCTATAATTCTTGAGAACCTGCACACATGAAGAGAGATTTTCCCTATCCACATATTACTAACCCTGTGCAGCAGCAAACTAGAGCAATGATACTCACATGCAACGGTAATTATGGTAGAGTACGTCCACAAGGTGGGCGAGGAGGGAAGCAACAAGGTCGTGGATGCCCGGGAAATGGTAATGCAGGTAGAGGAGAGGCGCAGGCAGGGGAGGAGGTTGTTCTTAAAGAAGAGAGGGCTAAGTTTTATGCCTTTCCCGGCAAGAAAGAGGAAGAGACATCTGATGCAAAGATCTCAATTACTACTCTTGCCTCTGACTAGATGGATAATGTGTAGTTTGATTTAGGATCTACTTTCTCATACAGGTCAGTTTAGTTTTCCTTGAGATTTAATGCATTTTGTGATGTACTTGATGCCCCCATCAATGTTTTTACTCTAGTTGTGGAGTGTATCAAAGTCACACATGTATATCGTACTTTTCATGATATGTTTATGAGTTCCAAACTTGGGCTAATATGGTTATTATATGCATGACTGACTTATATTAATTCTTAGGCATGACTTGGTTATACCTCTATTTTTTGTGCTTAATAGTTAAACTAAGTATATGATAGTAGAGTTATTGAGTAAGGAAATGTTAGAGTGCGAAGATGTGTACAAGCCTAGGCCATCTAAGGTCACATCTTCCATTTGGGACAAGAAACTAGTGGGGTAGGAGTGTTCAGCGTATTTGGATAATGTCGAGATGTTTGTATTATTTATTCCTCCATTGAGTCTATTATGGCACTGTCTAAATTTAAGGAAGTATTTCCTATCCATTTTCCAGGTAGGCCTCTAGATAAATATATATTCAGCATTGATTTGGAACCTTGTACTTGCCGTATCTTAATCCCTCCTTATCATATTTCACTGCTAAAATTGAGAGAGCTAAAGTATTAAATCTAGGAACTGCTTGATAAAGGATTCATCCATCCTTGTGCTTCCCTATGGGATGCCCCTTTCTTATTTGTTAAAAAAGATTGTAGTATGAGATTGTGCATAAATTATCGATAGTTGAATAGGGTCACCATTTCAAATAAGTATTCATTGCCTCTAATAGATGATCTCTTTTACCATTTGCAAGGTGCATCGGGTTTATCTAAGATTGATCGAAGGTCTTTTTACCATCAGTTAAATATCAGGCATGAGTATATACCAAAAGCAATGTTTAGGACCCGCTGTGGGAACTATGAGTTTGTAGTGATGTTGTTTGGGTTGACAAATGTGTCGACAACTTTCATGAGTTTGATGAATGGTGTGTAACCATTTATGGATTCATTTGTGATTGTTTTTATTGATGACATTTTGGTTTATTTGAATAGTAAGAAAGATCATGCGATCATCATCGTATTATTTTGGGTGTAATTGAGAGACAAAAGCTATATGCCAAATTTTCCAAGTGTGAGTTCTGGTTGACTTTAGTTTCAAGGGAAAGAGTACTGGTAGATCTCCAAAAAATCAAAGTATTCAGAAATTTGATCCAACCTAGCTTTGTATCTGAAATTAGGAGTTTTATGGGACTCCCTACCTACTATTGTCGATTTGTGAAGAGTTCTTCTTATTTCTCCATGCATTTGACGAGAGTGACCCAAAAGAAGGTGCCCTTCAAGTGGACTGACAAATGTGAAGAGAACATCTAAAAGCTCAAGAATCTTCTGACCACATCACCTATTTTGGCACAACAAATATTTCGGTGTTTGTTATGAAGCTTCACTTTTGGGTTTGGGTAATATGTTGATGCTGGATAAGAATGTAATAGATTATGTTTGCTGTGTCGCAACAAATAGATGTGCATGAGAGAAATTATCCAACACATGATTTGGAGTTGGAAGAGGAAGTGTTTATTATTAATATATGACACATTACCTCTATTTTGTCATGTTTTAGGTGTTTACTGATCGTTGTAGCCTACAACATGTATTCACTCAGAAAGACTTCATCTCACACAATGAAGGTGGATGTAGTTATTCAAAGATTATAATGTTACCATCAAGTATTATCGAGGTAAGGCTAATATGGTTGTAGACACATTAAGTTGGAAAGTGGTGAGTAGGGGTAGTCTAGATTGCTTGAGTATATCCAAGTGACCTTTATCCAAGGAAATTCAAACCTTGGAGTGTAAGTTCATGACATTGGGCATCTTAAAGAAAGTTAGGGTCTTAGCCAATATTGAGGTTAGGCCCACATTATTAAGAAGATCAAGGCTAAACACTTTGAGGATGAGAGTTTGAATGAGCTCACAAAGAATATAATGCCTTGCAAGGCATAAGGAGGGACTCTTGATGCGAGGGGTGTGCTCAATTTTAACGGAAGAATTTGTGTTCCCTGAGTGGACGACCTGATTCCAAAAATGTTGACATAATCCCATGTTTCATAGTACTCCATTCATCCCGATGTTGCTTTCTCAAATTCTCAAAAAAAGTATTTGTTTTCAAGGGTTTTTGACTTTTTAGAGTCGCCACTTAATTTTGAGGAAAATTAAGAAAACCTTTATTTCAAAAGACTTCAACAGATAAAATTATTTAAAAATATTTAAAAGGGTTCAAGGATTCTTAAAACCAAAAGTGGCATTTTGCAGGGAATTAAATTTTCCTAACTTTTAAACTAACTACAAGTAAAATAGACAAGTAACTAAAAGCAAGTAAAGAGAGAGGGGGAAAGAGATTTGGATCTAAATCCGGGTTCTGTTCGCCTTGACCAGTTTTTGGACCCACATGCTTTGGGTTTTTGACCCATTTTCTTTTTGTACCTGTCCTAAGTTCTAAAAAATAATACAAAATACGAAATAAATAAGAGAGGACCACAACGGCTTAGACCCACTAAAAATAAAAATTTAAAAAAAAAATGAAAATAAAGGGTCTTCTAATCCGACGTCTTTCACTATCTTCAATCCTTTAAACTTCAGATCTGTGCGGCGGTATCATGGAATGGTCGATAGAAGGGAGTTGAGCCTTTTTGGCTCTCTCGAAATGCATAGAATGGTTGAGTTCTTAGCTAACTCGAACAGATTTTACATACAACGAAGAACAAAAATAAAAAAAAATTAGTGCTTAATAATAAAATCTTCGAATCATATCGTAAGGATGATTAACAGATCCCCAAATAATAAATATAAGTAAATTGCCACTTAACACCTTGAGATAAAATAAATAAATAAATAAATGAAATGGATAAGAGAAAACAATTGACGCAATTAATTTTATCCAAAAGCACATGTAATAAATGGCAGTAAAATTCAAAACATGTTACAATCTTGGAAATAATAATAATAATGATGCATGAACAACAATAGAAATATTTTAAGTTATTTAAGTTGGTGGGTAACTTTAAATACATTAAAGCACACAGATGGTCCTGACACTTTTTCCCTCAACTATAAATATTTGAAATCTACTTCCTTTCAATATTAACTATAAATATAGTATCAGAATAAACATAGACAAAAACGTTTACAGAAGGCTTTATGAAGATCAATTCTTGATTGAAAAGCAGATGACCAAGCTAAGAAACATATGTATAGAAGACATTGTCTAAATTAATTTGACACGAACAAGAACATCGAGCCTTTAGCCACGGATTCACGTTTGTTCAGCTGCTACGCTATAGACTTGATCAAAACAGATAGAATAATGCGAGTTTTCAATTAGAACTAGAGATTTTCAGAATTTATCAAATGACAAAAGAGAAGCTAAAATAACAAAGAAGAAAGAAAAAAAACTTTCAGATTTGAGCTAAAAAGAAAACCAACTTATTATGCAAAACTAGATTTAGGTCAGAGTGAATCCAAGCCTACAAGATATCATGTTGAATACTGATAAACCAAACGTGATATTAGCATAAAAATCTACACAAAGTTTGTAAGATGAAGACATGCTGATATCTGAAAAATCAAACAAGAAAACAAAATCTAATCGAAACTATCCATCTTCACAAAATTATAATGGGAGGCTTATCCAATGAAATTACGAGAACAACTACATTAACGATATTGATTCAACTCATACTCGGTGAACCAGTGGCCGGAGTTAGTAGCCCTTGGAACAACATGACAAATAACGGGAGAGTCCAACAAACAAGAGGATAGCCTCGAAGACTTGCATTCCAATTTAAACAGTGAAGTCACAACAGAGAAGAAAGAAAAATAGAAAAAAGAATTATCAAACCATTTGTACATGCTTAAGACTAACTGAACCATGTTAATCTCTGCAAGTTATTCCAAGGAGAAAATAACATTCAAGCAAACTACTAGAAATTATTCCTAGAAGAAAAGTCAATAGGCTGCACCCAACAAGAAATAAATGTCAAATACTAAAATAAAATATATCTACAAAAGCCTAGAGATGCTAGCTTATCATTTAAAAAAAGAAAATTAGATGTAGCTATTCGGCCAAATTATATTAACAATAAATGACCATAAATAACTAAAGAAGGCAGCCCTATTCTCCAAACTGGCATGTTGGACATAAACACAAATAGGCATGAATAAATACAATGCACAAAGAGAATAGCGAACAATACTCAAACGAGTAGGGGAGGAACGCCAACACTAGGTGCAGACTTATTGACTTCAATTACACTAATGGAATCATCTAAGAACAAATATAACACACTAAATATTTAACAAATTCACGAAAATAAAAATAAAAAATGTAATGAGGCTTTTTCGACATCGAAACATATCATCTTCTAAGAAAACAGAGAAAGGTGAAGAGAGTATTAAGAAGGAGATGACAGTACCTTCTTTTGGTAAGCAGAACTGAGAACTCGAGCAAGGAAAACAAGCAGCGAACTCCGACACTAAGACTCGAATTTGAACGACGGGTTCGAAACTTTAAGCAGAATATCGCTTCAAAACGCTAACACTATTGCCTCTCCTTTCCCAAAGGTATTATGATATGAATTTGTAACCTGTTATTCAGATTTCTCTTTTTTCCTTTTCAATTCTACACCTCTCACAAAAATCCCCTTTTTTAGAACAGAAGACGAGCATATATAGTGGAAGAAATGGGTTTCGGTTTTGGGGGGAAAAGGGTAAGAAGGGAAAAACCAAGAACAACCTTCCAAATTCAAAATTTCCTTAAGAACGAAAGAAAGCTGGTTGTACGTTGTACCAAATCGCAGCCTTCAAACGGGAAAATGAGTGCAACTGTTCGATTTCGTCCCTAGGAAGAGCGAATAGCGGAGATTACTCTAGCTCGACATGAAGGACGAATTTGGAAGCTGCTGCGACGTACCAGATGAGAAGGATGCGAGAAAGAGGATAAGAACACAGTGTACTGCTTGTAATCCTTGATCCTTTCCGTCTATTTTCACGCTGAAATTGACATCTTGAGCCCGCCCTTGAACGCTGGGGCTGGCGGTTCCTTGTACTCACTTCTGTGTGAGGCACGTGCAAGGCTGCCATTGCTTTTCTGTTTACGTTGCGTGTATTGCCGTCGCTGAGGAAAATTAAAAAAATGGGCTGGGGAATTTTATTGGGAAACTTACATAAATATACTATTATAAAAAAATATTTACCATTTATAGCAATAATTTTTTTTTCACTTGATCACTTTTAATCCATTTATAATACAAGTTTAATACATATTACAAAGAAACAAGAACAGTTTATTATTCAATATAATACAAATTTAATGATGATAATTCATTTATCACACATTTTAATATACTTATAATACAATGTGACATTTTTTACCAAACAAACATGATATATTTCAAAAAACAATTATAATTCATATATATTGCATACATAATTCACTTTTAATACCTATACAGATTTAACAAAGCTTTGATATAAATGGTAATAAACAAAAAGTATTGCTAAAATGAGTAATTATTTTTTAAAATGTATTAATTTATGTAATTTTTCCAATTCTATTTGTGTAATACTTTAAGTGGGCTGGTATATGGGAAATAAAGGGAAAGGGCTGAACGATTTGGGCTTTAAAAATTCCAGACAATGAGCTGTTTTGGGACTTTAAGGAAATAATCAAATCAAAACAACTTCGAAAAATTGATTAAAAATTTAAATAAGACGAATTAATATCGACTAATTAACGAGCTTCTTAATTTTAATGACATAAGATAATTAAATAAAGCAAAATATAAATCAACAAATCAAGAATATGAAAATTAGTTGACTTAGATAATTGCCCAATTAATAGAGCAAAAACAAAAATATTATTTAGGACGATTGGCGAATATTCATAAAATATACTAGTTATATGCATAATTATATTAGCCCTAGATATTACTAAAAATATAATACTTTAAAATGACTTTAAAATTTGAAATTTGTAAGAACTAATTGTTTCAAATCATTTTTGAATTAAGAAAACCGTTAATTAAATATCGAGGAGGTCATAATTTGGGTGTCAACAAATGTCCCTCATTTTACTTGGATTGATGCAAGAAATTCGAGGAAAATGAAATTGACCAATCTAATTTTTGACTGAACACATAATAATCTTTAACAAAGGGACTTTGGTAGGGACATTAGGGATTATGACCGCACCCCAAAATGGGTTTCCTTGGAATACAGCCGACTTTTCAACACTGAGCCTGCCTACATATCCTTAAGCTTTAGGAATCAGGTTCTTTGTAGTTCGACTCCATCGGTGGAAAAGAAATCTGTTATGCAAGATGACTTTAGGCTCTGGACGAGTGACCAATTAAATCGAGTATTAAAAGGAGGCTTGTAACCTCTTAGTCATGAATGTAGCGCGCTTTAAACCATAATTAAGAATTTAAACAGACATAATTTCCAAAAATCTTGGTGCATGTCACTCAGATAGGAAGGTTGCCTCCGGTAGACCGAAATTCTGGATGCAAAATCGGAACTGCCAAAAATAAAGAAAAATCCCACATGCCTTCTAACAGGGGTGTGGTTTGATTGTTGTGGAATTCGCCCCTCTGCTCGCGCCCTAAGAGTTTGACACTCCTCTTTGGAGTATGTCCCAGTTCGCTGCTATGAAAAGTTCCACGTTGTGCTGCATCCTTTTTGATGTCGTCTGCATCAGTGGTATGTTTCGGAGAATTCATTCTTTAGGATGATCTCGACAAAACATAGATAAAACTCATCAGCATGGAGATGCAATTAAGATGGGAGACGGTGTCTTTCACCATATCGACACCGAATTGTTCTCGTCGACCTTTGATGTCAACTTGATTGGTTTGACATAAAGCAAATAAAAATTATGTCTTATGTTTGCAATATAATTTTAAATGTTTTCTTCATTTGATGTCAACACAAAGGAAAGTTGATGCGGTGTGTTAGTATTCCTCTTGATATCGTCTTCGATGCTTTTCTTGATGTTTACTTTTATCAAAATAAAAGATTACAGTTGATGCCGATGGATAAATATTTCTCTTGGATGCACGATTTTCAGGCAGTGCATGACTTCTTGCGGGGTATTAATATCTTCCCACGATGCGTAAATTTCTGTGGGGTATGAAATCTTCTCATAATGCATAACTTTTCTGTGAGGCATCAAATCCTCTCGCGATGCATAAATTTTAACGAGGCATGAAATCTTCTCGTGGTGCATAAATTTCTACGATGTATGAAATCTTCTTGCGATGCATGAAATCTTCCCGCGATGCATAACTTTCGGTGAGGCATGAAATCTTCCCGCGATGCATAACTTTCTGCGAGAAATAAATATCTTCTCGCGATGCATGAATATTGACTCGCGATGCATGGTCTTCCGTGATGCATGAACATTTACTCGTGAGGCATTATCTTTCGTGATTCATGAATATTGACTCGCGATGCATGATCTTCCGCGATGCATGAATATTGACTCGCAATGCATGATCTTCCACAATGCAAGAATATTGACTCGCGATGCATGATCTTCCACGATGCATGGATATTAACTAGCGATGCATGCATATTAACTCTTGACGTCATCCTTGATATTAAATGAAGATAGTGCTTCAATCGAGCAACATAGTGATCTTCTGGGTGCTTTGTAGATAATCATATCGTCTCCAATGATGATAACGGTAAAATGACATCTAGATAATATATCATCTTGATCGACAATAAAATAACTGACCCCTCCGGGTAATGCATAGTATTATATCTGACATTATGATAAAAATAATGTCCTTTACGGAAACCGTAAACTTTTCCTTGAAATTTTTGCTTGATTCACCTTCGAATCTAGATGGACGTTCTTTATAAATTTCATGTTGTTAGAAATAGATTGAAATAAACAATTCATATTCCCAAGTCTCTGACATAAGCGATATAAAATGAATCTTGCTTCTAAGAAAACTATTGATTTTAGGATAGTTTTCTCCTCCTTTGACTTCTCCATATTCATCCATCGGACTAATTGCTGATTTCAGAGCAAATATATAAACCTGTGTCCACAGAAAAATTGTTAGTTTTAAAAACAAACTAATCTTTGTCGATTTCTTCAGTTTTTTGCTCCTTGTCCCGCTATCTTCGGTTGATCTCCCGATCTTCCAACTCTTGATAGATGAGACAAAATATTTTATGCCAAAATAAATGAAACGTAAATGGGAAAATTTAAGAAAAATAAATTTTCAAGAAATAGTATTTGAAAAGGTCATTGCCAATTCATGTCTTATCACGCTTAACGAATTTCATTCAGTGTGATGCTTGGAGGTTTTATCTGATTTTTAATTGGGGAGTTTTTCAGAGTCACAACTGACTTATAGATAAACCTATGCTGAAATTTGAGGTTATCCTTAAAATTTCTGTCCCAGTTAACCGTCTTGCTTTTCTTTCCATTGTAAGTGAGTAGATTGCACAATTTTTGATATTTTCTCAAAAGTTCTGTCCCAGTTGAAGATCTAAAAATATCTTTGGTCTTGACTTGATGAGGAAGAATCTTCTCCTCGAGAGTTTTGAGTCCCTCTCAAAAATTCTGTCGCGGTTTCTATTTTAAAGAGGAATAGAACTCTTACGGGAGATATAACCGAACCCTTGTGACGCCTACATATTCCGTTAAGGCAGGAATCAGGTCAAACGTAGTTCCCCACTCAAAAGATGAGAAAATAAGAAAAATTACAAAGAAACCAAACGAGGCCGACATAGGCCGCCTACGTATCTCATTCTTGAGAATTCGGGTCGAACGTAGTTTAAATACAAAGAAATAATTAAAGGGGATAAATGAGGTGACCGAGGCCGACATAGGCCGCCTACGTATCCCATTCTTAAGAATTCAGGTCAGACGTAGTTCATTACTGGAGGGATATAAATTTAAGAAAAACAAATACAAGCAAACAGAATGATTACAAGTAAATAACAGAAATGCAAACCGTAGTTTCACACGTTGTATCTCTTGATGACATCTGAGTTGATTGGTTTGGACCATGTGGTGCCATCCATCTCCGACAGGACCAAAGGACTTTCGGATAATACCTTGCGAACCATGTAGGGTCCTTGCTAGTTTGGTGCGAATTTTCCTTTATAGTCATCTTAATGAGGAAAAATGCGATTAAGTACTAACTGACCTATTTCAAAAGTTCTAGCTCTAACTTTATTGTGGAAAGCGCGAATCATTCTCTGTCAAAACAACTAACCATGACAAACGACAACCATTCTCTTCCCATCAATCAAAGTTAACTGATCAATGCGCTTGCTAACCCACTCAACATTACTCAACTCTGCTTCTTGGATGATCCTTAGGGATGGTATCTCAACTTCATCTGGTATGACAGTCGTCCGATAACCCAACAAAGCATATGGCAACATCTCATGCCAACCTCGGTAATTTTCAAGCATCTTCCTCAGAATCTTCTTCATATTCTTATTGGCACCCTCCACAGCTCCGTTCATTTGAGGGCGATAAGCAGTTGAGTTTCGGTGAGTAATCTTGAATTGCTCACATATATCTCTCATCAGGTGACTGTTAAGATTAGCACCATTTTCAGTAATAATGGATTCTGGTACTCCAAACATTCACATCAAATTGTTGCAAACAAAATCAGCAACAACTTTCATGGTTAGCTACTTGTAAGAAGCTGCTTCTACCCACTTGGTGATACAATCAATGACAACCAAAATAAATCTGTGTCCATTAGAAGCGTCTGGCTCTATCGGGCCGATGACATCCATACCCCAAGATACAAATGGCCAAGGTGAACTCATAACATTAAGCTCTTGAGGTGGCACTCGGATCAAATCACCGTGCACCTGACATTTATGGCATTTCAGCACAAACTTGCAACAATCATCCTCCATAGTCATCCAGAAAAAACTGGATCGAAGGATCTTTCTTGCCAAAATGAGCCCATTCATATGTGTGCCACAAACTTTGGCATGTATCTATTTAATAAGCCTCGCAGCTTCGAAGGCATTAACGCATCTTAGAAGACTCAAATCTGGAGTCCTCCTATAAAGGACTTCTCCACTTATAAAGAAATTGAGAGTCATACGGCGTATCGACTTCTTTTGGTTGGACTTAGATCTTCAGGATAAATTCCAGACTCCAAATACTTCTTTATATCAAAATACCAAGGCAAACGGTCTGGTTCTGCTTCAACATGGGAATAATGGACTGGATGTTCTTTCAAATTTATATCAAGAGGATCAATATAATCTATGTCGGGTGTTATTCATCAAAGCGATGGTGGCAAGAGCATCAACCAATTAAATATGTATTTTGGGAGTATGTCTGAACTGAATCTTAAGAAATATTTTGCACAACTTCTGAACATACTGTACGTGCAGTATAATCTTCAGGTTCTGCACAACCCACTCTCCTTGAACCTGATGAATCAAAAGATCTGAGTCTCCAATAACCAACAACACGTAAACATTCACGTCGATGGCCATCTTCAACCCAATAATACAAGCTTCGTATTCCGCCATGTTGTTAGTGCAATTAAATCGAAGCTTAGGTGCCATAGGGTAGTGATGACTAGATTTTGACACCAGGACCGCTCTGATGCCTTTCCCTTGATAATTTTCCGCTCCATCAAAGAATAGTATACAACCTGGATATGCTTAAGAAATATCTTGACCCACAAATGACACTTCTTCATCGTGAAAATAAGTCTTAAGTAGTTCATACTCTTCATCAATGGGGTTTTTTGCGAGATGATCAGCCAAAGTCTGTGCCTTTATTGCCTTCTGAGTAACATACACGATATCAAACTCACTCAACAACATTTGCCATTTAGCTAAATTTTCGGTCAGCATTGCTTTCTGGAAAATATAGTTCAATGGATCCATTCTGGAAATGAGATATGTGGTATACAAAGACAAATAATGTCTTAATTTCTGGTCAAGACAAGTCAAAGCACAACAGGTTCTCTCCAACAAAGTGTATCGAGACTCATATGGTGTGAACTTCTTGCTTATATAATAGATATCACTTTTCTTTTTTCATGTATCATCGTGTTTAGCGAGTACGCATCCAAACGCACTAACTGAGACAAAAAAATACAGCAACAAAGGACTCCCTTCCCTCGGAGGAACCAATACTGGTGGCTTTGACAAATAGTTCTTGATAGCATCAAAAGCATTTTGACACTCTTCAGTCCACTTTGTCGCGGCGTCTTTCTTCAACAGCTTGAAAATAGGCTCACATACCACGGTTGATTGAGCTATGAATCGAATAATGTAGTTTCACCTCCCTAAGAAACTATAACCTCTTTTCTAGTCTTTGGCGGAGGTAACTCTTGAATTGCTTTAATCTTAGAAGGATCGAGCTCAATACCCCTTCTACTGACTATAAATCCCAACAACTATCCGACTGGAACTCCAAAAGCGCATTTGGCGGGATTTAACTTAACGTTTTAACAACACAAATGATCAAAGAATTTCCTTAGATGTGTCAAGTGGCCTGAACTCTCACGCGACTTGATTATGACGTCATCCGCATACACTTCAATCTCCTTATGAATCATGTCATGAAATATGGTCGTCAAAGCCCTCATGTAGGTAGCACCAGCATTCTTGAGGCCAAATGGAATCACCCTGTAATGATATACACCCCAAGGCGTAATGAATGCTATATTTTCTGCATCTTCCTCATCCATCATAATTTGGCGATAGCCTGTGTAAAAATCCACAATGACTGCATTATAGAATAGTTGTCAATCAAAATGTGAATATTCGGCAGCGGAAAATTATCCTTCGGTCTAGCTTTATTGAGGTCTTTGTAGTCAACACAAATCCTGATTTTTCCGTCTTTTTTGGCGACCGGAACAACATTGGCCAGCCAAGTTGGATATTGTGTCACTTCCACTAATCGAGACTCTATCTGCTTGGTGATCTCTTCCTTAATCTTTAAACTCAGTTCAGGCTTAAATTTCTGAGCTTTTTGTTTCAGCGGATCGAACCCCAAGTTAATCGGTAGTTTATGAGATACAACATCAGTACTCAACCCTTGCATGTCGCCGACTTCCCAGACGAACACATTAATATATTCAGCAAGCAAATGAATTAGGACTTTTCTTTGAGCTTCATTTAGGTGGATGCTGATCTTAACTTCTTTAACACATTCTGGATCCCCCAAACTTACCGTTTCCATTTTCTCTAGATTTGGTTTATACTGATTTTCGAACTGCCAAAATTCTTCGGTGCCATACTCTGGTTCCTCACTTTCTTCTTCGTAATCATCAACCTGGTCATCACTTGCCTCATTTTGTTCATTCAGCTCGTGACATGACATGACATTGGCAGGTCTAAAAATTACATTACTGAAACCATAAACAAACAAAGTTAGGAATATAAAGTATAAAAAATGACTAAATATATAAATTTAAAAACAAAGAGGCTTTCATTGAAATTTAAAAACAATGAAAACTTTGGCCATGGAATATGGCCATGTTGCCTTCTTTGAACATCACAATGAAAATTCGAAAATTCGAACAGTAAAGAAAATGAGAAAATGGTGGGTCTCGGGCCTCTTTCGGACTACCACCGATGAATGTGTATGAAACGATGCCTTTCTACCGAGGAGTTTGGGGGATTAGGATGGGCGTGGAGGTCTAAATCTGCAGCATCTCTCCTAGCTCAGCATCGCATATACTATCCAGCTCAAACTCTTCATCAACAATAGCATCGATCTCCTCGAAGAGGTCACAGATTCCTTCCCCAAGGTCTCCATGCTCGGCATACTCCCGGATTGGAAAGGATTGATACAGATGTGGGATTGGCTTAGCCAATGCTTGATCATTTTTCTTCTTCATCTTCATGTCGTCATCTGTGGGAATGTACGCCAAACCATATCTGGCTCCCTTGACAAGGAACGAAATAGGCTCAATAATCCTTTGGGAATTTTTTCCCAATCTGAAACCTAGTTCAAAACCATTCTGCAACATCACAGTGGCTATTATCTTATGCACGTCAGGCGTGGGAGTCTGTGGGGCCAAGTCTTCACCGGTGGCATTCACCAGCTCCACCGGGTAGAAATCTATACCTTGCAATATCTCATCAATGATCGGCATCTGTCTGCCAGAGTGACTCCCTTCGCCATGAATAACCAGCTCTTGCTTCATCTAAACGAGCTTCATCATCTGATGTAGAGTAGAAGGGACAGATCCAGCCATATGGATGGAATACCTTCCTAGAATAAGGTTATAACTGGTATCGATATCTAATACTTTGAAACTGTGCACTGAATTCTGCTGGACCCATTTGATTTATCAGATTCACTGGTCCCAACTTATCTCTCTGAACCCAATCAAAGGCTCTTACATTGACTTGGTTTTGTACTAGCTTCCCGAGATCAAACCTTAGCTGTCTCAACCTCAAAAACTGGAAAATATTCAGACAAAATCCACCATCTACTAAGACGCAGTTGACAACCTTTCCAAGGCATACCACAATGATGTGCAACGCCTTGTTGTGTGACCTCCCTTCGAAAGGCAGCTCATCGTCACAAAAGATGATTCGGTGCCCCCGAAAAACTTGGTGAATCATTGCGGCAACGTTATTATTGCTTGTGTCTGCGGGTACATACATAACATTGAGATCTTTCATTAAAGCGTGCCTGTGGGATTGAGAACTCATCAGCAGGGCCCATACAGAGTTCTAGGCTGGAGTCTTCTCCAAATTCTTGACCATAGAATAATCCTTCGGCTGCATTCTTCAATAGAACTCCTCCGCTTCTCCTTCACTTATTGGCCTTTTAGCCTGATCCTTTTTATTGACCTCTGAGAGCAAGCTCGTCAGGGAGTGTAATATATTCCGGATCTGGTCATGGCTTGAGCAACAGCAGTTTCAATAACGAACTTACTTAATGAGAGTTTTTGATGGCACCAAAGCAACAACCTTTGCAGGTGTCAAAATAATGAACTCTTTCTTCTCTTTGATGCTTAAAGAGGCTATATCCTTTTCAAAATCGTCATGAACGATGGGAGTAATCATTTTCGTTCCACACCAGTCATCGTCCGTCTCGATCATATAGACATTGCCTCTCCATGATTCGGCAACGGGTTGATGTTGACATTTGGCGTCGCTTGTTGGAGAGAGACTACCTCTTGATCAATAAAATCCTGAATTTTGTGCTTGAGGTTGATACAATCCTCAGTATCATGCCCAACACTGTTGGAATGATAAGCACATCTCTAATCGGATCTGATTTTAAAAAAATAATTAAGATCCACGGGTTTGGGCCCCATAGGGTGGATGTCTCCGGCCGCAACCAGTCGCTCGTACAACTTTGTTCGGCTTTCCGCGATCGCAGTAAAGTTCCTTGAAGGCTTCTTCTCGAATCTAGGTCGGGAGGGTCATAACTGCCTTGTTGAGGAGGAGGCACATGTTGATAATTTCTTGTATTTGGACGGGGTGCTTGGCTTCTGTGATATGGATTTGTTTGGTAGTTAGGCGATGGAGCTTGGTAATTCAGAAGGGAATTTTTGTATAGTGGAGCTTGGATTTGATAAACAGGAGGGGGTGCTCAGAAGCCCGACTGCACGTTAGCACAAGTCGGAGCACCACCTGTGTAGGGAGATAGAATTTGGTAGGGTGGAGGATGATTTGGGTAAATGGGAGATGGATTTTGGTTATTCGTGAGTGTACTTTCGTTTAGGAGAGCTTGGACATTTGGATCAGTGGCGGTAGTGTTATGATAAATTGCAGGGTTATTGGGATTACTAGCTTGCGTGTAGCAATCTTTGTAGCACTTTTGGGAAGGCCGGGAACGACCTTGGGAATATGACGAGCTCCTGGGGGTTTTCCTTCTTCCATATGAAACTGCAGCGATTTTCTCTCTTTTCTTTTCAACAACCCTAAAGATACAGGCGATGCGGCTACACGGGCTCCCTTTCTTGATTTTAAACCATCCTTGATAGTCTCACAAATCTTGACTATCTCAAAAAAAATTTCTCCAACGAGCAACATAATTCTATCATAATATTTGGGCTCTTGCACACGCATGAATACTTCAACGATTTCTTTCTTAGACATGGCTAGTATCACCCTTGCCGCTTCTTTTCTCCATCTATAGGCGAACTCCCTACAGCTCTCGGTTGATTTTTGCTTCATCTTCTCCAAAGAGTATTGGTCTGGCATAATTTCTACGTTGTAAGTAAATCGATCGATAAAAAATTTGGCCAATGCATTCCAGATGGGCCATTGCCTGGTTTCATGCAATGTGAACCATTCAAGAGTTTCTCCCCATAAGCTTCGGCTAAAGATACACATCAATAAAACTTCATCCCTTCAAACTCCCACGAGCTGGTCATAGTAGGCTCTCAGATGAGCCATAGGGTTGCCCACTCCTCCGAAGGTGTCAAACTTTGGGATCTTGAACCCTTCTGGAAGGTCCAAATTTTGATGAATACATAGGTCTTCATAACTAAGCCCGGCGATGTCAGGGAAGCATTTGAGCTCCTTCATGGACTTCTTGATATCTTATTTTATGTAGACCTTTACCTCTTCCTTCCCTCCACTCCTTTTCCTGTTCGTCATAATGGTCCAGCTCAGAACTGTGCACATCGTGCTTGGCAGGGATAGGATTTGAAAAGTGACTCTTTTTGGTAAGGGTGGATCTACAAAAGGACTCTTAGCATTTTGAGCGGTTTGATAATTTTGTGGGTACGTCTAAGGATTGGTATTCTTATTTATGTTTTGGTGGTCTTTTTGGGGATTAAAAGTATTTTGGTTTTGATTTTGTGGTGGAGGAGAAGTTTGATGGTGGGTATTTTGAGGATGGGGTGGTATTTGGGGATGGTTGTTTTGAGGAGGAGGTGGAGTTTGGTAGGATGCAGAAGCATATTGGGGATTTTAGGTAGTCAGATTTATAACCGACGAATTTTGAGTAGGTGTAGATGGTTGGTTCTGACCTGGATCCATATTTGAGGAAGGGAAATAGATTGGAGGCCTCCCATCATCAGCATTAGCAGCAAATCCTGGTGGATGCAGATCCTGTCTCCTTTGCATTTCTACTCTAATCTCTGCAATCTGTTGCATCAGTTGTAAAATCAATTCATTTGGGTCCTCTATGGTGGATTGAGCCACCACAACATCAGTAAGACTCACTTCTTCGTTACTATCCCCCATAACAGTCTTTCCTTTGTCTGAGCTTTGTCTAGGGAAGGAATCTACGGGACCTTTTGATCTGGTGAAATAGGGATGATCTGCAAGCTTTTGATAGATAGATCAGTTTTAAAGTTCTTGAGAAGGAAAACAACTCAAAGTCAGATTTGTCAGAGCAAATCTAGAGTACAAATTGAATAATATCACAAAGAGCAGATAAACACACAAGTTGCTTTGTTTGAGGATATCTTCAACCCTCGAGTGAGGATGAAAACATATTTTAATAAGCAGGAGTTTGCTTGTTTTAGTTTGACGCTGTCTCAGAAAGGCTAAATCAAGTTGAGTTACAGTCTTCTTGCAGTTGCTCTTTGACATCCGTTGATTTGGTCTTTGTATCTTCTCGTAACATAAAGGGGAGAATGAAAATTATCAAAGATAGGGACTAGGACCTTGGAAGGCAGGCTACGTATCTCACAAAGAGAATTAAGGCCCAATGTAGTTCGAGTACACAATAAAAAAATTTCATTCATTAGTTCATTACGATTACAACGAAACTAAAAGGTAACAATAGAGATTTTAAAAGATGAAATAATGACGACAGGTTAGTCATTTCCCTTCTTGTTGCATCATTAGTCTCCTCCTTTCAGAAGACCAAGGAATGGAAGATTGTAGACGATTTCCTCGTCGTATTCTTCCTCAGTCGCTTTAGGGTGAGCATTGTCGGGACCACTATTGGCTCCTTGCTCATAGACGGGGTACAATCTTCCCATTTTCTGAAGTTTATCAATCATGTTGCTATGGAAGGCTTTGTTCTTTTTCCTCAGTGCAACCATCCTTTCTCTCATGGAGGCGAATTCTTCCATTTACACTGTCAGCTCCTCATCAAGTGACATGCTTTTAGCTAACAGAGCGGTTGTCTCGTATTCTATCCTCGCCTCTCTCACTTCTCTTTCTTGAACTTTTAATCGAAGCGTGTCCAACTTCCCTTGAAAGTCCTCTGTTTCCATCTCAACATCTATCTTTCTCTTCATCTGTCATGCAAGGTCCTCATCTAGTGTCACAGTTGCAGCTTCGTAAATTGCAGTGGCCATGTCTACTCTGAGCCCTTCCTCCTTGGCTTCTTGAATTTCTCGAGTGATCTGTTCTATCTTCCTTTGTAGTTCTTCTCTAGTGAGTTCCATCTGGATGTTGTTACCTTTGTCCATAGCAATGATTTTGGCCTTTCCTAAGACAGTAGAATAGTGTTTTAGGATTTGGAGATGAGGTTTGCCTTTTGAGTGAGAAACTTAAGACTCAGCAAAATTTTTGTTGGACATATGTGATAGTGACTTGTGTAGAAATTTCTAGAAAAGAGTTGGTTTCCAATATCCTCATTCATATCAAAATAGCACACAAGCAATTAATAGCACATATATCGCGTCCTAACATATATAGAGGGACCCTTTTGTGACAAAGGTAGGCCTAGCGTATTTGAATGATGTACGTGTGAATTTGAACCAAATGAATAATTCCCCCCAAAATCAATTTCACTAGTGAATAATAATATTCACAAAGGGGAAAATAAAGGATAAAATATTAAAGACGAACCCACGCAGGGGCCATTTGAAAAGGCAATAAAAGCAGGCCTACGCAGGTGATAAAAACAACGTAAATACATATAAAAACCCATGCAGGGGCAAAGTCCACTATGCCACTCTGGATGGTCCTGCTCCGTCGCCGCCCCCTTGAGTCTTGTATTGCTGAAACATATATCTTAACATCAGCAAGAATCCTTTACCCAGGCATCCCTTGTCTTCCAAGATTTCGTATCGCAACCTCTCGATTTTCTCCTTGATCCAGGTATCAAAATCATCATAACCACGCCTCAGTCTTCCACCTCCTGCGTCACCCTCTCAAGAGCATCTTGGTTTTCGACAAACTTAGTGTACACCTCTTGGGCCTCTTTCTTTACCTCTTGTAGCTCTGCCACTACTTTAGCTTCTTTGTCCTTTATGCTGCGAAAGGTGCACGGGTTTTGGGAGGAGACGTTTTGTACATCCTTCTTCAGCCATTCTTTGTAACCCTTTTCATATCCAGCATTGAATCGGTCAGGAGCGACAGTGTCTTTATCCATACACTTGGAACTTTTCCATTCTCTGAACATTTCAGACGTGTCGTGCACTCTATCACCTCCAATATCGTATACATAAGCGTCATAGTACGCTTCTATGGGTACAATTGTCTTCTTCCGGAATGTCGCAAGACTCGAAAGGGTGCATAAGGGAGAATTCCCCAAATACCTGGTAGAGGAAGTACAATCTGGCTGCGGATCTCCACGACGACTTATTTGGAGATGAAACGGTCAAGTATCCATTGAAGATCTTCTTCTCTCAATTCGAAGAAGATTTGAGCCCATCTCCCCTTTGTTCTCCGATTTTCCATATTTGCGTAGTACAACGTGTCATTTAAATCTTTAAGGGTGTTCTTCTTGTCAAGATTATGCAGATCCCGAGTCCCAGCACCCTTCGCTAAATGGGTGAGGAACCACCACTGAAGGAGCAAGTTGCATCCTTGGAAGTATCGATGTCCCTCTTTGCATTTTCCCAGGGCTCGATACATATCAGACAAGATGACTGAGCTATAGGGTAGTACTTTGTTGTCCCTTGGGTCTCATACCCTTTTAACAAAGTATGAGAGTTTTATAACTCGGGTATTGATGCTCAGACTTGAGCCATGAGGGAAAACCATTGTCCCTACAACGCCATAGCAAATGATAGAGGACGAATTTCATTCCACTCTCTGTAGGAGATCTTGAACTCTCGATTGTAAGTGGAGTAGAATCTTGCATGTCCAAATCGTGTATAAAGGTCCCTGAACTCTACATGGGATTCTTAGCACCAGTAGGCAAATTCTTTTCCCAACCCGAACTAGTCGCAATATTTTCTACTGAGGGCTTGTTAGGGAGAAAGATGTCTTCTTGTTTTCTCGCTCTCCTTTCTATCCCAATGCCTATTGTGTCTATACAGTCTTTTATCTCCTCCAAAGTTGGGGTAATTTCGGTGATTCCAATTGAAACACCATTGTTTAGCTATCCCAATATCCCGTAAGGACCTCAACCAGTTCCAGACAACCGTTCATGTTGATTAATTCTGTCAGAGCACCCACGTATTCGTTAAGGGTTCTTCTATGATCCCCGTCCAGATTATCATACCACATCGTGAGTTGCGGCGGCGCTAATACGACCATGTCAAACTTTGGAAAACGATCCATATCTAAAAAACATAAGCTAATTAGTTTTACCCACCCCAAATTGGTTTTCACATGTAGATCGTTCATATATCACATAAAATGATGTGTCGTGAGGTCGAAGACCTTAGACACGGTTTTGGCGGTTTTCCACTAAATGGACTTAATAAACCTTGGGTATTAAGCCTTCTTAGGCTAATGCTTAATTTTTTGTGTTGTTTACGCTCTAACCTAGGCTTACTAGAATAGTTTTGAAATTGACATTACCCGAGTCGAACAAATATCTGGGTGAAACTACCAAACAACGTCGGATGACCGCATTTCAACTATTTGTTTGATACTCCAAAATGAAATTTTGTGTATTTTTTGAAGAAAGCCGTGGAAAGCCACGTAACTTTTATTTTCCTAATGCAAACTAGTTGCCAATTGGCGGAAATATGCCATGATTCAAAAATATAGGTAAGTAAACAAGTAAGCAATTATTAAAAATATCCAAATAAAGTTAGTTTTAAGGTTAGAATCCTCCTATATCCCTTGTGAAGTTGCTATTTCTGTTTTATCAAAATCTCGAAAAAATATTTGTTTTGAAGAGTTTTCGATTTTTTAGAGTCGCCACATAATTTTTAGGAAAATTAAGAAAACCTTTATTTTCGAAAGACTTAAACAGATAAAATCATTTAAAAATATTTAGAAGGGTTCGAGATTCTTATTAACATCTTAGGAATGTCCTAAGTTCTAACAAAATAATACAAAATAAGAAATAAATAAGAGAGGACGACAAGGGCTTAGGCCCACTACAAATAAAAATACAAAAATAAAAAATAAAAATAAGGGTCTTCTAATCCGACGTCTTTGACTATTTTCAATCCTTTAAACTTCGGATTTGTATGCCGATATTATGAAATGGCTCGATAGAAGGGAGTTGAGCCTTTTTGGCTCTCTCAAAATGCATGGAATGGGTGGGTGAGTTCTTAGCAAACTCGAACAGATTTTAAATGCAACGACGAACAAAAAACAAAAAAAATAGTGCTTGATAATAAAATCTCAGAATCATATCTTAAGGATGATTAACAGATCCCCAAATAATAAATATAAGTAAATTGCCACTTAACAACTTGAGATAAAATAAATAAATAAATGAAATGGATAAGAGAAAACAATTGACGCCATTAATTTTATCCAAAAGCACATGTACTAAATGGCAGTAATATTCAAAACATGTAGCAATCTTTGAAATAATAATAATAATGATGAATGAACAACTATAGAAATATTTTAAGTTATTCAAGTTAGCGGGTAACTTTAAATACATTAAAGCACACAAATGGTCCTAACACTTTTTCCCTCAACTATATAAATATTTTAAATCTACTTCCTTTCAATATTAACTAGGAAGATAGTATCAGAATAAACATAGGCAAAAACGTTTACAGAAGGCTTTATGAAGATCGATTCTTGATTAAAAAGAAGATGACCAAGCTAAGAAACATATGTATAGAAGGCATTGTCTAAATTAATTTGACACGAACGAGAACATCGAGCCTTTAGCCACGGTTTCGCGTTTGTTCAGCTGCAATGCTATGGACTTAATCAAAACAGATAAAATAGTGCGAGTTTTCAATTAGAACTAGAGATTTTCAGAACTTATCAAATGACAAAAGAGAAGCTAAAATAACAAAGAAGAAAGAAAAAAAAACTTTCAGATTTGAGCTAAAAAGGGAAACAACTTATTATGCAATACTAGATTTAGGTCAGAGTGAATCCATGCCTACAAGATATCATGTTGAATACTAATAAACCAAGCATTATATTGGCATAAAAATCTACACAAAGTTTGTAAGATGAAGACATGCTGAAATCTGAAAAATCAAACAAGAAAACAAAATCTAATCGGATCTATCAATCTTCACCAAAATATAATGGGAGGCTTATCCAATGAAATTACGAGAACAACTACATTAATGAGATTGATTCAACTCATACTCGGTGAACCAGTGGCCGGAGTTAGTAGCCATTTGAACAACATGACAAATAACGGGAGAGTTCAAAAAACAAGAGGATAGCCTCGAAGACTTGCATTCCAATTTATACAGTGAAGTCACCACACAGAAGAAAGAAAAAAGAAAAAAAATTATCAAACCATTTTGTCTACCCACAAGCTCGTGAAGCCTCATTTGTACATGCTTAAGACTAACTAAACCATGTAAATCTCTGCAAGTTATTCCAAGGAGCAAATAACATTCAAGAAAACTACAGGAAAATAATCCTAGAAGAAAAGTCAAAGGCTGCACCCAACAAGAAATCAATGTCAAATAGTAAAATAATATCTATCTACAAAAGCCTAGAGATGCTAGCTTATCATATAAAAAAAAGAAAATTAGATGTAGCTATTCGGCTAAATTATATTAACAACAAATGACCATAAATAATTAAAGAAGGCAGCCCTATTTTCCAAACTGGCATGTTGGACATAAACACAAATAGGCATGAATAAATACAATACACAAAGAGAATAGCGAACCATACTTAAACGAGTAGCGGAGAAACACCAACACTAGGTGCAGACTTATTGACTTCGACTACACCAACAAATGAAATCATCTAAGAACAAATATATCACACTAAAAAAATAAACAAATCCACGACAAATAAAAAACGTAATGAGGCTTTTCCTGTTGGGTTATGAGTCTTTTTCCCTTCCTATGTGGATAAATAAAAGCCCAATTTGGACCGACCCATTTTTGCCCATAGGCCCATTCTTATGTGACAAATATAAGACTATTGAAGTCTTATTTTCATATACATAGAGAGTATTTTTTTAGCAGCCAAAAAGAGAGAAAGAGAGCAGTTTTCGCAGTCAAATTTCAGCCCTAACAACCAACTTCAAATTGCGATTCCCGCTTCGTTTCTTGTCCAATTGAGCTGATTTTTGGACAGTATATTATCTTCATCTCAATCTTTGATTAGGAACTGACAGAGTTGTATTTGGTGGCCTACAGCTTCAGTTTTGCTGTCGTGAACAGTAGCTGCGAAATTGGTGATTTTGCTCCTTTAATTCTCTAGATTTGGTGCAATCTTATTTTGTTGTTGCTCGTTCTTTGGCACTTGTTTTGTGGCCAATTTTGGAGAACAATATTGTAACTCTTGGTGATTATAGTGGAACTTTTGGTCCCGTGGTTTTTCACTCTTCACATCGAAGGGTTTTCCACGTAAATCTTGGTGTCTTGTGTGACTGATTTATTATTGTCTTGTTATATTTGTTTAGTTAAATTACTTGCTGCCTTACTATCATATTGCTTATGGTTGTTTGTCTTCTCTTGGTTCAAATCGAGAAGGGAAAGTATAGACTTGGGTATTCTTCCGCTGTTATCCTGTCAGGCATTCTTTGTTAGTGTCTTGTCTTTCCCAACAAAGTGGTATCAGAGCATTGGTTATTGTTGATTGTCGTTTTGAATGATGGAGGCAAATATGAGCAAAATGGTGTGTTTAAATGGTAGTATCTATCATATTTGGAAAGGCAAAATGAAAGATCTTCTATTTGTCAAGAAGATGCATTTACCTGTGTTTGCTTCTAATAAGCCTTAGTCTTTGAATGATGAAGAATGGGAATTTGAGCATCTGCAGGTTTGTGGCTATATTAGAAAATGGTTTGAATATAATGTTAGAAATCATATTGTGAATGAGACACATGCCAAAAGTTTGTGGGACAAGCTCGAGACACTTTATGCTTCGAAGACTGGCAACAACAAGTTGTTCCTATTGAAACAATTAATGAATATCAGGTTTAAAGAGGGCACTCCTATTTCTGATCATATTAATGATTTTCAGGGTGTTCTTGACCAGCTGTCCGGAATGGGTGTAAAGTTTGATGATGAGATACAGGGACTTTGGCTTCTTAATACTCTGCCAGACTCTTGGGAAACTCTTCGAGTTTCTTTGACTAATTCTGCTCCTAGTGGTGTTGTAACCATGGAATATACTAAGAGTGGTGTCTTTAATGAAGAAATGAGAAGAAGATCTCAAGCCTCATCTTCTTCAGCTTCACACTCCGATGTTTTGGTTACTGAAGATAAGGGGAGAAACAAGTCCAGAGGTCAGAATGATAGAGGTAAAAGTAGAAGCAAGTCAAAGTCTAAATACAAGAATATTACATGTGACTATTGCCACAAGAATGGGCATATCATGAAATATTGTTACAAGCACAAGAGAGATATGAGACAACAAAAGAGAGAAAGCGATAATGAAAATCGTGTTGCTGTTGTTGCTAATGATGATCTTCTTGTTTCTTGTGATGCAAATGCCATTAATCTTGTTCGTGATGAGTCTAGCTGGTTTGTGGATTCTGGTGCTACTTCTCATGTCACGCCAAAGAAGGAATTATTTTCTTCTTATACTCCAGGTAATTTTGGAACGTTAAAAATGGGCAATAATCATGAAGTTGAAGTTATTGGCATTGGGACAGTTTGTTTGGAAAGTAACAATGGTTCTAAACTAGTTCTCAATAATGTCAAGCATGCTCCAGATGTTCGCTTGAATTTGATTTCTGTGGGATATCTTGATGATGAGGGTTATGTTAATACACTTGGTGTTGGCCAGTGGAAGCTTACTAGAGGTTTGATGGTTGTGGCCCGTGGTGACAAGTTGTCTAACTTGTATGTATTTCAGGGCTCCATGTCCAGAAACTCAGTAAATTTGGTGGAGAATGATACTTCATCAGAGTTATGGCATAGAAGGCTGAGTCATATGAGCAAGAAGGGGATTGATAGTTTGGCTAAGAAAAATTTGCTTTCTGGAGTGAAACAAGCAAAGTTGAAGAAATGTGTTCATTGCTTAGCCGGTAAACAGAAAAGAGTTTCTTTTCAGAGTCATCCGCCTTCAAGAAAGCTCGATTTGCTGGAGTTGGTACATTCTGATTTGTGTGGTCCTTTTTAAGGTTAGATCTCATGGTGGTGCACTTTACTTTGTGACTTTTATTGATGATCATTCTTGCAAACTCTGGGTATTTCCTTTGAAGTCCAAGGATCAAGTACTTGATGTGTTCAAGAGTTTTCAGGCCTTGGTTGAAAGACAAATAGGGAAGACATTGAAATGCATCCGCTCAGATAATGGTGGTGAGTATATTGGTCCTTTTGATAGATATTGCAGAGAGCAGGGTATAAGGCATCAGAAAACTCCTCTAAAGACTCCTCAGTTAAATGATTTAGCAGAGAGGATGAACAGAACTCTAGTTGAGAGGGTTAGATGTATGCTTTCAGATGCTAAGCTGTCAGATTCCTTTTGGGCAGAAGCACTTAATACTGCTGCTTATGTTATCAATTTATCTCCTGCTATTGCTTTAGATGGTGATGTCCCTGACAGAGTTTGGACTGGTAAGAATGTTTCTTATGATTATCTTAGAGTCTTTGGGTGTAAAGCCTTTGTACATGTTCCTAAGGATGAAAGGTCAAAGTTGGATGTTAAAACTAGGCAGTGTATCTTCATTGGTTATGGTCAAGATGAATTTGGCTATCGTTTCTATGATCCTGTTGAGAAGAAACTTGTTAGAAGCCGTGATGTTGTGTTCTTTGAAGACCAAACAATTGAAGATTTTGACAAAGCTGACAAGGCTGATTTTCAGAGTAGTGAGAGCTTAGTTGATGTTGATCCAGTTCCTTTGACTATTGCACCGGAAGAAAATCTTCATAATGATGAAAATCAAGTTGATAATGAAGATGGTGATCATGTTCAGAATGACCGGCATGATGTTGTTGATGCTCCAGTGCAAGATGATGTGGTTGTCCAACAACCAATTATAGATTCTCTAGAGAGTTCTCTCAGACGATCTAGTAAGGAGAGAATTCCTTCATCTCGTTATTCTCCCAATGAGTATGTACTCTTGACTGACGGGGGAGAACCTGAGAGTCTTGATGAGGCCATGGAAAGTGAAGAAAAAGAAAGGTGGTTTGATGCTATGGAAGATGAGATTAAATCCTTGCATGATAATCATACCTTTGATTTGGTTAAGTTACCTAAAGACAGAAAAGCTTTGAAAAACAGGTGTGTTTTTCGGGTGAAACATGAAGATGGTAATCCAGTTCCACGGTACAAAGCTAGATTAGTTGTCAAGGGATTTAATCAGAAAAGGGGAGTTGATTTTGATGCGATATTCTCTCCAGTTGCGAAGATGTCATCCATTCGTGTGGTTCTAGGCTTGGCTGCAAGTCTAGATTTAGAGGTTGAGCAAATGGATGTTAAAACTGCTTTCCTCCATGGTGACTTAGATGAAGAAATTTATATGGAGCAACCGGAAGGTTTTGAAGTCAAAGGTAAAGAGAATTATGTTTGCAAATTGAAGAAGAGCTTGTATGGTTTGAAACAAGCTCCCAGGCAGTGGTACAGGAAGTTTGGTTCTTTTATAAGTCAGCAGGGCTTCAAGAAGACTTCTTCAGACCATTGTGTTATTTGTGCAAAAGTTCTCTGATGGTGACTTTATTATTGTGTTGATTCATGTTGATGACATGCTTGTTGTTGGTCATAATACTTGCAGGATTCAGAAGTTGAAGCAAGAGTTGAGTAAGTCTTTTGCTATGAAAGACTTAGGACCAGCAAGGCAGATTCTTGGCATGCATATTGTCCGTGATAGAAAGTCCAAGAAATTGGTATTATCATAAGAGAAGTACATTCAGAAAGTACTTCGCAGATTCAGCATGGACAAAACTAAGGTTGTCAGTACACCTTTAGCTATGCACTTCATATTGAGCACAAAACAGTGTCCTTCTAGTGATGATGAGAAGGAAGATATGAAGAAAATTCCTTATGCTTCAGCTGTTGGTAGTTTGATGTATGCGATGGTTTGTACAAGACCGGATATTGCTCACGCTGTTGGAGTTGTTAGCCGTTTTCTTTCTAATCCGGGAAGAGAACATTGGAATGCTGTGAAGTGGGTTATAAGATATCTCTGTGGCACTTCTAGTCTGAGTTTGTGTTTTGGTACAGGGAAGCCTATTCTTTGTGGTTATACTGATTCAGACATGGCTGGTGATGTTGATACTCGCAAGTCTACTTCAGGGTACTTGGTTACTTTTGCAGGGGGAGCTGTGTCTTGGCAATCTAGGTTGCAAAAATGTGTTGCTCTATCTACTACAGAAGCTGAGCTTATTGCTGTCGTTGAAGCTTGTAAAGAATTTCTTTGGATGAAGAGATTCTTGGGGGAACTTGGTTGTGCTCAAGAGAGGTATGTGCTTTATTGTGACAGTCAAAGTGCTATACATCTTGGCAAGAATTCTACGTTCCATGGTCGGTCTAAACCATTGATGTGAGATACCATTGGATTCGAGATGTGTTGGATTCTAAGTTGCTTGAGCTTGAAAATATTCATACAAATGACAATGGTTCCAATATGATGACTAAAGCTTTGCCAAGACGGAAGTTTGAAGATTGTTGCATGGTCGCCGGGATGGCGGTCTCCTCCACATAGTCGTGAGGGGGAGAATTGTTGGGTTATGGGTCTTTTTTCCTTCCTATGTAGATAAACAAAAACCCAATTTGGACCAACCCATTTTTGCCCATAGGCCCATTCTTATGAGATATAAGCCTATTAACGTCTTATTTTCATATACATAGAGAGTTTTTTTAGCAGCCAACAAGAGAGAAAGAGAGTAGTTTTCGCATTCAAATTTCAGCCCTAACAGTCAACTTCAAATTGCGATTCCTGCTTCGTTTCTTGTCCGATTGAGCTGATTTTTGGACAGCATATTATCTTCATCTCAATAGTTTATTAGAAACTGACAGAGTTGGATTTGGTGGCCTGCAGCTTCAGTTTTGCTGTCGTGAACAGTAGCTGCGAAATTGGTGATTTTGCTCCTTTAATTCTCTAGATTTGGTGCAATCTTATTTTGTTGTTGCTCGTTGTTTGGCACTTGTTCTGTGGCCAATTTTGGAGAAAAATATTGTAACTCTTGGTGATTATAGTGGGGCTTTTGGTCCCGTGGTTTTTTACTCTTCACATCGAAGGGTTTTCCACGTAAATCTTGGTGTCTTGTGTGATTGATTTATTATTGTCTTGTTATATTTGTTTGGTTGAATTACTTGCTGCCTTACTATCATATTGCTTGTGGTTGTTTGTCTTCTCTTGGTTCAAATCGAGAAGGGAAAGTAAAGACTTGGGTATTCTTCCGCTGTTATCCTGTCAGGCATTCTTTGTTAGTGCCTTGTCTTTCCCAACATTTCCGACATCAAAACATATCATCTTATTCAAAAACAGAGAAAGGTGAAGAGAGTATTAAGAAGGAGATGACAGTACCTTCTTTTTGGAAGCAGAACTGAGAACTCGAGCAAGGAAAACAAGCAGCGAACTCCGCCACTAAGACTCGAATTTGAACGACAGGTTCGAATCATTAAGCAGAATATCGCTTCAAAACGCTAACACTATTGCCTCTCCTTTCCCAAAGATATTTTGATAGGAATTTGTAACCTTATTTTCATATTTCTCTTTTTCTTTTTCAATTCTCCACCTCCCAAAAAACTCCCCTTTTTTAGAATAGAAGACGAGCATATATAGTGGAAGAAATAGGGTTCAGTTTTGGGGGGAAAAGGGTAAGAAGGGAAAATGACCTTCAAAATTAATAATTTCCTCAAGGACGAAAGAAAGATGGTTGTACATTGTACCAAATCGCAACCTTCAAACGGGACAATGAGGGAAGCCGTTTGATTTCATCCCTAGGATGAGTAAATCGAGGAGATTAATCCACATGGATGTTAAGGAAGAATTTTGCAGCTGCTGGGACGTACGAGATGAGATGGAGACGAGCAAGAGGATAAGAACACAGTGTACTGCTTGTAATCCTTAATGCTTTCTGGCTATTTTCACACTGAAATTGACATCGTGAGCCCGCCCTTGAATGTAGGAGCTGCCGTTTCCGTGAACTCACTGCTGTGTGAGACACGTGCAAGGCTGCCATTGCTTTTACTTAACGTCGCGTGTATTGCCGTCAATGATGCTTTCTTTTATCGCTTCCAGATTTCTTTTGGGAAGAAGGGTGCGACTCGGGTAGATAACATGATGGATGGGTCAATTATTTGGTTTGGAAAATTAAAAAAGGGAAAATTGTATATAATAGCAAACTAATAACCTAAATAAACGGAATAACTATGGTTTGATTTAATTTTTCTCCATAGCAAACATTAGCTAAAATTTGTCAGCGTCTCTCTCCCAAAAATCTCGCTCGCCACTCTCCATTCTTGCTTGCCTCTCTCGCTTTATACACAGAAGTGTATAATTCTATTTCTGTTTTGTATAAAGCGAGAGAAAATTGTATATACACATGCAAAAATGTATATCTTCGTGTTGTACACTTAATTATAAAATTTACAAACATTTTACTTCAAATATTGCAGAGAAAAAGTCCAACGAATTATACAATTGCGAATTATACAATTGTAGTGAAATACAATTTTCTCTAGCTTTATACAACAAAAGTGTATATATTGCATTTCTGTTTTTGTATAAAGTGAGAAAAACATATATATCCTTGCTATACACTTATAATTATGCAATATACATACATTTTAATTCGATTCAACTGTATGCAAAACAAATTATACAATTGCAGCGAAATAGGTCAGCGAATTATAAAATTTAGGCCATCGAATTATACAATTTAGGCCAGAGAATTATACAATTGTATATGCATAGCAAATTATACAGTTTTATGTTTGATATGGAGCGCAATTATGCAAAGTTTGCTATAGCATACAAATATGAATTTTTTGTTTGCTATATCTGAAAGTTGCCCATTAAAAAACAGGCTGGGGAATTCTATTTGGGAAATATTTTAAGCGGCCTGGTATATGGGAAATAAAGGGAAAGGGCTGAACGATTTGGGCTTTAAAAATTCCAGAAAATAGGCTATTTTGGGGACTTTAAGGAAAAATCATATCAAAACAACTTCGAAAAATTGACTAAAAATTTATATAAGACGAATTAATATCGACTAATTAACGAGCTTCTTATTTTAATGACATAAGATAATTAAATAAAGCAAAATATAAATTAACAAGTCAAGAATATGAAAATTAGTTGACTAAGATAATTACCCAATTAATAGAGCAAAAACTAAAATATTATTTAGGACGATCCGTGAATATTCATAAAATATACTAGTTATATACATAATTATATGAGCCCTAGATGTTACTACAAATTTAAAATGACTTAAAATTTGAAATTTGTAGGAACTGATTGTTTGAAATCATTTTAGAAATAAGAAACTCATTAATTACGGGGAGGTCAAAATTTGGGTGTCAATAGGTGTGAAAAAGATGTACATAGATTTAAAACGACTTTATTGGCGGCCTGCCATGAAGAAAGACGTAGCTTATTTTGCGGCTAAGTTCCAAAACTTCAAACAAGTAAAATATGAACATGAAATCCAAGCATGTTTTCATTAACAAAGGCCAATCGCAGAATGGAAGTGGGAAAGTGTAGCTATAGATTTCATGTTTGGTCTTCCCATGACTTTGGGAAAGTTTGATTCATTTGAGTAGTGGTATATAGACTAAAGAAGTCGACCCACTTCATTCTACTAAGAGTAGACTACATTTAGAAGCAATTGACTATGTTTTGTGTGAAGGAGAGAGTGAGGCTGCACGAAGTGCACCTTTATATCATTTCAGACTGTGATACACTGTTCACTTCGAAGTTTTAGGGAATGTTTTATTACGAATTAGACACTCAACTCTTTAGGTATACTTTTACATCCAAAGATATAGGGGCAGTCAGAAAGGACTATTCAAGTGTTATATGACATGTTGTATGGCATGTGCGATTAACTTTGAGGAACATTGGAATAAGTGCATAACATTGTGAGAGTTCTTCTATAATAATATTCACTACTCAGCATTGATATGGCTCTGTTTGAGGAACTTTATGGGAGAGGATGTTGATCAGCCATAGGATTATTTGAGGCTGGAATTGTGAAACTTTTGGGAGTTTATTTGGTAATGATGCTCAAGATAAGGTAAGAAGTATCCAAGCTATGTTATAACAGCCCATAGCCAACATAAAAAGTATGCAGACCATAATGTAAGAGACTTAGAATTTCAGGCCAGTGAACAACTCCTTAAAGTATCACCCATAAAAGGGGTGATGAGTTTCGACAAGAAAGACAACTTAGACCTAGATACATTATACCATTCGCAATTCATGACTCTGTAGTGCCACATGTTATAGGTTTTCATTACCTATGTTTAAGAAGTATCATGGGACAGAGATTAAATATGTCATGCCCCAAGCCTAGACCCTGAATGTGGCTGGCACTCGAGAACCATTGCTGGACCCAAGAGAACCCTTTGTGTGGATTACTACTCAGTGGAAGACTTTACTAAGATAAATGTACTTTAAAATGTAACTGAAAGCTCAACGATAACTAAGAATTTAATATAATTAAACATTAATTGGACAAAATTGCAACTCAAGTCTAAACTTAACTTAAAAGGAGAAGTAAAGACTCATGATCTAACATCAACTAATTTTTTCTAAGAAGGCTCTAAGGCTATGAGGGATGGTAGGACAAGACCCAGAATTATACTAAAAAAAGGAAACTAATAAAGAAATAAAAAGTGGATCCTTGGCTCACAAACAAACTCATGAGCTCAATTGTATCGGTAAAGCACTGGATATTGATCTTGGTTACCCTATCTGCATCATAATAAGAAGCAAGCCAACTGTAAATAGTACATTGAACGTATGAGCATGTGAGAGGAATTCTAAAAGAATACACAAGCTTGAATGGAACTGAAGAACAAACGTGGTCTCAACTCAACTAAACTAACTTAACTCATTTCAATATAAAGCACTATAAACGAGTGCAATATAAAGAAAAACTTTTAAAACATGGTAATCCTATCTGTTTATTTAGAAATACAATAGTAAATCTTTATATATGCAAATATACAGTATAAACTCTGGAATTACTATTGTGGGAGTTTCTCTAATCAACAATCATCACGTCAGAGCTATTGTGATGATACATCATTTTGCTTGACATTTCTAGAACCGTCCTATACCTTGCCGAGGGCATGGAACCTGACCAATAAATGGATACACTAGTCTATAATAAAAATCACTAGGAATCATCTAAATAATATGTTACTTGTCAACCCATGATAGTCACATATATAATTTATAAAGGTAGCGATTTTCTTGAACTATCCCCCATATCAGTGCTCAATACTACTCCAGAAATATAATACTAGCTCTTATGTATAAACACATACTTCTTTCTGTTATTTGAGAAAAATTTTGAAAACATAGCTCAAAGGCCCTCTTGGGATACGAATTTTCCTCTTTTGCTTAATTTTAAAAGCATTTACTCTTTCTAAAAAATTAGCTCAAAGGATATTTTAAAAATCAAAGTTTCTTCTCTTATTTAAATATGAAAACATTTACCCTTTGGAAACATAATCCCAATATACTCTTTTTAAAAATTGAAAGTTAGTCTTTACTCTTTAATCAACTTAAAACTCAAGTCTTAAAACAAAATTGAAATATTTGTAAAAAGACCTTGGAAGACTCTAAGAATTTATCTTTACTTGGGTCTTAACTTCCCTTGAATTTAAATTTATGGATTGAAGGTTATGATTAAGGTTAACAAATTATTTCTAGATGTTTAGAAGCTATTTAGAGTAGTTGGAATCAATAGAAAATGTTTGTAAACTATGTAAGGACTAGACGAGCTAAACAATGAAAAACGTGTTGGGGCAAACAACCCTGGCAAACTACTGGCGTGCCACTCCAGATCCTTCAATTTAGAGACCTCATTTTAGCACACTACTAGCGCACCTACCCAACATTCAAGGATCAATGGGGGCGCGTCGCCCCAGCCTTCATGGTGCAATGGTGGCGCATCGCCCCAACTTTCCCTAGGAAAAACTAACAAACTTTTTCTCTCGTTTTCTTACTTTCATTCCACTAGTTTCAATTTTTTTCTTAATATATCTTTAAATTCATCTATCCAAAACATATACACAAGAATATATCTCAAGGTAACCCTAATAATCGACATTAAACACATAAGAAATCCTCAATCTCATTGTAAATTCAAGAACGAAAGAAATTCAAGAACACAACTCTGCAAAATAAAATTCTCAATCTTTTCAAGATAAAAATACACTGAATTAAATGTTTGACGTGTAGATGAAAGAACCTAATGGTATGCGGACTCACATAACTCGTAGGATCAAATCCTTGATGAACTCCAAAATTTGATTCGTTAAAGGAACGACGAATCTTGTTTTTTCTCTTCTCTTCTCTCTTGAGTTGTTTTCTATAATGCCGGAGCATTAATTTATAATTGTTCAATATGAACCATTTCAAATTTAACCCTAATTAAATACCTTAAAATAATTAAATCAACTAGGTATGGAAAAGATGAAAATACCCATTGAAATCCGATTTTGACTTTCTTTATCTAGAAAACCCAACTTCAAATAAGAAGATGTTGCTCATACAGACTCAAAATCGCGAAAACTCGCGGATTTGGAAAGATAATTCAAAGAACCTTCCAACAGTAACTTGTAGAACATAAGACTTCCTAATCTAGGAGTTATGGTCATTTTAAGTTGACCAACACTCATACTTAACTTTACGTAACCAATTCTCTTGATTTTTTGTTCTTTCCAAAAATGACTCTTTATAATTTTAGATCTTGAGCGTTCTTTCAATTATCAAGATGATACAACATCATTATGTAGGACTATGTGTTTTTGGAGAAGGACCTTCGGTATGAGGAAGTACCAATTACATTTCTAGATTATGATGTCCGAACGTTGAGGACCAGGAAGATAATGTCCGTGGAAATCCAATCTAAGCATCATTTTGTTTAGGAAGCTACTTGGGAAACTGAGAAGGACATGCAAGTCAAGTATTCCTAGTTGTTCTACAATCGAGGTACTACTTTGCCCTTACTTTAGCCAATACTTCCTAGTTTATCACAAGAGCAACTGTATGGGTAAATTTTTATCTATTGTAACGGACTGTTTCCATTGTTATAGCAAATACATTGGGAAAAACATTTGGGGCGAGAAATCTTTTGAGTAGTATCTTGGGAATTCTTAGCCTAGTCATGATTTGGAGGAAATCTATGTAGGGTGAGGTCTAGGAAAAGCGGGTAATTGATGAGAGAACTAATTGTGAATTTTATCACATGAGTGGATAACAAAGATGTTAGGGAGCCCGTACGATTTTACAGAATTGAATTCGAGCGAGTAGAACTCCCAAAACTAATATTACCGTTAAAAAGTAGTTTCTGTACTTTAAGGATTGAAACTTAAATTCCGAATCATTGTCTCCATGGAAGACGCTATGGAGGGTCGGTGTCCTGCCATAGTGGGAACGTTGTGACTTTAAATCGGGTAAAAATCCCAAAAACTTTATTTTCTACAAACTTTAATTCTCTAGAGCTAAAAGAAAACCCAGGGCAAGTTCTTGAAAGTTTTCCACAAGTCCAAGACCTAAAGGTAAAATTAGCACTCAGTAAATCCATTTTTCGATCTGTAGAATTTAGATTACTGGGTAATAATCTTTGGGGAGGGTTTTAACAATGGTGGGTCTATAATTGATAATATTGATTATAATTTTGGTAACTAGGCCTTTTTTAATTGATTTTTGCATTAATCGACTATTTTTAGACCACAAATAAGTGCACAGAATCCGAAAAGGGAAGGCTCAAATATCTTAAGAGGATTCAAGCTTTGTTTTGATGTGGTGATAGTTTGATTTCCTGTTTGAATGATATATGTCGGTTAATTACTTCATTCTATTCATGCATGCATGTGAATGAGGAAATGTGAACTGATACTAATGAATTATTATGTATGAACAACTACAAACCATGAACCTAATACTTGATTGCATCACCATGAATACTTTCACTATAGGTGGCTTCTAATTGTGGTTTTGCTGATTGGATCGGGTGTCATGCTTTGACACATATATTGGATAGGTTTCACATTCTAACACATATATAAGATCAGGTGTCTTGTTCTGAAATACGAACAATTTGGTTATGGGTTCCTCGAGGGGACCACTTGTGATTGATACATTCATAATTGCATCTTATTTATAATGTTGAATTGTATGTTACTCTTTAAATGATAACTGATCTAAATATTATTTATAGTGTGTTTACTCGTTGTAGTTTCTTGCGATTATTTACTTACTGGAGTGGCAGTATGATACGACCAGTATACTATCGTTGATGCTATACTGTACTAACTCATTATTTATTGAGTAAAGTGCATCTTCAGATGGCTACATATAGACCTTATAGGAGATCAGTGATCGAGAATGGATTCATGGGTGAGCCAGTTCTTACAGTTTGTCATAGATCCTACAATTCTTTGATTCCACTCTTTTTGGGCTCAGACTATGTTTTAGTATTTTCCTATGTTAGTTTGTGGTCCTTCTTTTGATTTGTTGAAGTTTCATATTTTGGTAAAATGACTTTCATGTTCTATGGGTGGTTTTTCCTCCATAGGCCTTTAGATATTTTGTTAGAACTTTCAGAGTTTATGGGAACTCACTATGTCATCAGAAATTTAAACCTAGTTTTGTATCTTTAAATGTTTTAGTTTTCGTTAAGTTGTTTAGTTAGGTTGTAGTAGTGGTTCTTCCATTGGAAGGCTACGTGGGTGTCAATCATGGTGGTTTGGGTCGTTATAGTTAGAGTAAAAAATTAGTTGTCTTGAATGACTGAAAGTAATAACTAACTAAATTAAGAAGGTTGTAAGAAATACTCACCTCAATCGAAATCAGTACAAAATAACCATGATATATGCATTATGAAAAAACTTATAAAAAAGAGATAAAACTCAATGTTGTATAAAAATAAACTTTACTAATATTTGAGAGATGCGATGAGACAACGTCTCGCCTATAATGCCAGAACAATCCTATACCTTTCCGGGCATAGAACACCTTAACTAACAACACCCACTAAGTTTTTCCCCACTGCACTCATGATTCATCTAAAAAGTATGATCATGTATCCATGTTGGCATACATGGTTTATGAGGAATGTGAGTTGTCTGAATTCATTTCCATATCAATGCTCAATACTACTCCCAATAATATCTACTCATGCTCATTTAACTACAATTGTTCCTCTAGTTTGAGATAATTTCTCAAACTATCCTTTTAAAAAGGTAACGTCTCTAAAATATATTTGAACTCAAACTCTTAAGAAATCAAAATTTCTCTTTTCTTAATATGGAAACTGATACCTTTGGGTATACTCGTTCGCTTATATGCTTACTGAATTCATTTTGGAAAACTCTTTCTCAAACTTATCTTTATTTCCTCAAAGCTCATTTTTAAAAAACATAATTGTTGGATTTAAAAAGCTTCTAAAGATTTATATCTCACTTCATACAATTCAAACAAAATTATATACATGAACGACTCAACTCAAAGATCTTAGTAGCTATGTGAAAACTAAGAACTCAGAACTCAAGGACTCGAAAGTTGGAATTCAACAATACTCCACTCAAGAATGCTCAATTCATATAGTTCACACAAAATTATGGGAATGAATGAATCGACTCAAGTATGTCAATACAATATAGACTCGTAAATACAACTCTTCTCATTCTCACACTCTTTTACATAAGACTTAGTTCAAAACCGTGATTGATTTAAAAAGAATTATAAATTTTACTTAAGGGACCCTCTTGAACTTTCCTCTTAAAATCTCATTAAATTGAAATGTATTTTAAGATATATGTTTAAGATATGCAGTATCTTTCAATTATTGATGAATATCTTAAGAGTTAATATCAAGAAAAGAACGATAACATGATTCAAGGATACACAAATGGAACGAGAAACAGAGAAGAAAAAGCGGCACGCGATCTTGACCTATTAGTGGCGCGTCCCACTTGCCCCAAGAGTACTCGGATTACTTTGGGGCGCACTGCTGGTGCAGGGAGCCAGCCCTCCTTGAACTGCGGGGCATAATGCCATTACCCGGATACAAAATATGACGAATTTGGCCCCAATTTTGAGTTCTAACTCATCTAGAATCGATTGGTTTCTTCCAACTCTCTTTGATTCGTAAACCAAACAAAAAATATCACTCAAAATCTATCTAGAAACACCACTGATTCGCATGACCCTCACCTCATGAAATTAAAATATTCATTGGCAAAGAATGGGGCTAAAAGTAAAGAACTACTCAAGAATCATTAAATGAATGAATTAATGGAAGAACTACATGATTGTCGTGAGGAAATTTTTTTGGATATCCCCTATTAAATATCTGAACTATCTAAATCTTATTTATTGTGTCATGTCCTCCACAGAAGTCACTCCAAGATTGTCGAAAAATCGTCACTTTAATCGTATATATCCCAATATACGACACATGCATCAAAAAATCCTTATTTTTGCAACTATAAACTTCTCAACGTGAGAGTTCTTTAATGAAAAACTCTCCGCCCTATAAAAAATAGTTTGTCTAATTATTGCTTTGTAAATCTGCTTTCAAGCTCTGCTAGCACCTTGTTATCACTCATAATTTTGGATTCACTCCTCCATTTCATCCACCTTGTGCCAATTTGATAATTATATCGAATTGGGAGATTGAAATATTCCTTGTCAAATTAGCATTTATAGATTGGATATGTAGGCGATAAAAGCATCAAATGCTGCAATTTCAAAAAAATATAACAAAATTACCTTGAGAATTTGACTAATTTTTTTAAAATTTGTAGAAATGTGCTTTTGTTAAATCTTTAACTTAGGCTAGATTGAATCTTGACTCATTTATTGTGTTGATTTATTAATTATGCCCGTGTATAATTTTTATTCAATCTGTCAATTTTCACCCTACCTAATATGCTTGTTCATATATATATCGATATATATATATATATATATATATATATATATATATATATATATATATATATATATATATATATATATATATATATATATATATACCCATAATTCAACTTTAATTTTTCATATCTTGATTTACTTTTCTACTCACTTTTTTTTATTTAAATATCCCTACCCGCACCCCCTTTTAATTAAACATTCTCCAATCATGAAATCCCAAAAAATAACATCAATGAAAGATTGTGCTAGATTGTATCCTATTGGTGTTAGGGAAAAAGTGATAAATTTGGTGCTTAAATCAGACACCCACTCGAAAAAAGAAGAAAAATTAGGCTGGATATTTTTATCATTGTTGAGGAAGCTTCTGCAAGATACAAATCTAAGAAGCTTGAGTTTGAAGAACTGGTCATAGCTAAAAAGCAAAAAATGATCGAATGTCTTAAAAACCTAACAAAAGAACTTGTTCGGGCGATGAATCTAAACAGAAGGCATCAATGCGCGTTACTGGAAACTCGAATCTGTCAAAGGGAGTTGAGGAAAAAATTAACGAAGAAATTGAGAATGAAACCGATGAAGATTTATTTAAGGGAACCTAGTGAAAATTTCAAAGGGCAACGAAGTGAAAATTTCACATAAGTTAGGGTTTCCAGTTGTAGATAAATCTTCATATTTGGTTGGTAAATTTAGTTTTACGGATGATCTTAGCATAGATAAGAAATTTTATAGTCCATAAAATTAGGGAAAAGGGTCCAAAATAGCAATTTAAGCACTATTGCGTAAATGCTTTTATTTTAGAAACTTTAAATGGCCTTTAGATCTTTGTGATTAGATTTTCTATATAATCTATATTGTTGAATACAATAATTATTAAACTAATGATTTACTTTTAAATGAATGGAATTAAATTCCTTTTTTAAAAAAAATTAGTATGGTGATAGTGAAATGTAATTTTTTTTTTCGATAACTATTCATATTTATCGTCTTTTTGTTTTGGTGATTAGAATTTCTTTGATTTGAAGATATTTTTGTTATCATATTCTAAACACAATTTCGGGGACCTCATCAACAAGATTACCTCCTTCATATTTATTTTGCCATTTTCACTTGCAAAATATTGCTTTGAAATATCTTTATTGAAGTAATGAATTTACCAAGAAGATTGTTTTTCTAATCTCTTCTTTATTGAAATAGCCCCAAGCCCACCACCACCCTTTTTTTTTTAAAAAAAATCCCGATCATGAAATTCTTAAACATAACATTAATAAAGTTGTACCCGATTGTATTCTTTTGGTGTTCGAAAGAATAAGAATGATAAATTTGTGGTGAAATCAGACACCCTAATCTACAAAAAGATGATTTGGTTGGATAATTTGACCAGTTTTGATGAAGCTTCTGAGAGTTACAATTCTACGAAGATGGAACTTGAAGAACAAGTCATAACTATACTGCGAAATCAAGTTAGATATCTGAAAAATCTAATAAAAGAACTTGTTCGAGTGATGAATCTAAAAAAATCATCAATGGTTGTTACTAGAAATTTGAATCCATCAAATAGAGTTGAGGAAAAAATCAAAGAAAATATTTGAAATTAAATAGATAAATAACTATTTGAAAAGACCTGACTGAATATTCCAGAAAGGAACAATGTGAAAATATCACATAAAAGTGGGGTTACAATTGTTGATAATTGAGGATACTTCTTGGGTGAATTTAGTGTCTTGGATGATCTTAGCATAAGTATGTAATACTATTGTCCATAAAAATGGGTGGGGGGGGATCTGAAATAGCAATTTTAAAACTTTTAGGGGTACAAGTTATTAATGTATTTGACAGGACTAACCCAAAAAAGAAGGTGCCTTTCGAGTGGAGTGACAATGTGAAGATAGCTTCCAAAAGGAGAAGAATATTCTTACCGCATCACCTATTTTTGCACATTAAAGATTTCGTTGTTTGTTGTGATGCTTCACATTTGGGCTTGGAAATCAATGTTTATTCTCTTCTTTAAATATGAAAATATTTACTCTTTGGAAACATATTCCCAGTATACTCTTTTGAAACAAATGAAATTCACCCTTTACTCTTTAATCGACTCAAAACTAAGTCTTAAAACAAAAATAAAACATTTGCAAAAAGACCTTGGAAGAATCTAAGAACATCTCTTGGCTTGTCTCTTCACTTTCATTTAATTTGAAAAAATTCAAGATGTTTAGAGGCTATTTAGAGTTGTTACCATCAATAATAAGTGTTTGTACACTTTATAAGGACTTAGATGAGCTAAACAATGAAAATAGAGTTGGGGCAGACGACCATGGCACACTGCTGGCGCGCCACTTAATATCCTTCCATTTAAAGAACCTATTTTAGCACACTACTGGTGCATAGTCCCAACCTTCCTGGCTCAATAGGGGAGCGTCTCCCTAGCCTTCCTGGAACTAAGAGGCGCAAGGAACCGACCTTCATTTTACAACGGGGGCAAGTTGCCCTAGCCTTCCTAGTGCAACGTGTGCGCGTCACCCTATCATTTCCCTAAGAAATGCAAACAAACTCTTTCTCTCGTTTTATGACCTTAATTAGATCAATTTAGATAATTTTCTCAATATAACGTTAAATCCATCTATTCAAAAATATACACAAGAATTTAATTCAAATTAACTTTAATAATCGACATTAAACTCTCAAGAACTCCTCAATCTCAACACAAATTTAAACACAAGAGAAATTCAAGAACAGAGCTTAAGGAAATCAAATTCTCAATCTTTTTAGGATGAAAATACAGTGAATTTAAGATATTTGGTGTGTGGGTGAAAGAACCTAATGCTATTTGAATTGACTTACCTCGTAGGATCAAATCCTTGATGAACACCGCAAGCTTTGCGGCTTTGGAAAGATAATTCAATGATCTTTCCTACGGTAACTTGCAGCACCTAAATCACACTAAGGTAGGAGTTATGGTCATTTTAAGTTGATCAAAAACTCATATTTAACTTTACATAACCAAATTTCCTAATTTTTCTTTCTTTCCTAAAATGACTCTTTTTAATTCTAGTTCTTTCAATTAGTGAGATGATTAAACATCATTGAGTGGAACTCAGTGTTTTTTGACAAGGACCTTTAGTGTGAGGAAGAACGTATTAAAATTCTTGATTGTGATGTACGAACGTAGAGGATCAGGGAGATAATGCCCGTGAAAGTCCAATGTTAGCATTATTTGGTTGAGGAAGCTACTTGGGAAACTTCTAAGGACATGCAAGACAAGTATTCCCAGTTGTTCTACAATTTAGGTACTACTCTACCCTTACTTTAGCCAGTTTTTCCTAGGTTATCACTTGAGTAGAAGTTATCGGTAAATTGGTATCTATTGTAACTGCCAGTTTCTGTCGTTATATGAAATACATTGGTAAAAGAATTTTGGTCCAGAAAACTCTTGTATGTGATTTGGGAATTCCTAGCCTAGTCAAAATTTTGACAAAATCTTAGTCAGGTGAGGTCTAGGGAATGTGCTAACAAATAAGAGAACTAATGAAGAATTTTATCACATGAGTGGATATCCAAGATAATGGGAGCCCGTACGATATGACGAAATCCAATTATGGCGAGTAGAACTCCTGAAACTAATCTTAGTGTCAACGGGTAGTTTCTGAACGTCAAGGGTTGAAACTCAAATTCTAAATCAGTGTCTCTGTGCAATCCACTAGGGTGGGACCGCTGTGGCGGTTGGGGTTCGCCATGGGGTGATAGTGCCAACTTAAATCAGGTAAAAATCCCACAAATATAATTTTCTCCAAACATTAATTCTTTAGGTTAAAGAGATGATCCAATGCAAGTTCTTGACAGTTTACACAACTCCTAAAGCTAAAACTAAGATTAGAATTCCGTAATCCGTTTTTCGATCCGTAGTACTTAGATTCTTTGGTAATTATCTTTGAGGGAAGGTTTTGAAAATGGTGGGAAAAGTCCAAATTGAACATCAGGATCTTTGGTTGGGTCTAGAATTGATAATATTGATTATAATATAGGTAATTGGGCATTTTTATTGATCCTTGCGTTAGTCAAATGTTTTTAGACCACGACCAAGCGAAAAGAATCCGAAAAGGAAGACTCAAGTATTTTAGGAGGATTCAAGACTTGTTTTTAGGTAGGTGGTAGTTTCTTTCTTTTTTGTGTGATATATGTTTATTAATTGCTTTATTATATTGACGCATTCATGTGAATGTGGAAATGCAAACTAAGTCTAATCAATTATTATGTATGAACAACTAGAAGCCATGAACCTAATACTTGATTTTAAGACTATGAGTAATGTCATTATGGGTGTTCTTGTAATTGTGGTTGTGCCGAATGGATCAGGTGTCACGTTCTGACACATATATTCGAGGAGGTGTCACGTTCTAACACATATATTGGATTAGGTGTCACATTCTGACACACTAAAAATTTAGGTGTGGGTTCCTCGAGAGGACCACTTACGATTGATACTTTTAGAACTACATTTTATTGATAATATTAAATTGTACATTACTCTTGAAATGATAATTAATATAAATATATTGTAGATGTCTATTTACTAGTTGTAATTGTTTTCTTGTATTTGCTTACTGGAGTGGTAGTGTGATCCTACCAATACACTGTGGTTGTGTAAATATTATACTTACTCATTATTTGTTGAGTACATTACATCTTCAGGCAGCTAAAGATAGACCTAAGATGGGAAATCAGTAATCGAGACTAGATTCAAGGGTGAGCTAGTTCTTTCAGCCTGTCATAGATCTTATGAATATTTAGTCAATTATCTTCGTACTCGGACTATATTTAGTCTCTTCTTATGTTAGTTGCAGGGTGTGCCCCTTTATTGTATTTGTTGAAATTCTGTGTTTTGGTGAAGTGACTTTAAGGTTCCAGAGTTTATGGGAAGTCACAATTTCATTAGACATTTAAACCTACTTGTGCAACTTTAAATGATTTAGTTTTCTTTAAGTTATTTTGTTGGACTGTAGTAGTATTTCTTCAACCAAACAGTTAGCGTGAATGTCAATCATGCCTGTTTGGTTCGTGATAGTTAGAGTAAACAGTTAGCTGGCTTTAATGTCTGAAAGCAATAACTAACTGAATTAAGAAGGCTGTAAGAAATACTCAACGCAACTCAACTAAATTTAAAACAATCATGATAGATGCAATATTTAAAACATTAGAAAAGAAGAGATAAAATGCAATGTTGTATAAAACTAATCTTTACTCTTAGTTAAGAGATTCTCTAACGACAACCACTATTATGAGCTACGTCACGAGACAACATCGCACCCACGGTGCCAAAACAATCCTATACCGTGTCGGGATCTAGAACACCTCAACTAATTAGATTCACTAAGCCTTGACTTGAGACAATCATTATTCATCTAAAAAGTATGATCATGTATCAATGTTGGCATACACGATTTATGAGGAATGTGGAAACTCAGAACTCAAGGACTCTAAACTCAGAACTCAACCATACTACTCCTCTCAAGATTACTTAATTAAAGGAATATTAAGATAAATCAATAGCCAGATGTGTACCAATCTGCTTCTTTGAAAGGTTGGTGTTCAAGTCCTTCTTCGAATCACCAGGTAACAAAGATTTGAGTGCACAAACTAGAAATCAGTTTGTGTAATTATTATTTTGTCGGAGAAACTCATTACTGTGAATCTTGACTGATTGCTTGTTTTTTTGTTTTCTTTTTCACACGTTTTCCTCTCTATATTTCACGTTTCACGTCTTACTAAAAATACTCCCACTAGGAGTCTTTTAAGAAAGGGTTGAAAACTTATAATGTAAATGTTCTACCTTATCCTTTAAAGGATTTATCCTAATTAATTTATTGGATAAGGCATCAAAACAGATCGGGTCAAGTTGGGTTGGGTTCGTTCCACATGGGCGACCCACGACTTAAAAAATATATCTGCCACTTCGTACATGATGGAAAAGACCAAGTCAACATTATATCAATTAGACAAACAATTCATACGACAAATAGTTCGTGCCACCTGTGAGCATGAAGAGCTCACCTTCAAGGTTTTACAAGCCTTGCATAAGAATCCAATCACATGTCAAAAGAATTCACTATTGTTTTAAGAACACTACTACTCACAATATCCCAGACGTCATTCACTACTTTAGTCATTATTTATTCAATCCCTCAACCTCCTAAAGAGATGAACTAGATTTCATGTTTAACTTTATAAACACCATTACACTCGAATGTAGTTGCCAGCTTATATATACAAGTTGAATTGTTCATTTAATCATCTTCCATTTCTACTTCAATCTATCTATTCCATATTAACTGCTTTCCTAGAAATGAACTGCATTGCTGAATCATTCATGGCTATTAGTAACATTCTAAAGTGGCAACACCAATTGAAACTTCAAGAAACGGAAAAAGGTCAAAGGGTATTTCATTGAAAATTAATTTTAACTTTTCTAGGTCTCACAAAATGAAGAAACAAGGATTTTTCATTCATTAACCCAATGATCGCTAGACACACGTGTTATGAAACACACACTATGATGTTTATACCCTAATTTAGTGTGTGTATCTAATTCTTTTGATTGTTCAACATCATACAGACCTTGGTCTAAACACCTCTAGATGTTTACCCTAGTTTCTCTCTTCAGTGATCCTTATGCTCATTTATTGGAGAAACTTTTTTCTGGATCATAAAACAAGTCATGAAATGGTGGTGAAAAATCATCTCTTCACGTTCCACAATGTAAGAGGTGATTGCTCGAGTGAGAGAGCCAATCTCGTGACTCATTTGACACATTCTATATCTTGTATATTATTTCATGCATACTACATTTGAAAATAAATTCAATAGTTTATATATTGAAGAGAATATCATAACAATCAAGCCAGTTTAAAATACTCAAATATCATCATACTATACCTAAAACTAGATACTTAACATGTTTTTGAAAACAAGTATCTATATATGGACTTCTTTAAAAGGATTAATTATCATTTCACGTGTATGAGTGTATTGTAAAGTTATTTCTCAACTTGCCACTACGTCTCTAAAAGTTATGCTTGATGTCAATGAGTTTGGTTATTCTACTTCGGATCATTTATGTATGCATTAGTCTCTTGACTATCATAATATAGAATCATTGGACCCTTAGAATTCTTTGCAATACCCAAATGCTCAAAAAATCTCTTTATTCAAACAACTTCTTGTAATGCAGACACACATGCCACAAATTCATATTCCATAGTTGAGATAGTGGTGCAAGTTTTCTTCTTACTTTTCCATGAAATAGTAACATTATTTAGTAAGAAAGCAAAACCGAATATTAATTTTTTATCATCCTGGTCACCAGCCCAATCAACCATTTGTATAACCTTTTATGAATAAATTAGATCCACTATAATATATTTTATGATCTACGGTTCCCTTCAGGCATTGAAATATTCTGTTTAATGCTCTGCAGTGATCTTTTCCAAGATTGGATAGATACCTATTAACTAGACTTGCGACATGAAAATGTCTGGGCAAGTACACATCATAGCATACTTCAAACTCCTGACAACACTAGAATAAAGAACTCGAGAGATGTATTTCTTTTCTTTTTCAGTCGTTGGACACATTTCAGTCCTTAATGTTTCACCTCTTTCTACAGTTTTATTCATGGGTTTGCAACTATACAATCGAAAACGTTCCAATGTTTTCTTTATATAAGTTTCTTGATATAAACTCAAAAATTTCTTGGAGCGATTTCTTTTGATCTTAACACCCAGTATATAATATTCTTCACCAAATCTTTCATATCAAATGATTTTGATAGCTATGACTAGACAGTTTTTAAATACTCTAAATTATTTCTAGGCAATAAAATATCATCTACGTAAAGCGAAAGAATTACAAAATTTCCATTGGAATTTCTCACATAGATTCAATAGTCTTCATCAATCATAGTGAAATCAAATGACATCACCTCCTTATGAAATCTTACATACCACTATCTTGAAGATTGCTTTAGCCCATAAATTGATCTTTTCAATTTTCATACTTTCTTTTCTTGACCTTTTTACCAACGAAAACTACATGTTGTTCCATGTAGATTTCCTTGTTCAATTATCCACTGAGAAAAGCACTTTTCATATCCATTTGGTGTAATTCTAGATCTAAACATGCAACAATAGTTAAAAGTAATCGTATGGATGTAAAATGCACAACTGTGAAATAATTTCTTTATAGTCTACTCCAACTTCTTGAGTAAAATCTTTTGCAACCAATCGTGCTTTGTGTCGTTCTATTGACTCATATGATCTACCTTTAACTTGAAGAATACATTTATTGCCAATAGCTTTACGTTCTAAGGAAGGTCAACTAGATCCCAAACTTTATAGGTTTTCATGGACTCTAATTTTTCTTTCATACTTTTTACCATTCATCTCTTGTAGGGCTTGTTAAGGCCTCAATCACAGAATTAGGTTCATCCAATTCTATAGGATATACCAAGCAAACATAATCCTCAATCTAATAATATCATTCGGTGCTCTTTTTCTTGTACTCTTACGTATTTAAAGTTCAGACTCCTCTATAGGATTTTGGGATTCATAACTCCCACTGGGACTAGGAATCATTTCTTGATTCATTTAATTATTAAGTATGTTTGAAAACATTATATAATATTCGTAAGTAAATATTTCATTGAGAGGCTCAATTTTATTTATTTCACCCTTTTGGGAAACTCACTTTACAAGAATCTGACACTCGTGATATAATATCAGTAATACTTCTATCCTATAGTTCATCAATTAACACAAACCTTTCGGAGAATTTAGAGTACCTTATAAAGATAAATTTCTTGTCTTTTTGACTAAGTTTACCAAATTTACCAATATGATCTTTACTATTATGATGCACAACCCCATGGTTGTAAATCCTTCAAGTATGTTTTATGACCAGTCCAAAGTTCATAAGAAATGGAAGAAAATGATTTATAATGTACTTTATTCAATAAGTAAGTCGCAGTCAATAATACATCGCCCTAAAAATAGATTGACAAATTTGACTTTGTCATCATTGATTTTGTCATGTCCAACAATGTTCTATTCCTTCTTTTAGCTACACCATTTTGTTCTGGTGTATAAGGAGTACTTAACTGTATGATATTACCCTTTTCATTACATATTTCTTAATTTTTTTTGATAAACAATCACATTCTTGATAATTTCGTAGAAATTTTATGCTTTTATCTAATTGATTTTCGACTTCATTTATATATCTCTTAAATCACTCAAGTGCTTTAGATATATGAGAAATCATATAGGCATAACCAATGCGCGTGAAATCATCAATAAATGTAATGAAGTATGCATCAATAGACCTTGCCTTTACATTCAATGGACCACAAATATCAGAATGAATTACTTGAAGTGAGAATTCAAATCTCTAAGCCTTCGCAAATGGTTTGCATGTAATCCTTCTAGCAAGACAATTTTCATAGATTGGCATTTCAGTTTTCGTGAAAGAACCTAAATTCCCTTTTTTTGCCAACCTATTAATTCGATTTTGTCTTATGTGACCGAATCTAGCATGTCATGTAATAACATCAACATCATTTACTTGAATAACATGCCATTACACAATGGTCAACATAATAATCATAAGTTATATAGTACTATCTAAAATGATAAAATGATCATAACTTAGTGAAACCATATAAAACATTATCTTGATTTTTCGAACACCATTACGACTAAAAACAAATCAAAACCAACATCTAAAAGAAAAGACATAGATACTCAGTTTCGTCAAATCTCCGGTGTATAGACGACATCATACAACATCAAAGAACGGCCACCACACAAGTTTACTTTGCAAGTGCCTATCTCTTTGACTTATAGATTCCCATTATTTCGTAGTAGATCCACCTTGATTCAGATTAAACTCCACAAACGCTTCTCAATCTCAACTCACGTGGTCGGTCGATCATGAAACTACCATCCCCATATGATAAGATTCAGTTTGTAAAGAAGTGCTCGAAACGTATATTGCACTTTGAGATTCTTTGGAAATGCTACCTTTTTTGTTCATTGTAGTCACGAGCAAAATGCCCCAACATTTGGCAACTGTGGCACTTCATTTTTTTGTCTCTGTTCTTGAAAAATATTTTCCTTTGTTGTAGTTTTTTTTTTTTTTTACTTTTTCTTAGAGGGTCCTTGTTCAGTCTATTTGTCTTTCCCATTTCTTTTAAAAATTTTCTTAAGCTTGAAGCCTGAAAAATTTTGTACCACTTGACTATGCCACAAGGGCATTAAAATCAACTTTAGTAGCACTAAGATGTTTAAATTCAAGTTCAAAATGGCATGCAACTTCACAAAAAAATTTGATCAATCATTATGGATCTGGTAAACCTTCAAATGTTCTCATTTATTGGGAAGAGACCGAATTACTGCATGAACTTGTTGCTCATCTTGAAAAAAAACATGACCAATACTCTTTAGTTGAGCTACCGTGTTTGACATCACCCTCTTTTGGTTTATCTAAAAGATGGTCTATACCTTTCAGATTATTTTCCTCTTCCTATACATACCGTATTTTACAACTTCAAATGTCTAACTTTCACCATAAAGTTTTTCACCTTTGTTTAAGTTAGTAATGATACTTTTTGATGTCATGTTTATTATTGACATATAATATGGCAACAATTTTAACAATTATGCATGTGACATACACATTCAAAGCAAATCAATTCTCATAAAGGTTTCATATTTAAATGTAAAATCGAAAATACACTTAAGCATCCATTCATCATCCACGAATTAAATATTTAACCAAAATTTGAAATAAACTTTCGAATGCGTACACTAATTTATTTCACACTATAATCACACAGATTTGCATGTCTAATTATTCAACACCATATAATATTGTGCAATGAAATAATCATTCACTTATCCAAAATATGAGAGAATAAAACTCAAATATTCATATAAAACACAATTAAAGATATTCACTTCAACGTTTAATAAAAATATTTTAAAAAAATATTCTTATTAAAAGGAAGCATGTGGACACACCATAGGTGGATTTTTACCCATTTAGCTCCTATTTATCCGGTGTACTTCCATAATTCTTCAGTATCCCCAATTTTGGTTTTAACTTCATACAGTTCATTCTTCAAAAAATCTGGTAGGATTGATAAAATACATAGTATCCTTTTATCTCTGTATTTTGAGATTCACTTTCAATAAGCTTTTAAATTTCATGACCAAGATCCAGAGGTTTCTATTAAACAACCAAGGGGATCCATCTTCGAAGAATTAAACGCTCTTAGATATTTTCCTATTTTACTTCAAATGGTCCTTCCATTCCTTAACATACTTTGTGTCTCTTTTGGGACACAAATCCTTACAACTACTCGCCCTTGGACCCATGTTTTATAGCGAGTTGCTCCTTTGCCTCGTCCTTTTCATCGACTTTGAGAACACCCAATTGGAGTAATTCGAGCATGTTCTTATTCAGCCATAACTTGTAATGGGAACAAAACAAAATATGGATAATAGAATTTAACGTCACAACATGTCTACAATTTCTCATCTAAGGCAAACATTTGTTTATGGAACATAAGAACCAAACGACTACACAAAACAAATACGATGCTAAAGAGGACACATACACAATTAATCCTTAATACGACTCTAATCTCAATAAAAAAATAATTCCTTAAAAAACATTTTTTTCAACCCAACCTAAAAAGTTCATATCTTACTCATTTTAAGTCTTTTTCTCTACTATAATGAATTTTCGGAAAGTTTAAAACAAGTAGATCATAGTAAAAATAAGTTTCCATCCAAAACCTACACAACAAATTTCTAGATAGTTCTAGACAAATGTACTTTTTCGTAAAATGGTAAAAAAAACAGCCAATATTTTAACAATTCGTATCTTCCTAGTTTTAATTCCGTTATTCCATTATAATATGTTTTTGGAAAGATATGCACGAGCAGATTATGAAAATAGTTTTCGATCAAAAAAGTCCTGCATTTAATTTTCAGATCGCTATTAAATAGAAATAGTTTTTTTCTTAAAAATGCAGAATTACTTTCTTAGTAAGACAAGTAATCTTATATATTTCTTGAGTCACAATAAAATATGATTATGAATCCTATTTTTCATATTATTAATCCATAATTAAACGTCAAAAAAAGTTAACGTTTTCCAAATTTTTCTTTTTAGTAGCTAGATTTTGAAAGAAATAGTCTCAATATAACTTCTTATAAACATATAAAGTGAATATACAAGAACGCAACACATGTCCTTGCTCTGATAGCTTGGTGCTCAAGTCCGTGTTTCAATAAGTAGGAAACAAAGATCTCTATTCACAAAATAAAAGTCTGCTTCATGTATTGATTAAATTTTCTGAGAAATTACTTCTTTGAATCTTGACTGGCCGCTTGTTTTTTATTTTCTTTTCCACACATTTTTCTCTTTATATTTAACGTTTCACATCTTATTGGAAATACTTTCACTAGGAATATTTTAAGGAGGATTGAACAGTTACAATGTAACTATTTTGCCTTATCCTTTAAAACGATTTATCCAAACTAATTAATTTATTAATAGGATAAGGCATCAAAATAGATAGGGTTGGGTCGGTCCACATGGGAGAGACCCACTACCCAAATCTTTCAGAGTTCACACAAAATTATGGACATGAATGACTCGACTCAAGGATCTCAATAAAATGTAGACTCATGAATACAACTCTTCTCATTCTCACGCTATTTTACTCATGATTTAGTTCAAAATTGACTTATTTCAAAAGAATTATCAAATTTGAATTAAGGGACCCTCTTGAACATTCCTCATAATATATCATTAAATTGAGATGTAATTTAAGAGATATGATTAGGATATGTTGTATGTTTCAATTATTAATGAATATTTTATGAGTTAATATCACGAAAAGAACAATGACACGATTCAAAGGAATACATATGGAATAAGAAATAGAAAATAAAAAAGGGCAGGCAACCTTGACCATCTGTGGCACGTTGCACCAGCCCTGAAAGTACGCAAAGCACTTTGGGGCGCACTGCTGGTGCAGTGAGTCTACCCTCATAGTACTATGGGGGCAAAATTCCCTTGCTCGAACACATAAATTTGACAAATTTGTCTTTAATTTCGGGTCCTAACTCATTTAGAATCGATTGGTTTCTTCCAAAACTCTCTTTCATTCATAAACTCAACAAAAATTATCAAGATCTCACTCAAAAACTATCTAGAAACACCAGTCATTCGCATGACCCTCACCTTGATACACTCAAATTACACCTCCCTAAAGAATAATAAGCGGTCATAATCAAGTAGAGAACCCAACTAGTAGGTTGGGGTCGATCCCACGAGGAAAATGATTTAGTATTAAACTTCAATTCACAATCAGGTCTATGTAGTCAAGGTCTTTCCGAAAGCAAGTAATTAAGAGGGGGGGGTTATGAAACAAGTTTCTTAAACAATTACAAGTTGAAAAGTTAGCAAAAGTAAAAGATTGAGTTTTTATCATGTTGTGAGACAAACTAGGTTTTTTGTGTTCCCAGTAGGTTCATAACGCCGTATTTCTAGCAACATCAATTCTTCCTTAGTGTTCTACATGTAAAGTGGTAAGTTATGTATCTCTAAGCCCTTGGTTCAGAATCTAGGAAATTTCACCCCATACGTTACGTGTGTATAAACTACTAACCCTTACCTTTACCTCATATTAGACATCATAGTTGTTGTATGACTTAGTTAGTACTTCGCACCAATCGACACTAGCCTATTAGATAGTATCCCACTAAATCTATGTAGATAATTCTTTTCCTATTACTAATTTCTTGGTCCGAAAAGTAGCAACAAGGATATTTCTAATGTGTGCACTAGTTAAATGACTTCCAAACGACAGAATTATGAATACATGCAAGAATCTAATTAAGAATTTCTTATTTGCTAGGTATACTTTTTTAATCACCCATGGTTCCCACAACCCTAGTTGTGGATTTAGGTACCCATGCAAGCAAAAAATAGAATTCATAGTTTCTAAATAAGAAATCATAAAATTACTTTATCAATAAGAAGAAACCTAGAAAATCAACTTGAAGTTGAAAGATCAACTTCAAACTAAATCCGGAAATTGATTGATTGATAATGTTTGCAAAAACCAATCTCCAAAAATAAGTAAAACAATACTAAGAGTTTCTAACCCCAAAAATGAGGTTTTAATCACCTATTATAGAAAATATTTCCCTTAATTAAAAGGAATTAAAATAAAAAAATTATGCTCAATTCACGCGACTTCAATCTACGACCACCTGACTGACCGTCGATCAATCGACGGTCCGTAGACTCATTCCGTCGTTCAGGACGTAGAATAATTTTTCTCTTCTCAGATGGTACCCTCTCTTAATAAATCAATGGACGAACATTACGGTCGATCGATTCATCTACGATCCGTCGATGCTCTACGGCGCTCCATCCTTAGAATTTTTCTAACTTCGGTACTCGAACCTTCTTTGATCAAAATAATAGTCGTGTAGTATGGCACGTTGACTAATCGACAAACCATCGTTCCTTTTCGTGGTTTTACACATAGTCAAATTTCCCCGAGTGGACTCCAAGGTCCTGAAATGCTCATCTATGATTCCCAACTACTGTCTGTCGATCAACATTGGACCGTCTATGGCCTCGTATGTCCTGTTCTACATATTTTTTAGTTGTTTCCTCATCTTTACGCTTGAACATCTTTCCTGTAAAACAAACACAAAAGCATGTTAAATCTACTAAAAAAAAGGCTTTGGGAACACACACTCTTAAGCAAAATGCATTGAAAGCATTGTGAAACCACGGTACATCAGCACCCTAAACTTAAATTAGTTGCTTGTCCTCAAGCGACACATTGTGACTCAAAACCACACTTGTATCATTACGAACCGAGGGTATACCCTAGATTTTATGATATGCTCATATCGTCTCATGGAGTACTCGACCTCTCAGAGGACTTATACAAGCCCTTAGACATCTTTCATTTTATAATCGGAAAAAAAGCAGAAAATTCAAAAGTTTTCATAGCACATCATATGCTAGATACACTTATCATATATGTATAAATACTCAATATGCATAATTAGACTTTAAATCTCTTTGCCATGATAGAATAAATACCAATAGAGTAGAATAGAGACACGACCCTTAACAACATAAAATATAAGTCTAAGCTATTAAATAAACTTAAAGAAACATCTTGACATAGGCAACCCTTGAATTATAAGTGTTCCTTTACTTGAACATGGAAGATCTATCCAAGCTCTTCAGTTAGGAGACATCCTCTAGCCATTACCACCTACACTTTTTGTAAAAATATGAAGAAGAATGGTACTAATACAAGAATCTACTAAGTATGACAACCATGCAAAACATGCATTTAAAGAGAATATTTCATTTTAAATCATGCAACATATCATTTTAGTAAACTTCATGAACATATTAACATTTAAGCACAATATAGTTCACATAAATAATTTAGACATGGATACTACTCACAATAGCACATTAAGTGTGACACTTTGAAAATCCAAGACGTGTCTTACAGCCTAAAGTAAGTTTCATGAGTCATAGAAACTGTTGTAATATTCATATCAATGTAAATAGGTCATTTAGGAAGTTTAGAAACAAAAATGTCCAAGAACGTCTAGGACGTTTGGAAAACTAACTCATGGAGGTACTAGCGTGCCTTAGCCTATTTAACTAGATTTTAGGAGTCGGAAAGACACAAAATTGGTGTAAAGGTGTATAACATGTGTTTAAGTTGATTCATTGTTGAAATTTCTGGGTACGACACCCCAAAGACCAACAAAGGTCCCTTGAGGAGGACCCTTGCACGTTGGACTCAACACTACCTGGGCAGTGTGCACCCACAAGAATAAGTTGACGATTCGTGTGTGGATCGATGGGGCGTCATTGCCAATCGTTGACCAACACTTAGAAAAATTGTTGGAGCCCTCACCACACAAGTCTCTGATCCAACCATGAGTGTGCAGCACAGAGGGAGGCCTGCTGTCGATGGTCAAATAATCCATCGATCGTGGTCTCGTCGATAGGGCATGTGATTCCTGTACATTTTTAAGTTAGTATTAACTAATTATTAAGGGGTTTGGTGGTTATTTAGGGATAAATAAAGTCTAATTAACTTAAATAACCCTCTATATAAAGACCCAAACCCCATTAGTATAATAAAAACTCTCAAAACAAAACTCTCTCCTTCTATCTTCTTTCTATCTATATTGGAATACACCATTGAAGACAAGCTAGGTAAGGGATTTGGGTTCTGTAAAGGGGATATTTCACCATCAATTCTTCATCAAACATTGAGGTATGGGATCTAATTTACCCTTTAAACCTCTTTCCTCAAAGGGTTCCTTCAAACTATTACAAAAGTTGAGATTTCATTTGGATCTTTCTCAATCTCAAAAATTATGTTATGAATTAGTTTGTTAATGTTTTCTATTGGATAAAAATGTATATAACTTAATTATGATATATCTTGATGGTTTGGTCTAGTTTGTAGAAGATGACTCTTAGCCCTTAACCCTAGGTTTGATCTTGACATGAATTAGGTTGTATTTGGTTCAATTAACTTGGCTATTGGTTGAATTACTATTAGATGATGTTATTACATTAATCATGAACAAATTAAGGTGATTTAAAGTCTTTCATACTAGCTCTTGCGAAGATGATCTAGGTTATAAAGTGCATTGTGAATTGACTAAGTATCTTGTCTTACGGTATGATCTATTATTGAATTGTGATATAGTGATTCTTCTAGACTTGTTATCATGTTAATTATTGAATTATGATAATTTATACCCAAATTTGGTTGAAATTAGAGTTTATGGTAAGATCTTGATGATGAACTATGAAGTAGACTCGGTAAGTCTTATGATCTCTATCCTTTAATTCAAATTGTAGTTAATTATGATTAAGTCAAGATATTTTCTTGGAGTATGCCTTGTATTAGGATTTATAGGGTGGTATGATATTGAATTTAAATGTCTTTATTATGATTATGAGGTTTATTAAGATGTAAATCTTATAAGGAAGGTGATAATTACCAATATTACTTGTTATGAATAAAAATGAAAATGTGCTAACCTAGCTTATGTGAATTGTGATGAAAGGACTATACTACAATTCTTATTGAGCTATGATGATGATGATTATACAAGGGTTACACACTATGACCTACAATAAGATATGATGATTAATAAAGACATTAAAGACATTTCAATAAGGGGACTTAGCTTAGCACTGAGTGAACTTGACAATAGAGGTTATGTCTTTCCATAAAGGAAGATTCACTATATAGTTTTACATGTGGTGTTGAATCCCCAAAGAGGGATAATCATACAATGGATTCCCATGAGAGGAGGCCCCAATTTCCAAGTTGTATGTAGAGGGAGAATACCTATCTCTTAGTTCTTGAACTATGTTTTCCCTATAGGAAGACTAGCTAGTGGATCCACCTAGAAAGTTATGTTTATGTTTGGTTTTACTTTGTCCAGTAGACCACCTTCCATCGGTGTAAGGTCTTATAACATAGGATTCCACACTTAGCACTTGTGGTCCCTAATTAAAATAAACCAATGAAGGATAAACTAAGTAAGGTGACTTGAGAGGTTTGACTTAGCCTAGGTAGGGGTATGGGAGTCTACCTATGCCTTGCACTATTTTGCCTTGATGGAAGCTTTAGAAGGTTGATATTATGTATATATGTGATAATGAATGCAAAAAATGATAGTATGATGATTTTACATGTAAATGATACTATATGGTGATTGATACTCTTGCGAACATGTAATTGGTTTATGTTGTTAAAAGTATGAAGTTCTAATATCCTTAAAAGGTTATGTTATGTGAAGTTTATGTAACATTCTGGAAAATCATATGCCTAATGAATAACCCAATATGACCTTAGGATAGTCTATTAGGGGTACATAGGCACCCTAATGCCGAATATTGAGAAATATTGGGCATAGTATAGAAAAATTGGCTAAGGGATATTAGCCAATTTTGTATATACGAATAAGAAATGTATTTTTTTAGGTTGTCATACCTCAATACAAGATTGATGTTCAACAAATTTACCTTCAAGGAAGACCCTAAGCTAAAAATAATAGTATTCACATAATAGATATTGAAGTACTAGGCATCCAAGTGTCAAGTCAGTACCATTCCATATGATCATTTAAAATTATCATGTAGATTAAACAGTCCCCAAGGACATAGTGAGGATCCTGGGGAAAATAAGTAAACATTACCAAAGGAACCATGAGTAATAGTTAGTAAGGAAAGTACAACCAACCCATGTGCAAGCACATGTGCAAAAAAAGTGAGGAACCACCAAACGAGGGGAACACCCTAACCGAATTCGGTTAGGGTAGTTAATTTGAAAAAACGTGAATAAGGGACCACTCCATGTGGGGACTAGCTTCCTAAATAAGTTTAGACTCTAACCTACTTCCCCAAATAGCTAACTAACCTATGACTATCTGATATGTACCCACTAGTGCACCCAACAACCTAGGACCAAAACTGGTTTTACACTAACCTAGTACTAGTTAAAGAGACAATCGAGTACCTAACCTAGGATGGTCCAAAGAGTTAGTTATGGTCCTATAAACTAAAGGGTACTTTAGTAATTCCCCTAGGTTACCTAATAAATATATTTAGCAAATTGATTAATTAATTTAAAATGTATAAAACCAAAACTACGAAGGAAATTTTCAGATTTTGGTTAACATAGGATGGTCCAAAGAGCTAGTTAAGGTCCTAACAACTTAGGGATACTTTAATAAGTACCCTAGTATACTTAAATAATTAATTTAGAAACTTAATGATTAATTTAAAGAGTCAAAACGAAATCACAAAGAAGCTTAAAGATTTTGGGTTAGACAAGAAAAAGACAACCTAGTATTTAATCTAGGATGGTTCAAAGGATTGGTTATGGTCCTAACGACTTAAGGGTAATTTAGAAATTAACTTAGGCCACCTAATTAATTAAATTATAAATTTAATTAATTATTTTGAATGATCAAAATTAAATTTTTACACTAACCTAGTACAACTCAAGAAACATCCTACTACTTAACCTATGATGGTCCAAAAGGGTTAATTTTGGTTCCAATGACTTAGGGGTACATTATTAATTACACTAGGTACCTAAATTAATTAAATTAAGGATTTAATTAATTAATATAAATTCAAAAATTTTGACCAAAACCATAGTCAACACCAATTTCCAGATTTGACTAAGTGTTATGTTGTCCTATGTTTAATCAACTTAGGAGGGGCTTTTTCGTAATTGGTTATTTAGATTATTAAATTAATTTATAAAACCTAAGTTTTATAATTCAATATAATTTATTAAACCTAAGAATCACGTTTAAACTCATAGAAAAGGCGACGCAAAATCAACAAGCAACGAACGAAAGAAAAACAAAAAAAAATTTCGATTTCTCTAGGGCGATTTCAAGGTTTCTTAAAGGTTTTTTTCAAGGTGGTATTCGTAGATTAAGTTCCTTATAAGGTATGGGTTTCTATCCTGGACTTATTTCTCCAATATAACTTTCTTTCGAATGATTCAAAGATCTCGAAAACTAGGGTTGTTTCCCGTCATTCGTGTCGGACTGCTTTCCCTAGTATCCTTGTTACGATTTCAATGTTGAATAGGTTATAAATCATGTTGTTGGTATGTGGTTCTGTATGATCTTAATGTTTATTTAATTAAATAATGATTGAATGAATCTATTAATTGGACTCGTTTGATGATAAGTGTTATCATGTGAATTAAAAGAATGATACTATGTTAAAGATATGTCCGAAAATGTTATGTATGATGATAATAGGGTCTGTTGTACATACTTGCAGTTAGTATGACATTATAAAGATGATATATTCATCAAATTCTAATATGATGATGTAAAAGATGTAAAAAAAGTTTATGCCTAAAGTTATGTTATAAGGTTAGCTAAAAGGATCTTCGTGAAATCATAATTTGAGTGAACCTTTACCTTATGTCAATAAAATGGCTAACAAAACATTGTTCAAAATTTAAATGGAAATTGTCTATAATGTTGTCTCTAAAAAAGTAAAAGATTGGCTAATGTATAATGTATAAAAACTTAAGCATGTTGCCCATGAAAATTGGCTTATGCCAACAAATATGGTTATGAAATCTATGCCCAATTGTTTACGCCAATACTAATCGTATGCCAATAAAATGACTATCAATACATTGTCTAAAAGTGATTTATGTAAATGACTATAATATTATGCTAAATAATTAAAAGATTGGCTAATGGTTCATACATATTAAATTTAAATATGAACATACGTAAAATTGGCACATGCCAACAAAAATGGTTAAGTAGTTTAATATTCAAAGATTGAGGCCAATACTAATCATATGCCAATCTTGTGTAGTTAGAGTATCAAATGATAATATAAGAAATTCTAAACTAATTCAATGAACCCATAATAAAGTGAATGCCACTCATTGGGACAACTCCCAACATGGTCTAAAAGAATGACATATGAACTCATAAAACTCATTGAATAAAGTGTTCATCGTCGATAAACGATGATATGAATCTACTACACTAAAGTAAGTAAGTAACGTGAGTTATAACATAATTAAGGTGTCTAAAGTAAGTAAGTGAGACAGTCTTATTAACATCAAAGGATAATATGTAAGGAACATTCATATTTCATCAATGTAAAGTTAGGATGAATGTCATCAATAGAGTAAGTAAATCTCCACCTAGAAGCAAGCCTCCATAATGCTTGAGTCAATACTAGAAGATAAACAAGAAATGAACATTCACGTAAAAGGGATGAGTAATTATGAAGAGAAAATGTGCTAATGCTAATGAATGTTCTGACAATATGATAAGAGACTAATGTAAAAGATGAGATCAATCTCAAATGAGCCTAAATAAATGATACTGAAACATACTCACCTATGAGAGTGTAAAGCTAATGAAGAGACCAGTCTGTATGTACACTCTAATGAAAGTATTAAGAGTGATGTATACTTAATACTAATGATGAGATGAGAAATAAAATATTGAGCTACGTTGTCCTCATACTAGAAGCCATCTTCCATGACGTATAAGTTGAATGAAATTGAACTTTATATTGAGCACAAATAGGCTAGCTATGAGGGGTGATGCCTACTTTCGAGAAGGGTGGAGGTTCACGTAACTCTCATGAGATGAGACTGTCTGGCATGCCGGGTATGGTTATCTGCATATCTCCTAGTCTTCGATTCTATACTGCCAATATAGGGATCAGGCTGGGTCCATGTACGCTGGCATGTTTTGGGTCACTTTGGCAAGAGATTCCACCTCTTTTAATTGTGGGGTAGATCAATGTATGAATTATAATGAAACGAATGACACCGAAGGTGTTTGTGCAAGACAATCAGGAGGTGAATTAAGTAATGACATTAGGTCATTCTTGGTCATTGCACTTCATAAACCCGATGAGAGTCTTAAACTTCATCCTAGGTATAGCTGGTGTTTACATAAGCCTAAGAATTAATTAATTGATTAACGTAAAGTACAAATGAATGAATAAAGCAGACTTTGTGTTTGTTAAAGAAGACCCTCGGGTTGAGGTCCCGTATGTTGGGCTACATCAACGATTCCAAAGTCTTATGCATATGAAATGTATAATATATAAAACATGAAAGTAATGAAATCAATGGCATGATTAGTAGATAATGCTTATGAATGATAATGAATATATAGTGTAAAGAATGGCTCACTATAAGGTAAGGAAATCATTCCTTAGTCCTTGGATTACTTACAACGATTCATTACGGGTATGTCTCTACAATGAATCATTGAACTTGTAAATAAAACATAGGACCAAAGGAGTTATTAAAATACACAACAACAAGAAGAAAAAGACTGAAAAATAATCTAAGTGTACAAAGAGGAGCTCTCGGCCTAAGAGGATCAAAATCTCAAGTCTTCGCCCGAGTTGTTCTCAAATTATGTTGATGATACTAATATATTTTAATCATATAAATAATGAGTTGTGTTATTTGAATGCATTAAAAATATCATATTCATACCACAATTCACAACCAATGAATTAAGAAAGTCGAGTGACTAGACTTTCTAGAAATAGCATGTCGTTTAGGAAGAGCTTTCTTTGATCAAGCATAGTTTTATGTGTTTATGTGCTTAAACCCATACTTAGTACAGTGGTGTACTAAACCCCTAATATTTACTTTTTCTATAGGTGCTGGTTGACGACACTTGTAGAGGTTTGGACTTCAGCGTTTCTCCAAACCATTTGGTAGGTTCTCATGATTTCGAGGATGCTACAGATTTAGTCTAGCCTTAGTTTTAGACATAGCTAGTGGATGTTTTCCCTAGCGTTTCTTTCGCACCTTCATTTTGAAACTTTATAATAGGGCCATGTTTGGCAAACTATTTATGATATATTCATCTTCAGTTTTTAATTTATTCTTTATGTTAGATGGTTGTTCTCTTATGTTTAGCTTAATATATGTTGTATCTAGTTAATAATTATATGAAGTATATGTTTATTTCATACATATAAAAAGTTTTGAATTTTCCGCAAATTTAACTAGATGAATATGATGAATGCAAAATGAGGCTTGTCTGCGACCTCTGAGAGGTCAATGACGCCCGTTGCGATTTGGATTCCAGAATCCGGGTCGTGATAAACTTGGTATCAGAGCATGAGGTTAAAACTAGCTAGGATCTGAATCTTAACACAACCACATTTCGTAGTTTCTAACTTATGGCTGTGAAGCGCGCCGCAATCATGACTTAGAGACTACGTGATGATAGGAAATTCTCCCTTCGTCTACTCTTTATCGTGCTATCTAGAGCTTTGACACTGTGTGTCATTATAAATATATAACTTCCTTCTTGTGTAAAGCGCAGAAGAATACACACAAGAATTAGAATGGCCAAGTGGTCTAAGGCGCCAGGCTCAAAATCAGGCCTTCCTAGGAAGAGGCCATAATGGGAATGCCCAACGTGGATGAAATACGTTTGGTGAGTGTGGTTGTTCGCATGGAGGTGAATGCATGGTTATGTCTAAAATCCTTCTATGAGTATTGATGAGGAGGAGAAGGATAAGTTGGCTACAGACCAACTCAAGAATATTGCTTAAACATGGATTTGCTTCATAAGTGTTAGCTATAATAAAATATAGAAACACGGTACTAAGGCTTCAGTTTTCAAATAAGTTGGGCAAAAATGAGAAGGGTGTGGTTCAAATTCAACAGGACAATGCATATGCTTAGCCTCGACCAAATGTTGTAGTCGAAACCCCCAAGAGAAACCAATTCTATGTGCTAAAATGAAGAGAGGAACAAGGGAATTCCACAGATGTGGAAAATTCTAACTTGCTTGGCTTCTCCTTTCCTGTTTATGCATTATTAGACCCAGGATCTACCTTTTCTATGGTAACTACTTTTGTGTCTATTCAATTTGAATTACCTCTTGAGATCTTACATGAAACCGTTTCTAGTTAGTACTCCCATAGGAGACAGTATTAAGGCCGAAGGGGTATGTAGAGAAGTAGAGAGCATAGTGAAAAGTCCTTTTGAATTTAAGTTGGGCGTCATTAGGTTCAAATCTTAAGGCCAACAAGACGTTATCTAAGAGGTTAGATATACTCTTTCTAAGTCAGGTTTATGTTTAAGAAACTCTAGGCTTAAGTGCTTTAGTAGATTTGATGTGGTAAGTCCCTAATCGTATGTCTTATAATGGCACCATGTGAGTTAAAATTAAGTCATGTTTGCATTTCATGTTACTGTTTTTGTGTAGCATCGACATGATTTTTTGTATTGCATGAATTGTGGTGTATATTAAGTTAAGTGCGGCTGAGAGGGAAATTCCTCAATCTCAAAAATAGAGATTGAAATAATCTTGAATGATATGAATCATCCAAATAAGTGTGAATTAGGTATTCATAAAAGAGAAACGTTTAAGTACGACAAACTAAGTCACCCTCTTTGTTAAAATGATATATAAGTGTCATTCGGGGAAGAATGTTCCTAAGAGGGGATAATGTAACCTTCTGGAAAATCATGTCTAATGAAGATCCCAATATGCCCTTATGATAGCCTATTAGGGGTACATAGGCACCCCAATGCCCAATATTGAGAAATATTGGGCATAGTATGGAAAAATTGGCAAAGGGTTATTAACCAATTTTCTATATACGAATAAGAAATATATTTTTTTGGGTTTTCATACCCCAATCCAAGATTAATGTTTATTAAATGTACATTCTAGGAAGACCCTAAGCTAAAAATAATAGTATTCACATAATAGATATTGAAGTACTAGGGATTTAAGTGTCAAGTCTAGTACCATTCCATATGACCATTTAAAAGGATCCTATAGATTAAACACTGCCCAAGGATATTCTGAGGATCCTTGGGAAGATAAGTAAACATTCCCAAAGGAAACACAAATAATAGTTAGTTAGAAAAGTACAACCAACCCATGTGCAAGAACATGTGAAGAAGCACCAAACGAGGGGACCACCCTAATCGAATTCGGTTAGGGTAGTTAAGGGGACAAAAACGTGCATAAGGGACCACTCCATGTGGGGACTAACTTCCTAACCAATTTTAGGCTCTAAACTACTGCCCTAAATAGATAACTAACCTAGTACCAACCGAAATGGACCCACTAGAGCACCCGACAACCTAGGACAAAAACCGGGTTGACACTAACCTAGTACTAGTTAAAGAGACAACCTAGTACCTAAATAAGGATGGTCCAAAAAGTTAGTTATGGTCCTATAAACTAGGGCTTACTCTAGTAAGTCTCCTAGGTTACCTAATTAATTTATTTAGAAAATTAATTAATTAATTTAAAAGGGCTAAAACAAAAACTACAAAGGAAATTTTCAAATTTTGGTCAAGACAAGAAAGGGATAACCTAGTACCTATCCTAGGATGGTCCAAATAGTTAGTTAAGGTCCTAATAACATAGGGATACTTTAATAAGTTCCCTCGTATACTTACATAATTAATTTAGAAACTTAATAATTAATTTAAAGAATCAAAACCGAAATCACAAAGAAGTTTAAAGATTTTGATTGAGACAAGAAAAAGACAACCTTGTATTTAATCTAGGATGGTTCAAAGGATTGGTTATGGTCCTAACAACTTAAGGGTACTTTAGTAATTAACTTAGTCCACCTAATTAATTAAATTCTCAATTAAATTAATTAGTTTAAATGATCAAAATTAAATTCTTACACTAACCTAGTACAACTCAAGAAACATCCTAGTACTTAACCTAGGATGGTCCAAAGGGGTTAATTTTTGTTCCAATGACTTAGTGGTCATCATTACTTACCCTAGGTACCTAAATTAATTGAATTATGGATTTAATTAATTAATATAAAGTCAAAATGTTGACCAAAACCATAATCAATACCAGTTTCCATATTTGACTAAGTGTGATGTTCTCTTATATTAAATCAACTTAGGAGGGGCTTTTTGGTAATTTTTAATTAGATTATTAAATTAACTTATTAAACATAAGTTTTATAATTATATATCAATTCTTAAATCTAAAAATCACTTTCAAACACATAGAAAAGGCGACGCAAAATCTGCAAGCAACGAACGATAGAAAAACAGAAAAAATTATCGATTTCTCTAGGGCGATTTCAAGGTTTCTTAAAGGTTTTGTTCAAGATGTTCTTCCTAGATTAAGTTGTACATAAGTTATGGGTTTCTATCCTGAACTTATTTCTCCAAGAGAACTTTCTTTCGAATGATTCAATGATCTTGAAAACTAGGGTTGTTTCCCGTCATTCTTGTCGAACTCTTTTCACTAGTATCGTTGTTACAATATCAATGTTGAATAGGATAGAAATCATGTTTTTTGTATTTGGTTATGGATGATCTTAATATGTATTTTATTAAATAATGATTTAATGAATCTATTAATTGGACTCGTTTGATGTTAAGTGTTATTATGTGAAATCAAAGAATGATACTATGTTAAAGATTTGTATGAAAATGTTATGTATGAAGATATAACGGTTGTTGTGCATACATGCTTTTAATATGACGTTATAAAGATGATATATTCATCAAATTCTAATATGATGTTGTCCAAGATGTTAAAAAAACTTTATGCCTAAAGTTATGTTATAAGGTTAGCTAAAAAGGATCTCCGTGAAAACATAATTTGAGTGAATCTTTGCCTTATGTCAATAAAATGGCTACAAAAAATTGTTCAAAATTTAATTGGGAATTGTCTATAACATTATCTATAAATAAGTAAATATTGGCTAATGTATAATATATAAAAACTTAAGCATGTTGCACATGAAAATTGGCTTATGCCAACAAATATGGTAATGAAATCTATGCGCAATTGTTTGAGCCAATACTAATCGTATGCCAATAAAATGGCTAACAATACAATGTTTAAAACGGATGTATGTAAATGACTATACTATTATGTCAAATAATTAAAAGAATGTCTAACGGTTCATACATATTAAATTCAAATATTAACATACCTAATTGGCACATGCCAACAAAAATGGTTATGTAGTTTAATATTCAAAGGTTGAGGACAATACTAATCATATGCCAATCTGGTGTAGTTAGAGTATCAATTGATAATATTAGCACTTCTAAACTAATTCAATGAACCCATAATCAAGGGCATGACACTCATTGGGACAACTCCCAACATGCTCTAAAAGAATGACATATGAACTCATGAAACTTATTGAATGAAGTATTCATCATCCATGAACGATGATATGAATCTACTACACAAATTTAAGTAAGTAACGTGAGTTATAACATAATTAAAGGGGTATGAAGTAAGTAAGTGACCATAATGTGGTGTTAAAGGAAGTGAGACTAGTCTTACTTACACCTAACCTACTATGTTAAAATAATACTCACGTATGAAGGTGTTAGAAGGTGTGAGCTAGTCTTATTAACAACTAAAGGATAATATTTAAGGAAAATTCAAATTTCATCAATGTAAAGTAAGGATGAACGCCATCAATAGAGTAATTAAATCTCCACCTAGAAGCAAGCCTCCATAATGCTTGAGTCAATACTAGAAGATAAAGAAGAAATGAACATTCACGTAAAAGGGATGAGTAATTATGAAGAGCAAATGTGCTAATGCTAATGAATGTGGTGACAATAAAATAAGAGGCTAATGTTAAAGATGAGAGGAATCTCAAATGAGCCTAAGTAAATGTTACCGAAACGTACTCACCTATGAGAGTGTAAAGCTAAAGAAGAGACCAGTCTCTATGTACACTCTAATAAAAGTATTGTGATTGATGTGTACTTAATACTAACGATGACATGAGAAATAAAATATGGAGCTATGATATCCTCATACTAGAAGCCAGCTTCCATGACGTGTGAGTTGAATGAAATGGAACTTTATATTGAGCACTGATAGGCTAGCTATGAGGGGTGATGCCTTCTTTCGGGAAGGGCGGAGGTTCACGTAACTCTCATGACATGAGACTCTCCATCATTCCGGGTATGTATCTCTGTATATCTCCTAATGTTCGAACCCATACTGCCAATATAGGGATCTGGCGGGCTCCATGTACGCTGCCATGTTTTGGGTCACTTTGGCCAGTGATTCAACCTCTTTTCATTGTGGGGTAGACACTAGATTTAATGATGCTCACATGATCTATGTAGGTTAAGGTTGGAGTTCCTCAATGTATGAAAGATAATGAAATGAATGACACCGAAGGTGTTTGTGCAAGACAATCAGGAGGTGAAATCAGATTCAAGTAATGCCATTAGGTAATTCTTGGTCAATGCACTTCATGATCCCAATGAGAGTCTTAAACTTAATTCTAGGTATAGCTAGTGTTTTACATCAGCCTAGGAATGAATGAAATGAATAATGTGAAGTACGAATGAACGAATGAAGCAGACTCTGTGTTTGCTAAGGAAGACCCTCGGGTTGAGGTCCAATATGTTGGGCCCTCAATTGAGATGTCTTATGCTATATCAATGTTTTCAAAGTCTCATGTATATGAAATGTATAATATATAAAACATTAAAGTAATGAAATCAATGGCATGATCAATAGATAGTTGCTTATGAAAGGTAATGAATATATAGTGTAATGAATGACTCACTTTAAGGTAGAGACATTATTCCTTAGTCCTTGGATTTCTTTCATCGATTCATTATGGGTATGGGACTACAATTAATCATTGAACTATTAAATAAAACATAGGACCAAAAGAGTTATTGAACTACACAACAACAAGAAGAAAAAGACTGAAAAAATAATCTAAGTGTACAAAGAGGAGCTCTCGGCCTAAGAGGATCAAAATCTCAAGTCTGCGCCCGAGTTGTTCTCAAATTATGTTGATGATAATAATATATTATAATCATATAGAAAATGAGTTGTGTGATTTGAATACATTAAAACACATCATATTGATACCACAATTCACAACCAATGAATTAAGAAAGTCTAGTGGCTAGGCTTTCTGGAAATAACATGTCGTTTAGGAAGAGCTTTAATTGATGTTGCATAGCTTTATGTGTATGCTTGAATACACCCATACTTAGTACAAGTGGTTTACTAACCCCCTACTATTTACCATTTTTATATGTGCTGGTCAGAGGACCGTTTGACGACACTTGCAGCGGTTCGGACTTCAGCGTTTCTCCAAATCATTTGGTAGATCCGCATGATTTTGAGGATGCTACAGATTTAACCTAGCCTTAGTTTTAGACATAGCTAGTGGATGTTGTCCATAGAGTTTCTTTTGCACCTTCATTTTGAAGCTTTGTAATAAGGCCATGTTTGACAAACTACTTATGATATATTTATCTTCAGTTTCGAATTGATTCTTTATTTTAGATGGTTGTTCTCTTATGTTGAGCTTAGTATATGATGTATCTAGTTGATAATTATATCAAGTCTATGTATACTTCATACATATAAAAAATTTAAATTTTCCACAAATTTAAGTAGTGGAATGTGATGAATGCAAGATGAGGCTTGTCTGCGACCTCTTAGAGGTCAACGACGCCGGTTGCGATCCGAATTCCAGAATCTAGGTTGTGACAGTTTAATATCAGTCATGATTCTTTTTGTGTTACTTGATTGATTAAGGTTATGGGGTTTTGCTTAATTATTGCACTTATTGACTTTTTGAGGATTCATAAATAGTAGTCTTTCTTTATTATGATATGATGAACTCTTATCCATGCTTGTGATGTAATTACATGATGATTGGGTTATGTTAGATTATGGGTTAAAGTATGTTGACAAGTTTGTTATTTGATTTGACTTGATAAATATGCCTTAATGATTTGTATGTTTTCCTTGATGATGCATAAGGCATTTAAAGACTAAAGTAGCATGTTTTGATAAAATTTCCCTTTTAGCATGATTTGATCTTATATGTGCACATGGTCTCATACTTAGTAGAAGTGGCATACTAACCCCATTTCTTCCTTTACCCCAACATTTTAGATTCTGGTCGTTGAAGTGTTTTGGAAGGCGACTTGAAGAAGGCTTGGATCTCTTATTCATCCAAGTAGGGTAGGTCCTCATTTTTCCGATGGTGATGCCACTATCTAGATTATGGAGTTCCTTTTTGTTAAATATTTTTATGGTTCTTTCTTTCCATTTAGTATGAAACATTGTATAGCCCATATGAGAAATTTTAATTTGATGTACGGGTTATGCCCAAGTTCTTACAATGTTATAGATACTTATGAGAGGAGACGGCTATTACGACTATTATGTCTATGATATTTTCTATATATATTTATGTGCAGTAAAACTAGAAGACTAAGTAATATTCCTATACGAAGGGTCTATGTATACTCAATATATATACATATATATATATGTGTGTGTGTGTGTGTGTGTGTGTGTGTGTGTGTGTGTGTGTGTGTGTGTGTGTGTGTGTGTGTATGCAGAGGTCTATGTAAACCTTCAATTAGAAGTAATGATAAGTTCTAAATTTTCCTCTAAATTTGACCTATGAATGTAATGATGTAAACTAAGAGGCCAGTCTTACTTCTCAAAGAGGACGACGACATCGGTTATGTATAGGGGGTAAACCCATATGTGACAAACTTGGTATCACATCTAGGTTTAATTATCTTTGAGTCAATGTCTCTTTCACCCACGTCTATGTAAGTTCGTATTCATATTTGTGAAGTGCGCGACACTTATGGATAGGAACCTACGTGATGCCTAGGAAACTCTCACTTTCAGGGAAATCCAATATTATGCCATTATAGTATACATATTTTGTGCTTTTGCATCTAATACTATTGTTGTGATTATAGGCAATGAATACCTGAAGGAATGTGGCAGAAAAGCTTGAAGAGGATATCTCCAATGTTAGAGCTCCTCCCCATGGCGATCAAATTCCTCCTCTTGATAACGGTGGGAACGATGACCAAGCTCCGGTCAATCCTTCCACTTTGATGGATAAAGACATAAGGGCTGCCCTTATCCATTTGTCCCAAGACGCCACTGATCAAGCCCTATCTATGACAACCCAAGATAACTAGGAGGTCGTACCCCGTCCAAATCAAAGAATTTCTACCATGCCCTCCCGACTAAGGGAATTCACTATGATGAACCCTCCAACTTTGTATGTGTCCAAGGTTGAAGAAGACTCCCAAGAGTTCATCGATGAAGTCTAACAAGATAATCTTAGCTATGGGGTTTTCTACTTGTGAGAAGGCCGAGTTAGCCACTTATCAACTCAAAGATGTGGCTCAAACTTGGTATGTTCAATGGAGAGACAATAGGACTCTAAGGGGTGGACCGGTTACATGAGAGATCTTCAAGAAGGATTTTCTTGATCGCTTCTTTCCTAGTGAGATGAGGGAAGATAAAGTGGTGGAGTTTATCATCCTTCGGCAAGGAGGTATGAGTGTTCATGAATACTCCTTGAAGTTCACTAAATTTCAAATATGCTCCATCTTTGATTTTCGATACTAGAGATGAAATGAGTTGCTTTTTAACGGGGGTGTCGGATGATTTACAAGAGAAATGTCATTCGGAGATGATACATGAAAACATGAAAATTTCTAGTCTTATGGTGCATGCTAAACATGTGGAAAAGGCAAGGGCTAAGAGGAAGAGTAGAGATGCTAAGAGGGCAAGATCTTTTGGAGGTTCTTCAAATAATAGGCTTAAGATACAAGACAAGCCTAGATTTAAGAATCGGGTTACTAATAAATTTCCATCCAAGTTCCCTAAGCTCGTGATGATAAGGTGACTAAAACTAGAATCCAAAAGGGGAGTGGGACCTTACAAAATGAGAAGCCTACATGTGCCAAGTGTGGAAAGGGTCATTTTGGTGAATTCTAGGTTGGAACGGGATATTCTTTTGGTTGTGGCAAGAGTGACCACGAGGTTAGGGATTGCCCTAATATAAAGGGGAATAAAGGGGTGGTCAAACTCAAGTAAGTGGTTCTAGTGAGGCTCCAAAGAAGAACCGCTTTTATGCTCTCCGCTCTAGGGGTGAGCAAGAGTACTTCTCTCGATGTGGTGACCAGTATGTTGAAAGTCTTATCTATTGATGTATATGACATAATTTACCTCAGTGCTACTTTATCATTTCTTACCCCTATAGTATCTGAAAAGTTTGACATTTTTCCTGATAATTTGCATGAACCTTTTATCGTGTTTACTCCGGTGGGTGAGTCGGTTGTTGCAAAAAGGGTGTATAGAAATTTTCCTATGATGTTGTCGAATAGAGTTTCCTATGTTGAACTAGTAAAGCTTGATATGCTTGATTTTGATATTATTTTTGTATGGATTAGTTTCATGCTTGCTTTGCTTGCCTCTATTGATTGTAGGACAAGGGTGGTGAAGTTTAAGTTTCAAATGAACTCGTTGTAGAGTGGAAGGGGGGAAATTCTATTATTAGAGGTCGGACCATCTCTTGTTTAAAAGCATGAAAAATGATTTCTAAAGGTTGTCTATACCATAATGTAAGAGTCCAAGATCTAGACTCCGAAATTCCTCCCATTAAGTCGGTCCCCGTAGTGAGTGAATTTCCGGAGGTCTTTCCTATTGACCTTCCCGGTATTCCTCCCGAATGGGAAATTGATTTTGGTATCGATTTGCTACATGATACAAATCCCATTCCAATTCCTCCTTATCAGATGGCTTCGATTGAATTGTAAGAGTTGAAGGCTGAACTAAAAAATTTACTAGACAAAAGCTTCATTAGACCTAGTATTTCTCCAAGAGGTGCTCCGGTTTTATTTGTGAAGAAGAAGGATGGGTACTTAAGAATGTGTATTGATTACCACCAACTGAATAAAGTCACAATAAAGAACAAGTATCCTGTCCCTCGGATTGACGACTTGTTTGATCAACTCCAAGGGGCAAGCTACTTTTCTAATATTGACTTGAAATCGGGGTATCATTAACATAGGGTGAGAGGTGCGGATATCGAACAACGGCAGTAGATTTGGTCATTATGAGTTCTTAGTAATGTCCTTTGGTCTCACTATGCTCCTGCGGTGTTTATGGACCTAATAATAATATGGCATTTTGAAGTTACCTAGATTCATTTGTCATTGTCTTCATTGAAGACATCTTGGTATATTCAAAAAATGAGGGTGATCATATAAACCATTTTAGAGTGGTGTTGCAATTACTTAAATAACATCAATTGTTTGCGAAGTATAGCAAATGTGTGTTTTGGTTGAGATCGGCAACATTTCTTTGTAATATAATCTCTAGTGAGAGATTTGAGGTTGATTCAAGGAAAATGGAGGCGGTGAAATATTTGCCCAGACCATTCACTCCAATCGACATTTGGAGTTTATTGGGTTTAGTAGGTTACTATCTAAGTTTTGTGCATGGTTTTGCGTCCATTGCATCTCCCTCAACTACTTTGACCCAAATATGTAAGAAATTTGAGTGGTCGGAGGCATGTGAGAGAAGTTTTCAAATGTTAAAAGATAGGCTCACTTACGCTCCGGTATTAACTCTAATGGAGGGTACAAAGGGTTTTGTTGTGTATTGTGATGCATCGCGAGTGGGTTTAGGGTGTGTGCTTATGCAACATGGTAAGGTATAGCCTATGCTTCTAGGAAACTTAAGGTGCATGAGGGAAACTATCCAACTTACGACCTTGAGTTAGCGGCCGTGGTATTTTCCTTGAAAATATGAAGGAATTACTTGTATGATGTTTATGTTGATGTCTATACCGACAATAAGAGTCTCCAATATGTGTTATCCAAAAGGATTTGAATCTTCGACAAAGAAGGTGGTTAGAATTGTTGAAAGATTACAACATCAGTGCCCTCTATCACCCCAAAAAGGCTAAAGTGGTTGCGGATGCTGTAAGTCATATGACTATGGGTAGTGTCTCACATAGATGAAGCCAAGAAAGACCTAGTGAAGGATGTTCATAGGTTCTCTAGTTTGGGTGTGAGGTTGGAAGATTCTCCCAATGGTAGATTCATGGTCCATCATAACTCCGAGTCATCATTGGTAGTTGAGGTGAAGTCCAAAAAACACTTTGATAAATCATTGATGGAGTTGAAGGAATCGGTCCTCAGCAAGCTTAATGAGGCATTCTCCTTAGGGGGGATGGTGTTTTGAGGTAACAAGGAAAATTGTGTGTTCCCAAGGTAGATGAGTTGAGGAATCGTATCCTTGAGGAAGCCCATGGGTCTCGCTACTCCATTCATCCGGGTTTGACGAAAATGTACCATGACCTTAGGGAAGTATTTTGGTGGGAAGGTTTAAAGAAGGACATAGGCGGAGTTTGTCGCTAAGTGTCCAAATTGCCAACTACTGAAAGCCGAACATCAAAAGACCGGTAACTTACTACAAAAAATCCAAGTTCCTACTTGAAAGTGGGAAGACATCAATATAGATTTTGTAGTGGGTTTACCTCGAACTCAAAGCAAAATATGACTCTATATGGTGGTTATTAATAGGTTGACCATGTCTGCTCACTTTATTCCCGTCAAGTGTAATTATTCTGCGGAAGATTATTGTAGGATCTTCATGTATAAGATTGTGTGTCACCATGGTATTCCGTTATCCATCATATCGTATCGGGGTGCATAATTAACATCTAGGTTTTAAATATCATTCCAAGAAGGGTTGGGTACTAAGGTGAAGTTCAAGTACCACTTTTCATCCCCAAACAAATGGTCAAGCAGAGCGTACTATTCAAACCCTTGAAGATATGCTTAGGGTTTGTATTATTGATTTCAAGGGAATTGGGATAAGTATTTGCTATTGGTGGAGTTTGCTTATAATAATAGTTATAATTCATCCATCTCCATGGCTCCCTATGGAGCCTTGTATGACAGGAGGTGCAGGTCTCCTATTGGATGGTTTGAAGTGGATGAGCCTTTTCTTCTTGGTCCCGATTTAACTTACAAGACTTTGGAGAAAGTTCATATCATAAGAACCGGTTGCAAATGGTCATAGTCAGAAAAAGTCTTATGTCGATCATAGCAGAATGGATTTGAAGTTTGAAGAAGGTGATAAGGCGTATTTGAAAATTTCTCCTATAAAAGGGTTGTTATATTTGGCAAGAAAGGGAAGTTGAGTCCTCGTTATGTGGGTCCAAATGAAATCTAGCAAAGGGTTGGCAAGGTGGATGATGAATTGAAACTTCCTAGTGAATTGGCTTCAGTTCATCCGGTTTTCCATGTTTCCAGGCTTAAGAAGTGTATCGGTGATACTGAGTCTATTCTTCCTGTTGAGGGTCTTGGTTTGAAGGATAAACTCCCTTATGAGGAAGTTTCAGTTCAAATTCTTTATAGGCAAGTCAAGAAGTTAGGAATAAAGAGGTGAATTCCGTAAAGGTGTTATGGAAGAATCAACCTAGTTGAGGGTGCAACATGGGAGGCCGAGGCAAACATGAAGTCCGTTACCCTCATATATTTGATAACTAAGGTTAGTATTTATTACTAATAATGAAAATAATGACTAAAATTGAAATTTATTTGATTTTGGTGAAGTCTTGCAAAATGTGCATTTTTAATAGCTTTACAGTGATTTACACTGAAGTTGTTCATTTGAACTTCAAATTTTGTTCTTTCACTTGTTTGAGTTATCTGGTGCATGTTTATATGTGAGTCTTTATGAAATGATATCTAGCATGTTGGTAAGTTGAACTTTGACATAATTGACTCATGTAAAGCATGATGAGATCATGTTGTTTGTTGTGAGAAGGAAATTCTTCATAATGTGAAATTTGAACCTTATGTGTGGTAATTGAGGTTTAGAATTGTCTTCTGCATTTAGATATGGTTGATGATATGTATTTTTGTTTTTTGGGCTGGTAGTCTTGAGTCTATTCCTTCCTTTCAAAAGATTTTAGTGTCATTCAGGGACGAATGTTCCTAAGGAGGGGATAATGTAACACTTCAAAAATCCAAGACGTGTTTTCAAACCTAACATAAGTTTCATGAGGTTTATACACTGTTGAAATAGTTATTTCAATTAAAATAGGTAATTTAGGATGTTTAGAAACCAAAACGTCCAAGAACGTCCATGACGTTCGGAAAACTAGCTCATGGAGGTACTAGCGTGCCTTAGCCTATTTGACTAGCTTTTAGGAGTCGGAAATTCACGAATATTGGTGGAAGGTTGGATAACATGTGTTTAAGTCAATTCATGGTTGAAACGTCTGGGTAATAATCCCCAAGGGCAAACCAAAGGCCCTTGAGGACGACCTTTGCATGTTGGAGTCAAGACTTCCTGGGCAGTGTGCATCCACAAGAGGCAATAGACGATTTATGTGTGGATCGACGGGGCGTCGTTTACAAATGTCGACGGATCCATCACCTGCGCAAGTCTCTAACCAGAACCATGAGTGTGCATCACAGAGGGAGGGCCTACCGTCGATGGACCAACGATCCATCGATCGTAGTCTCATCGATAGGGCCTGTCATTCCTGCACGTTTTTAAGTTAGTCTTAACTAATTAATAAAGTAGTTTGGTTGTTATTTAGGGATAATGGGAAGTCTAATTAACTTAATTAAACGCTACATAAATACCCCGACCCCATTAGTGTATTTACAACTCTCAAAACAAAACTATTTTCCTTCTCTCTTCTTTCTCTCTCTATTGGAAGACACCATTGAAGACAAGCTAGGGGAAGGATTTGAGGTCTGTAAAAAGGTGATTCACCATCAATTCTTCATCAAACATTGTGGTATAGGATCTAATTCACCTTTGAGACCTCTTTTGTCAAAGGGTTCGTTCAAAGTATTTCTAAAGTTGAGTTTTCATGTGGGTCTTTCTTAATCTCGAAAATTGTGTTATGAATTGGTTTGTTTATCTAATTCACCTTTGAGACCTCTCTTCTAAATGATACATAAAGATTTTAAAGAATGAAGTAGCATGTTTTGACAAAAAGGCCCTCTTAGCATGATTTGATCTTATATGTGCATATGGCTCATACTTAGTACAAGTGGCATACTAACCCTATTTCTTCCTTTTCCCCAACATTTTAGGTTTTGGTCGTTCAAGTGTTTTGTAAGGCGACTTGAAGAAGGCTTGGATCTCTTATTTATCCAAGTAAGGTAGTTCCTCATTTTCCGAGGCTGATGCCAATCTAGCTTATGGAATTGCTTTTCTGTTAAAGACTTCTATGGTTGTTCCTTTCCATTTAGTATGAAACATTATATAGCCCATGTGAGGAATTTTTGCTTCGATGAAAGGGTTATGCCCAAGTTCTTACAATCTTGTTAGATGGTTTTGAGATGAGATGACTATTTTGTCTTTGATATATTATATATAGTTATGTGCAATAAAAGTAGAAGAGTAAGTAATCTTCCTATATGAAGGGTCTACTATATATATATGTATATGTGTCTGTGTGTGTGTGTGTGTGTAGAGGTCTATGTAAACCTTCTATTAGAAGTAATAAAAAGTTTTAAATTTTCCGGTAAATTTGACTTATGAATGTAATGATGTAAACTAAGGGGCTAGTCTTAGTCCTCATAGAGGACGACGATGCCGGTTACGTCTAGGGGGTAAACTCGGATGTGACATAAAGTCATTTAACATACTTCGAGCATATTTAATGCATATAATGTATTACTTCTCTTTTGTCTAACTTCTTTCCTTAAGTAACCCTCAATTGTACTTAGTACATTCTATCACCTTGAGGTCATTTTACAATAGTCTTTCATACATGTGCTTCATAAACACAACCATATATACTTACAATTAATATGTACATAATAAATATAAGTTTCACATAAGCACCACTATCTAAGACAACCCCTAAGTCTCACTAGTGCAATGTGCTGGTAGCACCCCATAATACTACTTCCACTAAGTGCTAAGAAGTCACCCTAGATTATGCATAAAATACTTAACAAGTGACAACCATTTCGTATATAACTAAACATAAGTCCACATACTTCATAGCATCATATAAAGACACTTTCATGTATTGCAACTTTAGTCATAACTCATTTAGGTCGTACAATAAGTAAACCACCCTCACAACTACTTCACAAGATTACTTGTGCAATATACACATGGAGTCCCATACCCCCACATATATTAAGTAAACTCATTTAGAAACCATAAGTGAAATTTCGCACATACATATAACTCATGTCAACATAGAAAAGTCATTTAATATGCACTCATACAACTCATGCATACATAACATAAGTCTTACTTTCGTACATGTACTAATCTTACCCTTTCTTGAAGTTCATTTGGGCAATGCATGGGTAGGGGACATAATCCTACCTATACTAAGTAATCTCCTCAAGGAGTTGTGATTAGAGTACATAATCTTATCTTATTTCATTTCATACTTTCGGAGACTTAGCCATAACCAACATAGACTATGTGAGCTACATGGAATCTGTTTTACTCCCACACTTAAAAGGAAGGGTTAACACTTGCCTAAGGTGTAACCAATCATACATAGTTGTCTAGGTGGAAATAAGAATATATAACCTACGGGTCACGTAGTTATGGAACATGGATATTACTTCTAGAAACCTTGACTTACTAGATTGGAGGTTTCGATCTTATGAGACAACATCTATGTAGAGAAACTGGATTTTCTAAATGTGAAGGTTCTCTTGTGTGAAACCGGACTTACTAATGTTAGGCGCCCACTCTCATTTGTTATGTTCACTCGATACTAGGCTCTAACTCCCATATTAAATAAATTTAATCCTTTAGTGTATTAAATCATAAAGAAGGCTTTAGGGACTTACGCCCTCATACATCATATAGCTCAAAGGTATCTAAGATGAGAATGTCATTTCATCATAGACCCTACTTCATGTGAGAAATGTCCTTTCACATATTCATACAATCGTACATCATGTGTGTGTTCATACCATGTGAGATCTACCTTCACATAAAACCTTTAATTGCACATGTTCATAACTTCATTAATCATATACTTCACATGCATGGGAAACGGTAATGATGCATAGAAGAACTATCATTTCCTTAATCATCATATATCTACTCTATTCATAGATATGAATGAAGTGTGTGTGTGTGTGTGTGTACATTGGTCAACATGATCACATAATGGCTATGGCATATCCTTGAGGAAGCCACCCTCTAGAGATCACAACACATGTACAACATTCCTCAAGTCTCAAGTCAACACATATACTACACACACTCACATTACAATATAGGAGACACTAACATATTCAATATTATAATAGAAGATTCCTAGCATACTTTGATCCCACATTCATATAGAGTTCATATAGGTAGGGGTCATGATAGAAGAGAATTCATCATCATTAGCCATATAGACCACTCCTAACCCTAACATGATCATCACATATACATAACATCATCCACACACCTATAGTATGCAACTAGTGTGGAAGACTACTCATATAAATTCACATAACATCAGTTCACTTAGAACATGATGTTAGAATCAAGGCTAAATACTTAAACTTACTGAACATGGAAATCATCATAAAATTCATCTTGTATCTAATCCCTTCAAGTTCATGATCTTAACACATAAAAATGTACAAGAATGTAAACACCACCACCATATGTGGACCATACCAATTATCACAATTCAATGTACATTCTAAACTAATTAGAGAAAATACGTCAACTTACCATATCTCCAAGCTAATTATAATCTTGATCAATTCGCAACAATCAATAATCACTAAACATTAAGGAATATAGAATCAAGCAATTCATTACAATCTAAACATAATCTTATAATAATATCATCAAGATCACAAGACCTACATTATAGGCCGATTAATGAATTAGGAGGATCATGGTTTCTTCATAAATTAGATTGAAATTCATAATTAAACATTTGTCAATCATTCAAAGGATTTTGAACTCATTCGATAATGAACCCGTGGCTTGATTGAAAATTGGGAATTTTTGTCTTTGAATCACTTGTGTAAATGCTTGATTGAACTCCTTAGATAAATGGATAACTAAGGATCAAGGACTACCATACCTTATTGATTGAAGACCCATGAAATAAATGAGAATATATCTCCAATAATCTCCCTCCATAGCTTGTTCTTTACTTCAATGGAGGTTTTGGGGTTTGGGGAGAGAAGAAGGTTTTTGGGATTTTTGATTTTCTTATTGGTTGTTGGGATTTTGACTTGGGAAAGGGTTGAGATAGGTTTTAAAAGAATTTTATAACCTTCACATAAAGTTACCAAAACACTCCCATACTTATTTGGACTTTTAGACATGTCAAACATAACTTTCATTTTTGGAATCATTGTCGGGGAACAAGTCTGCGAAGTGGAGCTATTCCCGCATGATTTTATTGAAAACAAATTCCGGGGCAGTTGAGTCTGCATAATGTCTGTGAAACATACCAACGTTTTGACCTATGGAGGACCAAGCCCGTGACGCAGACCTATTTCACTAAGGAACAAAAGTTGCTTCCTTGGGCAGCTTGTTGTCTCAAGGTTTGGTCCTCCTAAAGGACCCTTTGGTTGGTCGTTGGGAATTTTTTCCCCGATGGATACACCTCAAATACTCTCGTATACATTTAGGAGCCCTCTCACATCAATTTGATATCCAAACAACGAATAAACGAGCCAAAGCACACAAGACACACAAGCACCTTTCAAGGCAAAACTTTTGAACGTCTTTGATTTTCTTGGGTGTTTTACCTCCAAACTCCTATAAACCTATCATTTAAGAACTTAATAAACTCATAACCAACAATTTAGGATCTTCTTCAACCTAGCTCATTTTGAATGACCCGAAGTACCCCCTACAAGTTAGAGTACTCTTAGATTGCCACACGGCGTCGTCGACCACTAGTGAGTCTTTGATAATCCTCTAAGAATTCAATCATCGCATAAACATATAAAGGGCGAAAATTTAAATATTTTCATAGCATACTCTTTGCTAGAAAATCACTTCATATATATAGAATATCATAATAAATAGTTAGACTCTAAGTCTTTGCCATCTTAAGACACAACTCAATAGAATTGAATAGGGACACGTCCCTTAACAACATAAAATATAATTCTATTCTATTACATAAACTAAAAGAAACATCTTGACATAGGCAACCCTTGAATGATAAGGGTCCCTTTACTTGAACTTGGGAGATCTATCCAAGTTCTTCACTTAGGAGACATCCTCTAGCCATAAACATCTACACTTTGCGTAAATAAATGAAGAACAATGGTATTAGTACAAAAATGCACTTAATATTGAAACCATGCAAAAATATGCATTTAAAGCGGACATTTCATTTCAAATCATGCAACATGTGTATTTAGTATTGTTCATGAACATAGGCACATATAAGCACAATATAGTTCACATACATCATATATACATGTATACTAATCATAATAGCACATAAAGTAATTTATCATACTTTGAGGCATATTAAATACATACAATACATTACCTCTCTTTTATCTTACTTCTTTTCTTAAGTAACCCTTAATTGTACTTGGTATAATGTATCACCTTGCAGTCACCTTACCATAGCCTATCATAAATGTGCTTCATAGACACAACAACATATATTCACAAGTCATAAGCACATTACAAATAATCTTCACATGAGCTAAGTCACACTAGTGTAATGTGTTGGTTGCGTCCTGTAATACTAGTTCTACCAAGTGTACCTAAAAAGTCACCCTAGACTACGTATAACATACTCAACAAGGCATAACATTTCCATTTACAACTAGAAATAAGGCACATACTTCATAGAATCATATAAGGACTCTTTCCTTTACTACAATCTTAGTCTTAACTCATTAAATTCAAACTATAAGTAAACCACCCTCACAACCTCTTCACAAGCTTACTTGTGCAATATACTCATGGAGTCTTATACCCCCACATATACTAGGTAAACTTATTTAGAATCCATAAGTGCAATTCACATAGATAAACATAATTCATTTATTGATATAGAAAAGTCACTTAATAATGCGCTCATACAACTCATACAACACATATCCTAAGTCTTACACGCATACATGTACTAATCTTGTCCTTTCTTGAAGTTTACTTGTGCAATCCATGGGTAGGGGCCATAACCCTACCGATACTAAGTAACCTACTCAAAGAGTTTTGATTACAGTCCATAACCTTATATTAGTCCATTTGTTACTTCGGGAGACTTAGCCATAACCGACATAGACAATCTGAGCTACATGGAATCCTGTGTTGTACTCCCACACCGAAAAAAAGGGTTAACACTTGCCTGAGATGTAACTAGTCATACATGGCTATCTGGGTGGTATCGACAAGCTATAACCTACGGGGGACCGTAGCTATGGATCATGGAGATTGCTTGTAGAAACCTTGACTTACTATAGTGGAAGTTTCCATCTCATGAGACAACATCTATTTTGGGAAACCAAACTTGCTAAACATGAAGGTTGTCTTGTGGGAATCCTTACTTTGTAACGTGAAGCTCCCACTGTAATTTCTCATGGTCACTTGGTGCTAGAATCTAACTCCCATTTTAGATATATTTAAGCCTTTAATGCATTACTTCATAAAGAAGGCTTTAGTAGCTTTCTCCTTCATACATTGTATAGCTCAAAGGATTCTAAGATTAGAATGTCCTTTCATCAGACACTACTTCATCTGAGAATGTCCTTTCACATATTCATACAATCATACATCATGTGTGTCTGCATACAATGGGAGATCTAGCTTCACATAACACCTCTAATAACACATGTTCATAACTTCATTAAGAATATACTTTACATGCATAGAAATAGGTAATGATGCATAGGAGAACTATTTTTTCCTTAATAATCATTAATCTATCCAATCTATAGTCATGCAAGAAGTGTGTATGTGTGTACATTGGTAATTATGATCACATAATGGCTATAGCATAACTTTGAGAAAGCCACCCTCTATATATCACAACAAATATACAACATTCGTCATGTTTCAAATCATACACACATATAGAGTATAACGTACTATAGACTACACACACTCACATTACATCAAAGGAGACAAGAGCATATTCAAAATTAAAATAGAAGACTTCTAACATACTTTGATCAACACAGTCATATAGGGTGCATATAGGAAGGGGTCATGCTACAAGGATATTCTTCATCACTAGCCATATAGACCACCTAACCCTAACATGATCATCACACATATACATATCCCATCATCCCCACACCTAGGTCATGCAACTAGCTTTGAGGGTTATTCATATACTTCACATAACATCAATTAACTTATAACATGATATTATAAGCAAGGCTATATACTTCAACTTCCTAAACATGGAAATCATCATATCAATCATCTTGCATCTAATACTTTCAAGTTTATGATCATAATACATAAAAAATTACAAGAATGTAAACACCTCCACCATAAGTGGACCATACCAATCATCATAATTCTATGTGCATTCTAATCTAATTAGAGAAAATAGTTCAACTTACCAAATTCCCAAGATAATGATCATCTTTGATCATTCCTCCACAATTTATATTCAATTTATATATAAAGTTATAGAAATAAGTAATACAATACAATCTAATCACAATTCTATAAAATTGAAATCAAGATAACAAGACCCACATTATTGGCCAATTTGAGAAGTTAGGAGGATCATGGGTTCTTTATGAAATTTGATTGAAATTTATAATTAAAACAGTAATTAAACATAAATCCATAATTAAATGACTTTTAAATCACTTTGACAATGAAGCCATGGCTAGATTGAAAATTTGGAGATTCGGTCTTTGAATACTTCTGAAAATCATTGATTGAACTCCTTAGTAACCAAGGATGAAGGATTATCATACCTTATTTTTTTCCGTTCTTACATGCTCTTTCATACTCATTGACATTTAAAGGAACTACCTTCTCCAACTTTTAGGCATGCTCATTATCTTATCATAAGGTTAGACATGCAATGGATTTCAGTTGTACACATAGGCATAATCCACACTTCAACTAATGAGAAATTAAGCAATCACTTAGTTGCACAAAAATAATGAATCACGCAGGTCAACTACAATCTTATAATCTAGACATGATACCATCAAGGTCATAGATAACATTACCATGTTCAACTTTTATTCAAGGAGGAACTACCTTCTCCTAGTAACAACATACACACATGGCATTATAGAGTTTACATAAAAGCAATGCACAAGGTTCAATTCATATTAAGGAGGATTTGTTTAGTCCAAACAACATTATGCTCATGTTTTCTTCCTAATGTAGTCAAAATCGCATCTCATACCACACACATCACGACAATAAGAAGTCATTTCATACAATTTCAAATTCTACCATGACACTATATTTCATAAACATGCATGATTTAGGAAAACTGTTACAATTCATAGGTACACCTTGATGACATTTGCTAGATTTACCATCAATTCTCAAGAGTGAGCCTACACAATACTTCCTAATTCATAAAAGTCACACATTTTTAAGGGACTCATACTTTCTCATTTAAAGAAATTTCAACACTTCATTATTGGGCAATCTTTATTCATGAGACCCCTCTTTCCACAACCATAGCAACTACCAGTGCCAACTAGAAATTGATTGATTACTAAAGTTTGCAAAAACCAATCTCTGAACAAAAGTAAAACAATATTAAGAGTTTCTAGCCACACAATGAGGAATTAATCCCTATTTATATAAAACATTTTCCTAAATTAAAAGAAATGAAATAAGAAAAGTTTTCTAAGTTCACGCTGCTTCAATCTACGGACCAGCTGATCGATGGTCTGTTGACTCCTTCCGTCATTCAAGACTTAGAATAATTTTTCTCTCTTTAGATTGCACCCTCTCTAATCAGTGGACGAACCAACAGTACGTTCGGTTGATACATCTATGGTCCGTCGATGACCTTCGTCACTCCATCCTTTAAATTTTTCCAACTTGGGGTACTAAACCTTCACTGATCAAAACAACAGCCGTGCAACTGTCGTTTCCTTTCTTGATTCCACACTTAGTTTGATTTCCCCGAGTGGTCTCCAAGGTCCTGAACTGCTCATTTATATTTCACAACTACAGTGTCGATCAAACGATGGACCATCGATGGCCTCGTAAGTTCTGTTCTTGCCGCCTGAACATATTTCTTGTAAAACAAACACAAAAGCATGTTAAAACTACCAGAAAAAAGATCTAGACACACACACACACTTAACCAAAATGCATTGAAAGCAACGTGAAACCACGGTACATCAACACCCTCAACATAAACTAGTTGCTTGTCCTCAACCGACACACTCTGACTCGAAAGAACACTTGTACAAAAGTATGCTCTTTTAAGCTTTCGCAATCACATAGATATCAATCCAACTCTTTCTTGATTTAGATGTTTACCCTTTTAGGTTCGACAAGGTAACTCATGTGGATCACATCATTACACAAATTCACCATGCATAGATAACTCATTTGTTTTTCCTTTCACCAAGGTACAAACTTTTACACATCGCAACTAGTTCCCTCACTTAAAAAGAAATCCTCAATTTTTGCATAGTGAATTTATGTTTGGGTACAAAGATATTTGTTCAACACACACTCTCACGAAAAACATCAAACATAGTTACTACTCGTCGCCATAGACTTTCCCTTATTTTCACTGCTTAGGTTCACCACTTTAGACCCTAGGATCATGGTAGGAAGTTCTTTTCTTGTAACGTAGCCTCAGGGTCAGGTATGGTACATATGGGTACATTTTAGTGAATTTTTGCCCTTCTTGATATTACAGCTAAGCTTCTTACTCTTTTCATTGTCTTTTACGCCATACTTTTCTTCTCTTTTCATCTTTTCCTTGCTCCTTTTTTTAAATATAACTCATACTTCATTTTCAACTTTTTCTTTACTTTTCTTTTCCTTTTCGTTAAATTAATACATTCATCGAGTCACATCTTTCGCTCACTTTCTCTTTTCTTTTCAATATTCAACTTTTTTAATACCTATTTTTGGGTCCTCACTTGTAATATCCACCCTCAAATCATGGCATTTCCATGACTTGAGGTACACAATGCCCGAAGTCAGGTCAAGGCCAAGACGAGGTCATTTCCTGCATTAGCCACCCTCAATTTAGGCTTTTGGCCTCAGTCAGGGTGCACATGTCCAAGAAGGGTCCGGGGCCAAAACAATAAATACCGGGAAGGTCAGTTGGTGATTTTAAAAAATAGGTCTAGTATAGGCTCAACAAATTTGGATCAAAAGGGATAAAGATTTTATTTGGTTAACTTCATTTTAGGCTAGATGTTTGCTAATTCGAACAAGGGCCTATGATCATTTTCTAGTCTTCTAGCACAAGCTTCCCTCGTAGGGCTAACTCGCAAGTTCTACCTAGATACCAACTGTTGAACACTCCAAACTCCTCACACTCTCTTGACAGCTTATTACATTATCATATTGTCAGATTTCCCAGTTTAGGTGTTTGTTGAGGATTTTGAGTTGGGCTACTCAGACTTCACCCTAAATCTCACTTTCCATTTACCCCACCTCCTACAAAAAAGAGCATGCCATGTTCCACAATGCGTTAAAAATCATAAGTACAGGGTGCTATGTAAAGCTAACCTGAAGAACTTTGCGTCGACGATATTTCAACAGGTGGGCGGGTCCGGTTTCTCGACACCCACAACATCAGTACTAGGGTCACCCTCAGTAATGCCTATATCAATCTCCGCACCATCAGTGGTTCTCCACTCAAGGTCACTAGTATGGAATTGGATGCCCCAGCAGCTATATCTCATAGCCTAATCTTGTGGGCCTCCTCATAAAGGATGCCCTCCTAGCCAATTCTAACTACATCCACTCTCTTTTCTTTTAACGAGCCTCATCACCAGCCTTAGTAGTGCAGCTTGAACGGTGTCTCTTGGTATGACCACGTGAATTAGCTGGTGGCTCAACATTGGACTTAAACGCATCGAGCACGGTGTTCACTTCTAGCTCAATGGGTGCACTCTCTTGTTCAGTCCCTCTCATCTCAAGAATGGAATCTACATCAACACACAAACTAGCAACCTTCTATTGAAGAGTAAAGGTCTAGTGTGGGGGTTGGGCGGGCTATCACAAAAGCTCGAAGGTTTCTAGGCATTGATGGACTGACAGAATTTTCTGCTCAGTCTGCTGGGCCACCCTTTTCTCAATCTGGTCCTCGGCCTCAGCGATGGACTTCTGCATCCAAGGCTGCATGTGGTGGAGTAGGATGACAATATGTGCCTCTAACTTCTGTACATGTGCTAAAGAAACTAGTGCCGCAAATGGCAGTGTGGATTAGGACGAGCTGGGGGCCCTTCTATCATCATGAATGGACTCATCCGGTGTGGTGTCAGCGGCTCAGATGTAACAGGATCATCCCCTTGTGCTAACTCCACCATCTTTACCAAAATCTCGCTAAATGGTGGTACCTCAACCCTGGGCCATATCCTTGGTGCCTCTGCATTTGCCTCATCCATGATGAGACCTATATCGATTGTCCTCGCCGGGTGACATAATGTGTCACAATATTTAATGGGTACCCCGACCTCCCTTCAAAGATGGAAGATCAAACAAGCAAAGGGGTAAGTAGTAGAGGTCATGAAATCCCTCTCATATATTACTGATATTAGCACTTGAGCGTAGTCTATCTCCATCCTTGATATCATGGTTGCTACCAACACTGCTCTATCCTAGGTAAGGACATTATCAGCATTCATGGGCAACAGTCGGTGATAGACCCATAACCAATTTTCCAGAAAGTGAGAGGCACCTTCTTGATTATCCCTCGAGGGTCTAATATCTATTCATCCCTCACCGTATCGACTGCCAAATGTTGAGCAATCCATCTCTTCTCTTCACCATCTCCCACCTTAATCGAATTCTAGAGTACTATGATCCCACTGAGTGGCAGTGGTGGGGCCGTATAGAAAACGGTTGTGGTGGCCTCTTAGAGTAGCCACATAGGAAGAGTAGGACTTCCTCACTGCCTCCTCACTATAGGATTCTAAACTCCGATCCACCACTTGAATTTGTGCAGGTTGAAAAATTTATGCATCTCGGGGACTGTGTGTAAACTTCCCGTATGAAATTGACGCTCGACTTTCACCAGTAGGTTCATCACCCCCTTTTTTCAACATTTTTGCGTCTCCACACACTTGTTACTGACCATCGATACACCACCGGTTGGGTTCCTCAATAACAGGTGCAGAGTCAACTATGCGGGTTGCAGGAGCAAACTCTAAGCTGGTAGCCTCATAAAATGACGCTTGGTGGTCGTGGACCTCAAAATGAATGGCTCCCTCAGAGATGGAACCGAATGCAAGCTAAATTTGACCCAAAAAATTGGGCCAACACTAATACTAAATGAAATTCGGAGCCTGATGCTCCTTCATAATTAGAGGTTGTCCCGGATGGTGAGCCGATCATTGCGCACTCCTGATCATACTGAGAGGCAGTGAATACACAGGAAACCACCTTCTAGGTGTGCCCTATTTATTCATGCAACTGCAATTCGGGTTTTTACACCCGCAGGGACGTATGCTGGATCTTGCTAATTGTCGTAGTCGACAATCAACCGATGAGACGAGTCCACGGACTAGGACTTTCCCCATTGGTAGATGTATCCATCTTAGGGACCATTTGTACCTATAGAGTAGTTGTTAGTCTCAACTAAGCATTACTACACACTCGAAACACATCGGGCGAAGACAATTGAAAAAATAAGCAACACAGTTTTGTTCTGCAGATTCAAAGCAACGGGCACCGTAGAAGGTTTGTCGAGCAAAGAACAGTTAATCGAAGGGGTCTATCGTCTAACACTTAGAACTATGCAATTTTTTAAAACAAAATTAGACCTCTCAAATAGAAAGGACAGACGTACAAAATGGTCCATCGATCAATCGACGTACCTAGTCCACTTCCGTCGTGTGACACATAGATTATTTTGTAAAAGTTAGTTAAAAACATGGTCTCTGATGGAAATAACAGATGTGAAGAACAATTTGTTGATCAATCGACAGACCGTAGTCCACTTTCTTCGTTTAAAACTTAGACATTATAAGGTTGGGGGAATCAATGGCCCGTCGATCAATCGACAGTCCATCGACGGGGTCACGTATTGGCCCCCTGAGACTAATATCATGCCTTCTTTGCAAGGTCCAATTTTTAGAATCTTTTTGACACACTCATGTTTAGACATGCATATTTGACACCCAAAAGATATTAGTCATCAATAGGATTTCATTTTCAAGTAATTTGTATTCTAATTCATCTACAGTAAGAAACCCTAAGTCGGAATTTCCAAAACTACAAAAACACCCACATTCTATACAGACAACAAGGCTAAACCACCACACCCTATCATTTTGAGGGGTGTAACGACACAAAATCTATTATGAAATTTCACCTTTTATAGTCCCAAGGTAAAGACCCACTTCCATATTTCTAAATTAAACTATGTATGAGAATTAAAAGTTTGTTAGAGACATCAAAAAACCTTTTTGAAGCAATAGAGTGATTGTGTGCACTTTCGAAGTTCCAAGGAGTAGCCTACGCTCCTAAACTTGTTCACCGGATGAAGAACAACGGAATGAATTTTGAAAGAGAGAGTTTGGGATTGGAGGCATTCTGATTTGGGAGTAAAATGGAACACGGGAGGATGAGGGTTAGTGATAAATGAAAGAAATAAAGGATGAAAAATGATTTTGGAAAGGAATTGTTAAAGAATTTGGAGAAGGAATGAATATGAACCATTATGTTCTTTAATATTACCGGACGGATCGCTGTTAGAATGGACCTATGAAACCCCGTTGACGGTCCGCAGGTCAGTCGATAGTCCCTCAACTGGGACCGTCGATAGCATGAAGACTAAGAAAATTTAAGAAACATACGTGGGATCTACGGACACCATAGAAGGTCCGTCGATGGAACGACGTCCCATCAATGGGGTCCGTAGACCTATGCACCAAACCATTTTCTACAGATTTTTGTTTTGGTCCATGTACATGTAACACCCATAAGGCCATTCTTTTAGTTTTTTACCACTAATCTCTACCCAACACTAGCACACAAGCAAGAATGAAATAAGATTAAAAACAAAACGAAACAACAAAAAATACGACTATTCCTACAAAGAAAATAAAACCTATCATTGGCTAGAAAATACACCTTGGGTTGCCTCCCAAGAAGCGCTTGATTTAATGTCACTGCAAGACGCAGGCTCCTTGATTACTCAGATTTCATCAAGGTGATAGGCCTCAAGCAATTCATGGACACTCTCTACATACCCCACTTAGATCTTAATCCTTTGACCGTTGATTATGAACTTTCCTCTCTCCTTGTTCTCCAACTCAGCCGCTCCTTGTGAAAACACTTTAGTGATGAGGAATGACCAAGTCCACATGGACTTGAGTTTGCCCGGAAACAAGCGTAGCCAGGAGTTTAATAGACGCACCAAATCACCAACTACAAATTTTCTCTTTTCAATCCTTTGGTCTTGATACTTTTTCATCTTCTCTTTATAGATGGCAGAACTTTCATAGGACTTGAGGCGAAACTCATGAATATCATTCAACCCAATTTAGTCTTTTTCCTGTCGCTTCGTTCTAATCCATCTTCAATTTTATTATTGCCCACATTGCCTTGTGCTCTAACTTGACCAGCAAGTGAAAAACCTTCCGATATATAATTTGGTATGGAGACATACCTATGGAAGTCTTGTATGCAGTGTGGTAGGCCCAAAGAGCATCATCAAGTCTCCTTGACCAATCTATTCTACTAGCATTCACCGTTTTCGCCAGAATTTGCTTGATTTGTCGATTGGACACGTCTACTTTTCCGCTAGTCTGTTGATGATAAGGAGTAGCCACATTATGAAAGCCCTATATTTCTCCAATATCCCTTTGAACAACTTATTACAAAAGTGAGAGCCACCATCACTAATAATGGACCTAGGTGTGCCAAATCTAGAGAAGATATTCTTTTTCAAGAACATGACGACACTCTTCCCTCTCATTTTTAGGAAGCACTATTGCTTCCACCCATTTTGACACATAGTCTACCGCCACAAGTATATACTTCATCCCATGATAACTCACAAAAGGACTTATAAAATCAACGCCCCATACATCAAATACTGCAATCACTAGAAAAGGATTTAAAAGTGGCTCTTGCCCATTGGAAATTCCTCCATCTCGTTGGCACTGAACACATGATATGGCGAACTCCTGAGCGTCTTGGTGAATGGTTGCAAATAGTACTCACACTGCAAAATCTTATGCGCAGTCCGGATACAACTATGGTGCCCACCCACATGCAAGGAATAACAAGCCTCCAAAACACTCAACATCTCAACTTCGGGTACACAACGACACATAATCCCATTGGCACAACTCCGGTATAAGTAAGGCTCACCCCAAAAGAAATATTTCACACCATACATAAACTTATTCCTCTGATGCAAAGACAAGTCCTATGGAACTAAATCACTTGTCAGATAATTCGTGAAATCTGCAAACCATGGGATCAAATCTTGGGAAGCGGCCAATACATGTTTGTCTGGGAATGCATCATAAATTTCATATTTTTCACCCAATTCCTTCATATCTTCATCCTCCAATCTATATAAATGATTGGCTACTTGATTCGCAGTCCCTTTTCTATCTTTCACCTCGAAGTCAAACTCTTGAAGCAATAATACTCATCTACTCAACCTTGGCTTTGCATCCTTCTTTGCCATAAAGTACCTCAAAGCGAAGTGCTTTGTATGCACTAATAACCCTCGTACCAAGCAAATAGGAGCACAATTTTTTAAATGCAAACACCACTGCAAGAAGCTCCTATTTGGTTACCGTGTATTTCTTCGGAGATTCATTCAGGGCCTTACTTGCATAGCAAATGGGGTGAATGATTTTATCCCTTTTGTATCCTAATACCACACCAAGAGCAACCCCACTAGCATCACTTATCACCTCAATTGGCTCACTCCAATATGGGAAAATAATAATGGGCGCAAACATTAACTTCTCCTTCAACTCTCCAACTGATTTCAAATAGGCTTCATCGAAATAGAACTTACATTCCTTCTCAAGTAGTTTAAACAAAGGATGTAAAAATTTTTTAAAATCCTTGATAAATCTTTGATAAAACCTCGCATGGATTAGAAAATTTCTCACACCTTTTACAGAGATGGGTGGAGGAGGCCTCTCTATCACTTAAGCTTTAGCTCGATCAACCTCTATCCCCTTCTCCGAGATGCGATGGCTTAACATTATACCTTCTTTCACCATGAAGTCACATTTTTCCCAATTAAGCACCAAATTACAATCTTCACATTTTGAGTACTTCCTCCAAATGACTCAAACACCGATCAAAGGAATCGCCAAATAAAGAAAAATCATCCATGAACATCTCAATAATTTCCTCCACCATATCAAAGAACATCGACATCATACATTGCTGGATAGTGGCCGGTGCATTACATAGCCTAAACATCATCTTTTGAATGTGAATGTCGCATATGGGCAAGTAAAAGTTGTCTTATCTTGATCCTCATGAGAAATATAGATTTGAGTGAAACCCGAGTAGCCATCAAGAAAAAAATACCATCCTTTGTCTATGAATCTGTCTAACATCGGATCCAAAAAGGGCATGGGTAATTGGTCCTTCTCAGTCCATTCATTCAACTTCCAATAATCCATACAAACTCTCCATCCAGTAATTGGCCGGATTGGAACAAGCTTGTTCCTCTAATTAGGCAACACTGTCATCCACCCTTTTTAGGTATGAACTGAACAGGGCACACCCAACTACTGTCTACAATAGGATAAATGACTACGGCATCCAACCACTTGATGATCTTTTTTTTCACTACTTCTTGCATAAGTGGAATCAACCTTCTTTGGTGATCAATACTTGGTTTGTAATAGGGCATGAGTTGTATTTTGTGTGAACATATACCGAGAGGAATCCCAATAATGTCCGCAATAGTCCAACCAATGGCTCAGTTAAACCTCTTCAAAACCTACACTAAATGCTCTACTTTTTGTACATTCAAATCCGCTACAATTATAACCGACAAAGTGTCATCTATACCTAAGCACAAATACCTTAAATGAGGTGGTAGAACCTTAAGCTCTAGTTTGGAGCCTCCTTAATAGATTGTTTCGCGGGTGGAAACTCGCGATGCTTCACATGTAACTCCAATTTCTTTGATTTTGACCGATATTCATTTCATTCAAGTGCAACCACAAAAGACCCATACTCTTCCATACTATCACTCTCAAAATTATGATTACTGCCGCTAGTTTCTCGATGCCTAGTCGCTCTTTAATTTGTAACTCATACGTACTCTCAACCCTGTTGGATATAGAAGATACCGTTTATATCATGGACCTACATATGTTGAAAGTTTCTTCTTCAATGTTCAACCTAAACTTCATCTTACCCTTTTCCATATCAAACATGTATTCCCCGTGGCAAGGAATGACCTCCCTAGAATAATAAGAACCTCAAAGTCAAGAATCACAAAAATGGCCGGAAATATAAATGATTCCACTTCACAAGCATATCATAGAGTATACCATTGGGCCTCTTCACTATTTGATTGTCCATCAGTAACCGCATCGTAGTAGGCTTTGGGTCACCCAAACATAATTTCTTGTAAATGTAAAGAGGCATGAGATTTATGTTTGCACTATGACCACATAGTGATTTATTAAAGTGTAGAAACCCGATTGTACATGGTATGGTGAAAGCTCCAGGATCTTCCTTTTCTACACAAGAGAACTTGTAGCAATAGCACTACAATGCTTCATTTTGTCCTCATCCTCAAAACTCACTGATCTCTTGTTTGTCACCATATCCTTCATAAATTTAGCATTACCGGACATTTGTTCCAAAGTTTCTATCATAGGGACATTGATAGAAAGTTATTTCAAAATTTTGATAAATCGCCGGTGTTTATCATCCTTAGTCTTCTTCACTATTCTCTGAGGGAATGGTGGTGCAGGTCTAGGAATAGGGAACACTGTCTGAGACACCTCTACTTTTTCACTGTGTCGTCCGATTCTCCACTAGTTTCTACTACCTCTTTGTCTTTTCTCATATCATCTTCTACCACAGACGACATAGGTGGATCAATGGTTTGTTTACCCCATCCAATAGAGACAGTCATGCAATGCCCATCATTTTTAGGATTCTTGGTGATGTTTCTAGGAAGAATGTCAGGTTGTCGTGGATTCACATTAGTAGATAATTAAGTCATAAGTAATTCAAGATGCTTAATAAAACCGCACGTGTATCTACCTTTATCCAAATGTTAGGTATAAGTCACCTCTCATCTCCTTGGTATGCACATTACTAGTATTAATCTCCTCAACATTTTCTATAACATATCCTCAAATCGTGTCATACTACCAAAATTTCAATAATATAATTGAATTTAATCTAAAAGCCAAAAATCTTCGTCAGCGGCGCCAAAATTTAATACGCTAAAATTACACCTCCCAAAAGAAGTATAAGCAATCGTAATCTAGTAGAGAACTCAACAAGTACGAGAAAACGTTTTAGACTTAACTTCAATTCACAATCACGTCTATTTAGTCAAAGTTTGTCCGAAAGCAAGTAATTGAGGGGAGAGGGTTTATGAAACAAGTTTTTTAAAACAATTCTAAGTTAACAGGTGAGCAAAAGTAAAAGATTTGAGTTTTTATCAAGTTGTGAGACTAACAAGGGTTTATGTGTTTTCCATAGGTTCATAATGTCGTATTTCTAGCAATAGAAATTCTTCCCTAGTGTATTGCATATAAAGTGGTAAGTTATGTATTCTAAATCCTTCGTCTGGTATCTAGAGAATTTTACCATGTACCTTGGTCCAGCTATATGTGTATAAACTGCTAATCTTTACCTTTACCTTTACCTTTACCTCATATTTGACATCATAGTCGATGTATGGCTTAGTTATTACTTCATACAAATCGCCACTAGCCTATTAGATAGTATCCCACTAAATCTATGTTGATAACTATTTTACTATTACTACTTCCTTGGTCCTGCAACTAGCAACAAGTCTAGTTCTAACTCGTGCACTCGTTAAAATGATTTCTAAATGAAAGAATTATAAATATATGTAAGAACCTAATTGAGAATTGCTTATTATCTAGGTATACTTTGTTAATCACTCACTGTTCCCACAACTCTAGTTATGTATATAGTTAACCATGCAAGCAAGAATACAATTCATAGTTTGTAAATAAGAATCATAAACTTACTTTATCAATAAGAAGAAACCTACAAATCAACTAGAAGTTGAAAGATCAACTTCCAACCAAATCAGGAAATTGATTAATTGCTAAAGTTTTCAAAAACCAATCTCCAAACAAAAGTAAAACAATGCTAAGAGTTTCTAACCCCAAAGAAGGTTATAATCCCCTATTTATAGAAATCGTTGTCCTAAATCAAACAGAATTAAAATAAGGAAATTTAGTCAGTTCACACGGCTTCAATCAAACAGACCAGCTGACGGATCTTCGATTGATTGACGGTCTGTAGACTCCTTCCATCATTCAGGACATAGAATAATTTCTCTCCTCAGATGTCACCCTCTATGAATCAATCGACGGACAAAAAGTACAGTCCATCGATGCATCTACGGTCCATCAATGCCCTCCATCACTCCATTCTTAGAATTTTTCCGACTTCGGGTACTGAAACCTTCTCTGATCAAAACAACGGTTGTGTAATATGGTCCATCGATAGTTCCCTTCCGTGGTTCTACACATATTTAGATTTCCCCGAGTGGTCTCGAAGGTCCTGAACTTCTCATCTACAATTCCCAACAATTGATGAACATCTTGCCGCCTTAATATCTTTCTTGTAAAACAAACACAAAAGCATGTTAAAACTACTACAAAAAGGCTCTAGGCACACACAACTCTTAAGAAAAATGCATTCAAAGCACCATGTAACCACAATACATCACACCTCAAGAACTCAAAACCTCCATTGATAAAGAAAGGGTCCAAAACTTAAGAACTACTAAAGAATATTTACATGAACAATTTCATGAATGAATTATCCAAAGAACTACATGATTAACGTGAGGACAAAAATCCGGATATCCCCAATTCACATGTCCGAACTATCAAAATCTCATTTGTTGTATCATTTTCTCCACCGATGTCACTCCAAGATTATACAAATATCCTCATTTTAATAATATGTTTCCTAATATACACAAAGATGCATCACTAAATCCTTATTTCTATAACTCTAAACTTCTCAACGTGAGAGTTCTTGAATGGAAAACTCTCTGCCCAATTCAAATTAGTTAGTCTAATTGTCGCTTGGTAAATGTACCTTAAAGCATTGCTAGCAACTTCTTATCATAGAAGATTCTGGATGCACGCCACCATTCCATCCACTTTGAGCTGATTTGATAATTCTATCAAATTGGTAGATTTTAGCTTCCCTTTTCAAATTAGTACATTAATAGATTGTATATGTAGGTGATAAAAAAATCTAACGCGGCAATTTTTTAAAAATATAAAAAAATTATCCGGCGAATTTGATGATAAAATATTTAACTTAGGATAGTTGAATGTTGACTCATTTATTGTTTTGATTCATTAAGTATGCCCGTGTTTAAATTATAATCAACCAGTCAATTGTCACCCTACCTAATATCTTTGTTCATATATATACACATTAATGATTTAGCTTTTATTTTTCATATCTTGATTTGCTTTTGTACTCACTTCTTTAATGAAATAGTGCTACCCCTCCCTCTCCCTTTTAATAAAACATTCTCCAATCATGAAATCCCAAAAAATAACATCAAACAGAGATTGTGCTAGATTGTATCATGTTGGTGTTCGAAAGAAGTAAATTTGTCTTGGTACTTTTACTACTGTTCATGAAGCTTCTACAAGATACAAGTCTAAGAAATTTGATATTCAAGAACAGATCATAGCTTAAAAAAAGCAAAAAATTATCAGATTTATAAAGAATCTGACAAAAAACTTGTTCGGGTGATGGATCTGAACAGAAGTCATCAATGTGTGTTACTGGAAACTCGAATTCATAAAAGGGATTTGAGGAAAAAAATGAACGAAGAAATTGAGAATGAAACGGATGAAGAACCTTGTGCAAATTCAAAGGGCAACGAAGTCAAACTTTCACATAAATTAGGGTTTCCAGTTGTTAATAACTCTTCAAATTTGGTTGGTGAATTTAGTGTTACAGATGATCTTAGCACAAATAAGTAATTTGATGTTCAAATAAAAAGAGGAAAATGTTTCAAAAATAGCAATTTTAGCACTATTGGAGTACAAGTTTTCATTTTAGAATTTTTCAGGGGCGTCATTTTATATATGATATATGTTGTTAAGTTACAATAATAATTAAATTAATGATTTACATTTTAATGAATGGAATTACATTTCTTTTTTAAAAAAAAAATAGTATGGTGATAGTGAAATAAAATTTTGTTACTCCATTATTATTTATATTTATCATCTTTTTGTTTTGGTGATTAGAATTTCTTTAATTCCAAGATATTTTTGTTCTCATATTCTAAATATAATTTGGGAACACTAATCCACAAGAATACCTACTTTATTTTTATTTTTTCATTTCACTTGCATAATATTGGTTTAAAATATCTTTATTGAAATAATAAATTTACCAAAAAGATTGTTTTTCTACTCTCTTCTTGATTGAAATATCCACAGCCCACCGCCACCTCATTTTAAAATAAATCACCAATCATAAAATCCAAAAAATAACATTAAAAAAGTTGTATCTGATTGTATTCATTTTGTATTCGAAAGAATATGAATAATAAATTTGTGGTGAAATCAGACACCAGAATCTAAAAAAAACGTTTTGGTTAAATACTTTTACCACTGTTGATGAAGCTTCAGGAAGTTGTAAGTCTATGAAATAGGAATTTTCATAACAAATTATAATTATAATGCAAAAGAAAGTTATGTTTCTGAAATTTTTAGTAAAAGAACTTGCTCGAGTGATGAATTTTTAAAAAAAAACATCAATAAGTGTTACTAGAAATTCAAATCCATAAAATAGAGTTGAGGAAAAATCAAAGATGAATTGGAAATGAAATGGGTGAAGAACTATTAAAGGAGACGTGATTGAATATTTAAGAAGGTAAAAATGTGAAAATATCACATAAAATTGGGGTTTTCAATTGTTGATGATTTTTAATACTTGTTGGGTGAATTTAGTGTCTTGGATGATCTTAGAAAATGTATGTAATACAATGGTCCATAAAAAAGGGTTTGGGGGGTGGGGGAGGGGAATCTCAAATAGCAATTTTGAAACTTAAGGGAGTACAAGTTTTTATTTTAAAATTTTTCAGGGGCTTAAGGTCTTTGTGATTAGTTTTTAGATATAATCTATGTTGTGATGCTACAATAACTATTAAATTAATATTTTAATTTTCAATGAATGAATGTATGTTTCATTCTTTTTAAAAGTAGTACGGTGTTAGTGAAATGTAATTTCGAATCTCCAATAATAAATATAATAATTGTATTTCTTTTTTTGGTAATTAGAATTTTCATTGATTTTAAGATACTCTTTTTTAACATAATCTATTATTTGGGTACCCCTAAATCCGAAAGATTACCTTTTTCAATTTTATTTTTGTCATAATCATTTGTAAAATATATTGTTTTAAAACTTTTTTCTTGAATTCAAAAATTTATTGAAAATATTTTTATTTTATTTTTATGGATAAGAGTAAAATCAGTGTATATTATTTTTCTTTCCTTTGCATTTTAGCAACAAAAATACAAGGAATATGCCATTTTTTTCCTTTTTTCACCATTTTCTTTCTTATCTCTATTTGTACAACAAATAAAAACTATTCATTCACAATTTGAATTTGACACTTCTACCTTAGTAGTTCTTGTTAGTAAACTTATTTTCACTAGCATTCAATAAAAATCATCAAAAAAAAATATGGACAAAATCTAAACAAAAACCCAAAATAAGAAGAAAATAGTTTGTCTTAAATGAATCTTCTTGCAATAGGTCCAACAAGACTAATTAGACGAACAAGCATTGTTATTTAGTTCCTCAAACCCTATATAATCTTCTATTACAACTTGTTTTTGTGTATTCCAATTAGGTAAAGGATTATTAGGCACTATGTTATTTTACTATCCTTTCATTTTATTAGTCACCGTTGGAGTCTTACTTTTGTAATTTCTTATCTTTTGATTTCTATTACTATCGATTGTTTCTTTTTGACTTTGATTTTCATATTATTTTGTTGTAGTTACGGTAATGTTACTATATATCTGTTATTTACTATCAGTTTGATTTCTATGCTTTTGTACTTCCTTTTTTGAATTGTTTTTTCCTTGAATCGAGTATCTACTTAAAACATCTTAAATAAGAGAAATGTCTGCATATCTACATTGGAATGTTGTCGTTAGCTCATATTTGGTTTGGATTATGTACATTGAACATGTTGTTGTTGTTAGCTCATATTAGGTTTGATCCAAAACTTCAAATGGAGTATACGAATATGTTACAGTGAATTCAAGTTAGAGATAAATACAAGTAAAAGATTCAAAACAAATATTGCTAACAACAACATGTCTAATGTAGACATGCAGATATTACTCTTATTTAAGAGGTACTTTTTAGTAGATACCCGATTCGAGGAAAAAAACCAATTCAAAGCAATCCAAAAAAAGGAAGTACAGAAGCATAAGTATCAAAACATTGTTAGCTCATATTAGGTTTGATCCAAAAACTTAAATGGAGTGTACCAGTATGATACAATAAATTTAAATTTGTAAATACAACTAAAAGATTAATATCACAAATTGTACACTAATAACTTCCACGAAAGACTACAACTAAACACACACTTTCAATATTTTAACTATGAAACTAAAAAAAGGAGATATTGTAGGTGTTTTTTTACACTTATATATATATATATATATATTGTTAAAAGTAGAGTGAGTCTGCAGAGAATAGACTAAAAAAAATGATTCATGGCAGCCTGAATGTAACGACACTAAAACAGAGTAGGAAAACTAGAGCCATATTTGTAGTGTTTTATGTTCAAACTTGATTAAAATGGTGATAAATTACTTTTAAAATTTAGTTTAAAGATTCTTATAGTTGAAAGTCAAGGAACAACTATAACATCTGGAAACTAGTCACTTGAACAAGTTTGTCTTAGTGTCTTGTCTTTGAAGTTCGTAGTGTCGTTTGAAGGTTTAAATGAAGGTAAATGGTTCTCTTACATCATGTTTAGTGGTTAGATATCTGGTTTTTACCCTCCAAGGACCACCATAAGAGTCTTTGAGAAGGAACCTTAGTTCAAACCCCATGCTGCCAAAATGTGGTGACCTATGAAAGCAAACCACGGCCAATAGATTGATGTATGACTCGTGGACTTGCTCCGTAGGTCAAGAGTTAGTCTAGGTAGACTTGGATACCATTTTAGGAGCCGATTTCCCAAACCACGGACTGAAAACACGTGTCGTAAACCAACCCACGATCCGTGGATTGGATCTGTGTATGGGATTTGTTATGCTGGTGCAAGTTATGGCCAAGAGAGGGGTAAATTGGTAAATTCACCCCAACCTCCTATAAATTTATTGACAGTCATTTTAGGATTATTACCAATTTTAAGAGTATTAAAAGTTTTTAAACCTATTTTATACTTTATTATTTTTGAAACCCTAAAGTTAGAAAGCTCTCTACTCCAAAACCCTCTCTCAAGGAAAACTCCATTAGAGGTGAAGAACTCAAGGTTTCAAGGTCAATTTTCCAAGTTTTTATTTGATTTTAGTGGGAATCTTGAAGTATAAGGTATTTTTATCCTTTATCTAGGGTTAACTTCACCCTAAATTCAATTTTAAAACAGTTTCCAAGTTCCCAATGTTTATGAAAAAGCTTAGATTACATTCAATCTCATGGGTTCTTTTATCAAACATTTTCAAATGATAAATTATGATTATATTAGTGTTTTGATTATTTAAGATGAAAAACTCCATGAACCCATGACTTCTCTCAATTTCTCAAATTTAACCTTATGAAGTGGGTTTATTGATCATGAATGAATGTTGATAGATATATGTGTAGATTGATTTATATTGATTATTTTGTATCATTATATATGTCCAATTATGGTTATGTGTTGGTGGATTAAGGAATTGTAATTGTATGCTTGAAAGGAAAAGTTTGGCCAAATTCCATGTTAATGTAGAATTGATATTGAATTATCGTGTATTGTTATGTGATCGACTTATGGTGGATGGTCTTTATTTCATAGCTATATGAATGGGAATAAGGTGATCATTTCTTGAAGTATATATATGAGTGATTCCAATGATAGAGTGATGATCTTATATAGAATGTGAATATATTATGATTGAAAGTATAGTCTCACTAACTGCTCTTGAATTGGTAGGCTTAGGCACCCTATTCTTGTTTATATACATGAAAAGGTGAATGTGTATCTTGAAGTGGTAGGCTAGTGCATCCTCTTCAAGACTAATAAATGTACCATGACTTAATTCCTAAATGATCATGTTTTGGTAGACCGATAGTTGGTAGACTTTTCTTGAATGAATGAATAAATGTCTTGGTTTCCTAGATCTTATGGTGGTAGCCTCCGTAGGAATAACTAATTAGGTATTTTAGACTATGTCTTGAACTTGTAGACCTAATGTTGGTGGACCTTCTCGAGGAGTCTAGGACCCCTATGTGAATGTATAACCTTGAAGCGGTAGACCTAATGGTAGTGGCTATCATGACCCAAATTCTAGAATCTGAATCGCAACCAGCGTCGTTGACCTCTAAGAGGTCGCAGATAAGCCTCATCTTCCATACATCACATTCATATGTTTAATTTTAGACTTCATATAGTTATTTGATGTATTAAACATACACTAAGCTCAACATAAATGTAACAATCATCTGTCATATGAGTCAATTCGAAACAGAATAAGAATATATCATAAATATGTTTGCCAAACACGGCCTTATTAAAAAAGCTTCGAAATAAATGTACGAAAGAAAAGCTAGGGACAACATCCACTAACTTTGTCTAAAACTAAGGCTAGACTAAAACTGTAGCATCCTCGAAATCAAGAGGACCTACCAAATGGTATGCGAAAACGCTGATGTCCAAACCGTTGCAAGAGTCGTCAATCTATCCCTTTATGCATCCATAAAATAGTAAAATTGTAGGGGTTAGTACACCACTTGTACTAAGTATAGGTGTATGTACACATACACATAAGGCTATGCATGATCGAAGATAGTTCTTCCTAAACAACATGTTATTTCTTTGAAGCCTAGTGACTAGACTTTCCAAAATCGTTAGTTGTAAATTGTGGTATGAATATGAAGTATTTTAATGCATTCAAATTACACAACTCATTTTCTATATGATTACAAAACATTAGTATGATTCACATAATTTTAGAACAACTTGAGCTAAGATTTGGAAATTTGATACTCCAAATTTGGAAATTTAATTAATTTAGGGACCTAGGTTAAATACTAAAGTACACCTAAGTCATTTGAACTATAATCAACCCTTTAGGACCATCCTAGGTTATGTACTACGATGCTTCTTGAATTATACTAGGTTAGCAAAAGAATATCCGTTTGACCCCCTTAATTTAATTAATTAAATGTCTAATTTAATTAATTAAATGTCTAATTTAATTAATTAAGTGACCTAGGAATTACTAAGGTACTAAGTTTTTATAACCATAAATAATCCTTTGGACCATCCTAAGTTAGGTACTAGGTTGCCTCTTTAACTAGTACTAGGTTAGTGTCAACCCGGTTTTGGTCCTAGGTTGTCGGGTGCACTAATTGATCCAATTTGGTTAGTCCTAGTTTAGTTAGTTATCTAGGGAAGCAGTTTAGAGTCTATAATTGGTATGGAGGATAGGCCCCACATGGAGTGTTCCCTTGTGCACGTTTTTCCCCCTAACTACATTTCTTAAACAAGCTCATTAATGTTAAAAAATTGGCTAACACCCTTTTAGCCAATATTTTCTAATATGCCCAATGTTTTGCTTATTTGGGTATTATATAGAAATTGGCTAATACCCCTTAACCAATTTTTTGTACTATGCCCAATATTTCTCAATATTGGGACTTGGAATGCCTACGTATCCCCAATACTCATTCTTAAAGACCTAGTGGGCTCTTAACTAGACATGTAATTTTCCAGAATGTTACATTATCCCCGCCCCGCCCCCCCCTTAGGAAAATTCATCCATGAATCACACTTATACATAATTTAAACAAAGAGGGTGACTTACTTTGTCGTACATAAATGTTTTTTTGTGAAAATCTGATTCACACTTATTTGGATGATGCATATCTTTCAACCTTGTCTGAAGCTTCATATTAGATATTGAGGAATTTCCTTCTCAATCACACTTAACTTAATGCACATCACAAATCATGCAACACAAAAAAACATGCCTATGCTGCACAAAAACAGCAACATAAAATGCAAATAACTTTGGTTTAACTCACATAGTACTATTATAAGATATATGATTAGGGACTTACCACACCAAATCCACTAAAGCACTTAAACTTAGAGTTTTTTTAAACATAAGCCAGACTTAGCAATAGTAAATCGAACCTCTTAGATAACATCTTGTTGGCCTTTAGATTTGAGCCTAATGACCCCCAACTTAATTTCAAAGGGACTTGCCACTATGTCCTCTACTTCTCTACATACCCCTTCAGCCTCAACACTGTCTCCTATGGGAGTACTAACTAGAAAGAGTTCATATAGTATCTCAAGAAGTAAGTCAAATTGGTTAGCCACAAAAGGAGTTACCATAGAAAAGAGACAAGCAAGTTACCCTTATCCACATCTGTGGACTTCTCTTGTTCCTCTCTTCCTTTCAACGCATAGAACCGGTTTCTCTTGGGGGGTTCGGCTACAACATTTGGCCAAGGCTGAGCATGTGCCTTGGACTGTTGGATTTGAACCACTCCCTTATCATATTAGCCCAACTCATTTTGAAATTGAAGCCTTACTACCCTTTTTGTATAGTCTATAATAGCATAACACTTATGAATCAAATCCCTGTCTAAGCCATATTCTTGAGTTGGTATGCAGCCAATGTATCCTTCTCCTCCTCATTAATACTCATAGCAGGATTTTAAATATTACCATCCATTCACCTCCATGCGAACAGCCACACTCACCACACGTCTTTCGTCCACGTTGGGCATTTCCATTATGACCCTTTCTTGGGAAGGCCAGATCTTGAGTTTAGCGCCTCAGATCACTTGGCCATCCTAATTCTTGCATGTATTATTCTACGCGTTCACACAAGAAGTAAGTTAGATACTTAAAATGACACAAAATTTCAAAGATCTAGATAGCACGATAAAGAGTATAAGAAGGGAGAATTTCCTATTCATGATTGTGGAGCGCTTCAAAATCATAAGCTAGAAACTACATAACGTGGTTGTGTTGAGATTGAGTTCCCATGTACTTTAACATAATGCTTTGATACCAAGTTTCTCACGACCCGAAATCTGGAATCTTAATCACAACCGGTGTCGTTGACCTCTCAAAGGTCACAGACAAGCCTTATTTTGCATTCATCACATTTATATGGTTAATTTTAGCGAAAAATTTAAAAGTTTTAAACATATGAAGTATGCATAGACTTCATATAGTTATTTCATGAATTCATCATATACTAAGCTCAACATAAATGTAACAATCATCTGTCATAAGAGTCAATTCGAAATAGAATAAGAATATATCATACATATGTTTGCCAAACACGGCCTTATTATAAAAGCTTCGGAATGAATGTACGAAAGAAACGCTAGGGACAACATCCACAAACTTTGTCTAAAACTAAGGCTAGACTAAAATTGTAGAATCCTCGAAATTAAGAGGACCTACCAAATGGTATGCGGAAACGCTGATGTCCAAACTGTTGCAAGAGTTGTCAATTTGTCCCTTAACCTACATCAATAAAATAGTAAAATTGTAGGGGTTAGTACACCACTTGTACTAAGTATGGGTGTATTCACACATACACATAAGGCTATGCATGATCAAAGAAAGCTCTTCTTAAACAACATGTTATTTCTTTAAAGCCTAGTGACTAGACTTTCCAAAATCATTAGATGTGAGTTGTGGTATGAATATGACGTATTTTAATGCATTCAAATCACACAACTCATTTTCTATATGATTATAAAACATTAGTATGATTCACATAATTTTAGAACAACTCAAGCTAAGATTTGGAAATTTGATACTCCAAACCCGAGAGCCCTATTTTTGACACTTCGATTTATTTTTCAGTCTGTTTCTTCTTCTTGTTATGTAGTTCAATTATCTCCTTTAATCTTATGTTTCACTTTCAAGTGCAATGGGTCATTGTAGTCCCATACCTACAATGAATCGAGAAAGGAATTCACAAGACGAAGGATACATATATATATATATATATATATATATATATATATATATATATATATATATATATATATATATATATATATATAACAGGGTTAATAACCAATTAATGGTCATATCCAATAAAGATTGGCTTATAAATACATTCATACCCAATTTAAGAATGAAATATTTATGTTGTAAGTAAGGTAGCCAATAATGGAGCATGAATTATGAATCAACAAAAGAATGGGCATAGCCAATAAATATTGACATATATATATATATATATATATATATATATATATATATATATATATATATATATATATATATATATATATATATATATATATATGTCAATATTTATTGGCTATGCCCATTCTTTTGTTGATTCATAATTCATGCTCCATTATTGGCTACCTTACTTACAACATAAATATTTCATTCTTAAATTGGGTATGAATGTATTTATAAGCCAATCTTTATTGGATATGACCATTAATTGGTTATTAACCCTGTTTATATACCTTGAGGCATCTATTCATACTTCAATATTGGCACAAGCCTTAGTTTATTTTTCAACCTTTTTCTTCTTTATCTTCTAGTGCTGACTCAAGCATTATGGAGGCTTGCTTCTAGATTGAGATTCACTTACTCTATTGATGACTGGTCATCCTTAATTTGCATTTATGAAATGTGAATTTTCCTTACATATCATCCTTTGGTGTTACTGAGACAGACTCACACCTTCTAACACCTTCATACGTGAGTATTCTTTAGACATAGCAGCTTAGGTGTAAGTGAGACTTGTCTCACTTCCTTTAACACCCCATTCTGTTCACTTACTTACTTTATACCCCTTTAATTATTTTATAAATCATGTTACTTATTTACTTTATTGTAGTAGATTCATATCATCGTTTATGGACAATGAGCTCTTCGTTCAATGAATTTCATGAGTTCATATATCATTCTTTTTTAGCATGTTGGGAGTTGTCCCAATGTGTGTCATTCCCTTGGTTATGTATTCATTTATATTACATTCGAAGTTCTTATATTATCATTTGATACTCTAATTACACAAGATTTAACATATGATTAGTGTTGATTCAACATTCGGGATGTTAGACTAGCAAAATCATTCTTATTGTCATAAGTCAACTTTACGTATGTTGATATTTAATTTGCCATATGTATGATCCCTTAGCCAATCTTTTAATCATTTACATAAATTACTAGCCATTAGCATATATTCATTTTGACAAATAGAGTTTGCCAATTTTATTGGAACAAGATAGCTAATTCATTCAAGATATGATTTTATAGTGGCCTTGTTAAGCCAATTTAATTCGTGACTTTAGAGTAACGTTTTTAAGTCATAATGGACAGCATCATATTAACATTTGTTGACTTTAACATATTCATAACTTTATATTAACAGCAAGTATGCACAACAGACCGTAACATCTTCATACATAACATTTTCGGACATATGTTTAACATAGTATCATTCTTTTAATTTACATAATTTCACATAGCATCAAAAGAGTCCAATTAATAGGTTAATTCAATCATTATTTAATCAAAAAGCATAAACAATAAGATAAGCCAGCACCACATACAAACAACATGATTTCTAACCTATTCAACATTGAAATCGTAACAAGGATACTAGGAAAAGTAGTTCGACAAGAACGACGGGAAACAACTCTAGTTTTCAAGATCTTTGAATCATTGGAAAGAAAGTTCTCTTGGAGAAAAAAGTCCAGGAAAGAAACGCATACCTTATATAGAATTTAATCTAGGAAGATCTCCTTGAACGAAACTTTAAGTAAAACCTTGAATTCACCTAAGAACTCTTCAGCGTTCTACATTTTTCTTGCGGTTTGTCGCCTACTGACTTAGCGTCGTGAGTCTCAACGTTTGATTGTGAGTTTTAGGTTTAGGTACTTATCTTTAATTATAAAACTTAGGTTTAATAAGTTAATTTAATAAATTAATTAACCAATTACCAAAACACCCCTCCTAAGTTGACTAAACATAGAAGAACATAACACTTAGTCAAATATGGAAATTGATGTTCACTATGGTTTTGGTAAAAATTTTGAATTTATATCAATTAATTAAATCCTTAATTTAATAAATTTAGTGACCTAGGGTAAATACTAAAGTACCCCTAAGTCATTGGAACTATAATCAACCCTTTAGGATAATCCTAGGTTAAGTACTAGGATATTTCTTGAATTGTACTAGGTTAGCAAAAGAATTTCGGTTTGACCACTTTAATTTAATTAATTTAATATATAATTTAATTATTTAAGTGAACTATGGTAATTAATAAGGTACCCTTAAATCGTTATAACCATAACTAATCCTTTGGACTATCCTAGGTTAGGTGCTAGGTTGTTTTTTTCTTGTCTTAACCAAAATCTGGGAATTATTTTTTGATTTTTGTTTCGCACCTTTAAATTAATTAATTAAGTTGCTAAATTAATTAATTAAGTATCCTAGGGTAATTATTAAGTACTCTTAAGTCGTTAGAATCTTAACTAAGTTCTTGAAGCTGAAGCCACTTGTGTTCCATGGTTGTGAAAGTGACAACACTTATGAGTTTTGGATTGTTATGATAGGCTTCACAATTTAGGTATTGTACAACAACATGGGATAGAATTTGTGACCTTACAACTTAAGGGTAAGGCTAAGTAGTGGTGGAGGGACTATATGGAGTGCAGATCATCATTCTTTCCCCCAATCACTTGGATGCAGTTTCATAAACTGTCCTGGAAAAGTATGTGCCCCGGACTTTTAAAGATCGCAAGAAGGATGAGTTCAAAGAAATTGGAGCAAGGTGGTATGATTGTAGCTTCATAAGAAGCTAAAGTTTGATGCCTTGTCTAAATATGCTAAAAATTGGTGACTACCGAGGCGGAAAGGATTTGTCTTTTTCATGGGATTGAACTCCAACTACAGGTATTGCATGTTCGCATGACCTCTACAGGAAACATTTCTAATGAGGTGACTTACTCTGTGAAGAAATTTGAAGGAGTAAGACGTGATGGGCAGGCAAAGGCTTTGACTAAGAAAGATAACAACACATGTAACATCTAGGGTTCCTACTTCAGAAGTTCAAGTAGGTCGAAACTTGAAACTCAAGAAATTTAGCAGGTCATGCTCACTTCTACGGGTAGTTACTCAGGAACTCTATAATATAATATTGTTCATGATATCTAGGGACCACACGTTCGGTTGAAGGGAGAATGTATTTTCATCGTAGTTGTTATACTTGTGGAGAACCTGCGTATATGTGAGAGATTGTCCCTATCTACGTATAACTAACCTTGTTCAGCACCAAACTAGAGCAGTAGTATCCGCGTGCAATGCTAATAATGGTAGAGGATGTACATAATGTTGGCGAGGACACAATCAATGAAGTCGTGGAAGTCGGGGAAATGATAATGCAGGTAAAGGAGCGGTGCAGGCAGGGAAGGAGGTTGTTATTTAAGATAAGAGGGTTCACATTTATGCCTTTCCGGGTAATACCGAGGCAGAGAGATCTGATGTAGTGCTCAGATTTACTATTCTTGTTTGTGAACGGATAAATAATGTGTTCTCTGATCTGGGATCTACTTTTTCATGTAGTCCAATTCAGTTTGCCTTAAGATTTGTTGTGTTTTGTGATGTTCTTGATGCCCCCATCAATGTTTCTACCCTAGTTGGAGAGGATGTCAAAGTCATACTTGTTTATCGTTCTTGTCCTACTACGTTTATGAGTTTCCAAACTTAGGATGATTTGGTTATTTTAGACATGACTGACTTTGATATAATCTTACGCATGACTTGGTTGTCCCCCATTACTATGTGCTTAATAATACTAAGGTTGTGAATCTAGAGTTCCCGATTAGGGAAACTTTAGACTGGGAAGAGGTGTACAAGACAAAGAAAATTTAGGTCATATATTTCATTTAGGCCAAGAAACTGGTGGGACATGGGTGTTCGGCATATTTGACTCATATTTGAAATGTTGATAATATGTCTCCCTCCATTGAGTCTATTATGGTAGTGTCTAAATCTAAGAAAGTGTTTCCTATTGATTTCCCTGGTATGCCTCTGGATAGTGATATATTCAGCATTGATTTGGAATCTGATACTCACCCCATCTTAATCCCTCATTATCATATGTCACTAATAGAATTAAGAGAGCTTAAGGCTCAAATCTAGAAGCTTATTGATAAAGGATTCATCGGTCCGAGTGCTTCCCTGTGATTCACTCCTTTCTTGTTTGTTAAACATGATTGTAGTATGATATTATGCAAAAACTATCGACAATTGAATGGAGTCACCATTTGAAAAAACTATCCATTGCATCAAATAGATGATCTCTTTGACCAGTTGCAAGGCACATCTATTTTCTCTAAGATTTATCTAAGGTCTGATTGCCATCATTTAAATATTAGGCATGAGGATGTACCAAAAACAACGTATATGACCCGCTATGAGCACTATGAGTTTCTAGTGATGTTGTTCGGGTTGATAAATGTGCTGACAACTTTCTTAGGTTTGATAAATAGTCTGTTACAAACCATTTCAGGATTCATTTTTGATTGTTTTTATTGATGACATTTTGGTTTATTTAAAGAGTAAGGAAGAGCATATAATCATATTTGTATTATTTTGGGTGCCTTGGGAGACAAAAGTTATATGTCAAATTTTAAAAGTGTGAATTATTGTTGACTTTAGTTGCCTTTTTGGGGCATGTGGTTTCAAGAGAAGGAGTAATGGTAGATCCCCAAAACATTGGAGTAGAAAAAGTTTGGTGCCGCCTAACTTTGTGATTGAAATTAGGAGTTTTATTGGACTCCCAAGCTACTATCGCAAGTGAGTGAAGAATTTTGATTTAATCTCCATGCATTTGACACAACTGCCACAAAAGAAGGTGTCTTTCAAGTGGACCGATAAATGTGAAGAGAGCTTCCAAAAGCTCAAGAATCTTTTGACCACATAGCCTATTTTGACATAATGAAGATTTCATTTTTTATTCTGATGCTTCTCATTTTGGTGTGGGTATTGTGTTAATGCTAGATAAGATATGTGTCACAGCAAATGAGGGTGAATGTCTCACAATAGTGTTTGCTCATAAGATATGGCACATTAGCTCTATTATTTCAAGTGTGAGGTGTTTACTGATCATTTTAGCCTACAACATGTATTCACTCAAAAAGACTTCAATCTTGGACAACAAAGGTGGATGGAGTTACTCAAATATTATATTGTTACCATGTAGTAACATCGGGGTAAGGCTAATGTTGTTGTATATGCATTAAGCCAGAAGGAGATAAGAAAAGGTAATCTAGTTTGCTTAAGTGTATCCAAGTTACCCTTGACGAAGGTATTCAAACCTGGGAGATTAAGTTCATGACGTTGGGCATCTTAAAGAAAGGTAGGGTTTTAGCCTCTATTGAGGTTAGGCCCACATTAATTTAGAAGATCAAGGCCAAACACTTTGAGGATTAGACTTTGAATGAGCTCAAAAATAATATAGTGTCTGGGAAGGAATAGGATGGGACTCTCGATGCAGGGGGCGTGCTCAGTTTTAGGGGAATAATTTGTGTTCCCCGAGTGGATGAATTGATTCCACGAATGTTGGGAAAATCCCATGGCTTGTTGCATTCCATTCATTTGGGTGTGACAAAGATGTAAATAGATTTAGAACGACTATATTTGTGGACTGGAATAAAGAAAGACATAGCTGAGTTTGTGGATATTTGCAAAGTAATATATGGACACCAAAGAAATGCATGTTTGATGCAGCGAAGGTTAATTCCTGAATGGAAGTGGAAAAGTATAGTTATAGATTTTGTGGTTTGTCTTCCCAAGACCTCGGGAAAGTTTTATTTCATTTGGGTAGTGGCGTATGGACTAAGTAAGTCAACCACTTCATTCCAATCATAGTAGACTTTAATTAGAAACAGTTGGCAAGGTTTATTTGAAAGAGATAGTGAGGTTGCATGAAGTGCCCTTTCTATCATTTCAAACTGTGGAACGCAGTTCACTTCGAAATTTTGGGGAAAATTGCATGAGGATTATGGACACTCAACTCACCTTAAGTATTTTTCCATCCAGAGATGGAGGGGCAGTCAGAAAGGAATATTCAAGTATTAGAAGACATGTAAACGACAAGTCCAATTGACTTTGGAGGACATTGGGATGATTTCCTACCTTTATTACAGTTCCCCTATAATAATAGTTACACTCAAGCATCGATATAACTCAGTTTTAGGAACTTTATTTGAGAGGAGGTAGATCACCCATAGGATTGTTTGAAGCTGGAATAGTGAATCCTTTGGGAGTTGGTTTGGTGAATGATGCTCAAGATAAGGTAAGAAGCATCAAAGCTAAGTTATAGCAGCCCATAGTTGACAGAATATGTATGCAAACCATAAGATAAGAGATATGGAATTTCAGGATGGTGAACAACCCCTTCTTAAAGTATCACCCATAAAAAGGGTGATAAGTTTCGACAATAAAGGCAAGCTTAGTCCTTGATATATTGGACTATTTGAAATTCAACATTGTGTAGGGCCAGTGGCTTATACGTTTGCATTACCTCCTAGTATTTCATGTATCCATGTTCAATAAGTGTCATAGGCACGGATATTAAATCTTTCACGCCCCGAGCCTACACCCCAAAAGTGGATGAAACTTGAGAACTATTGTTGGCCCCAACAGAATCCTTGGTCTTGCTTATTATTTCATGGAAGACTTTACTAATAATAAATGTACTTTAACAGTTAACTGAAAGCTCAAAGATAACACAATCTTCCCAATGACTGAAAACTAGTAAAGCAATAAAAATGGGATCTTTCAGAAGCATGATGGATCAAAAACAAACTTTTCTAGCTCAACTGGATCATCAAAGCGCTGGATGTTGATCCTGGTTACTTGTATCTGCATCACAATAGGATGCACGCCAACTATCATTAGTAAATTCAACGTACAAGCATGCGACGGGAATTCTAAAAGATGACATAATCTTAAAAGGAACTAAAAAACAAACCTTGTCTCAACTCAACCATTCTAAACTGAACTCATTTCCATATAAAGCACTACAAACAAGTGCAATATAGAGAAACACAGTTATTACATGGATATCAACTCTGTGTATTTAGAAATACAATGGTAACTCTACATGTATGCAAAGATACAATATGAACTTTTGAATGTATATAAAAATACAAAAATATTTCTATGGGAGTTTCTCTAATGGACAACCATCATGTAAGACTATTGTGATGATACATCATTTTGCCTCACGTTGCCGGGGTCGTCCTAAACCTTGCCGAGGATATACAACCTGACTAGTAAGTGGATCCACTAGTCTATGCTAAAAATCACAAGGAATCATCTGAAAATTATGACATTTTTCTACCCATGATGGTTACATGGTTAATAAAAGCAGGGAGTTGTTTGAACTCTCTCCCATATCTGTGTTGAATACTACTCACAAAATATAATACTAGCTCTTATGTATAAAACCACATTTCTCTCCGTGGTTTGAGAAAATTCCTCAAAACATAGCTCAAAGGTTCTCTTGGAAATTAAAGTTTCCTCTCTTGCTTAATTGTGAAAGCATTTACTCTTAAGTGAAAAAATTATCTCAAAGGTTCTTTCGGAAATCATTGTTTCTTCTTTTTTTAAATATGAAAACATTTACTCTTTGGGAGTAGATTCCCAATATACTCTTTTGAAGAAATGAATTTCATTCTTTACTCCTTAGTCAACTCAAAACTCAAGTCTTAAAATAAAGTTAAGACATTTGCTACAAGACCTTTGAAGACTCTAAGAACTTCTGTTTACTTGGCTCATGACGTTCCTTGAAATTGAATTTATGGATTAAAGGTTATGTTTCGTGTTAACAAGTGATTTATAGTTGTTTAGAGCTCATTTGAGTAGTTAGAATCAATACGAATTGTTAGCACACTTATGAAGGACTTAGACGAGCTAAACAATGAAAAATGAGTTGGGGAAGACGACCCATCTAGACCCTTCCATTTAGAGACCCAATTTTGACGCACTATTAGCGCACCGCCCCGCCTTCCTGGCGCAATCTTGGCATGTCTCCCAGCCTTCCTAGCACTATGGGGATGCATAGGGTCTTCCCTAGTGCTATAGGAGCAAGTCGCCCCATCCTTCCTGGTGCAACTAGGGCGCTTCGCCCTAGCATTTCCCTAGGAAACTTGACAAACTCTTTCTCTCATTTTCTAACATTAGTTCAATCAATTTTGTTTATTTTTCTCAATATCTCTTTAAACTCATCTACCCAAAACAAATACACAAGGATCTAAATCAAAGTAACTCTAATAATAGACATTAAACTTTTAAGAACTCCTCAATCTCATCCCAAGTTCAAGAACGAAAGAAATTCAAGAACACAACTCAAGAAATAAAATTCTCAATATTTTTAGAGTGAAATTACACTGAATTAAACATGTTTGGCGTGTGGGTGAACTAACCCAACGCTATGTGAAGTAACAGACCTCGTAGGATCAAATCCTTGATAAACTCCACAGTCGATTCATTACAAAGATGCCAAATCTTGCTTTTCCTTTTCTCTTATCTCTTGAGTTCTTCTCGATAATGCCCTAGCATGAATTTTCAATTGTGGAACTAAAAATTAATTAAAATCAAGTGGTTATGGAAAAGACGAAAATGCCCCTTGAAATTGAGTTTTGACTTTCCTTATCTAGACAACCCAACTTCAAATAAGAATATCTTCCTCATATAAAACTAAAAAACGCGCAAACTCTGTGGCTTTGGAAAGATAATTCCAAGATCTTTCCTATGGTAACTTGTAACACCTAACTTATCCTAAGCTAGGAGTTATGGTCATATTAAGTTGACCCAAAACTCATACTTAACTTTACTAAACCAATTTTTTAGATTTTTTGTTCTTTCTACAAATGACTCTATCTGATTCTAGCTCTTAATATTTCATTCAATTAGCGAGATGATGCAACATCATTAAGTGGGACTCATTGTTTTTGGACAAGGTCCTTCAGTATGAGGAATATCCGATTGCAGTTTCTTGATCGCAATGTCCAAAAGCTAAGAACTAAGGAGATAATATTCATGAAATTCTAGTGTCAGCATCATTTGGTGGAGGAAGCATCATTTGACAGTTCAGGTTCTACTTTGCCCTTAATTAGTCAGTTTTTCCTAGCAAATCACTCGAGGAGGAGTGATGAGTAAATTTGTATATATTGTAATGGTCTGTATTTGTCATTATAGAAAAGACAATGGGAAAAGAGTTGGGGCCAGAAAACTTTTTGAGTTTTGACTTAGGAATTCCTAGCCTAGTCCAGATTTGGACAATGTCTAAGTCAAGTGAGGTATAAGGAAATTTGGTAATTAACGAGAGAACTAATTGTCAATTTTATCACATGATGTTAGAGAGCCCGTACGATTTTACGAAATCGAATTCAGGCGAGTAAAACTCCTGAAATTGATCTTAGCGTGAATGGGTAGTTTCTGAACGTGAAGGTTCAAACTCAAATTCCGAATCATTGTCTTTGCGAAACCGCCAGGATAGGTTAGTCTCCTCCATGGCGGGACATTCGCGAGTTGAATCAAGTAAAAATCCGAAAAATGTTATTTTCTACGAACATTAATTCTTGAGGGCTAAGAGATGATCCAACGCAAGTTCTAGATAATTTTCCATAACTTCTAGATCTAAAGGTAAGATTAGCACTCCCCTAATCCATTTTTTGATCCGTAGAACTTAGATTCATGGGTACTTATCTTCGGGGGAGGGTTTTGAATAATGGTGGAAAATGCCTAATTGAACATCAGGATCTTGGGTTGGGTCTAGAATTAATAATATTGATTATAATCAAGGTAATTAGGCCTTTTTATTGATCCATGTGTTAATCGACTGTCTTTAGACCACGAACAAGAGAAAATAATACAGAAAGGAAGGCTCAAGTATCTTAGGAGGATTCAAGCTTAGGATTTGAGATAGGTGATAGTTTTATTTCCTATTTGTGTAGCATATGTTGGTTAATTGCTTCAATGTGTGCATTCATGCATAAGAATGAGGAAATGTGAACTGAGTCTAATTAGTGATTATGTAAGAACAACTACAAACCATGAACCTAATGCTTGATTGTATGACTCTGCGTAATGTAATAACAAGTGTGCTTGTGATTGTGGTTATGCGGATTGGATCAGGTGTAATGTTCTGACACATATATTTGATGGGGTGTCACTTTCTAACACATATTTAATCAGGTACGACATTCTGACGCACTAACAATTTGGGTGTGGGTTCCTTGAGAGGACCACTTGTGATTGATATATTAATAATTGTGTTATATTGATAATGTTTAATTGTACATTACTCCTGAAATGATAAATTCTCTAAATATTATGTATATGTATGTTTACTCGTTGTAATTGCTTGCATGTATTTGCTTACTAGAGTGGCATTGTGATCCTACCAATACACTGTGATTGTGCACTAATAATGTACATACTCGTTATTTGTTTAGTACAAGGCATCTTCAGTCGACTACGGATTGACCTCAGTTAGGAGATCAGTGGTCGAGACGGGATCCAAGGGTGAGCCAGTTGCAATTTTTTAAGTCAAAAATTCTTTTCGGACTCAGACTATGTATTAGGCTTTTCTTATTTTAGTTGTGGGATTGTGCCCCTTTTTCTTAGATTTGCTAAACTTTAGAGTTTTGATAAAATGACTTTCAGTTTCTAGGGGTTGTTTTTCTGCAATAGTTCGTTAAATGTTTTGTTAGAACTTCGAGAGTTTATGGCAACTCGTTATTTCATTAGACATTTAAACATGCTTCTGTATATTTAAATATTTTAGTTTTCGTTAAGTCGTTTAGTTGGGTTGTAATTATGGTTCTCCCGCAAGAGGGTTACCGGGAGTGACAATCACGACGGTTTGGGTTGTGACAGTTAGAATAAGCAATTAGTTGGCTTGAATGACTGAAAGCAATAATTAACTGAATTGAGAAGGTTGTAAGAAATACTCACCGCAACTCAACTTACTACAAAACAACCATCATTGTGAGCTACGTCATGATACAATGTCGCTCCCTCGGTTCCAGAACAGTCCTATACCTTGTCGGGGTATAGAAAAACTAAGTGGATCTACTAAGATTTGCCATGAGGCACTCATGATTCGTCTAAAAAGTATGATCATGTATCCATGTTGGCATAGATGGACTATGAGGAATGTGAGTTGTCTGAACTCATTTCCATATCGGTAATCAATACCACTCCCATTAATATCTACTCACGCTCAATGTTTAAGAACATACTCATCCTCTGGTTTGAGATAAGTTCTCAAACTATCCTCTTAAAAGATGTAACTTCTCTAAAGTATCTTTCAACTCATAAACTCTTTTTAGAAACTAAAATTTCTCTTTTTTTAATACAAAAATTGATACCTTTTGGTAATAGTTAGTTCCCTTATACTCTTACTCAATTCATATTGGAAACTCTTTCTCAAAACATATCTTTATTTCCTCAAAACTCATCTTTAAAAACTTATATATTGGCTTTAAAAAGCTTCTCAAGATTTATAACTCAATTCATACAGTTCAAGCAGAATTATGGGCATGAACGATTCAACTAATGGATCTTAAAGCAATGTGGAAACTCCGAACTCAAGAACTTAAGACTCGAAACTAAGAACTCGCAATACTAGTCCTCTCAAGAATACTCAATTCATAGAGTTCACACAAAATTATGGGCATGAATGACTTGACTCAAGGATCTCAATACAATATAGACTTGTGATAACAACTCTTCTAATTCTCACACTCTTTTACTCAAGACTAAGTTCAAAACTATGACTAATTTCCAAAAAAAAGTATCAAATTGGACTTAAGGGGACCTCTTGAACTTTCCATTTAATATTTCATTAAATTGAAATGTAATTTAAGAGAAATGATAATGATATGTAATATCTTTCTATTATTAATGAATATTTTAGGAGTTAATATCAAGAAAAGAACGATGACACAGTTGAAAGGAAAACATATGGAACGAGAAACAGAATAGAAAAAGGGGCAAGTGACCTTGACCCATCAGTTGCGCGTCGCACCAGCCCCACAAGTACTCGGAATACTTTGGGACGTAGGCGCAATGCCCTAGCCCGGACCCAGAAATTTGATAAATTTGTCTTAAATTTCGGGTCCTAACTCATCAAGAATCGGTTGGTTTCTTCCGAACTCTCTTTCATTCATAAAGCCAACATAAAATTATCAAGATCTCATTCAAAATCTATCGTTAAACAGCACTCAATTGTAGGCCCATCACCTCAAGAACTCAAAACCTTCACTGATAACGAATGAAGCTAAAATTTGAGAACTACTCAAGAATCTTTACATGAACAATTTCATGAATGAATTAATTGAAGAACTACATGATTGACGTGAGGACAAAAATTTGGATATCCGGATATCCCCTATTCACATGTCCGAACTATCTAAATCTCATTTCTTGCATCATGTCCTCCACCGAAGTAACTCCAAGATCGTCAAAATATCCTCATTTTAATCATATATCTCCTAATATACACACGCATGCATCAAAATTTTCTATTTATGTAACTCTATACTTCTCAGTGTGAGAGTTCTTGACTGAAAGTTTCTCCGCCCTATAAAAAAAATTAGTCCAATTATTGTTGGGTATGTGCCTTCATGCTTTGCTAGCACCTTATTATCATAGAAGATTCTAGATGCACTACTCCATTTCATCCACCTTGTGACAATTTGATAATTCTATCAAATTGGAAGATTTCAATATACCTTATAAAATTAGGACATTAATAGATTGGATATGTAGGCGATAAAAACATCAAATGCCGCAATTTCTCAAAAATATAAAAGATTACCAGGAGAATTTGACTATTTTTTTAATCGGAATGTGTTTTTTTCAATCTTTAACTTAGGCTAGATTTAATCTTGATTCATTTCTTTTCTTGATCATTAATTATGCCCCTGTTTAAATTTTAGTGAACCTGCCAATTGTTTTATATATATAAAATATATATATATATATATATATATATATATATATATAATGCAACTTTTATTTTTCATCTCTTGATTTATTTTTCGACTCACTTCTATATTGAAATAGCCCTACCCCTCCTCTCCCCCTTTTTAATAAAACATTCTCCAATCATGATATCCCAAAAAATAACATCAAACAAAGATTGTGCTAAATTGTATCCAGTTGGGATTCGAAAGCGAAAAAGTGTTAAACTTGGTGCAGAAATCAGAAACCCAATCTAAAATAATAAAATTCGGCAGGGTACTTTTACCACTGTTGATGAATCTTCTACAAGATACAAGTCTAAGAAGTTTGAGTATGAAGAACTAATTATTGCTAAAAAAACAAAAAAGGATCAGATTTTTGTAAATTCTAATAAAAAGAACTTGTCGGGCGATGGATCTTAACAGAAGTCATCAATGGGTGTTAGTGGAAACTCGAATCGATCAAAGGGAGTTGAGGAAAAAATCAAAGAAGAAATCTAGAATGAAAGGATGAAGAACTATTCAAGGGGACCTGCTGAAAATTGCAAAGGGTAGTGAAGTGAAAATTTCACATAAGTTAGGGTATCCAATTATCCATAACTCTTCATATTTGGTTGGTGAATTTAGTGTTACGGATGATCTTAGCATAGATAAGTAGTTTTAGGATCCAAAAAAGAAGGGAAAGGGGTCCAAATAACAATTTTAGCATTACCGGGGTACAACTTTTAATTTTAGAAACTTTCAGGGGCTTTACGTCTTTATGGTTTGATTTTCTATATGACCTATGTTGTTATGTTACAATAATTATCAAATTAATCATTTACTTTTTAATGAATGGAAATTAAATTTCTTTTTTTTTTAAAAAAAAAATAAGCATGGTGATAATGAAATGAAATTTCGTTACTCCATTATTATTTATATTTATCATTTTTTTTGTTTCTGTGATTAGAATTTCTTTGATTCTAAGATATTTTTGTTATCATATTCTAAATATAATTTGGGAACCTAATGCACAAGATTACCTCATTTATTTTTTTATTTTGTCATTTTCACTTGCAAAAATATTATTTTGAAATATCTTATTGAAGCAATAAATTTACCAAAAAGATTGTTGTTCTAATCTCTTCTTTATTGAAATCGCCCCCCTCCCCCCCCCCTCCCCCCATCGCCGCCTTTTTTATAAAAATAAAATTCTCCAATCATGAACTTCCAAAAAATAACATTAAAAACTTGTATCACATTGTATCCTTTTGTTGTTCGGAAGAATAAGAATGACAAATTTGTGGTGAAATAAGACACCCCAATCTACAAAATGATTATTTGGTTGAATACTTTTACCACTGTTGACGAAGCTTCTGAAAGTTACAAGTCTAAGAAGCTAGAATTTGCAGAACTAATCATAACTAATGCAAAATCAAGTTAGATTTCTGAAGAATCTAATAAAAGAACTTGGTCGAGTGATTAATCTAAAAAAAATCATCAATGAGTGTTTCTAGAAAATTGAATTCATCAAATGGAGTAGAGGAAAAAATTTAAAGAAGAAATTGAAAATGAAATGGATGAAGAATTATTAAGGAGATATGACTGAATATTTATGAAGGTAACGAGGTGAAAATATCACATAAAATTGGGGTTTTCAATTGTTGATTGTGGATACTTGTTGGGTGAATTCAGTGTCTTGGATGATCTTAGCATATTAATGTAATACGATGGTCCAAAAATAAGGATTTGGGGGTGGGGGGGGGGGGGGATTTGAAATAGCAATGCTGAAATTTTTGGGTTCAAGTTTTTATATTAAAATTTTTCAAGGGATTTAGGTCTTTGTGGTTAGTTTTTTGATATAAACAATGTTGTTATGTTATAATAACTATTAAACTAATGTTTTCGTTTTCGATGAATAAAGGGAAGTTTTATTTTTTGATAAAAATAGTATGGTGTTAATGAAATGAAATTTTGAATCTCCAACAATAAAATTAATAATTGTGTTTTTGTTTTGCTAATAGATTTTCTTTGATTTTAAGATTTTTTTTTATCAGAATGTATAATTAATTTGGGTACCCCTAAATCCAAAAGATTACCTTTTTCAGTTTTATTTCTTGTCATTTTCATTCGTAAAATATTTTGCTTTAAAATTTATATCATTAATTCCAAAGTTTATTGAAAATATTTTTTTTTTATTTTTACGAGTAACAGTAATATCAGTGTATATTATTTTTCTTTCCTTTGCATTTCAGCAACAAAAGTAGAAGGGATATGCTATATTCTTTTTCTTTTTTCACCCTTAGGGGTTGTTTGGTATAGTGTCTAAGATTAATGCAAAATAGGGTGCATTAGTAATGATTGAATTATTAGTGCTTGCATTAGTCATGCAACCATTATTTCTTATACATTGTTTGATTTCATGTATTATAAATATGAATGTTGCATAATTTCTATTAAAAAATATATGTTTACAAATATACCTTCACACTTTATTTATTTGTACATTTTCTTTACAACAAAGTTCTTTGCTAAAAGCGTCAAAAAAATTATTTGCTAAAACATCATTTAACTCTCTTCTCTTCTTTTTTTCAAAAATAATACTAAATAGTTGTACTATTGCGTCAAATATATTTTTGAAGTGTTGGAAAATAATTTTTTTTCATATTTATCGTTACAATAATAAAAATTTTGATTAAATTATATTGAAATAATTATTTTTTTAAAAAAAATAAAGATACTCAAGAGGTCTTAAAGACTATTAAGACACCAAAAAATTAAAAGACACCGAAATCAAATCAAAATAAAAAAAGACTTATGACATCAAAGAAAATAAATAGGCTTTAAGGGTAGTTTAGTATTTATTTATCCAATGCAAGTGTTAAGTAATACACAACTTAATATACAATAGAGTGTAAAACTAATTCTTGCATTAATTATACATGGCATGAAAAAGTGTACCAAACAAGCTACTACTAATACACACACCTAATGCATGCATGGATTATATTTTCTAATACACTCTATCAACGATCCCTTAGTTTCTTTCTGATCTCACTTTGTAAAAAAGGTAAAAAGTACTATTCATTCACAATTTGAATTTGACATTTAACCTCAATAGTTCTTGTTAGTAAACATATTTTCACTTGCATTCAATTAAATTCATCAAAAAAATATGGACAAAATCTAAATTAAAAAACCCAAAAAATAAGAAGAAAAGACTTTTGCCTCAAGGAATCTCTTGCCATAGGTCAAAGAAGATTGATTAGCCGAACAAGCATTGTTATTTGGGTCCTTTGTCCCTACATAATATTCTATTGCAACTTGTTTTTGTGTATACCCATTCGATAAAGGATTATTAGGTAGCACTGTATTATTTTATAATCCTTCCATTTTAGTAGTCACTATTGGTTTCTTACTTTTGTTGTTTATTATACTTTGATTTCCATTACTATCTATTGTTTCTTTTTTATTTGATTTTCATATTATTTTGTCGTAGTTACAATTATATTACTATATATATGTTAATAACTATCAGTTTGGTTAGATTATACGTAAAACTTGACATTTTTTATTTATTGCACTAAAAATTAGACAAAACTTCTAAGTTGATCAGTTTTCCTTGCAAGATTTTGTAATTGATATATTCCAAGTGTTCATGTCACAAACAATTTGACTACAACAAGTACGAACAAATAAAATTATTGAGTTTGAAAAGCTCTCTGCGAGGTAGATTTTTCTCAAAAATATTTATTCCTATTTTTTACAATTTTGTGCCTTACCAGATAGGTCATAAACATTTGGAAAAGTCACAATCTTTCAGAAATGTCACAACCTTTTATGAAAATTTCAACTTTTCATAAAACTCGCAACTTTTCATAGTAGTCCCAACTTTTCATAAAAGTCGTAACTCTTCGTAAATGCCGCAACTTTTCATTAAAGTCGCAAATCATCATAAAAGTCGCTGACTCTTCGTTTTCCATCTCATCTTTTAAAACCCAACATTTGATTCTCTAATTTCACTTATACTTCAGTCACATTAAGAAAATTTGGTTTATTCATGTTTATTTTTGCCATCTAAATTTGTTTGTGAACACTGGGATTTATGTGAAAATTTTATATTTTTCATTATTCATGTTTAACTATTTTTTGAAGATTATCCAATTCTTTTGGTTTTAGGTTTTCTGAAAGATGTCATCTGAAGAGGAAAGAGATATTAGTGAGTCAGAGAAGGAAGAATATGCTGATAAATGGTACGAGAAGTTAAATGAGGGTTATGTGAGGGAAAAGATTTCTGGTGAAGTTAACCAATGTCCTTTCTGTCCTGGAGAAAAGAAGCAGGCATATAGCTTCAATGATCTTGTCCAACATTCTTCAGGAGTGAGTAACGGTGGGTCACAACGCAGGAAATTGAACGACAAGGCCAAGCATTTAGGCCTAACAAAGTACTTGAAGAAAAAAGATTCTCTTCTGGTGTCTGACGAAATGGAAACTGACTTGCAGCCAACACATGATTATGGAAATGATTTTTATGAGAAATATTCATTTCTTGGATGGGTATTGTAGCAAATCTTCCTTTTCAGTTGAATGGTAGACGTTATGTGGGAAAGAGTGGCTCATGGCTGAGGAATTATATGACAAAGAAAGGGTTTAATCCATTGAGGGTACATCCACTGTGGAACTATAGGAGTCATTCATGGAAAGCGGATGATTACAATTCATCAGATATAATTTTGAAATGATTGGAAGGGATTTGCTAATGCAATTAAGTTTCAGAATAGCTATGAAGCACAACATCATGGGAAGAAGGACTATTTAGTTTCACAATATAAGGGAGATAAATTATATGGTTGGGTTGCAAAGGCTGATGATTACAATTCATCAGATATAATTGGTGACTATCTGCGAATAAATGGAGATCTAAAACCCATCTCTGAGGTTGAGGCAGAAGAGAAGGGCCAAGCTGATTTGCTTGTCTCTAGTCTGGCTAATACAACAGAGGCAAAACGTCAGAGCCTCAAGGAGATAGAAAGCAAATGCAATGTAACTTCCATGTGCCTAAGCAACGTGATGAATCAAAGAGATGCCATGGTAAAAAATATAATGAAGGTACATATTCTCTCCTACAGAACATATTAGCTAGTTTAACATCACGGTTTGAATTTCTAAGTATCCTCTTATTAAAATTACAACAAACACTTTCTATTTCTTACAGACTTCCAAAGGATGGAGAACAATGTGCGTGCTCAACTAGAAAATCAGTTAAACAATCAAGAGACAAGTAAATTTTATATTGAAGCACGACGCAAAGAACTTGAGTTGCGTGAAAAGGAGTTAATGGAAAGGGAGGCCTTCAACGATAATCAGAGACACGACCTTCATTTGTTTCAATTAAAATTATTTGACTTACAGAAATACTCTCATATTTTGTAGAACTAAGATATTGGATAGGCATAATGACCTGAATAAGTAACTTCATCTGGATTTTACTGTCAATTCAAACAAGCTTCATTCATCCATCACTCGCATTTTTCCATGTTTAAGTTACATGCATCTGAAATCTTCTTCCTTGTAGATATACTAATAAAAATGAAGCTAAAAGAATTTAGTACTTAGCCACTTTTAACTTTGTTATCAGTTAAGCTTTGTTTTTACTGTCTGCCATTGCATAGTCTACGAATATACAGATATTGTCTTGGCCTACTCTTCATTTTGGGAATTGGTTTACTGTAAAATTTCTCTTTTATGTGCTATGACTTTGGCAGAAGAACAAAAGGCTGTGAGCTCATTCTGTGTGTTTACTCAATTTATGTAGTTATGTAGTTAGTCTCTGACCTCTTGAGAATTTTACATGCAGAAGGCGAAAGAAACACTCCGTCAGAAGAACATGGTGTTTCAAAAGAAACTCGACTTAGAGCAAGCGCTAGAGTTGGAGATTGAATGTCTCACAGGGGCCAAGAATGTAACTGAACATATGGGAGATGACCAAGAGGTGAAGAAAAAACTAGACGAGATCAAAGAGAGCCTAAATGAGAAAGAAAAAGAACTAGAAGGTTTTGAAGCTATCAAGTTCTAGTTGTTAAACAGCAGCGGGCGAATGATGAGTTAACAGATGCCAGGAAGGAGCTGATCGATGTAAGTACGACTCTTTCAAGTTCTGCAATGCCCCTTATCTATTTTGTGAATAAGACTCAAGTTTCCATTTTTCCTCCAATGGAGTGAGAACATCAGAATGATTAGGAGCAGACTATAGCACGTTCAATTCGTTACATCTTCACATTTCGTTCTGAACCTTTTGCAAATTTCATGCACCATCAACTAAGCTTCTATTATAGTCTACATTGTTGAACATTCAAGTATTCTTACAAGGTTAAAATTTTGACAAATGAAACATGTTTCATGGAATTTAGTTGATAAAGAAGCACTCTTTTCGAGCTTCCATTGGTGTCAAGAGAATGGGAGAACTTGATAGTACAAGATTTGGTGAGATAACCAAGAGCAAATTCCATGGATCAGATGCAGATTTAATAGCTACTCACTTGTACTCAATCTGGGAGCATCACCTTGTGGATCCCAATTGGCATCCTTTGAAAGATGAAACAAGAGAAAATGGTTCCAAGGTAATAATCCACTATAATAGACTTATACTTGTTGCTTTCCATATTTTTATCCCCTTGAATCAAAATACTTAGAACTTAATTACTGCTTGTTTCTTGGTAGGAAATCATTATTGATGATAACGATGAAAGGCTGAACAGGTTGAAGCATGAGTTTGGAGAAGCCGCTTATGATTTGGTAACAGCATAACAACAGAGTTTGATGGAACTGAATGGATGTCCCAGTGGTAGATGCATAACAACAGAGTTGTGGAACTATAAGGTAGGAAGGAAAGCTACCCTCAATGAAGGAATTGTTGAATCCATCCCCTTTTTTAGTCAACTTTATTTATTCCATTGGTACAAGCAATTGTTAAAAATGAATAGTAATTGGAAAAATAAAAGATTTGGTGGTTGGCAAATTGGTAAGATTTGCAACCATTCTTGACTTTGCTATATTTACATATGTCATTAGTGACATAGGCATGGTTTTATCTTTCAATAAATAGAGCATTCTTGCTCATTTGTAGAACACACCAAGTTAGAGAGAAAAACCATTTTGAGAGCAAAGTGAGGTATTCCATAGACTATACAAGAAAATAGTGTGTGAAGAAAAATAGAGTGTGAGCGATATTTTAGTAAGACGGAAACCAAAAGAGTGTTGTTTCTTTTGAGTGTGTAGTAGTCACTTTGAGTATTGTATTCGTGACTACACAGTGTAAAATTTCTTACTATAGTAATATCAATTGCTCCTCTTGGTTCGTGTTTTTTTCCCTTATTCAAAAGGGTTTCCACGTAAAATTCTTGGTGTCATTACCCATTTTATTTCAATTACTTACCATATATATTTTTGTGCTCGTCCGCGTTTTTCCAACAGAAATAACATTTGCTCAATAAAGGGAAGAAGCAGCATTAACTTTCATGGATATAGTTTACGTACCATTTTTCAAATGGTATGTTATACCTTTTCTCTATGGTGACATCTGTTTTAGACAAAAGAAATTGAACCATTTGAAGTAGGTTCCTTCAAAAGAAAGAAATCCAAGAATCCAAGATTGTATATGGAATAGCAAAAGCAAATGTGCACTTGAGTAGTAGTATCATCAATGTTATCTCAAACTTTCAAAGACTGAATAGCATCTAGAATCTGTTTTTCCATTTTGAATTGACATCTTATGTCATTACTTTAGTATCTGTTTACTCCTAATTATCTTGATGATGCACCAAAGTGATGAATGTTATATGCATTGGTTTAGTTTAAACACCAGGTGCGACCAAGTTTTTTTCCATTTTGAATGACATTATCTTATCACTTCAGTATCTGTTTTGGTCCTTCAAATCTCAATGATACATCGAGGTGATGAGTGTTGTTTCTGTTCATTTAGTTTAAACATCAGGTGCATATATGTTTTTTCCATCGACATGTGCTTGTCAGGCAAAGTTCAACCATTAAACCAAGACTAGAAATGATATCCAAAGTTCTGCACTTGAATAATATCAAAGTGTAACATACCAAAAGAACATAGATTTTTTCGATTAAACTAAATTACTGATAATACAGTAAGTACACTGCTGAAGCATCAAGTACTACAAAACATTATACTGATACTACTACAGTGTTCTTCGAACAGCTGCGGGCTGCATGTTTTTGCAGCCGCTTCAGCTCTTCTACATACACCAGTTACAAAAAAAAAGAAAAAAACACAGTTTCAAAATGTCAAAAGAGAGAAGACGAATTCATTAGGATCTAAACAAATAAAACTCAATGTACACGAACCACGAGTCTTACATACTGTATTATGATCACCTCATTGCCCTATTTAGACTCTGAAGTCATTTCCAGCAAATGGCTGACCAAATTGCCAATGTGATGGGGCTATGTTCCATGAGGTAGATTTGCGTTTATCGCTAGCTGTAACCCCGAATGACAATGGCTGACTAACCAAAACAGAGTTGGTTTGCCAGATCTGACCCCAATTACGACTCAACGTTATCCAGTTAGTCCTCGTAACCTTCACCATAACCTTCGTAATGTCACCTACACCCACAACATTTTTGACTAAAACCAAGTTGAAGTAACTAAAACCATTAATTAAGCATGGAAAAAACACTGTGGCTGTGACTTTTTCACACAACCTGGGGGTTTGGAGTTTGACATTCAAATGGAGACAAGTTCCCCAATTTTCCACAAACAAAAATGTTTCGAACTTTTCATTGCTAGTGTGTCCATACCTTCACTTTTACTTGTTCACTTCAAATTTTCGATAACCCTTAGAAAAACAAAGAGTAATCTAGTTATTCGTCTTAATGGCTAAAGAAGAACATACAGCAGAAGAAGAAAAGAGATCTTTTATTAAGCTGCAAGAAGAAGTATTTAAATAGAAGCAACTCCTACAATTTGTAGTAAATAAAATGCAATAATTGAAAACAGAATCTTCATATTAACTATACACTAAGACTACCAACAAATCTACATACCTAAGGACTGTTAAACACACAAGTGAAAGACTAAAACAAAAAATATCTATCTTCTGAAAAGAGAAAACACATCAGCAACCATTTCATTATGCAAACTCAACATCAAATAACAGCTCATGAGGCAAATTTCAACACTCCTTGCATCAAGACCTGCAAATTCCAAGTTCCTTGCTCACTAACTCAAATTTGCTTGCCGGAAGAGCAATATACCAGATTCACTAAACCATCCTTGTTGCTTCTTTTCTTTTTCTTTGCAGATGATCCCATCATGCCCAAGTTTTTGTCATTTTCAGCATCTCATATCCGACTTTCTCAAACATTGAAGTGAGGATAATTATTCCTTCCACAATATTGACACGGAGGGAATTTTTCTCCTTTGTTCTGCCTTAATTGTGGCTACTTCCATTACAAGCGGAAACCTGATTATTTTCAGCGTATTACTTCTTCCCTTTGATTTTCTTGTTTCTGTTCCCAAGATAGTTTTGCAACTTGGCCTGAAGTGCACCTTCTACCGACCCTTTCTGTCTCATTAACCTTCTTTGCTCTTGTGCCTGCAATGCATTTAGTAATTCTGCAAAAGTGATCATTGACATATCCATAGAATTTTCTATGGAACCAATGGTTGGTTCAAACGACTCAGGTAATGTAACAAGAAGTTTCTCAAGAACTCTGCTATCAGGAAGTTAATGCCCAAACATTCTTACCTTGATCACAAAGCAAAGAAGCGTATCTGAGTAATCATTCAATTGTATCTCAAATTCTCTAGTGAGATTAATAAATTTCATACCTTTGATTCAGTCATCTCTTTTATAATCTTCTTTTACAAAATCCCAAATTTGTTTCGCCATTTCCAACATCATGATACTGGAAAAAAGTGTAGGTGAAAGTGCAACATATGAGGAAGATGACGTGTTGGATTTTCTTGTGAAGTATGATCTGAGACATTGTTTGATTGCTTAGTAAAATAGGAATTTTATAATTCTCCTCTACTACTTCCTAGATATCTCATGCCTCCATGTGAGTTTGCATCTTGATAGCGCATACCTGACAGCTCTCTCCATCGAACAGTGGTAGAGAAATAGCAGAAGAACCAGAAGAGTGTTCTGAATCCATGTGTTCTGATGGCATTCAGGAAAAAGATAGGGACTTGGTTGATGGTTCACTCAGACTACACTCATAAGTCCCTTAAGAAGAGGGCTCTATTATCAATTTGTTGGTGTTAAGAGCTAAAGAAAAACATAAGTCAGAATAATAAAAAGAGATATTTTATTAAGTTGAATGAAGAAATATTTAAATAGAAGGAACTCCTAACAATCTGCACTAAATAAAATGTAGTAACTGAAAAACAAAATCTTCCTGTTAACTAAGAACTAAGTCTACCATCAACTCTACATGCCTAAATACTAGGAAACTCACAACTGAAAGACTAAAACAGAAAATATCTATCTTCTGAAAACAGAAAACACATCAGCAGCCATGTCGTTATGCCAACTCAATATCAATTAACAGCTCATGAGGCATACTTCAACACTAGTTCACACCCAACTTTGAGAAGCGACAACAATGCCCTATGACATAAAATAACTAGTACTCCCCCTGTCCCAATTTATGTAGTATTTTTTTTAAAGTCAAACATTTTAAGTTTGACTTGCAATTTGCACATGAAATATTTAATTTTTTAAATCAAATCTATATATCTGTAAACTACATAAAAAAGTACTATAAAATAAAATAATATGCATGGCGAGATAAAAATGAGTATGAGGAGGACTACACCAACCACCACTATCTTTAGGCAATGCAAATTGGAGGACAAAAGTTAGTTGGAGGAATCAAAATTTCTGGCGCGTTGAATATACTATTTTATTCATAGTTAAAATTTTGAGTTGAAGATTTCGTAATTTAGTCCAATGAATTTTATTCATTTTTAATTTTTTTATGCTTGAGTTTGTTTTCATCTTGTAGTCAATCAAGTAAGAGTTCGCTTGGGGGCCATCAATGGTTCACGAGTGTCAACTACGTCGAGGATGTAGGCTCGAGTCGTTGCAACTAAGAACATAGTGAAGTTAACAACATGTTATTATGAATGTACCATTCAAGAATAAACTTATATGATATATTTGTGGAAATAAATCTTGGCAACAATTAATTTGGCAGCCATACTTGTTGAAATTACTAGCCATAAATGTGAAAATTGGTAGTCAACAATGTGAAAGTTGGTAGCCAGATTTGTGGTAGTAGGTAGTCAAAGTTTGGTATAAGTTTGATAGAGTTAGGCAGCCAATTTTTTTGTTGAAATTGGCTACCATATTATGTCATTAAGTATGTAAACAAGTTTTTAAAAAACTCTATAAACAGAGTAGTAATTGAACACTTGAAAATACTCCAAAATAGAGAAGCAATAGATAGTAGAGAGAGTAATCCACAAACTACTTTTTAGTCTGTGAGAAAATAGTGCGGAAGTAATATTATTTTGAGTTGTAAGAAATAAAAGAGTGTTGAGTAGTACTCTTTTGACACTACCAAGTTTTTCATCAATATTATTGTATTACTTATTCGGGTATCATATTTACCCATTTTAATATTTGGTGTTGTTGTTACTCTCTTTCTATGGCTATTTATTTTGGACATTATTCAAGGTGTGATTATAATTTTGTCCAACAACGTGGTATCAGAGCCATGGCAAATAGTAGTCCGTTGTCCTTTCAATACCCCCGTCTCACAAGAGAAACTTATGAAAAATACTGTCTACAAATGAAAGCTATTATTGGCTCTCAAGATGTTTGGGATATTGTAGACAAAGGGTATACAAAACCCACAAATGAGGAAACTTTGTCCTCAAATGAAAAGGAGGTCTTGTTAAAGACAAGAAAGAAAGATCAACAGACCCTCACTCTTATCCATCAATGTTTGGATGATGACATGTTCGAGAAGGTGACTGATGTAACCACCTCAAAAGAAGCGTGGGAAATTTTACAAAATTCACTCCAAGGAGTTGATACAGTAAAGAAGATAAAACTTCAAACCTAAGGGTTGAGTTTGATGTTTTAAAAGTGAAAGAATCCGAATCCATTTTGGATTTCTACTCAAGATTGATGGCTGTTGTAAATCAACTAAGAAGATACGGGGAGGAAGTAGATGATGTGCGTACGGTAGAAAAGATCCTTCGTTCTTTAACACCTAAATTTGATTATGTGGTTTGTGCTATTGTGGAGTCTAAAGATCTAGACTCTATGACTATAGAACAATTGGAAGGTTCTTTACTAGCCTATGAAGAGAAAAATGAAAAGGAGAAAAGAAGAGCCACTAGAGCAACTTCTTAAAACTCATGCATCCTTCAAAGGATTTCAAGGTGATAAAAGTTACATAGGAAATAGACAATGGAGAGGCCGTGGAGGTCATGGAGGCTGTGGAAGAGGAAGAAGTTATATCAATCATTTCAACAATGAAGATAAAGGTCACAGTCATTCAGAGGTCGTGGTCGTGGTCAACGGGGAGGCAGAGGACGTGGAGCCTATCAAGGTACAAATGAAATGAGGTATGAAAAATCTAAAATTGAGTGTTCTGACTGTCATAAAATGGTACATTAATCTTGGGAATGTCATAGTAGAGAAAGTTAATCTTGTTGACAACAACAAAGATGAAGATGAGTCAACACTGTTATCAACACTCAAACAAGAATATAAAGATGATTGTAGCTCATGATATCTTGACAATAGAGCAAGCAATCATATGTGTGGCAACAAAGATAAATTTTTGGAGATAAAGAAGACCGTGAAAGGTAATGTGTCTTTTGGAGATACCTCAAAGATCCAAATTGAAGGGATAGGTACGATTTTGATATGATGTAAAGATGGTGGTCATAAATTGATTACCAATGTTTATTATGTGCTAGAATTGAAAAATAAAATTTTGAGTTTGGGTCAACTTCTTGAAAAAGGATATGATATTCATACGAAAAATATGAGATTCAAGTAACAACTTAATAGCTAAAGTTCATATGGCAAAAAATAGGTTGTTTCCTTTGAATCTTCAAACTATCGATGCAAAATGTTTGAAGGCTAATGTGCAAGATGACTCATGATGTTGGCATATGAGATTTGGGAACTTGAACTTTGAAGCGCTTAAATCAATGGGAGACAAGAACATGATTGATGGGATACTGTCAATCACCATTCCAAATCAATTGTGTGAAGCTTGTCTTCTTGGAAAACATGCAAAGAGGAGTTCTCGAAAGGAGACTACATCAAGAACAAGTAAGCCACTTCAACTTTTACACACTGATGTGTGTGGTCCAATCGATCCACCTTCTTTTGGTAAAGAAAATACTTTTTGCTCTTTATTGATGATTCCAATAGAAAGACTTGGGTATACTTCTTGAACAAAAAATCTGAAGTTTTTGTTGCCATTAAAAATATCAAAGCACTTGTAGAAAAAGAAAGTGGCTATGAAATAAAAGTATTAAGGTTTGATAGAGGAGGCGAATTCACTTAAAAAGAATTTAATGACTTTTGTCAATCTCATGGAATTCATTGCGCTCTAACGATACCTTACTTTCCCCAACAAAATGGAGTTGCAGAAAGAAGGAATAGAACAATTCGTAATATGGCTAGATGTATGTTGAAAGAGAAAAATTTACCAAAATATTTTTGGGCCGAGGCTGTTTCTTGTGCAATTTATTTGAGCAACATGTCTCCAACAAGAGATGTACAAGATGAAACACCTCAAGAAGCATGGAGCGGAAGAAAGCCAAGTGTTACGCACTTGAGAATCTTTGAGAGCATAGCCTATGCTCATGTTCCACATCAAGGGAGAGCTAAACTTGACGATCGAAGTATCAAGTATGTGTTTGTTGGCTATGACGCAAGTTCAAAAGGCTACAAATTGTACAATACAAGCAATAACAAGGTGATATGAGTCGTGATGTTGAATTTGATGAAGCATCATGGAACTGGAAGGCTCCGGAAGAATAAACATATGATTTTCTTCGATACTTCAGAGATGAAGAAAAATAGGAGATCATGACACCTGCACATAATGCAACCCCGCCTGCTTAACCAGCAAATGTTGCATCTCAATCTTATCAAGGGTGTTTAAGTGAAAGACCAAAAAGGATGAGGAGCATTCAAGAACTCTATGATGGCACAAAAGAAATTACTAATTTTGATTTTTTGTGT